>CM021110.1:33244341-33917809 GCA_007115665.2 Sequoiadendron giganteum
GAGCTCCATTGTTTGCAGATTTAGAGAGATTTCTCCTAGAGAACGCAAACATTGAATGCCAAGAACAGCATCCGTATCTCTAATGCTTACAACATAGAAGTCATCTTTGACCTCATGGTTGCCCAATTGTAAAGACATGTTAGCAACCTTTTGATTGCAAGAGATTTGGAAACCATCTGCTACCATGACTTTGAAGCCTTCAAATTCTTCAGTTTCCAATCCTCTCTTTGCAACCACCCTTTCATCTATGAAGTTATGTGTTGCTCCAGTGTCTATCAAAGCAACAATTCGATGACCTCCAACAATTCCACGAACCTTGAAAGACTCTTTCTTTTGGAAACTAGAGAGTTGGGCAAACGAAGCCCCAACTCCTTGTTTATGATCGGACTTGTTGTGACCTTTTCACACATCACCCCATCCAAGATGGGAACCCCCTAATTTTTGCTCCATTCTGGTCTTTTGGCTTTGGTTCTCTCTCTCTCTGGTCTTTTGTCCTTTCGGGGATGTCCCGTCATTTGACCTAGGTTGAAATATTAGCTAAGTTTGTGAAATTAGGGTTTCTATCCTTCAGGCTTGTTTGAGGTCAAATAAGGTTATCAAGGTAAAATATGAGCGCAGCAGTACACTCAGAAGGCTCAAGGCAAGATCCCACTAAAATTTTGGTGAAATCTAACAACTTACTATTTTTAGTAAGTACCTAATGCGAGGCCTTTTCCTCAAGATTTCGGGATTCTGACTACATCAGCACATTCAGGGTACTTTCAGGTACTTGCACGCAAGAATTGAACAGATTCTGACAACTTGCTATTTTTAGCAGTTCAGGATTCAAGAGCCATTTTCAGGGTGCACATGTGTGTTTTTTCAATGCATGACTGGAGAATGTTTCTGGGTTTCTCAAGACGTTCACAATGATGTGACATGCAAATCGAGATGGTGACTTTCAGCGGTACAACCTTCAAAGGCTATTTTTAGGGTTTGCATGCAGAGTTTTTCGACGCATGTCGGGATACTCCTTATGGGTTTTGCGAGAGCTTCGCAGTGAGGTGACATGCAAGCGGAATGGATCATTTTTCAAGGACTTACTATTTTTAGCCAATGCCCGCATGATGACCAATTTTCTGGGTTTTTTGAGATCCCACGAGCAGTTTAACATGCAAACTCATCTGACATTAGATTGATCACTTTCCGGACACTTACTATAAATAGCAGTTTCATTCCGACAGCTCCCCGACACTTCAGTTCGGCAAGCAGAACGACAGGTAATAGAAATCAAGTCAAACGGAAACAGTTCAGGACACATGCAAGTCAAATTAGGGTTTTCACTATTAGGCCTAAAAATGGGGGATGAAATACAGAGTTGTCAAAACAAGGTACACCACCATGATTAGCATCTTTCGGGCTGCCTACTGGCAAAATTTGAGCACAAGCTAAATACTTACTATTTTTAGTAAGTCACTTCATGGCTATAAATAGAATGTTTGTGCCAGAGGAAGGTGTGAACGAGGCACTTAAAGCATCAAGTTCATATGGAGCAAATTTCAGGTCAAACGGAGCTACGAAGATCAATCAATTTTAGGGTTTGCTAAAAATAGCAGGATGGCTAAAAATAGTATACCAGCGTGGACAACGGGTATAAACAAGGTGGCAAAGTCTGTAGAGGCATAGCCACGCCTGCTCCAGCTCTGAACAGATGAAAAATGCATGGAAGAGAACACTCTTCCCAAATTTGCTAAAAATAGAAGGGCAAGGCATGGCTAGGGCGTTGGAAATTTATGGATGAAAACTGGCATGAAGACACATGAAATGCGCACAGGGAAGGTGAAGAAGTTGATAAAAATGTTAAGTGTTGGAATTCCTCCTCATAGGGTCAAATGCGCCCTCAGGCTCAAACAATTTCCTTCACCTCATGTCAAATGCGCCCAAGGTGGCTACAAGGGAAAAATGTGGAGAAGGCAAGAAGAAATGCACTAAGGCAAGGAAATTCCCTCACACTAGGTAAAATGCGCTCAAAGTTTCCCTCATGACACATGAAATGCGCCCAAGGCAAACGGGACGTGATTTTGAAAATTGCTAAGTGAAAGTTGATGCATGAGGTGAAATGCGCCCTTCATGGATGATTTAAATTAAATTTTTCTAAGGCATTTTCAAAGGTGGGAAATACTCCTGGGGTGATGAAGTTAGTAATTTTCTTAGAACAAGATGAAATGCGCCCAAAGCCACGAAGGAAATTTTTTCAGGAAAATCAAGGAAAACGACAAGGCAGAGAAATTGAAGAATGCAGGTGTGGAATGAGTCTAGAGTTAAAATGAGTGAACCTTAGCGATTTTATTATTTTTTCAAAATAATAAAAATTAAATGTACCCCTTCGTCCGAATACACATGAAAACGATGAGTTCTAAAGGGAATTTTCTTCTAGGTATTGAACATTTCCAACTGGGAGATGGTTTGAATTTGTTCCACACCTCGCTCGTGTCGTTTTGGCAGAGAATTTTGCCCGGTGCCTATTTTAATGGATTTCCTAAGGCAAATTTAAAATTTCTCTAAGGCAAATGAGAAGAATATGTTTTCACAAAGTGTTTTTGCTTGAGAATTGAACTGAACAATTGGAATAATTTTGCCGAAGCAAGCGTGAAATAAAATGACTTAGCCAGATGAAATGAAATTGTTCAAAGAGGTGATTGATTTAATATTTTAAAAAATGCAAATGTGATGAAGCAGGCCTGTGCAGGAGTGATGAACTCTCAAAATTCTAGAAGCTAAAGATTCCGATGCTCCGAGTGACAAGTGTTGCGACTGGCAGAGGAGGGAAAATGGAATTTGAAAATTTGCTAAGTTTAGCCTCTTCCAGAATTCGACCTGGCTATAAGATTTTAAGTTCTTTTCATTTTTCTCACCGGTTGCTGAGTGCAAAGTATTCTCTAAGGCTGAAGTACGATTTGAGAAAGAAGTTCTCAAGTTGCTGGGAAGTTCGAACTTGAGTTGAAAAGATTTAAACTGTTGAGAAGTACGAGTTTGCAAGCAGAGGTCTTGAATTGCTGAAGTACGAATTTGTGAAGAAAAGTAAAGTTGTTGAGAGTGCGAACTTCTAAGTCCCAAGTTGTTGAATGCTGAGAAGTGTGATTTGAAAAAAAAAGTCCTAAACTGCTGAGAAGTACGAATTTGAGAAAGGAGATTGGAGTTGCTAAAGGCATGACTTTGCAAAGTGAAGAGTTAAGTGGCTGAAGTGCGAACTTGAAGAGAAGAGTTTCAAGTTGCTGAGACTTCTGAATTGCTGCAAACAAATACTTCCACATATTGGCCATTGTGTTGCTGCAAGTAGTTGTTAACTGTGGAATGTGGCGTTTGGTTTGAGCAAGTCTTCTTTCATCCATACCACTAGCGGACTTGCTGATGGTAAGTTCGCCCTATGTGGTCGACTGGAGTATTAGTACTTAACTTCGGTTGTGATTCGTATGTTCACTTGCATCATTGTGATGGTGTGTGCATGCTAAATCATAATTTGAACATCTCATTCATCCTTTGAAGATTGCACCAACTTTGTCGAAGTTGTCCGAAGGGAGGAGAAGCAAAGTTTGGTTTGAAGATTGTTTAAGTCGATCCTCGCATTCCACCCTTTAGAAGTAGATTGTAGAATCACTACCCCTATTCCTTTTAAATTCAGTATTTTCCCGGTTAACTTAGAAATTAGAGCATCATAATCAAATCTTTCATCTGCTTCAAGAAGTTGAACAATTACGTAAGTCCCCTTGGAATACCCAGCATATTCACATCAACCAACTGAGTCTATTCGCGACATAAGGAACCTTGGAGTTGAAGGCATGATCTCTCACGCAATCTTAGCATGGGGAATACTTTGATCAAGAGGGAATAGAGTGACTGTTGGACATTTTATTCTGTGTTGGTGTGGTCATAAAACACCCGTCAACAGGACTCTTCTGGAGCCTTTTCTTCTTCGATGTCCTCAAAATAAGTCTGCTGATCAGACATATCAGATTCTGATCCATAATCACAATCGGCCTCTATGTGATTGGAATTCCCCTACCATAGCATCTATGGCCTTTAGTCCAAGGTTCTTTACAAGTGTAACATTTTCCTTCCTTTCTAAGCTTCTCACGAAGCTCATCATCCATTTTGGAAGGAAACTTCTTATGCTGATTTGAAGAGAGTCTTTTATCACGCTTGTGAGGAAAAGGCTTGGAAGGAAACTTCGGTCTAGGGGCGGACAGCTCCATGCTTCTAGCCTTCTTGATGGCTTCTTCAAGACTTGGTGGATTGAATGCCTTGACCCACCCCTTCAAGGGTTCCACTAATCCTTCGGAAAACAATACTACCAATCTTCTTTTGGTGATGTTGGGCACCATCACAAAAAGCCTTTGGAAATCAGCTATGTATGCATCCAACAAGCCATGCTGCTTCAGTTGTCCAAGCTCACGAAATTTCACTTCAGGATCTTTAGTGTCGAACCTCTCAATCAACTTATTGGTAAACTCATCATAGGTTCAAATGAGGTTGTGGCCAAGTGTGACCAAACCATGGTACCACCACTCATGGGCAGCACCCTCCAAGTGCAAGGTTGCAAACTTGATGGAATCTTCTTCGAGCATCGGTCTCAGTGAGAGGTAGTTATCCAGCTTTTCAACCCACAACCTTGCTGAACACTTATCACTTCCATCGAAGTGAGCCAAAGTCACCTTCCCAAGGGCTTGTTGGTAATTAGTTCTAGGAGCCCCATGAGCATAGTTTTCAACTCTCCCACCATTTCTTCTGCTTCTATGGTTTATGTATTGATCAAAGGTCCACTGGTCTCTAAGATCAAGAGGTAAGGTGGCGTACTCCATGTAAGCCTGTCTTGCATCATCTGCAATGGGTATGGCGGCCTCAACTTGTGGCTCTTCCCTCTGAGTGAATGTAGGGAATAGAGGCCTAGAGGCTGATCTTCTAGAGGTGGCCTCATGTTGGCCAATAGTTCTCTCTCCCATTGTTTCCATTGACTCCACTATTTTCTCCAATTGTATTGTTTTGGTTTTGGGGCTGATTCTGAACAGCCTATTGATCCATTCTTGAGAGCAAACGTATCATCAAATCAATCATTCCATCAAACTTCTTCTCCATCCTAGCATCTCTTTCATCCATAGTCTGCTTGAGATTGTCTGACATGTTTTCAATTACTTCACTAGTGTCAACTGCATTCCCTGTCTCTCTAAGAGCCCCTGAAATTGTATCTGCCTCTGGTGTAGGTGGAAACTGAAATTGCTGATTTCTGGCCTGACTTCTAGTGTAGTATCTATAGGCTTTGTCACTCATCTGTCAACTGAACACTGTTGGGCACAGGATGGCAAGATCATGGCTCTAATACCACTGAAATGTGCTAACCAATTTTTTCGAGTTTTCAATGAACAACTCAATACAACAAGCACCCGTTAAGGTTAGCTCAAATCCAAATCAACTACTGGAATGTAACCCTACACCAAGAATATACACCAGGATCCCAATGCAAGGCAAGGTGTGAGCATATGGCGTCGGGGATCATTAGACTTCAAATCAAGAAAGTACAATGCTGGAAAGTAAATGTATGCAACTCGACCGTGTATTTCAGCAGGAGCAAGATGACGGCTAAGCCAATCAGCAATATGATGATTACAATGCAAGTGCTGAAAGTAAATAGGCGACTTGCCGACCCCTTCCGCTTGTTCAGCGAGTAGTGCAAAAAGGTAAATGCAGTAAAGAAAGACTGGAGCAAGACTAGTCTCTTCCACAATCATGGGAATTACAATGCAACTTAGCAAGAAATAAAGATAGTTGACAATACTACTGTACACCCTTACAATGAGATAGAAATTCCTACCAATAACACTGAATTAGAGATGTCTCAATGCTGCAATGATGTATTATATCTCTCCTATCACCAAATGACTCAATCCACACCAACCCAACTCAAAATGACAAACTTCTATAATCTGATATGACAGACCAGCAACTAAGCAAACCACCAAAATGCTCACAAAATCCTCTAAACTCCTCCAAAAGACCTGAAAACAAGTGCAAATGCTTCTAGCAATGATGGCGCCCCAATCCCAATGACTAAACCTCATCAAAATGACTTATTTTATTTTGCACAAAACTCAATGCAACCTCCAGAAAGTACGGCCCTCAAGGAAGGGCGATTTCATGCCATAAAATCCAATTCTTGATATTAAAATCTGCAAATTACCAAGAATGGTCGCCCCTAGCAAAGAAGCATAATTAGCAAATACCTAGAACAAAATAAAATTCACTCTTTGACTTATGAGAAAAATCGACTTTTAGCAAGACATAGCCAACAACTCAAAAAGCTATCAAAACCTCACAAACTCCATTGAAACTCAATCTATCTTCTTTGGATGAGAAATAGTCTTCAATCAGATAGGTGTTATCTTTCAAACACGAGTACTGATCCTTGCTAGTAGGTATGCATTCCTCGAAGCACTTTGCCTGGAATCATTCTTGCAGCATAACGATATAGTAGACATGAGATGATGAAATGAAGAACAAACACCTCCTTATATAGATTTTGAAAAGAGTCTCCAGATGCTTCTAGAAGGTGTGCCCAAAGTCCAAGGAGATATTTGAATTTATGTTGACTCATTTTCCCTCCTTCAAGTTGGCATACCATATGACAAGGAGACAATTCTTTTATTAAAATAATATCCTCCTCAAAGTTGGCATCCCACTTCCCAAGGTCATACTTTATCAATTTTTGAAATATTTCACTTAACCTCCTAATGAGGCGTCCACCCTTCAAGTCCCCTTTTCAAAACAACTTAAAGTTATAATATTATTATATTAGGCCAAGGGGTCATAATATTAAAATATAACCTTTACAACTTAATTAATTCAATATCCATCAACAATTTCGCCACAAAGCCAAGATCAACATTACAAACTAGACTGCCTATAGAGGGAAGCTCGTTGTGTTGATGCCATCAAGACCACTGCCAAAAATAGAGTTTACGAAAAATAGTAAATTCAGAAAGTTGCTTAGATTAGTTTGCATGCTATACCATTGCGAAGCTTTCTGAAAACCCAAAAAGAATCCGCAATCCAAACTCCAAGATTCCAAGAGCGAGCCTCAAAAAAAGTTGAAACATCCTCCTAGAAGATAGGAAACCCTAATTTTTGCTTCTGAGTAGCTTACGGGTCACCAGGATAGGCTAACGGCCAACTGCAATGATCACTACTGAGAAGGGTACATTACAGCCTAGCCATTCATGCCTTAGTATATTTTTCAACCCCGGCAATCAAAACACAGAGCGGAATGTGAGGAGCAAAGGAAAAGTTCTAAAATGATAAAATTTGTCTAACACTGGCAAGAAAAGGCGCCCCTGCTAGCGAGGGGCATCCATCATTTCAAGCTATCAGATGCAATTGTTAGGGTTTGTGCTTCTAAAGTATCTTGCTCAAAATTCCTCCAGCTCCGCAGTGAATCTATCAGCAAGTTCATCGGATCAATCAGTCAGCCAGGATCATGGATCGAACGGAGAAGTTCCATTAAAGGGCAAGAATACAAATCATGAAAAACATAAAAAATATTCTAAGTATGGGGACTTTGGGCACCCCAAGTAGCCAGGGGCACCTAGGGTTTTGGAGGACCTAATCTAACTGCTAGGGTTCGCAAAAATCATCAGCTTCATCAAAATTCTATGAGCTTTCCAGTGGATATCTCTACCAAATCATTAGACTCGCCAATTGCCAGCAAATTCAGATTGAATGAAGAGCAGATCACGAGGAACAGAAATGGACAAATTTGAAGGTTGAAAACATCCAAAAAATGACTAAGTCTAGAGTGTTTGGCCACCCCAGCTAACCAGGGGCGCCCAAGATTTTGAGGGCAAAAAATGTGGATTAGGGTTAGAAATCTTCATAACATTCCTTTAGATTCCAGCAGGCTCTCCAACGAATTCAACGGTGAACTCAAAAGATTTGCTAGTCATCAAATATTGTCGATCAAACGGGCAAAGAAAACGGAGGAAAGAAAGTGGAAAACATTTTTTAAAAAAACCTAACTCTGGCAAGGATGGGTGCCCCAGGTAGCAAGGGGGCGCCCAAGGATTCAACCCATCAAATGAAGTTTTCATGGCAATTCACCTCCAAAAGGTCTTCCTCATAATTCTTTGAGTTATCCAACGAATCCAGCTATCAGTTCATCGGGCCAATCAAGCACCCGAAAATGAGAATTCACCTGAAGATCAAAAATCGCAAGAAATTGAAGAACATCAGAAAAAAACTAAGTCTGGAGGACTTGGGCGCCCCAGCCAGCCAGGGGCGCCCAAAATTTTGAGCCCTTAGATTCAATTTTTCAAGGTTGCAGTCTCGAGGACAATCTTCTCCAATTTGATCAGCCTCTGCAACGAGATCACCTGGTAGTTCACAGGATTCATTTGGCGTCCAGAAATCAAGATCAAAACGAGGTCAAAATCAAGCAAAAAGTTCAAAATTTCAAGAAAATGGCTAAGTTTGCCAAAAGAGGCGCCCAAGAATCCATGCCTTAGAAAAATTTCAAATTTCATCCTTCAACATTTGAAACAGCGTCCACATTCGACGAACCTGCTCAAGATTGGCTTCAAAGATTTAAAGTTGGAGAATAAAGCGTTTTATTTATCCTCAAAACCTATTTAAGAAGGCTTTGGCATTCATTATTCACTTTTTGCAGGTTGGCATCCAAAGGAAGAAAAGTATCTTTTTCTTCTCATCAAGATTTGTAGGCCAAAACGTGGTGCTTTTTCGAAGTTCTTCATATTTTCATGATCAATATGCACAGAGGCTCACTTTTTCATGCATTATTTTTCTAGGGCATCACTTTTCAGAAGAAGGGGGTCATCTTTTTCAAAATTCATTCATCTGGGTTTGCTTGATTTTTTATTCTCAACTTTGGAAAATTTCAAAATTTCAAGAATCTGTTTTTTTGCTATTTTTCAAAAAAAACCTCAGCTTTTTCAAAATTTGATCATCTAGGCCCTTCCAAAACGTAATTCTCTACAAAACCCAGGTCCCAGCTTTTTTCCGGAAAATTGTTTTTCAAGATTCTATTTTCAGCAGCTCGCGCAAAAAAGTTTCCAAACATATTCGAGTTTACAGTCAAAAAATCAAGATTTTCAGCATGCAACACTCTCCACTTGAAATCAGGAACAAATCAATTTTTTAGCGGATAGAGTTTCCCAAATTATCAGTGCATGAGTCACCTCTTTGGGGCAGTGATATTTTCCAAGAATAGAACTCAAAAGCCATAGTTAACTCGATGCTTTTTTCCGAGTTTTCTTGCTATTCTTGTCTCATGCTTATCCATTATTCATGAAAGAGGAAATATCAAGTTGTAATAGTTGGTACTTTCCCTATTTTTCGTTTTCAGTAAGTTGTTAGATAGTTATCTTGTCCTAGTTTTAGAAATAAAGCTTGCATGTTGGCAAGTCTTGGTTGTAAAAGCAAGAAGATTTTAGGGTTCCCTACTCCTTTGCTTGTGTATAAATAAGGGCAGCCTTGCCCATTTTTCTTTAACGGTTATTGTGATAGCAAATTGCTAAGCCTACTTTTGCCTGCAAGTTGTTATTTAGTGTCAGTTCAATTAGTGTAAGAGCAAACTTGTATGCCTACCTTTGCTGCAAGATATTCTAGTTGATCGCAAAACTATAAGCCTGTTATTGCTACAATCCTGCTGTCCCAAAAGTGTAATCTTTGTTATTTGAAATTTGAGAAAGGAAATGTTATGCCTACTTTAATGCTTTGATCTACTGTCTCAGGTTTCCGTTTTATGTGTTGTGCTTATATAATCTTTATTTCAGCTTGCATCTAAAAGTACAATGAGTCTTAAGGTGTACGTTGAGAGTGAGTTTATGTGAATTTTGTGTCAAGGAATCATTCCTTGTTTACTTTTAACTCTTAAGCTCTGAATTTATTTGAGCTGTTAAAAGCATCATTAGAGTAGGCTTAGTCGCAGTTGAAGTTCAAAAAGAGAAAATCTCAACTACGGCGCTAGAGTTTTATAACCTTGTGCTCTTAGCTGAGAACAAAAAGATTGGCAAATAGTTTAGATTACTTTCTTTAAGCATAATCAGCGAAGAGAGAGCTTCCCCTCCTAATTCAAAGAGCAGTTTATCTGTGCATAGCTGTCTGTTTCTAATAGGTGCGAATTGAAACGCCAACATATCCTAATTACATATCAGGAGTATTTTCCAACAATGGTCACTTCTTCTCCAATGTCTAGACTTTACAAATAAGAACGCCCTAGTTGGGTGTACCCTTTCCCATAAGTGAAAGCTACAACCTTGAGATCTCAAAGCACTTGTATAGGGGCATAAGGTTACCCACCCTTTAAAAATCCTTAAATAAAATATTTCTTAGAAACTATTTGGCCATTGTGTCAAGTTTTGAGTATGAACCAAGTCAAAAAATTGTAATTGTCTTTGTCGAGTTTGAGTATGAACGAATTCAGAAAATTGTAATTGTCTAGCACCATAGACTAGTTATTACTAGCAATATTATTTAGATCATAAAAAGCATTAACAGAATCGAGAACCCATTCCAAGATGAGAGGATTATGGACCCTACTTTTCTATCCATAACAAAACTCCTCCTTTAAGACTACTATGCTTTTAGTAACAACTTAGGGGGGTGAAAGTGTAGGCCCTAGAAATTCCAAGTTAGGCAATGTAGCAAGCATCAAACTTGAAATTATCTTCTTATATATTTGTCAAAAATGAAACAATCATTGCTTGTATTCTTGAGATTTTTTGAGCAACAAGAAGGAGGGAAGGTATGAGGCTACTTGAAGGAGAAGCCATAACAAAATAAACCCCTTACATAGTCCACCAAAAAGGAAGTGAGAAAAACAAAAACAAAGACACTTTCTTGTAAAATCATAATCTAACATACTAAATAGACTAAAGCAAAATAGTGTGAAAAAATAGAAAATAAACATATCTCCCTCAAAGGAATACCCCCATGAGGCCCACTCCAAGTCATAACAGCAAAATTTGAAAGGCCAAATTCTAGAACACATCTTAGATACCTAACCACTTAACCTTTGATCCTTTTCTATCTAAATTTAGTAACTAAAATTTTAGTGGTAATATAAAAATCATATATGTAGCCAACTTTATTTTTCCGTTCTATAGCATTCTACAAAATGTTCAAACAAAATGAACAATTGAAACTCTTCTTACAATAGCAGCCAAAAAATTTCATGCATGTAGAAACAATGTAACCTTTATGATATTAACCATTACTCCTCTAGCATTATATTGGCCATTGGGTGTTCATTGATCTTCTAGCATTGTCATGTGAGAGAATTTAACTCTCATACTAATCTAGGCACCAATTACAAGCACTAATCTTAAGCCGGTTAATGTCACAAATAGTCACTCTTTGGTCTAAGTACAATTTGACTCGCAAAGGATCACATCTATTGAATGTTCCCCTTTTATCTAAGCGCATTTTGGTGTGGTGGGGACAAGATATTGTGGATCTTAAAAGAATGTTTCCTTTCTATTCTGATCAAACCAAAGTATTTTTAAGGGTTATTTTGTGTCAACTAGCTACATTTTAAAATGTTGATTTTCAAAAACAATATTCAAGGAATATATTTTTGGAAAATTACAATTGGTGGATGTAATGTCCCCTTTTTGTCATGTCCCCTGAATTGCAACATTAAAATATAAAAATAACCAAATATTGAAATACAAATAAACAAACAAGATAAATAAAATATTAATCGATCGATATTATTAAAATTATAATTGTCAAAAGACAATATTATAATTATAATTATCGTATTAAAAAAATATAATATAAATATTTGACAATAATATTAGAATATTAAAATATTAATCTAAAATAAATATTAAAGATACGAGAATATAAAACACCATTATAATTAATATTATAATTATAATTATTATATACAAATACAAATTTTGACAATTCAAATTATAAAATAAATATTAAATTTAAAATATGAATATTCGGATCCTAAAATTATTATAACTATAAATAGTGAAATATACGTATAAAACCAATATAAAATAAATGCATTAAAAAGCTAAGTATAATAATAAAATACTAAATACCAAGCAACGATCTTTAATATGATCAAATATTAAGAGGCAGCGAAATATCCCAAAGTCGTGATCATCTGAAGCGTTGTCTCCTTCCATGGAAGCATAGTGTGAAAATAAATGGATTTATATTTCAAATGAGATTGATAAGAGGGGAAGGGAGAGGGGAAGAAGGAATATATATTGAGATAGAGACAAATCGCGATTCTGGCCTTTAGGCATATTTCAAGACCAAGAATAAATTCACAGGAGTTTTGGACAGGCAGATTGAAGGTGCGATTATACTCCAGATAAGACAAATTAGAGAAAGACAAAAATCTGGCATTCGTTGACATCTATTGAAGCCATCTCACTACTCATCGCTTCCTAAGGAGCCATCACGGGAAAGGTCTTAAGCGCAGCCACTGGGGGAGTATTCGCACCTCTTCCAAACATCCATCATTTGTGAAGAGTCGGCAGCTAATATCAGGGAATTAAATATACGCCATCATTGTATATTTTTGGGAACAATAAATAGTATTGTTTCTATCTTCCATAACTGCAGTGGATTTGCTTCATTAAGGTGAGTCGACTTATTGCTGGGAGAACTCGTGGTAGCTGAGAATAGAGACAAGCTTTCCTCAATAGCCATACAACTATACTTGCATCGAACTTCTCTTATGATAGTTGCTTAGCATATCTAGGAAAACACTTAAAAATTCATCATAAGCATTTCAAATCAAACGGAAACAACAAACAACAGTTGCACTCGGAGTGTCTGACGAAATGTCCATGAGTTAAAATAACACCATTTGCATCAACTTAGCTAGGGACATTACACTTTTGGTGCTTAGCCAATTTGTGCACATGTAGCTAGTTTCCAAGTCTTTTGAAGGCTAACTAGTTAGTTAGGGAGAACTCGAACATTCTTGGAGAAGCATTTGATCAATCTTGCAGAGCAATTGTTCTTGGGTTTGAGTTCAATTGGTTAATTGGAGCCCTTTGATGCTTTTGGAATCAGTTTTTGACCTTTTTGGTGCTCTCCAAACTTCTTGGAGGAGCAGGCTATTTTTAGAAAGTCGCCAAGTTGATTTCAATCATCTTTCTACTGCTTCAGTTTCATCATCTTGTGGTCAAAATTGGATTCCGATGATGCTGCAGTACTTTCCACAATTTGAGTGAGTTATTAAGTTATTTAATTAATATTTCATTAATGTTGTCTAATGTTGAGAAATAATTAAATGACAACTTAGTGTAATAGCTCGTTGGAAAGGTGATTAAATTTTTGCACATAATGAATTATTTAATTCAAAGCAAAAAGTGGTTTTTCAGAAGAAAAAAAACAATGACAAAGCAAAAAACGTTTTTTAAAAGCAAAAAAGTGATTTTTCAAAAAACAATGAAAAAGCAGAAATTGCTTTTTTGAAAGAAAAAAAAATTGTGAAAAAGCAACGAAAAAAACTATAAAAGGAGGTGTTGGGGGCTCATTTGGAGATGTTGAAGATTACACATATTGTTATGCTGTCAGATTGAACCTCTGAGTTCTTCCAAAAATCGTTTGAAGATGAAAACCCTCATTTGATTCCTAGTTTCAGATTTGAAAGATAATCCCTAGCTAGTGGAGTGGTTATATTCAAGAATTACATTTTGCTTCAACAAAGTTCCAGTTTCAGGGTTTCAAAAAGAAGATAATTCAAAGTATTTTGATTGCAAATTTTGGGATTCATGTTTTGGAGAAGTTTTCTGAATTTATATCTCGTTGTCCAGACTGTAACAATAGGGTTTCAGACCTCTTCCACACCTGCACCAGCCCTCTATTTGCCAATCTTTGAGCTTGCATCCATTGGCGATGCATATGGGAGTGATTTGATGAAGTTTTCAAACTTATTGACTCACTGTCCCGATTGTTACAGCAGGGTTTTAGACCCACAGCAGCCATTTAAATGCCAATATTTGAGGTATATTTGACATATCCATGATGGGTGGTTAGTTCTTTGATGTTGTGATACATGTGGGGGGTGTTTTATCAATTTCTTTCATGATCATATTTGTAACAGAAAATATGTATTTGGTTTGGAATGAATTGTAAGAGCTAACATTGTAACACTGGGTGGTACTACCACCAGTGATCTAGTTCTTGTTACTTGTTGTTACTTACCCCATTGCATAAGTGGCTATTGTTACTCACCCCACTGCATAAGTGGCTTTGTTACTCACTCACCACTGAAAAGTGGAAGAGTTGGCTTTACATTTCCTTTATTGTATAAACTTTCCCACTGAAAAGTGAAAGTGCCAAGCTAACCCCACTAGATAAGTGGATTACTTTCAGTTGCTTCATTTGCAAGTATTATTGTAACTTATACACCATATCTTCTCACCTCACCCACACTAGGAATTTGGTGATCAAAAAGTGGAAAGGAAAGTTGTTTAGCAATTTCAAATTGTTGAGCTAACAAGATTTTCGAAAAAAAAAATTAAGGGTGATTATTACAGTGGAACAGAAAATTTCAACGTATCAAGCGGTCCAACTATTTGACCCATTGTCAAGAGAACCAAAAAAATATCCAATACATCATATAAGCTTGAAGTTCAAGCATTTGAACTTCTAATTCAAAAAGAATATTCACCTTCTATCTCTTATTAAAAAAAAGAACTCTATACTATCTCTATTGTTCCCATTAATTAAAGTTATGAGGGATTTCCAATTATTGCAATAAAAAAATCTTTGGCAGTTTTCATATAAAATCACATATAATTACTATATATTCACCGAGATATACATGTATAAATCAACCTATAAGATAGCCTACCATACCATACTTCAAAAATATTTCACTCTTAAATTTTTCTGGAGACAAAGAAACAAATAAAATTGCAGCAAAATACAGATTCTTGAAAAGTCTTGAAAGGAAGCAGAAACAACTCAAAATTGATATTCTTCCTTTACATATTTTTTGAAAAACTTTCGCACTCGTGTATTCTTAGGCATCTACAAACACTGGCTCTCTCTGTAATGCGATAAAGTATACTGCTCTCGTGAACATAATAAAAATCAGATTCATTTTCGATATGAGGAATTTCAATTTAAATCAGCTGCTGCATCAAAGTGTTGTGATGTCAAAGCTTTGGATTTTACCAAGGGCAAAAGTATCACACAGAATACCTCCGATGCTTTCAAAATTCGGCCACAATTTAAAAATAATCACAATTTTGTTTAATGTGAGAGAGAAGAGATTCCAAACTACATAATCTTCGGAGAAAACAAAACAAGAAAACTATCGAAACATGTTTTTAAGAAGAAAAATTGCGTATAAATCTTTAGACCTCAAACGCTCCAACGATGTAAACAATTTCTAGTCAAAAAACAGAATGTATATATGGTATGTCATATTTACCGAGTGAAGCGTTAGAATTGATTGCAATGCATTTCACGCTTCTGGCGATTCGAACCGGAGACTTGCGCCTTGGCGCTGCTTTCTTTACAGAGGAAGAAAGCAGCGTAATTCCGGAATATGCTCTCAGCTATTTGAATGCTATATTGGAAGAATCCGAATATTCTTGGGTAGTTACTTTGTAGGTGGGCCCCACAAGTAGCCCTAAATCGAGTAGGCTGCTGCAGCGTGGACCAAGACCTTATGACTCGATCAAGTTGGAATTGAATGTCCCTTGGACTAGGTAGGCTACTCGTAATGAAGTGAAATATTTTAATAATGTTCACGAGGTCAAAGAAGTTTATGGGATCTAAAAATAGCACATGATTATCAGCGAAGAGAAAGACCCTAAACAGTTTGTGATCTTAGTTCGAGATCAGCTCTTCGACAGTGGATTTTGATGATGTAGTTTGTCATTTTGCCCAACCTTGCCTCCTCAAACAAGGTACTTAAGTTATTAACTTGTAAGGTGTCTTTATAACTGACTCAAATATCTTTATACGTTGAGCACTCCATAACAAAGTGTCATTTTGTCTCCACCATTCCCTTGTCTCAAAATCGACATATTTTGTTTTCCCACTCTTCTTTAGGTACCACCCATCTCCTTGTTTCATATCTAAGATGATGTGAACTAGTTCGTAATTGAACTATCAACATCTTTACTTTCCATTTAATATTCGCTCTTATATAGGTTTTTCCTCATGGTCCCCCCTTGGGGTTAAATTCTTTGATATAGTAATCTTTTTTTCGCCCTGATTTTTTTGTCCATATAGCATTTTTGAATTTTTCTTTCACATATTTTTGTATTTCTTCATTTGTGTTTGAACAATCATGCATATTTGCATCCCACTTTTGTAAAAGAAGGGGATTTAACAAACATCTTATGAGTTTGGTTATGGTTTTATGGAGGTTATTTTAACACATTTAGTAGGTGTTAAAAGAGAATTTTTATATAGCTTTTTAAAAATTAGGGGATTTTATGAATTTTATAGTAACATATAATGTTAAAAAAATTATTTCAGAATTTTTAGAATGTTAGTGTTTAATAAATTTTTTAGCAACAATTAATGTGGAAAAAATGTATGCATTCTAATTATTCTATATGACAAAAAAAAATTACATCATGGAGAAAAACTTTAACCTCACCCTAAATTCAATTGATAGAAATTTGAGAACTAAAAGATAGAGGTTTCTATTTTCCAGGAAATAATTCCAATTCATAAAGGGTGTGAAGGTAGTGGAAAAGGTTTGCAAGCTACAACAAGATTTATTTAAGCAAACAAAAGGTGGGCTTCTTTCTTCTTTGTGAGAAAGGTGAAGTCGTATGTAAGGCACGTCCACAAAAAATGGTCATCACTACAAAGCACTTCATATGCATTGAGTCCTCTGATCTATTTCTTTTCTTTAAATCATTAATATGTATCACAAATATTATAGCTATAAATTTTATTAGATAAAACAAATATTTTGTAAACTAGAAATTTCATTTAAACTTCACTACAAAATCAAAATATTATGGAACCATGGTGGAGAACATATCAAAGTGCACATTAACTACATGAGATACTTCAAAGAAAATTAATCTAATAACAAATATATAAAAAAAACACAGAGGTGGCAAGTATTGCATTATGAGAGGAACAAAGAGCCATGGAGAATTTTGTCATGAAGGAATACTAAATAGAAATCAAATGTAGAGATCATTAATGGGAACAACATCAAAAGCAAGCAAATATTAATACCATTTGAGTATATTATGTCACATTCTATAGATAATCCAACTACAACTCACATATCACAGTGGGTGCATTAGAGTCAATATTACACTCACAAAAGCAAGGATGTGCATAGGCCAAGATAAAGGACACAAATAAAAAATTAAATTATGTGAACACAAAGCAATATAAGAGAATTTTGCAACATAGGCAAGCCAAAATAACAAAAAAACTAAAATGGTTGAAGGATAAAAAAATCTATAAGTACTTTACCAAAAATAACTTGTAATACCCAAATAATATATGTTATCGAATCAAAGTAAGAGAAAATAAAACAAACAAACAAAAAGATAAGAAAATCAAGATAATCAACTCAATGTAATGCCTTAACAAGGAATGGAATAAAGACATATCTCTAGATCCCGCAATCTACAACTTTCAATGTTTAATTATTTTGTACCTATTGTGGTTTTTGCCATGGGTTCAGTTGGTGGGGGGCCCAACGGGCTTCCCCATCCACTGTAAATGTTGTTGTGGCAGTTAAGGGTGGAGGTTTAGATACTTTTGCGTCTAGGACTATTGGTGTGAAAGCAAATTTATCCTCATTTTCCTCAAATTCATGTGCTCAAGATGCAAAAAAGCTACCCTCTTCTCCTTCCTTTGGATTAGATTCCTTTTTTCCTAAGGAAGACTTGACTTCCTATGTGGAGAAGTTGGTTGGTGGCAAATCCCCAAATACAGTGTATCCTGGGGCTTTCAGTTCTTTGGGGGTTTCCTATGTGATGGAAGGTCTCGATATTGTTGTTCCTAATGATATTATGAATGAGACAATTGCTAGCCTCTAGCTCTCACTGGTAGGTAAGTTCCTCGTCTTCAGACCTAATATAGATCAAGTGAAGAAATAGGCAGTTTCTATTTGGAAACTAAAAGGAAGTGTCAATATAAGTGCAATGGCAAATTATTTGTTTTTGTTTAGCTTTATGACTCACAAAGACTTATTAAAGGTTCTAATTGGATTTCTTTGGGCATTTGGTAAAAAAATCAAGAACTACTTATCCTTATGCAAATGGAAACCTGGTTTTGATCTCTCGGTAAATTTGGGCTCAGTAGCCCCTACTTGGATTAGGATTTGAGGCTTCTCAAGAGTTTTGGAATACTAAAATCTTCCAAGGTATAGCTAACTCATTTTGCCATTTCCTGGCAATTGATAAAGTGACTCAACAAAAGTTGAGATTAATCTTTTGTCAAAATCTGTGTCAATGTTGTGGTAAATAAGGTTTTGCTCTCTGCTATTTCCCTTAGATCAAGATTTGGGGTATGGAATAAACTATAGAGTATGAGAACATTGGTATTTTTAGCCAATTACATAGGAAGTTTGGTCACCTAAGTGATTCATGTAAGAATACATCACTAGATAAAAATAAAATGATATTAGATCAACAAAATCATAATGTGATTGTGGATCCCTTAGCCATAGAAAAGGATAATTCAGTTAGTGGTGATAAGGAGAAGAAAAATCCTCTATATGCTAAAAATAGGAAGGAAAAATAAGAACCAAAAGTTAGAGAAGTAAAAGGTTCTAATAACAAAGTAAGAAAAGATATACCAAACAAACTCTCTAAAGAAGATGATTCTTTATCTGAAATGGACAAGAAATTAAAGGTATTAACCAAAATGGGAAATGTAATCTCAATAAAAGGAATGAAAAGAATGATACTAAAGATTATAATAAAATAAATGAGAAACTTGTTAAGAAAAATATACAAATCTCAAATTGTAATGGGATCCCTGAAGAAGGAGAAATCGAGAAAAACCTAAATGAAGCTCAAAAATTGGAGGATAAGTTAATAAATTCAAAAGGGGGGGAATGTTATAGTCTGCATGAAGATCATTCCAAATTTATGCAAGAGTCTCTAGCTTTGTTGGGGTTTGGAGTTAATGATTCTCTTTCTCCTCCCAAGAAGTCCTCGAAAGGAGATCAGGAGGAGGATTGGACTCAAGTTAATAGAAAAATGAAAAAGAAAAAGAAAGTTGATGTTGGAAGAGGTCCAAAACAATGGAGACCCTCTCAAAGGGAAACTAGGTCTTGGGAAGCAGCTCGAGATATTGCCTCAGGTAAACAAAAAACTCTAGATTGCCTTTCTGAGCAAAAAAAAGAAGAAATAAAATACTTGGGGGCTTTGCCTCCATCTGACAGCGTCAGAGTATCACTGACCATTAGATTGTTTGTGATAAATATATTGTCTTAGAATATCAGAGGATTGAATAGTCCTTTTAAACAACATTTTATTAAATTTTGTATAGTTGATCATAAAATTGATATACTGCTCCTTCAAAAAATGAAGATGCGACAATCTACTTTTGACCGGATAGTGAAGAACATTTGTCCTTTTGCCAACTACTCATTTAGTGATGTAGAAGGGGCTTCAAGTGGTAAGGATATCCTATGAAATTTTGATAGGATAAAAGGTGCAAAACATAATTATTGTAAAAGCAGTATGTTAACCACTATGGAGGATTTGAACTAGTCAGTTAAATGAAATATTGTTAACATCTATGCTTCTAATTCTAGGTCTACCAGAGTGACCCTTTGGGATTCTTTATCTTCTCTGATTTCAAAAAAAGATGGAGATTTTTGGATGCTTGGGGGGATTTTAATTCTTCATTGTTTCCTTCAAAAAAAATGGGGGGATTAGAAGATTTTTTTGATAGCATGATGGATCTTGCAGACTTTATTTCTTCTTAGGGTCTTATGGACATTGATCTCCAAGGCTCTTTGTTCACTTGGTCTAATAGGAGACATGGAAGCAACCACATACATATCAAACTAAACAGGTTCTTGATTTCTAATAAATAGAATATTCTGCCTAAGTTAACTCTTTTTTCCCTTCCTAAAATGGGTTCGAACCATAATGGAATCCTTCTGGATTAGGAGGAGGTTGTTTTTAAAGGTCATTTTCCCTTTAGATATGAAATAATTTGGACTACCCGCCCTGAGTTCAAAGATATGATACTGTAGAGAAGGGAAATCAGTTGCTTCGAGACTCCAGGTTACAGGAGATTCCTAAACAACAGGCTACCCTAAACTACCTCAAGCTTTGCTAAATGATTCATAAAGATTAATATGTTAAGGTTGAAAAGGAAGAGCAATTTGGGTGTTATCCTTTTGCTATCCTAAGTGTTTCAGAGGGTCAGACGAGTTGATTTCCAAAGTACAACTTGCTACTCAGACAACTCTACCTAAGGACGACAACGTAGGATACAAACTCTAGCATGGCACGCTAGCATCTCAATGTTGTGTTGGTGTTTTTACGGAAAGAATGTCTCATAGATAGATTAAAACATAGGAAATCCAACTAACAGTCTGACTAATGAAGTTTTATGCTATGTCAGAATAATAAGCAAGTACATAAATGAAGTACAACAAGAAGAATACTTTAACTAAATTACACTTGGATTGACAAAGAGGAGGTGAAAAAGACATATCTTCGTACTCAAGAATCGAATCTTCAATGACCTCCACATGAGAATACCTACACACACAAGACCAAGGAAAATGTTGGGGTTATTTTTAGAGGACTACCTTAATCAGTCCCCCGCTTTGGTGTTTCCACCTCCATGCACAACTAGATAGAAACGAGTGTAGAAAATGATAAAGGAATGTATGGAAGTAGAAGTACCAAGCAATAACATGAACAATAATATGTTGCTATGTGAATACAATGATGCAAAAGCAATGGACAATGGAAGATATCACCTTCACAACTACATTCTCTCAAGGAAAGTAGAGGAAGGAGTGAGCTTGAAAATTCTCCAACAACAACGTTTTCGTAATAAACGGAGTGGAGGAGCCAAAAAAATAGCAGCTTGTAGCTACAATGGAGTGATGGTGAAGCTTGGAAGTGTGTAGTTAATCAATAGATCATGAAGAATTCAGCCAAGAGTTCAAGAATGGTGAAGAAGTTGGATAGAATGAAGAATTAGGCAATTTGAATGGAAAGGAGGCAAAAGACCCATTTACCATTGATCAAGGAAGGCAGATACATTACACTTCATCGCCAATGGAGAAATGTAACACCTCTATGGATTCCAAAGGCAAGAATCATATCAAAACGATAGTGCAATGCACGAACATCTGCACGACACACGTGCATCCTTGACAAAATTCCTCCACCAACATAAAAATGAGCTACTAGGTGAACAAGGAAAGGTGGAAAATGTGGATATTACATCATCAAGTTTCATTTTCTAAGGTAGGGGTGATGTGAATGGGGAATTTTCCTAGGGGTACTAGGGGTACAAATTCACACCATTATAGATATGAAATTGGTGGAACCAACCATGTAAGGGTACTCTTATGTATTGTTTAACCCAAAAATTAAAAAAGGTTAAAGAGAAGGTCATGGGTTGGAATAAGGTCTCTTTTGGAAACATTTTTCATGACAAGAAAAAAATTATACTAGCCTTAATGATATTAAAAAATGAATGGAGGAAGGAGATAATGAAGTGGAGACTTGTGTTAAATAAAGGGGATTGAGAATGGAATGGATTAAGCACTCAAAGAGGGGGGAATTTTACTGGAAATAGAAATCAAGAATTCTGTGGCTACCTAAGGGTGACAAAAATGCTAAAAAAAATCATCAGTTCACCTTGAGACACAAAAACTTGAACGAGATAAAATCTCTAGTTAAGGAAGATGGATCTATTCTCACTAAAGAAATTTGCATTGTTGAAGTTGATGTTTCATCTTTTAAAGACTCCCTTGTTCATAATCTAGTATTCTCTAATCTGGAGGATCTTATTGACATTATTCTAAATATGATCTCAGACCAAGAGCTTAAGGATTTGGGGAAGTCGATGTTGTTACAAGTAAAACAATTTGTGTTCTCTTTTAGAGCTTACAAGGCCCTAAGACTAGATGGTTTCCCTCCAACCTTCTTTCAAGACTTCTTGGAGGTAATTTCTAATTATCTATTAAATGTTGCTAGGTATTTTTTAGATCGAGAAGATTGCTAAACCAATTGAACTCTACTTACATTACATTAATCCCTAAGAAAGAAGATGTTCCCATAGTGCAGGATTATAGACCCATAAGCTTATGTAACATTGTTTATAAAATCTTTTCTAAGCTTATTGTTAACAGACTAAAAGGACTTCTTCATAGATTTATTTCCCCCAATCAAAAAAGTTTGTAATAAGTAGGCATATTCTTGATTCTACTTTGACTAATCATGAGTATATTGGTTGGGGAGGCAACTCCTCAAACTAGAAAAAGTTTGGGGATTAGTTGATAGGGGGTAGAATTTTAAGGGAAGGTAGATAACAAGGGTGGGAAAATGTTATTAAGTTGTTAAGAGATCAAATAGGTGAATGCACATTTTTTTATCATGATAAAGAGGACAAATAGATCTGGAGTTGTATTCTTTTTGGTCTATTCTCGATCAAATCAGCTCATGTAATTCTAGAATAGTATCTTCTTCCTCCTATTAACTTTGAGTGGAATCAGGTTTGGAATCCAAAACTCATCCCTAAAATTAATTATTTTTGGTGAGCTATTATTCATGGAAATATTCTTACAATAGACAACCTTAATAGATATGGATTTCAATTTATTAATAGATTCTCCTTGTGTTATGAAGAAGTTGAGAATATAGATCATTTTTTCTTAAACCGATCCTTCTCAAGAGAAGTTTGGAATCAAGTCCTAAAGACTCTCCTAGTTGATTGGGTTTTTCCCTATCACCATTAAATATTTTGTAAATAAATAAAATAATTGTCCTTTCTCTCATCCCATTATTGTTCACCTATGGAGACAAATCCCTCCTTTTGTATCTTAGGGTCTACAGAAAGAAAGAAATAACAAAAAATTTAGGAACCAAAAAAGAAACAATATGGAGGTGTTTTTGAGTACGAAACAACAATTGTAGGAAAATATAAATGTTGCAAGTTATGAGCTCTCCAGATTGTCTCATTCCTATCCAGAACTCAAAATAAAACAAATATAAGGAATCAAGCAAGACTTGACTAGAATAAATAGGACAAAAATGTTATGTAGAAGAAAAACCAAATGGATCCCTCTTGAGGAAGGTGTTGGGAATAGGATGTCATTTAATTACATTCTAATCATATTTCATGTATCTCCTAAGTCCTTGGAATGTGTTGCACAACACTAGGATTAGGAAGAGTTTAATTTGGAATGAAATAAACATTTAATGTGACATTTGTAGTTATTTCTAAATGATAGTAGCATGTGGGGATGCCTTGTGAGAGCTCCTATTAAATAGGAGCGCATGGGTGCCCACATGGGAGATAGGATACATCTTGGTTCAGTTAACTGGTTGGTGAATTGAGTACACTTCAAAAATGCATCTTAGGTTCCTAAAAAATAGGGATTTTGATTTATGCATGTTGAGTTCCTATAAGATAGGGATTGAAGTTCAGTTTAGTTTAGTTATGTTTCAGTTATCTTCAATTGCATGTTAGTTAATTTGAGTTGCATGCTAGTTAACTTGAATTGAATGTAGTTACTTTGAGTTGCATGTTAGTTAACTTGAGTTGCATGTCAGTTGACTTGAGTTGCATGGATAGATAACAGGTGGATACATTCAGTTAACATATGGAGGATCATGCATGCACATTGTTTTGCATGAATCGATGATAGATATGTTTCAGTTAAACAAGATTAACTTGGGCCCACCTTGGGCACCCAATTTGGCATCTTTGAGTTACAAATATTGCATGGAAAAGATATTTATAATGCTCAGTTAAGTGGGACCCAGTTTGGGTGCCTACTTTGAGGATGAGCTTGCATAAGATATTTTTGACAACTGCAAGGTTATCACTTTAGTGTTGGGCACCAACTTTGAGGGAGACTCATGTTTGGCTTATGCATGCATATGAGAACTCAACTTGGAAACCATAGGCATGGATTTTCACAAGAGGCTTTGTGATTATATATTTGATAACTCTTATGAGTTTGTAAGAAATAATATTGTCTATAATTACAACAATTGTATGAGAGAGTTTTGTGAGAAAATATTGCAGGTTGTGAAGAAGATTTATTGAAGAACAAGGAAGCATATCAAGGAGAATTGAATCAGTATTATTGTAACTCATTCAAAGGTTAAATAATACAAGTAAGATCAAATTCTGGTGGAGTTTTTTCCCTAAAGGGTTTCTCCACGTACATGTTGTGTCCTTTCTATTATGTCTTATATTTCTTCTATCAATCTTCTGTCTACTTTCTACAACATTAAAATTGATCTAATTCAAGATTAATCATACACAAGAGATTGTGACAAAGAATACTAAAATCGAATCTGCAATTACACAGGATTTACATATTTTAAGCTACATTTTTACTACAATTTTACCTTCAATTTCAATAGAAGGATGGATTAAACTAAGTTTTGATGGATGTTCCAAAGGAAATCTTGGCTTGGTTGTTGCAAGAGGAGTGATTAGAAATCATAAAAGTATCCTTATCAAAGGATTTTCCAAAAAACTTGGTATCTAGTCTAGTAATATTGTTGAAGCTATTTGATGAGTCTAGTTTATGGTCTAATTATTGATAGGGTTGTTGTCCATTTACTACATTAACATAACACTTCGATGCTTGAGATTTGATCTTTCATAATATTTGCTTGAAACCATAGACCTTGGACATGAATTTATTTTCATAAGCTTTCAAATGATATTGACATGCTGTGTGGATTGTTTGTGTTAATTTTGCATGTGGTTAATGAATGTCACTTTAAGATGATTATGGATATGCAATTTTTGTGTGTACTAACGTTGTCATGTAGATAATTTGAAGCCTACAATTCAGGAAGATTCCACCAGCTGGTCGTGTGTCATATTGGTCATCAAGGTGGTGATTTAATGGAGAGAAGACTATTGGTGGTTGGAGATTCCTCATGCACATCGGATTGTAACCACCTTATAATGGTATTAAATGTTGTTGAGCATGCACTGGTGTTACTGTTGTGCCAGATTCACATTAAGGTGATCGTGCCTGACAGGTTATGTGCATGCGTATCCACCTCTACTCTTTTTCGCGTTTTCCCTAAGTGGCATCCTTTGGTTTTGTCGAGGTTGACTACCTTGCTAGGTGGTTAGATAAATAAGGCTTTGATCTTCCTTCGAGATCTCTCTCTTTTTTCCAATCGAAGAATGTTAATTTACTGATGTACTCACATTCTTAGTTTTTCGGCAATACAGTTATGTTGATTGTATTCATGTTTTTCTACTGAATAAAATAAAGCTATAAGTTCGTGCATTTGAGTCTATCTTGGTTTTAGGGAATACTTATCCAAGGGAGCCCACTTGGTGAGTATTCCATCCCGTACCTTATTTTAGTTTAGTTTCTATTTTCTGTTCAGTAATTAGTTAAGAATCTGGCACTAACTGTTCCTGCAGCCACTAGAATTCCATTTTGTGATTGTTCTTGCAGCCAAGGTAGATAGAGTAGTTTCATGTTTGTTTGCTCGGATTTTCATTTTTTTTATGCATTTTAGTTTGGTCTAGTTATTGGTTATTGTTCAACATTTATGTTATTCCCTTCCAAATAATTTACTTTTAGTATTGCACCTCTCTTAAGATGTAGGATGAATGTGGCTACTTTGGATTCCTAGTGCACATACAGTGCTGACCCATTTCAAGTTTACGTCCCTGGGTTGACAATTTAAATGCACCTTCATGATGATTGAGATAGTTGTTCAGGTTAGATGTCCAATCTCTGAATCACAGTTGTAAAGGCTTAGTTGTTAAAATCATTATAGGAGGCCAACATTTTTGGCGTCGTTGTCAAGGATGGTGTCAAACTAGGAAGCTCTTTGGAGTTATTGATAGTTTTCCTTATTGTAGTATCTCTGGAAGTTGTTCTTAGTATACCCCTCATTTAGAAGAGTTATGAACCCCTATTCTTTTGTCAATTCTTTGTGTGAGTTGGCTGATAGTGAATTGATACCGTATGCATAGAGAAAGAAGAGGAGATGCTCGTGGGAGATTCCTTTCTAACAATCCTGATCTATTCCAGATAGTTGAGTATTAGAACTTGCCAAGAAATGAAGAAGAAGAGCCACACCTCTTCACTGATACATTTCCAGATCTGACCAATTATGAAGTTTCCTTTGAAGATCAAAATCTATTTGAAGACCCTTTTGCTTTGGAACTTCATCAGGTAGGCATGGGGATGCAAATGGAAATGGATCTAACAGACCTAACCGACCAACTTTTCCTTTCCCTATTGCTCATCAAAATAAAGTAGACAACCTCAAGAATATCCCTGCTTCGGTCCTTCCTAAGTTCTATGGACTTGTCACAGAAGATCCCGATACATTCTTGTTTGAGTTTGATACACTCTGCAGAAGTTATGACTATACCACTAATGCCCATAGGCTTAAGCTATTCCCTACCACTTTGAAAGAAGTGCATTAAGATGGTTCATGAGCCTAGGCAGAGATACTGTGGAAACTTGGGAAGACATGAAGACAAATTTCCTTTAGAAATACAAAGAGTATTGCAGAGGCAGTGACATGAGAGGAGATGACATTTTTAGAATGCAACAAAAGGAGGATGAGAGCCTGAAAGATTACATTTCAAAGTTTTTGTTTTGCCTACATAAATCTCCACACCATACACTCAATGAAGAATCACAAAAGCTGCTTTTCTTGAGAGAAATTAATGACAACTACACAGATGCCTTGGACTTGATAGGAGGATGAGATATCACCCAAGTTCCTTGGGAGGATATCAAGAAGATATGTCAGAACTATTCTAGGGAAGCTTCAAAGAAGGGGAGAGTCTACCAATCCTCTATGGTTAAGTCATCCACCAGTGGAGTTTCAAGGATGGAGATTACTCACTTGCTGACAGATTTCAAGTAGGACATCATAAACAATCTGGCTACTCAGCTGGATTCACTTCAGGAAAAGAAGAAACGAGAGGAGGCAGAGGCAATGTTGGCAAAATATTACCCTCATTGCAAATAAAAGAAGAAGGACTACAGATGAAAGATGATAGCTAATGTTGACAGCAAGCAGATGACACTCGAGTTCAATCCAATTTAGGGTGAAGATGACCAAGTCTACTATGTTGAACAAAGGAGGCCTTGGGCTCCAAGACAAGGTATGTCACCTGATCCACTATCTTTTGTTGGGCCATATTTCAATTCTTATTTATCTAGTAATCAATGATGACCCTCATATCCATCCAATTATGGGGGCTATCCACCACAACCTTGGAGTAACCCTCCACATGCTTGGCCCAATCACCAAACCTCTCCACCCCAGTGACAATAGTTTTAAGGAAATTAGCAGCCACCTCCAGGAAACTGGTAGCAAACATCTCAATGGAGGGGTGGACAACAATGGCCAAACCAGTCAACCAATTACATGCAGCTACCTTCTCAGCCCCAACAACCTACTATAATGCCTCCTCCTGCTAATTCAAGTTCAAATGCACCTAAACCTACTCAGCTACCAACCCAACCCACACCTATCCCAAATAATAAACCACAGCAGCAGCCAGTGTACTCTACTGATCCAAATCAATTCCCTGCATATGATGTAAGTGTAAGTGATATTCGTTTGTGTTTAGGAACTACTTTTCCAGCCCCTTCCACACCTATTATCACTGAGCTTCCTGTGGAAGAGGAGGAGCCTTTGAATATCCCTATTCAACTGGCCGAAAAATCCTGAACCAATTCTAGTCAAACAAACTGAGCCAAAACCACCATTTCCTTAGAGGTTGGAAATTGTGAAACAAAAGGAACAAAAGGAGGACACACATTTTCACATCTTAGATCAGTTGAAGCATATATGTGTCCAAATACCTCTATTTCAAGCCATAAAATATGTTCCCATATATGGCAAGGCAATCAAGGAAGCATGCCTTAAGAAGCCAGGCAAGAAGAAGAAAGACCCCACTACAGTTCATGTGGTAGGACAACTTGCTGAAATTATGCTCGAGAAAGTGATTCTTCCCAAGTATAATGACCTAGGGAGTCCCATGGTAGGAGTTGTTGTAAATGGGATACAGATAAAGAATGCTCTGATTGACTTAGGAGCAACAATAAATGTGATGACTAAGGACATCCTACAACAACTAAATATTGTAAGCATGAGACCTACTCCTATGTCCTACAACTTGCTGACAGTTCTACTGTTACGCCTGATGGTATAGTGGAAGATCTAGTAGTAACTCTAGACTCTTGGGAGTACCTAGCAGATTTTATGATTCTTTCTCCTAAAGCCACACTAGCTGGGTACCCCATTATTCTTGGAAGACCATGGTTAGCAACAAGATATGCTTATATTGGATGTTGAAGAGGAGACATGACCATTTCTAATGAAAAGAGCACAAAAAAGCTTGTTCTCTACCCTCCCACTCAGCCATCCCATGATAAGGATAATCCAGTATGACCACACATTGGTGAAGAGGCCGAGGAAGTTAATTTTGTGGCGCAACTTATAATGAGCAGCATAAGTTGTTTCCTGTAACTTCAAGATGAAGCAAAAGTATTGTATCACATCATTCAAAACTATTATGAGGTAGAAGAAGCATCATCCTCTCATGTATCTGATTCTGCTGTTGCAGTGAAAACACTCCTGCCCACTCTTCTTGCAGCCGCTTGTCCTGCAGCAACATGTATGTTTCACACATTACTACCACATGAACTCAAGATACCAAGCATTAGTGAAGTAGATATGGTTGAGTTAACTACACAAGTGCAAGTGTTAGAAGGGAAATATTTGAATATCAATAGTAAATTGAGTGAAGAACAACAATTGTCATTAGAAAACTTACTGAAGGCCCACTAAAATGCATTTGCATGGGACTATCATGATATGAAAGGATTGGATCCTAAGATTTGCACTCATAGGATATACATAAGAGATGATTGTACACCAGTAAGATAGCCACAAAGAAGAATTAACCCTGCATTGAGAGAGATAGTAAAAGGGGAACTACAAAAATTGCTAGATGCAGGATTTATCTACCCCATTTCAGATAGCCAGTGGGTGTCCCCATTGGTGATTGTTCCCAAAAAAGGAGGGAAGTGATGAGTTTGTATTGATTAAAGGGAGCTCAACTCTGCCACCAAAAAAGACCATTTTCCCTTATCATTCAAAGATCAAGTTCTAGACTCACTTGCAGGAAAATAATACTTTTCTTTTCTTGATGGATTCATTGGCTATAATCAGATCCAAATTGCACCTAAGGACCAAGAGAATACCACCTTTACCTATCCATGGGGAACCTATGCCTACTCAGTACTTCCATTTGGCTTATGTAATGCACCAACAACTTTTTAGAGGGCAATAATCAAAATATTTTTAGACATCTCTCATGATTGCATGGAAATTTATATGGATGATTTCACTACTTATGGTGTTGATTTCAATAAAGAATTGGAGAATCTTAAGAGATTCCTACATAGATGTGAATACCACAATCTCTCTTTAAATAATGAGAAGTGCTTCATGATGATGCAAGAAGGTGTAGTTCTTGGCCACTACATCTCTCACAAAGGAATTCAAGTAGATCCTACAAAGATTGAGGTAATTACCAATCTTCCTATCCCTACAAAACAAAAATATGTCATGTTTTTCTTAGGACATGCAAGTTATTACAGAAGGTTCATCAAAGACTTCAACAAAATGGCAGCACCATTATATAATCTCCTAACTAAAGATGTTGAGTTCCAATGGACAGAAGGTTGTGACAAGGCATTTTCTGACTTGAAAGCAACTCTAACTCATGCTCCTGTACTCAAAGGACCTAATTGGGAGATCCCTTTTCACATCCATACAGATGCATCAGACTATGCTATAGGAGCAGGCCTAGGATAGAAAGAAGGAGCTATTGAAAATGCCATTTGCTTTATCAGCAAAAATCTACAATGAGTTGATTTCAACTATACGGTGACAAAAAAAGAAATGTTAGCAGTGATCTATGCCTTAAATAAATTCAGACATTACATAACAGGCTACCAAATCTTTGTGCACACCTATCATGCATCCATTAGATACCTCATGAATAAACCTTTGATTTCAAGAAGACTAGCAAGATGGTTGTTTCTAATACAGGAGTTTGATATAACCGTTGTGGATAAACTAGGGAAAGCCAATGTTGTTGCAGATTTTCTTTCAAGACTGACCACATCAGAGGATAATCAAGTCATAGATGATTCTTTCCCCGATGAGCACTTATTTTCCATCAGTGTGCAAACACTTTGGTATGCTAACATAGCTAACTTTCTGGTTACAGGGAAAGTCTCTCCTCACTTCTCTCCAAAAAAAAAGGAGGGTGCTCATTGAAAAATCTTTTCCTTTCTCATGGATTGTTGGATGTTTGTTCTATAATGGACCTGACCAGGTCATGAGGAGATGCGTGAGGGAAGATGATACATATGATATTCTGCATGCATGCCACAATGAACCCTGTGGAGGATATTTTGTAGCCAAGAGGACAACAATGAAGATTTTGAACATAAGATATTACTGGCCAACACTCCACAAGGATGTGGGTAGATATACAAGGAAGTGTGACAGATTCCAAAGAATAGGCAGGCCGACCAAATCTGATGAGATGCCACTTTCCCCCAGGTAGTAATCACTCCATTTGATAAGTGGGGACTCGATTTTGTAGGACCCATTGATCCTCCATCAAAAGGTAAATCCTATATTTTAATATGCACTAATTATGTAACTAAATGGGTAGAAGTTAAGGTCATGAAGCATGCAAGAGATAACAAAGTTGCAAAAAAATTGTATGAAGAAATTTTCACATGGTATGGGGTTCTAAGAGAGATAGTAACTGATCAAGGGACTCAATTCACTTCAACCCTTGTTACAACATTGGTCAATGAGTACATTAGGCATAGGAAGTCTACTCCTTATCACCCCCAGGCCAATGGCCAAGTTGAGGTGACCAACAAAGAAATTGAAGCTATTCTGACCAAAATGGTAGCTATCCATAAAAAGGATAGGGCAATCAGGCTACCAAAAGTTGTTTAGGCTTATAGAACCACCAAAAAAACAACTACAAGATTCACTCCATTTGAGTTGTTGTATGGAAAGTTAGCCATGATTCCCATTGAATTTGAGCATAAGACTCTTAGGACTGCAATAGAATTGGGGATGGATATTTCTGAAGCACAAAGAGATAAAATCATGCAGTTGAATGCTTTGGATGAGACGAGGAAGGTAGCCTTGCACCACACAGAGGTAGTGCAGAACCAGTGAATAAGATGGCATGATAAATTCATCAAGGATAAGAAATTTCAGCCTAGAGATTGGGCACTGGTCTATGACTCTAGATATCAGGATAATGCAGGAAAATTGCAAACAAGGTGACTCAGACCTTATTAGGTGGTTGAAGTATTTTACAATGGAGCTATTCAACTTACTACCATTGACCCTGTTAGGTTTAAGTTGTTGGTGAATGGTCATCACCTGAGATTGTATCACAAGCCAACTTCTAAGGAAGAGTTCCTACAGTAATTCACTCAGCGTGTAGCACTCGAACTTCCTACAATCGCAGGAAGTGGAACTAGTGTCCCTTCTTCTGGAAAATTAAGGTTTGTCACTTCTCATAATAAATATTCACACTTTGTGGGGGTCCACTTCTTCACCCATCCGCCCATTCATTCCACCTTTCTCTCTCTTCCACCTCACTGCCATCATTTCACTCCACCTCATTTCACTCCGCTTTCATTAATTGCTCAACTGATTTCTTGAAAATGACTGATATTTTCTCGATGATCTTTGCAATAAATCTTCCACAAATTTAGGTATGTATGCATTAATTGTTATATATTAATTGTCTTCTAGTACATTTATTTAATTGTAAATTAATATGGATGATCGCCATAGCATGTCATCATTTCCTGCCCCTGTCAAATCATCCTTTCACCTCACATGTGAGGACACATGTGCAAATTTAGGCTGGGGGGACGTGTCAATGTCATGTCTGCATGTCTATCTGTACTGATTCACGTCAGCAAGATTTAAGTCATTGAGCCAATTTGAATTCTGAGATGATGGCTTGTATGTGCGAAATGCAAATCCTCCACCGCCATTTCCCTTAATCATAGCTTGCATTTATTCTCCTTTATTGATTTAATTGTTCATGTCATAATCCTAAGCTAAAAGGTAAAATTCAAACGACACTAGCATTGGAATTTAGCAGAGTTGCAAGAAGAAAAAGTTTGGTTTCCAGACAAGAATTGCAGGAAGAAAACCTTTGCAGAGTAATTGTTTGATTGTAGATAATGGGAGGTGGGTTGATTCGAAATGAACCCACGCTTCATGACGTGTTACTACAGGATGCGCCTTGCCTGGCTAAATTTAGAAACTGTGGATGGCTAGACTATTTCTTAAAGTTGGATGGTTTCGACAAAGGTGTTGCATTAGAATTCACCCAGACATTATCTGAAGGAAGGGCCACAGTAAAAGGGTTGGAATTCATAGCTACGGAGGAAAGAATTGCAGAAGTTACAGGGTTACCTGCCAATGGCAAAAAATTACCCTACTACCAAGGACGCCAGGTCGGCTAGGGCCGAATTTATAAAACCTAATGACCCTTCGTTGAGCATAGACAAACAAGGAGCAAAGAGGACTTCTCTGCCCGAGCTTTGGAAGCAAGTTGCAGTCTATGTTGTTAAGTATATCACTTACGAAGGTTGCCAGTCAAATTTACATTCTATGCATTTTAAGCTCCTGAACCACATGAGGTGCGGAAGGAGAATGAATGTGCCCAATGTGATGTACCACCTTCTTTCGATCATGGCAATAGAAACCCAAAAAGGTAGGGGCAATTCCATTTCCCACCATTGTCTAATCAAATTACTAGTTGAAAAGTCTTTGCATGATGTGTCCAATATTTCTTGGGAAGAATTTTTGAGAATTGATCAAATTAGACCAAAGCATTTGCAACCTAGGATTTTTCCCCAACCTCGTAGGGTTGGAGGAGAAGGAGAAATGTTGGGGCCACTTCTGGTACCTCAACTTCTAACACAAGCCCTAGTGGAAACCCTCCTGCAGCCACACAATCTATTGAGATTAGTTCCTTTGAGGCAAAGCATTTTGATAAAGAGAGTTCCTCTCCTGACTCTAATGATGATGTTCCTCTTGGCACCTTAATGAAAACTAGGGCACAAAAGAGGAAGGGATAACTAAAGCAAGGAAAAGCTAAAAAGAAAATGTTAGAAAAGGAAGTGCCAAGCTCTAGGAAATGAAAAGTTAGCATTGTCCCTCCTGCAACAAAGGAAAAATGAAGAAACCCTCCCAAAAAATCAAAGTCAGCTAAGCCAACCATTGGGGTATCTCCCGAGGGAAGCCCTAAACCTAGGAAGTCGCCACGGGAGGATACAAAAGCTCCAATGGAGTATGTAAATGTAAAGGAAAAGGATGTCTTCGAGGAAGTAGAAAATTTAACACTAGAAGATCTTGTCGACATTGCAAAGCAAGTTGAAAACCAGGCATGTGAGGAAAATCAGGAGCTCTTGCAGCATGAGCAAGAATAAGAGCAAAAGCCCTGTAGATGGTACTCTACCAAGAGCAAGCACAAGTGCCAGGTAAAATGATGGTAGAAGTACATAGGCCTTCTGATTTTTCAATGAACATGGTAATCCTAAATTTATGGAAAGAAATACAAAGAAGGAAGAAGAATGGAAAGCAAAAAAATGCAGGCTGAAGAAGGAAATTGAATAGAAAGATGAGGAGATTGAAGATAAGAATGTGTAAATTATTGTTTTGAAGAAGAAGGTGGATGACATGAAAAATTTAGTGCCACAAATATTAGAATGTAGAGCTCCTCTAAGGGTATATGCCCTATATTTAAAAGAGAAGAATCTTTCTTTCAAGTTTGCAAAGATTGCTTCAGGTTTGAACCCCTCAATTGAAACCCCTACTAAATTTTTCTTTGCTTTTCGGATTGCTCCCCCTGAAATGAAAAAATTGTTGTGCGAATTTTATTTACATAATTTTTTTGTAACCAAAGACCATGAGTGGAATCCACTGCTATATGTTGGGGATGTCCAATTACGGGCATTCATGTCCTAGATACAAAATAAAGTAAGTTGGGGAAAGCAGTACAGAGCTTATAGGCAAGTTGAATCCAACATTCCCCTACCCATTAGGGTTGATTCTAGACATCCATAAGATATTTTTAAGGATTGGCACTGAATTTTATACCAACGAAGCTATAGTTGTAGGATCTTGCCTGAGAGAGAGGCAGTTTATAAAGAATATGAAGAGATGGCAAGAACCACATGAGACTTTGTAATGGGATACCTCTTACAGAGATGGAATACCCTATCTGATGATTTGAAGCAAGAAGAATCTCATTCCACACACAACTATGTTGCAACACTCAAAAGAATTGATAAGTATATGCAGCTTGGGAGAACAAAAGGGCAATTCTAGCTTCCACTAATTTTTTAACCTCCTATTATATTGTGGCCGGTGCCAAACTATAGGTTTTACAGGTATGAAATTGCTGATGAAAGACAAAGATGGAGCAGGATGGAGAGACAACAAGGATTCTATTGGGATCCTAATTCCGATATAGCAAAAACAGATGTGGGACAACTTGCAGTTGCCAATTTCAGAGCATTGATCAAACAAAAGAACAACTCTTCCTTTGCTAGAGGACCAACAAGATATTAGGTTGGGGGGAATGATGAATCTAGTTTATGGTCTAATTATTGATAGGGTTGTTGTCCATTTTCTATAGTAACATAAGAATTTGATGCTTGAGAGTTGATCTTTCATAATATTTCCTTGAAATCATAAACCACAGACCTTGGACATGAATTTATTTTCATAAGCTTTCAAATGATATTGACATGCTATGTGGATTACTTGTGTTAATTTTGTATGTGGTTAATGGATGTCTCTTTAAGATGATTATGAATATGTAGTTCTTGTGCATGCTATCGTTGTCATGCAGATAATTTAAAGCCTACAATTTAGGAAGATTTCGCCAGCTGGTCGTGTGCCATATTGGTCATCAAGGTGGTCATTTAATGGAGAGAAGACTCTTGGCGGCTGGAGATTCCTCATGCACATTAGATTGTAACCGCCTTATAATAGTCTTAAATGTTGTTGAGAATGTGTTGGTGTTACTGTTGTGCCAGATTCGCGTTAAGGCGATTGTGCCTAACGGGTTATGTGCATGCGTAGCTGCCTCTTCTCTTTTCCATGTTTTCCCTAAGTGGCATCCTCTGGTTTTGTCAGAGTTGATTGACTTTCTAGGTGGTTAGATAAATAAGGCTCTGATGTTCCTTCGAGCTCTCTTTTTTCCCAGTCGAAGAATGTTAATTTACTGATGTACTCGCATTCTTAGTTTTTTGGCAATACAACTATGTTGATTGTACTCATATTTTTCTACTAAATAAAATGAAGTTATAAGTTAGTGCATCTGAGTCTATCTTAGTTTTAGGGAATAATTATCCAAGGGGGCCCACTTAGTGAGTATTCCATCTCGTACCTTAGTTTAGTTTAGTTCTTATTTTCTATTCAATAATTAGTTAAGAATCTGGCACTGACTGTTCCTGCTGCCACTATAATTCCATTTTGTGACTATTCCTGTAGCCAAGGTAGACAGAGTAGTTTCCTATTTGTTCACTCAGATTTTCATTTATGTTATGCATTTCAATTTGGTCTAGTTATTGGTTATTGTTTAGCATTTATGTTATTCCCTTCCAGATAATTTACTTTCAGTATTGCACCTCTCTTGAGTTGTAGGATGAATGTGGCTACTTTGGATTGCTAGTGCACATACAATGCTAACCCATTTCAAGTTTACGTCCCTGGGTTGAAAATTTAAATGCACCTTCATGATGATTGAGATAGTTGTTTAGGTTAGATGTCCAATCTTCGAATCACAGTTGTAAAGGCTTAGTTGTTAAAATTATTCTAGGAGGCCAACATTACTATGACTTGGTGGGGTGTCAAGAGGTTAAATGAGAAAGGCTTTGACAAAGTCATTATTGAAAGAGATTCTAAGTTTATCATTGAAATTTTGAAAGGAACTTCTACAATTCCATGGATGATAAGAGATATGATGGAAGACTGCAAGAATTTGATTGGGAATTTCCTTTAGTTCAAGATAATCCACAACTTTAAGGAAGGTAATAAGGTGGTTGATGTTGCTTCTAACGAAGGAATTTCTTTCCGTAATTGGGTCAGTTGGAGGTTTGATCAAATCTCGTATAAAATAAAAGAAGTTTTTTTCTAACAAAAAGCTTGAAACCATAAGAGAGTTTATTATTCATAATAATGATTATTAACCTGGGCTTGAACTCTAGGAGAAAATGAGAAATGATGTTAATTGTTTGTTTAAATATGTTAAAGGATATTAATCCTTTTCACATTATTGGAAGGGAGCGAAATATTAATATTTTTGAAGAGTATGGTAATATTATCTGTTGGAAAGGAATGGATATTAGATATCCTAGAATACTCAAATATGAAAATATTAAGCCCTAACTTTGAGAAAAGAGGTGTCTTTATAATCATTCCTCTTAATTCCATGAAAAATTTATCATGTCATCCTTCAAATCCTATCGATACATTAGAAAGATATGTAATATTGGAAATGAATGGCATTCAAATTGGCAACATGAATCTTAAGTCCTTCCCCATCCCTTCGAGGATAATTAAAATGCATGAGTTCATAATTAAGCGTAGTACTTTTGATTACTATATTCATGACATGTGGATCATTTTTTAGTAAAAACTCATTATTAAACAAACTCTTTCCATGAATTATGTTTTCTCCTCTTTAAGTGGTAGCTATTTCGATAAGGGAAACTGTTATAATATTAACGTTATTCTTTCTCTGAGCTTTAAGTTGATTGGTTCCTTGGTGTTTCTTTAGGTGTTGAGGAAGAATTTAAAAAGAAATATGAGAGGCCTGAGAAAACACTTTGAACCCCTTTCTTGCATCCCTCTCAAGCATAATGTTGAACTATGGTAGATTTTTGAGGAGATCGGCCTCCCACCTTTTTTCTAGGCCATGTAGGGGTATAATGATGTCCTTAATTCAAAATTTTGTAATTCTTGGAAAGGTACAAAGGTCTCTATTGAAGGAATCCATATTCAGGTGACCACATAGCTCATTGCGGATGCGAAAGGTTTAAACTACAAAGGAATTAAAGTGGCTAAGGTCAGCAATGGAAAGTATTAAAGGGTCATGGATAAGTTCTTCGAAGAAGGGGAAAACTTGTGAGGTTCCAAAATAGCTTTGATAGAGAGAAGTTGCTCATGCCTTATAGCCTGGTAAGTCTCCATATCATGTGTTATTTCACCTTAAAAGGTATTTTCAAGACTATTCATAGATATCATTTCCCCTTTTTGAATCACATCCGTCATAATGAAAGGATAAGTATTCATTTTTCCTACTTTCTTCATTGAACATTTGCATTGCTAAAGGGGAATCTCCACCTCTTCATCAAGGTTTAATTCTTACTCTTTCTAAATATGTTATCTCCACCACTCCTTAGTTGAACCCTGCCTCTTCTGTAAAACCTCTGGAGACCAAGTTGATTGAAAATAAAATTCTTTCATCCTTGAAAAACCCTCCTTTGAGATCTAAACCAAATTCCACAAGGGGGTTTCTGAACACTGTTGTTATCCCGACTCCTTCTCTTGAAGAAGAGTTGTAGAAATTTACTCCCCGAAAAGGAAAACTTCTTCAAACCTTCTTGCATCCAAAAATAAAATTTTGGGTTCCTCTAATTCTAAGGGGGAGATGGAAGAAACAATAGAGATATTTGACAATGTTGAGCCTAATCTGAAGAACAATACATGTGGTGGGTTAGGAGAGATGGGGTCTACTAGGTTAGCCCATGTTGGACAATAGAACAAAGGAAATGATAAAAAGGTAAGAAATTGGCCTTTGAGGAGGAGGTGAAAGACTCCTCTGACGAGAATTTCTTCCCTAACTATAAAGAGGATAGCTCAGAGAATAGTATGTAGAAAGAGGATGAAAAGGAGGTTAGTGTGGAGAAAGAGGAAGATAAAAGTGAGGTGGTGGAGAATTCTAAGGAGCTTAATGAAAAGGAAATTATTGGAAATTCAAGGTGAAGCAACAATATGAACTTAAATATGTGGTTGTAAATCTGGAATTATGTATTCAAGATTACCAATATTGTGATATGTGATTAGCAATTCCAACAATGAAATCAAAATAATAATACTAGTAGTTGAGAATCACAAGTGACATAAGATATACGTGGAGAAACCCTTACAAGAAAAAACTCCACCCAAAGAGATACAATGTTTGTATTAATCTTCAATGAAGTACAACAATACAACAATCATCTCTAAATCTCGGTAACACTTCATTACTTTGATAACACTTCGTTACTTTGATAACCTATAAACAAACTCATGAAAACAACATCTCAATACTCCAATATATAGAAGTTTGTGGTAGAGAATACCACTTGTGGTATCTTGAAACAATGAGTAAAACCACCTAGAAAAACCCATGCTCCCCTTAGTAGACAACCCAGAAACATGGTAAAATATTAAATGATCACATGGCCTTCACATGGGTGTTTAACCCATAGCCAATCAAAATTAGTTAGTCTCAAGTGATCCATACTCTCTGATGGCTTTGATGGCTCAAACCCAGAACATACAAGCTTGGGTTCCCAACCCAGGATAACATACAAATAACATGTAAGAACATGCATTTTTGGGTGGTCCCCACCCATAAAGTGGATGCCCAAAAGGAATATTCTCTTGGAGACACATGTCCTCTATGAATGCAATTATAATTTGTCGTAGGAAAATAAATAATAAATATTTTGCCTCTCATGTCCTCTAGGACACTTTCCAAAGAAAGTGGAGACACATAAATCAACTTAGGATAGCAATTACAATGTCACCTATCCTAACATAAATGAATTTTTAGATACAGGGCTAGAATAAGTTAAGGTCAATAATAATGATGAGAGGGAGGAAAATAAAAGAGAGGAAGAGACTAAGATTGAGTCTTTGCAAAATATAAAAGATCAAATAAAGGATTTGCAAAGTTGTGCCTCGAGAGTTGAGTCAAATTATGACTATCATAATATTATGGATAGGGTTATAGCTTAGACAGAAGCCATAGGAAAATTTATTTTTATAACTGACGAGATAATGCAGCATGTTATTTTTGGTACTATTTCAGGCAAATCAAAGATCAAGAAACTCAAGAAGAAGATGGGAAAGAACAAAGAGAGAGAGGACTAGATGATGAGAAACATGGAAAACACACAGGAGAAAGATTAGAAGGACTCTCTTGACAAGATAAAGGTTGTCTAGGACATAATTAGTAGCCCTAAGGAGTAATGATGTTAGATATATTTTGTTATCTTTTCTTGTTCTCTAAATTAGTCTTTGTCTTGTGTGCCTAGTTTATTATGCTTGTGTACATTTTCTAACATTTTAATACTTTTGTGAGGCCTACATGCCTCCTCTTTTGGTTGGTATTTTGTTGGTTGAGGTTGTAGGGCCTTTGTTTCGTGCTTCTGTTGTTTTGTTGAAACCTTTGGGATCAAGGCCCTTTCCTTGCTTTAATATAAAAAAAAGGAGTGGAGTTGAAAAAACTGGAGAAAATTCATCCCCAAATTAATTGAATTTCTCAAGAGGGAGACAACAATGAACAAAGGAAACATAATCTATGGTTGAATTTTAATAAATAAATAATGGGTAGTTATCCTATTAGACATGGTAAGGATCAAAATCACCTTGAAAACACTAGAGAGTTGGAGGTAGGGAACTACGATGGTCAATATTTTTATAGCCATATCAACTGCATTAATATGGTCATCAAACTTGCATATCAATTAGTTAATAAGCTTGAAAGAATACTTGATACCATAGAGAAAAAGTAGCAACTAAAGGAAAATAAAATAAAAGAGATCATGGAGGTCAACTAAAAATTAATCTAAGATTTAAACAAGTTTATTAGGGACCAAGTAAATAAATTACAAGACACCATTGAAATTGATCAACAAGAGTTATTGACCATAAAGTATGAAATAAACCAAGTCATAAGGAGAAATGTGTCAAACAATTGAGGAAAGATAAATACCAGATATTAAAGAAATTCAATCAACAATAGAAAGTGTTGGAATTTAAAGAAAATAAGCCAAATGAACAAATTCAAGAGGCCAAGTATTGGGCATGAATAATAAAAGAACTAGTAGAAAAACAAACACAACACGTAAATAAGGTCATATTGTAAATATGGGAAGAAAGAGATACACATGATAGATTTGTAAATATAATAATAAAAGGTTTGTTAGCAAGAAAATGAGGAACATGGATCAAAACACTAAGCCCCAAGTAATATCTATATGTTGCATTTATAACTTGGACTTGCTAATAAAGAGGGATTAGATATTAGTACATAACATGTAATAGATAGATTAATAGAATAGAGTATTAACAAAAATTAAAGAACGATCGTATCTCCCATATATCAACTAAATTTATATGTATATTATACTTTCATCTTTCCTTTATACATCATGTCTTCTATATCATATAGTTCTTATCTTCTTCATATGTCTTTCTACATCCATCTCCTATATCTTATATACATTCTCTCTTATCCTACTTCCTTATGCTATATATTATTCTATCTTATACGTATAGGATCCTAATGGGATGTGTTCCTTATATTCTACAACTCTTCTTATAGTTGACTTGTCAACCAGAAGCTCCAAAACCCTTTTACAGTAGGATTTACGTCTTTGTTTTGTCCACTACATCTTTCCTGCTAACACCATCCCCCTTAAAAAAATTATCTTGTTCTCAAGAAAACTCTATCTTGTTGAAGGTTGATGGTAGTGTTTTAAATATGACCCATTCATGTAGCATTGTAAGATTGTGCCATCAAGTGTGTGGAGTTGTACTCCTTTAGATTGTAGTATGTTATTGATGTAGTAGAGGCCAAGCCATTGGGCTTTGAGTTTACCTATTTTTCTTGAATTTGTTGTCATAGAGTAACACTAAGTCATTCGTCTTAAATTTTTTGAGTCTAAGATTCCTATCATGCTAGGCCTTATGTCTTCTTCTTTCAATGTCTTGGTGATAGAGTGCCAAAAATATGTATTCGTCTAATTTTTCTAGCTCTTCCACTTTGCGCTTCAGGGATTCATTGTTTGTTAGTTGAAGAATGAGTGTAGTGTGAAAATGGGGAATAATAGAGTTCAGAGGTAGAGTAATTTCCATCCCATATACTAGTTCAAATGAAGTAAATTTTGTGGATCATTTATAGTTAGTACGGTATGCCTAGAGTATTGTAGGTATATTGGTGTCCTGGTCAATAGAGTTACTATGGAATATTTTAGTAAGGGTAGTACCTATTACTTTATTGAAGCTTCTATTGCCTCATTTTCTTATGGATGATATGGTGTACTCATGTTATGAGTTATCATGAAATTACTTAGTAGTTCTGAAATGACTGTTAACAAAATGTTTCCCTTGATCATTGGTTATGCTTAGTGGGCATCCAAATCATGTGATTATATTTTCATACATGAATTTTGTTGTTTTTGTTGTACAATCCTTGGTAGGTTTTTATTTTTCCCACTTGGATAAGTATTCTACCTCACTGATGATAAATTTGTCTTTAGATGCTCTTGTTGATGGTTCAATGGGTCCTATGAAATATATGGCCCATTTTACAAATAGTAATTAATCTAGAACCAAGTTTTGGGGCATCTCATCTCTTGTAGGTCAACCTAATCTTTGAAAAATGTCGTATTGTTTGGAATATTTCTTGGCATCTTTATATAGAGTAGGCCACCATAAGCCCACCAATTTTATATTTTTAGTAGTGGCATCTTTGGATTTATGCCCCTATTATGCCTTCATGTGCTTCTTGAAGGATATCTTCTCATTCATGTTGATAAACCACCTGATGGGTAATATTGTCTTTTCCAACTTTGTATAGATCTCCTGCTATGAGTATAATAGGAAGGTACTTCCATAAAAGAAGAGTGATTTTGCTATATCATAAATTTCCTAAGGTGTCGTAGTTATCCTAAATAAGCCTACGTCGAGTATGTCTTCAATGTGATTGTCAAGTTATTCTCTTGTATAAAAGCAGGAGAGATAGTTTGAAAATTGATTGTTCCTTCTTAGCTTAAACATGATATTAAAATTGAATTCTTGGAACAACAATTACCATTTGCATATTATTCCTTGTATGAGTGGCTTGTTAAGTAGATATTTTAGTGGTTCATGGTCACTATAGAAAGTAAATGGTATGGATAATAGATAATGCCTGAATTTGTGAAGATAATACACCATTTCCAAGGCCTCTCTTTTGATAGTGGTGTAATTTTATTCAACTTGAGAGAGTTCATAGGTTGTAAAGGTAATTAGGTGGTCTTTGTTGCAATGAGTTTGTGCTATAATTACATCTATTACTATCCCAAATGCATCGACATGAACATGAAAAGGAGTATTACAGTTTAGAAATATCAAAATAGGTGCTTCAACTATCTTTTGTTTTAGGATGTCAAAATATTTTTGCCACTTCTTTTTCCAATTGATAGATTTATACATCGCATTCTTAAGTAACTCTTTTAATGGTCTTGTTGTTGTTGTATATCCCTTAATTAATTTTTGTGATAACTGGTATAGCCTAGGAAGGTTTTCACTTCTGGTACAATTTTCAATGGAGGTATTATCATGATGAGTGCCAATTTCATGGGTCAACCATTAATCATTCTTTACAAATATATTCCCTAGTAGTGTGCCAAAGGGTATTGAAAAGGTATAATTTTTATATTTAACGAAATTTGTAGGCTTTTACATCATTCTAACATAGTTCAAAGTGTTTGGATGTGGTTTTTAATTAGCCCATATACTAACTAGTCATCTAGATAGACTTCTAATAAGTCCTAAATGAAATCCTTAAATGTAATGAGCATGATGCACTTGAATACTTTCGACTCATTTTCAGGCCAAAGAGCATGATTATATACATAAATAATCCTCATTTCATAGTAAAGGTTGTTTTTGGTTGGTCTTCCTCTCAAATATTGACTTGATAATATCCAAAAAAACCATCAGTGAATGAATACATTTCCCTACCTACCATAGATTCCAAAATTTCTTTTATAAATAGGGTTGGGAAGGGGTCATGAATACATGCTTTATTAAGCTCCTTGAAATCTACGCAAATTCTTATCTCCCCAGTTTTCTTATTTGGTATTGCTATAGGGTTAATCCATTCAGTTTCCTCCATTGGTTTGATGATGCCAACTGTAAGTATTTTATCCATTTCACTTTTTACTTTTTCCTTCATATTCAGATAGAGTTGATATGGTCGCTCTCTTTGTGGTTACAACCCCTCTTTTAGTTGAATTTTCATAACATTGACTTCTTCCTTAATACCCTTCATGTTAGTAAATGTTCGAGGAAATAGTTCTTCATACTTGGAAATTAATTCAACTACATTTAGTACAACTTGGTCATCCCAATAATCTCTTATTTTATCCATTTTAGGATGTTCTATGAATGCTATATTTTCCTCCCTTTTTTTTAACGGTCGATTGTAATACTTGTTCTTAGAATCATTATAAAATTATATTTCTCTTTCTCCTTTTGCTACTTGAATATCTATTTTAGGGTCTAGATCCTCATCTTCTTGATTTGTATTATAACATATTATTTATGTCAGTTGGGTATGTCTATCCATTCACTCTATTAGCTTCTAGATTGCTTATTTCCTAGGTGGTGGTGGATTATGTATATAATATTTGGTGTAATTTTATTTCATGGGTTGGAATATAATTTCTTTTTGTTGGCCCATAGTTGTCGTTGCACCAAAATATCAACCTGTTAATGCTTGATACAACTGCCAGAGTTAACAGATCCACGGGAGGTGGTTAGTCCATGTCACAAATCCCAAGGGGATCAATAACCATCTGCCAACAAAATCCCCCTCAGTGTTACTCGAGGGGATTCTGAGGGGATGATGATCTTACTTTGAATGCCTTTACAGATGCAGATTGGGTAGGAGATGTAAATGATAGGAAAAGCACAAGTGGTGGTGCGTTCTTCTTGGGAAAGAAGCTGGTGTCTTGGCTAAGTAAAAAGCATAATTCCATTTCTCTATCTACTGCTAAGGCAGAATATATTGTTGCTGCAAACAATTATAATCAAGTGTTGTGGATGAAGTAGATGTTAAGAGACATCAAAATTGAGTATGATGAGCCAATTGATATATTTTGTGACAATTCAAGTGCCATAAATATTTCTAAGAATCTGGTGCTACACTCAAAGACAAAACATATATCTATCAAGTATCACTTTTTGAGAGACAAGGTGAGTGATAAAGAGGTCAGATTGGAATATTTGCCTACAAAGGAACGAATTACAACAATCTTTACTAAACTGTTGCCTAAGGATACTTTTGAGTATCTTAGAGGCAAGTTAGGGGTAATTTCCCCTCCTAATCTGAACTAAGATGCAAGTCTTTGCATCAATCTGTGGACTTTGGCAAAAATTGAGACAGGTTTGAAGATCAAATGTTTAAGATCAGATAGAGGTGGTGAATTCACTTCTTGAGATTTTGATTCATTCTGTGAAGAGCATGGAATAAAAAGGAAGTTATCTGCTCCCCAGAACCCACAACAAAATAGAGTGGTTGAGAGAAAGAACAAAACAATTCTAGATGTTTCCAGAACTATGATGTTGGAAGGTAATGTTCCTCATTTCTACTGAGAGAAGCAATACGCACTGATGTATATACTATCAACCGGGTGAATGTCAATAGTAATTCTAGTAAGACTCCTTTTGAACTATGGTTTGGTTATATATAAACCTACTGTTAAATATTTCAAAATCTTTGGAAGTAGATGTTATATCAAAAGAGATGAAGATATAGGAAAGTTTGAAGCTAGAAATGATGAAGGAATCTTTCTAGGTTACTCTACTAAGAGCAAAGCCTACCGGTGTTATAATAAAAGATTGAAGAAAATGGTTGAGAGTACAAATGTCAGAGTTGATGAGGATATTGAAAGACCATCCAGGTACTGTGGATATGATTCAGATGACCAAAAATATAGTACTGATAATGGAAAGAATGCATAGACATGTAATCAAACTCAAAGTGTTCCGATGAATCAAGAAAATCATGAAGAAGAAGATAGTGGAAACGCAGAAGAAAAAATAGAACCCAAAACTCCAAGGTATGTAAAGCGAAGTCATTCTGAAAGTCAGATCATAGGAGACAAGAACAAAGGTGTGCAAACTAGAAGAAGAATTGCAGAAGAATATTGCCTGATTTCCAAAACTGAGCCTAGTAATGTCAATGAAGCATGTAAATATGAGTATTGGATGGAATCCATGAAGGAAGAACTAATGCAGATAGAGAAAAATGATACATGGACTCTTGTTCCTAGACCTCGAGACAAAAATGTGATTGGAACCAAATAGGTCTTTCGAAATAAGTTGAATGAGCAAGGTGAAGTGATTAGAAACAAAGCAAGACTAGTATGTAAAGGATACTCACAGATGGAAGGTATTGATTTTTAAGAAACCTTTGCCCCTGTTGCTAGAATTGAAGTTGTAAGGTTATTTATTGCTTATGCTACTTTCAAGAACTAAAAAGTATATCAAATGGATGTGAAATCAGCATTTCTGAATGGTAAGTTAGAAGAAGAAGTTTATGTTGAGCAACTAGATGGATTTCAAATGACTGATGAAAAGGACATGGTGTGTTGATTGAAGAAAGCACTATATGGACTCAAAAAAGCCCCTAGAGCTTGGTATGCTAGATTGGATATATACTTGTTGAAGCTTGAATTCAATAAAGGTACAACTGACAACAATTTTTATTTCAAGGTGGATAAGGATAAAGAATTGATCATTGAAGTCTTTTTTGATGACATTATTTTTGAAGGTGATGATAACTTATGTATGAAATTTGTTGATGAAATGAAAAGTGAATTTGAAATGTCAATGATAGGAGAACTGAAATTCTTTTTAGGATTGAAAATTACTCAGTTAGATGATGGAATCTTTATATCTCAGTCCAAATATGTGAGAGTTACTGAAAAAGTTTGGCATGGAAGACTTAAAGACATTTGGTACACCCATGGTAACCAGATGCAAATTATCTCAAAATGATGATTCTCCTAAGGCTAATCAAACAAGATATAGGTCAATGATTGGTGGATTACTATATTTAACTCAAACTAGACTAGACATTATGAATGTTGTGTGCATGGTTGCTAGATATCAAGCTGATCCAAAGGAATCACATGTGATTGCAATAAAGAGGATTTTCAAATACTTGAAAGGAACAATTGACTTTGGGTTATGGTATCCAAAGGATGATGATCTTACTCTAAATGCCTTTATAGATGTAGATTGGGTAGGAGATGTAAATGATAGGAAAAGCACAAGTGGTGGTGCATTCTTCTTGGGAAAGAAGCTAGTATCTTGGCTAAGTGAAAAGTAGAATTCCATTTCTCTATCTACTTTTGAGGCAAAATATATTGTTGCTGCAAACAATTGTACTCAAGTGTTGTGGATGAAGCAAATGCTGAGAGACATCAAAATTGATTATGATGAGCCAATTGCTATATTTTGTGACAATTCAAGTGCCATAAACATTTATAATAATTTGGTGCTACATCAAAGACAAAATATATATCTATCAAGTATCACTTTTTGAGAGACAAGGTGAGTGATAAAGAGGTCAGATTGGAATATGTGCGTTCAAAGGAACAAATTACAGATATCTTTACTAAACCGTTGCTTAAGGATACTTTTGAGTATCTCAGAGGCAAGTTAGGGGTAATTTCCCCTCCTGATCTAAACTAAGATGCAAGTCTTTGCATCAATCCATGGACTTACAGTCAGATCTTGTTTTAGATTGATGTTGTGGTGGCTGCTACTCAGGGGAGTAGTCAGATGTTCAGATGATAAATGGATCAGAGCATGTGTACCTTTGCCATTGATGTCAAAGGGGGAGAAGAACAATGTGAAAAACTCTTGAAGAAAGGGGGAGAAGAGTCAACAAAGGGGGAGAAGTGTACTATGTAAACAATTAGTTGTGTTGATGGTATTATTTTTCACATCATGTGTTGCCATCAATGCTAAAGGGGGAGATTATTGGATGTTGTGGTTGTGTTGCTGATATGTGGTTGTCGTTGATGTCAACACTATTAGCATTAATGATTCTAAAGGTTGTATATGTCGAAGATATTGAGAAAATTATAATAAATATATTGTAGGAAGCTAATGAAGCTGAAAAGGTCAAAGTGATGAAAAATTTTGTACATTGATGGTCAGAAGGCATGCATTAAAGGGTTTTTTGTTGAGCCTATCTAGTATGTTGTCTGAAAGTTTTAGAGGTGCGCATCAATAATTGAAGAAGTTATGAAGTTTTGTGTTCCTATAGTTATTTAGTTACTGTAGCAGGTGTTTCTGGAAGATGAGATTGCAATTCTGGTGAAGTGAGTTGTTGTGTACATTCCTGAGATGTTCAGTGATGTTTCTAGATCATTCTTTATTAGTGTGGTATGTCCGCATTGGTTGGTGTGTTTGTGATTGAAGATTTTTTCCCTTGTGTGTTCGAGTTTTCATGTTCTTGGCCGACATGATGGTGGTAGCATGTTGTGGATCCTTATGGATTAATCTTGTATTGTTTGGCATGTTCGAGGATGTTGATTTAGGTCCTCACTATGTTGTGACTGACTTAGGTTGGTGCACATTAAGATTTGTTCATGTATTGAGGCTGACAATTTTAATTTATTCTTTATTTGTGGCCGACAAAGTTGTTGATGTAAATTCATGTAGCAGATATATAAGAGTGATTGTCTCTTCATTGTAAGTGTGTGTATGTGTGCATGTAATGTGCAAATAAAGATCAGATCATCCGAATATAGAGCAGAGTGTAAAGGAGATTGAGTGAAGTATATTTGTGCCTAACTGGAACTGTAATCATGCTTAAGGAGAAGCTAATTTCTCAGTTCATATTTATCAGATGGATTTAATATGATTATCTTATGTAAGGCAATGAGCCTTCCCTTTGAGCAATGAGCTCTAGGAAATATTCCTGAATGCATGTGCATTCCCTATTCATTTCTTTCATTATACTTCTAACAAAGTATAATCTTGTGGACTAACATCCACCATGGTTTTTCCCCTAATAGGGTTTCCACGTATAAAATCTTGGTGTTCATGTGTCTCTGATGTGCTGTTGATTTATGCTTTCATTGTTAATTATCAGATCTGATATTAAAAGTTGTTTAAGGTTGAATAAGTTTAAGTTTTGTAACAACTGATTCACCCCCCCCTCTCAGTTGTCTATCCTTGTTTTGCCAACACTTTTATCCTGACTAATGCAACCTGAATGTTTGTCATATCCCAGAATGAAAAGGTATGGAGGAAATCATTCTTGAGCTCATGCAAGTATTTTGTTTTGACCCTTCTTTCTTGATTAATGTACCATTCTTGTACAACTAGTATTAAAGTCTAGTGGAAAAATTGAATGTATGACCTAGTATAATATTCATTTCCTCCATTTTGGGTTCTAATGTATGTTTGTAGATGATCCTTAGGTGTGATTGTTCCATTATATTTTAGTATTGTTGAATATTTTCCTTCTTATATTATGTACCTTGTTCTAATGAGAAATTTAAAGGCATTCCAATGAGGGATGTTGTCTTGATGTGCTTTCCACCAACATGTTGTATTGTAGATTAATGTATCTCATAAGGCGGCTATTCACACATCTTATTTTGAAAAAAAACTCTCCATATCTTGCAAGTATTCATCCAAGTCACCCACTCCAAAAAAATGTGGTAGCTTAATATGTGAAATTCCCCTTAAAATTAGAGATATGATTTGTGATACATTTTTTTTCCTTTGATCTGATTAGTTTGGTATGTTTATTTTGTTTGTGATATTTTTTGGTGTGCTTAAAACTTGTTTCCTCATCATATATACTTTGTGGAACCTATAAATTTTTTGATAGGTTAATTATGGTTCCTCCTGTATCCACACACTTAGTGCATAATCACTATTTGTACTACCTTCTTCACTATCTAATTCAATTTCCCCTTAACTATTAGGGTCCTCTATTATATTTATTTTAGGTAATTTATAAATTGAATATATTTGTCTTATGTTATCTTCTTCATTATCTTCTTGAGTAATGTCCTCTATATATAAGCTATCTTCATCATCTCCTATAGGAATTTGAACTACTTTGTTATCATCCGTAAAATATACTTCTTTTATAGAATCTACTAATCCATTTGCATTAATAGACCATTGTAGCCCAAATAGTTGTCATAATGTATTGAAGGATTATTTCATGGCAACTACTTCAAAATTAACTATAAGCTTAATACCTTATATATTTACCTCTACATTGTTCCACGTGCCAATTGTTTGCATGCCTAATCCATTCGTGAGGCTAATGTTGTAGGGAGTGTTTGTTAGCTTTGGTTTTCCAAGTTTCTCCCAAGTTTTTCGCAATATGATATTAATATTTCCACCCAGGTCTACTATAATTTGCTTAACTTTTTGGTGATTGAGATGTGAAATTATCATCAATGACTTACTTTTCCAGTCTTGGACTCTTTGTATCTTATGAATTTGTGGTTGGGTATTTATCTGCTTATTCCAATATTTTCCAAATTGTTCTAATTTACCCAAATAGTTTCTTATGTTGCACCAATGTGGCTAATTTCTTCAATACAATAACTTCTTGTGAAAAACATTTGGTTTCTTCGTTATGTTGTTGGATGATCATTCTCTTTGTAATTTCAACAATCGTATCATGTTGTTTCTTTGTAGGGTGAAATTAATTTTTGTATTCTTCTTCTTCATTTGATTCTAGGCTAGTTTCATTGTTTATCACCCTCTTGTTCTTAGTGGTATTTGTCCCTTGGCAAGTGATTATCGTTGATTTATTTTTCTTATTTTGTAATATATATATATATAATTTTTATGTCCTCTTGATATTCTTCTCTCAAGGTATCGTCACTAATAGATGTGTCAAATAACTAATTATCTTTCTTTTGACAACTTCTAGCTTCTTGCAGAGGTAGTTTCCTTATAACTCAAGCTCCTCTACTCGGTCCTTGAAGTTCATCACTCTTAGATGCAGGTGGGGCATTTTGGAAATATTATTGTGCCCTTTCACAACTATATATATCATGATCCAGATTACTACATAATGTGTAATTATTTTTCTTGTTTGACTAGCATTCAATGGCATAATGTCTAAACTTACTGCATTTAAAATAGGTTGTGTCATCTCTTCTATAATTCCCCCTTCCACATCCTCTACCTCCTATATAGTTAAAGGACATATTATCTTCATTATAGTTTCGTGGAGTGGTATTATGCATGGCATTTGCATTCCAGTTGTCCCTCCATGGTGGTATTTTATATCCATGATCTTGCGTGTATAAGGGATGTTCCACAAGTCCCTTAATGTATGCCATAGTGTAATTAGTGTCTTTTTTATACTCATGGTTTAGTGGAAATCAAGAGTCCTAATGTGTCTATGGGTTCCTAAGTTTGAATGTTCTTGAGGGGTAGTTATTTGTCGCATGATCGTCCCATTTACAACAAAGTCCACAAAATACTAATGGAACTTTTGCAATACTATTTGTAGCTCTACCCTTAATGTGGAAGCCCTCTTTTCACCTTGTGCCTTCAAGAATTCATTCCTAAATTGACCTTCTATTGAATAGTACGAGAACTATATGTTCTAATTCCCTTTATTAAACTCTTCTCTTGCCATTATATCATGGCGTAAAATGAGTTGTTCAACTGCCAATTATATTTTTGTAGTACCTCACTTTCTTTCTCTTTATCTATCTTCCTCCATGGTTGTGCCTCAATGTGGTGGGCTAGTGTCACCACATCTGTGTAAGTATTGAAGATTTTTCCATTTAGTGTAGCGCTGATATCTTTTTGAAGTTCAAAGATGAAGAATTCAACTCTTTTTTTTGTTAGTGGTTCCTCCGACCGATTTGAGGGGTAATTCCTTAAAACTTCTATCATATTATTTTACCGATTTTCCTTTTCTCTATACCAATTTTTTAATCTTACTTACACTTTCAAATGGTACTTTCAAAGTATCAAAATTTGTTAGGAGTTCTTTATTTACTTCTTCCCAATCCTTTCCATTCTTATGATATGCATTCTTGTACCAATCCATTGTATCTTTCCTTAATGATGCCACAAATTCAAGTACTTTAATTTTATCCTCTTAAATATATTCCCTTTATAAAGTGATTCCAAAAAAAATATGTGTTATACGACTTGAATAGTATCTTTACTGAATATCAAGAGCTTAATTGATGACTCCATTATTTGCTTAGAGTTCATTTGTTTTGATTTGTGAAGGGGTTGAGTATCCTTCTTCTCCTTTTGAATACTTCTTATTATTACAGGTTTGTTTTCTCTTCTCTTATCTCTTTCTAATTTAGTATCAAAGTATTATTTACCCATAATATCTTCACAATCTATTATAATTTGTTCTTGTAGACTCTTTTCTTCTCCTTGTGGTATCTCTTCAACTGATATTCTTCTTGTTTTATATGGCATATGGGATGGGTCTTGGTCTGAGGGTTGTGTCTCTTTATAATAGAAATTTATGCTTGGTCATACCTTTTTGTTTGTGAGTGACATATTATTTGTTATTTTTGATAACTATTTTCCCAAACTAAACATAGTTTTATTTTCCTTTTATGTTTATTCTCTTCTTAATTTTTTCACACTTTTATTGACTAATTTTTCCAAATATTCTTCATCAACCGATGTTTATTTGGGGTTTATAAGAATTCCACAAATCTTTCATCCAAGTTAATTGTGATGTTTGATAACTCTGACCTTATTGATAGTGTTTTGGTTAAGTGTGGTAGTGTTGAATCCCTTTTGCTTCTACAACCCTCTACCAGTTGCTTCTTTGATTCCTCATATTCTTCTATTCTCTTTTCTAAATTTTATAAAATCTCCCCGACTTCTTCTAAGGGAGAATTCATCGATTTCAAAGTTGTCCACTCTTTTTCTATAACTATTTTCCCCTTGTTTTCCACAACACCCACATCGAAACACTCAATAGCACCCAAATCGATGCACTCATCTTTCTCTACAATCTTCATTCTTCTCCAATGTCTTTCCTCCCTCTCTACTTTATGTTTTAGTCTTATTTTTGTGATTTTGGGATAGCCATCTTTATTTTCTTGTCAACTCAATCTCTTATCTAATTTCTCTTGATTTATTATTGTTAATTTTTTCCATGTGTGCTTTTGGTTTGGTATTACATTACTCCTTTATTTCATCCCATGATAGTTATTATACTTTTTTATTTTGATAGGTCACATATTTTTTAGGGGTTCCTTTCAAAAATCCCCTTCCTTTCCATTCTCCATCCCTTGGATTGCTAACCCCCTCTCATGAGTCTAACACCAAGGGGATAATACGATGACCTATGATAAAAAACTGTCTTTGAATTAGAATGTTATTTTTTGATTTCCTATATAATACCTAACCAGGGTCCTAGCAATGAAACCAATGTTAGCAAGAAAATAGGGAACACATACCAATGTAATAAGACCCAAGTAATCTCTATATTTTGTATTTATACTTTGTAATTAGTAATAAAGAGAGGTCAAATATTAGCACATAACATAGAATAGATAGATTAACAAAATAACGTATTAGCAAAAATTAAAGAATGATCTTAACTTCCATATCAACGAATTTCATATGTATATTATAATTTCATCTTTCCTTTATATATCATGTCTTTTATATCATATAGTTATTATCTTTTTCAAATATATTTCTACATATATCTTCTATATCTTATATGTTGGCTATTGTTGTCATTGATGTCAACACTTGAGGAGTTTTGTGTAAGATTGTTGGTAGTGGTTGATGACAACACTTGGTGAATTCCTTATGATTATCATTATTGTCAGCACTTGAGAAGTAAGGGAGATTGTTGGTATTTGATGTCAATACTTGGTGACATTGTTGTAGTACTTGTTTTGGAATTGGAATTAATTATTGAAAACACTCAATTTAAATAGCCATTGATGTATGGTGGTGTTGCTGAAGTTCATGGTTGGATGTCATGCCCCGTCTGATGCTAATCAAACAAGTATTAAATATTATTGTTTTTAGCATAGTTGGATTCATAATGATATATTAAGATGAGGATTAGAAGTGTTTTTGATGGTGGAGAGATGTTGATGATCTACAGTATCTCATGTTGTTCTTGATGAAGCATATGTCATTGAAATAAATTTTTGGCCTCTATAAGTTGATTGAATGTTTCTAGTCCAAGAAATTTCTTTGAAGACTACTTGGTACAATGCTCTACATTCCTCTTCTATTGAAGACCTGGTCTTGCAGTTTGGGATTCAAAGTTAGTGTTTTGTGGATGTTGTACTCCTATCTTTTTAGGTCACCAATGTTGTCGAGGAGACTTTTGTGAATTGCAGAAGGTTGGCAGTGTTGTTGGATGTTTGGACTGGTCTAGAAAATGCTTTGCATTGATGTATCTACTCTTGTGGCTTGGTGAATTTTCTCTCAATGTCTATGCAATGTCTCGGTTCCAAATTCATGTGTTGAAGTGGTATGCAAGTTAATCTGTTAATGTTATATCTCTTGAATGAATTGTTTATGTTTCTGGGATGAAGTATTTTGTTCTTATTTGGTTTGTGGTAGTTGTTAGTGGTATGACAATATGAAAGAAGTTTTTGGAAGTGTTTTTGGATGTTCATGGAACATCCCCATGTGATCCGAATGATGTTGGTAAATCTCTTTGGTGTTGCATTGTGTCTTGAGTTGGATTTTTGGGTTATTTGTGGATATTTGGCCGATAGGGCTTGTTCCTTTGCTTGTGTCATGTACTTGGAGGTATGTGCTCATATTTGAAGATGTATTATGATGGATTTGGATTCTGGCCTATCTTGTTGGGGACCGCATTGTGTTAATTCAATTGGAAGTGTGTGTTTGGGCCAACTGGTTATGTGCTTCATTTTCATCTACATGTTTCCTTGTTGTTGACTTAGGTTGATGTGTGCCAGCATGTGAATTCCTTTGGATCACATTGGAAGATGTAATAAGATTTTTTTTATCATATTTATCTTTTGGATATGACCACATTATGTTTGTGTGGTCGACCTATTGAATTTATTGTTTATATTCTCTCCTAGTTAACCTAATTGATGTTTTAAGGTCTTGTGCTAGATATAAATGCAAGAAAATTTTAGATGCAAGTGGTATGGAAGTTTGAATAAGTGTGGAGAAGTGTGAATATGGTATACATTGAATATCCAATAGAAAAAGTGTGAAAGTGTGTGAAAGTAAGGTCAAATGTGCTTGAATTCCTTAGTCAACAGAGTGTTGCGTTGACAAATATTATAATCCTTTATAAACTCTTTGTATCTTTCTTTGAGATAGTGAATCTCATCAGGTCCTTTGTATCTTGCCTCTGGGGTTATTTCACCTTGGCATTCCAAGTCCTTTGTAGCTTGCTCTAAGGTAGTGTGCCTTAGTTTGCAAGTCCTTTTTTGGTAGTGAGCCTTTATATTGAGTTAACTCTCACCATGGTTTTTCTCTCATTGGGTTTTCCATGTAAATCTAGTGCCATCTTGTGGATGTGTGTTTCTTGTTTCATTTCCATTATTGTTGATCTAGTTAAGGATAGAATTGCTATATCTTTTATTTTTGAAGATTGTTGAATTTGTTGAAGGTCTAAACTGCTATATCATTCTTTGCTGCTAATTTATTTAATGGCTTTTTTTGGGTTAACAAGTTTTTATTGTGTTCAAGGGTTCAATTTTCAATATTGTTTAGGTTTTTTCAGATACTGATTCACCCTCCCCTCTTAGTATCTAGTGTGTTCAACAATTGGTATTAGATCCAAGTTCCTTTTAAGAAGCTTAACTGCTTGAGGAAAAGATTTTAAATGGCACATGATGGTTCATGCAAGGATCCTAGGTTTTATGGTACTAGTTATGCTTTCTAGAAATTGAGAATAGAAGGCCACCTAAACTCTCTAGAGTTTGTCGTGTGGTAATTAGTCAAGGATGGCTATGTTGCTCTAGCTAATCCTCCAACAAATCTAGCTAAAATCGAGGTATATGAGTGCAATTCCAAGGCTAAGAATGCTCTCTTGTGTGGGTTGGTTAATTCAAATTTTTTGAAGGTGATGAATTATAGTTTTGATAAATATGTTTGGGGAAAGCTTAGTAGTATCTATGAAGGAGATACAAAAGTAAAGAAATCCAAATTGTAGATTTTCAAGAGCAAATTTGAGACTCTAAGGATGACAGAGGATGAAGACATTGCAAGTTATATGCTCTGGGTGTATGAAGCTTTTGGCATCACTGGTCTTGGTGGAGAAGTAAAAGAAATTGAAATTGTGAAGAAGGTTTTGAGATCTCTCCCTAAAACTTATAGTTATAAGGTGTCTTCCATTGAATATTCTAAGGACTTGGATTAGTACTTAGTAGATGAGATGTTTGGTACTCTCACAACATTTGAAATGAGAGAATTTCATAAAGATGTACCAAAGAAGGAAGCTGCATTCAAAGCCAAAAAAAATATTGAAGATGATGATGTTGATCAGAATGATGACTTTGATGAGGTTGAAGAAAATTTTGTAAGAATATTGAAGAAATGTACTAGAAAATATAAAATTAAGTTACCTTTAAAATGTTTCAATTGTGGAAGGATTAGTCATTTTGCATCTAAATGTCCCTATAAAGAATTAGATGATAGTAACAAAAGAGGTAAGGTTAAAAAGATTCTTTATTCCAAAGAAAGTAGGAGTTCCTCAGAAGATGAGGAGAATGATTGAAATGATGAAACACTCTTTATGGACTTTATTGCTGATGACAAAAAGTGTGATGTTAAAAAATGTAATGAGATTGACTCCTTAAGTGATGAAGATATGTTTTCCTCTGAACCGGATCTAGAGTCTACGAAACCTGAAGGTTGGGACTTTGATCCAGATGATTAGGAAATACGATTTTAAGGAAAAATCTGGTCTAGTTTAGAAGACCTAAATGAATCAAAGAAACTAAATTAGGAATATGAGAGCTTGCTTGAACAACCAAAGGAAGATCTAACAAATTGAAAGCCAAATTAGAAGGAGGTAGAGAATGTGAAATTAAACTAAAAATGGTAGAAGGTGTGATCTCTTATTTGAAAGATAAGTTCAATAGAAAAGTTGATGAATGCTTAAAACTTGAGAAGGAGGTTGTCATTCAGAGAAATGAATTAGAAAGAGAAAAAGAAAAAATTAACAAAGGAGAAAAGTCTAGTCCTAACAGATCTAAATCAGATGAAAAGTCTAAAACAAAGGAGGATAAAGTCTACACTGAATATTCTAAGAAGAATGCCATCAAAGATGCAAAGATAGATCAAGATAGCAAGAAAGAAGGTGGATTCATCCTTGTCTAGAAACATAAAGGATTCAAAATTTCTCCACCTACAAGGAAGCATGCTCCTACCAGGTTCAGTCAATCTTTTCAAGGTTACTATTTTTCTTGCAATAAATTTGGGCACAAGGTTGTTGATTGTAGATCTAGACAAAGAAGGAATGATAACATGAGTAGAAGATACTTTATGCCTCAAAGAAATAATGATATTTCGTTTCATGGATATTGCTATACTTGCAACAACTTTGGTCATAAAGCTGTCGAGTGCAAATCTAAGGTGAAGAGGAACAACCTTGTTCTAGAACATAATATTGTGTGCTACAAATGCAATAAGATGAGACATAAAAATAATAGGTGGAGAAGTGGTTTTGTGAAGCCATCATTTCAAAAAAAGGATGAATCCCTTAATCAACAAAGGAAGAGTAATGAAAAGGTTTGGAAAGAAGAACAGGCTCAAGAAAATAAGAAGGATGATTCTATACTTGTGCATTTTGTACAACATCCTAACATAAACTAGGATAGAGCATTATCTTGAGCAAGGGGAGATTTCATTTGCAAAAAAATTAGCCCCCCATAAAGGACATGATGCTGAAGAGTTCAGCATGAAGAAAGAATTGGATCAAGACTAGTTGGTGTGCAGATCTATTGTACAAGAATGAACCTTTCGTTAATTTTTTTGGTGCAAGTGGAAGATGTGTAGAGGTAGGTACACATGTTTTGATTGGTATTGCTCAAGGATGGTGTATCGCTTACGTTTTAGGAGTTGGTTAAGGCATATAGTATATATATATAAGGTAGGTCCATGATACTTTGGTTTGCTTCCCTTCGTAGTGCAAGATTTTGTCTTTCAATTTTAAAGATTGGATGATCAAAATGTGAAGGTATTATATCCAAATTTTTAAGTCTTTACACCTTCTGAAGTAAAAGTTGCAAGTAACAAAGGTTTTGTCTGTGCTCTTGCAGAGTAAAGCAGTGTTTGGAATGCTTCACATTCCTTAGGAAAGGTATTGATTTTGAGGAGACTTTTGCTCCAATAGCCAGAATGGAGGCAATAAGGATGTTTCTTGCTCTTACTACTCATAAGAACTTCAAAGTCTATCAAATGGATTTCAAGTCAAGATTCTTGAATGGTGATCTAGAATAAGAGGTATATATTGAGCAACTAGATGGTTTCTAGTTATCAAAAGATCTGTACATGGTTTGCAAACTCAAGAAAGCTTTGTATGGTCTAAAGCAAGTCCCTAAATCTTGGTATGTTAGATTGGATAAGTACTTACTTCAACAAGGATTCAAGAAGTTGATAGCAATCTTTACATTAAGGTTCGGGAAGACAAGTTATTGATTGTGGTTGTATATGTTAATGACATCATCTTTGATGGAGATGATGATATGTGTAAAAGGTTTGTAGAGGAGATGTAGAAGAAATATGAGATGTTAATGATTGGTGAGTTGTCTTTCTTCCTTGGGATTCATATTTTTTAGCAATATGATGGTATCTTTATTTTTTAGGCTAAGTATGTGAGAGAGAGATGTTGAAAAAGTTTGGAATGGAGGATTCCAAACTAGTGGTTACCTCTATGGTGATTGGTTGTCACTTGAGAAAATCTGACGAGTCTACAAAAGTTGATCAAACTCTTTATAGCTTTATTATTGGAGGTTTATTGTACTTGACTACTTCTAGACCTGATATCATGCATGCAGTATGCTTGGTTTCCATATTTCAAGCCAATCCTAAGCAATCTCATGAGAAAGTAGTGAAAATAATATTCAGATATTTGAAGGGAACTTTGAATTATGGTTTGTGGTATAAGAAGGATCAAAATTTCTCTTTGAGTGCCTATAATGATGTTGATTGGGAAATATGTGTAAACAACCGAAGAAGTACAAGTGGAAGTGCATTCGTTTTAGGAGACAAATTGGTGTTCTAGTTCAATAAGAAGCAAGATTCTGTGTCCTTATTCATAGCAGAGGTTGGATATATTGTTGCATCATCTTGTTGCACCCAAGTGCTCTAGGTGAAGCAAAATTTGAAGGATGTAAATGTGGTATATGATGAACCCATTCCTATATTGTGTGATAATACTAGTGCAATCGATATTTCCAAGAATTCGGTAATGCATTCAAGAACTAAACACATCTCTATCTAGTATCACTTTCTGAGAGAGAAGGTTGCAGAGCACGAAGTCAGATTGGAGTATGTGCCTACCAAGGATCAGACTGCAAATATCTTCACAAAGGAAATTTCAAAGGATACTTTTTAGTATCTCTGGTAGAAGTTAAAGGTTATTTCCCCTCCTTGTTCTAACTAGATGCATAAATGGTGCATCTTTCTAGGGGGAGAAAATCATGTCATATCCTTTTCGCTTGGATTGATGTGTGCTACCTCTTGGGGAGTTTGACACAATTGTGTAGGTATTGAGAAGAAGTGTTGTTGGTCAAAGGGGGAGTTTGTGTTGTTTCAATTGAATATTTTTGGCTCTTTGTCCTTGAAGTCAGATTATGTGTTGCTTTATATAGGTCTGTGTGGCCCTTTGTCCTTGATGTCAAAGGGGGAGAGTGAGAAGGTGTTTATTTCCATCAATTCCAAAGGGGGAAATTGTTGGTAGTTGATGTCATTGATGTCAACACTTGAGTAGTTTTATGTAAGATTGTTAGATGTGGTTGATGACAACACTTGGTGAATTATTTGTGGTTCTCATTGTTGTCAACACTTGAGAAGTAAGGGAGATTGTTGGTGTTTGATGTCAATCCTTGGTGAGATTGTTGTAGTACTTTTTTTTTACAGTGGTAGTCATTGTTGACAACATTAAGTTTAGGTATCCATTGATGTATGATGGTGTTGCTAAAGTTCATGGTTGGATGTCATGCCTTGTTTGATGTTAATCAAATAAGTATTAAGTATTGTTGTCAATAGATTTGGTTTCATAATGATATATTACTTGATGAGGATTAGAAGTGTTGCTAACAGTGGAGATATGTTGTTGATGATCTACAATATGTTGTATGCTCTCTCCTATTGTTCTTGATGAAGCATATGTTGCTAAAATAAAGTTATGGCCTCTGTAAGTTGATTGAATGTTTCTAGTTCAAGAAGTTGCTTTGAATACTACTTGGGAGAATGCTCTACATTCCTCTGCTATTGAAGATTTGATCTTGTGGTTCAAAATTTAAATTTAGTATTTTGTGGATGTTGTACTCCTATATTTCCATGTCGCCAATGTTGTTGAGGAAATTTTTGTGAATTGCAGAAGGTCGGTAGTGTTGTTGGATGTCTGGACTGGTCCAAAAAATTATTTGTATTTCTTCATATCGATGTCTTTGATCCTCTAACTTGTTGAATGTCTTCTCAATGTCTATGTACTGTCTCAATTCCAAATTCATATATTGAAGTGGTCTATAAGTTAATCTATTAATGTTATATCTCTCGAATGAATTGTCTGAGATTTTAGAATGAAGTATTATGTTTTTGTTTGGTTTGCGGTGGTTGTTAATGGAATGACAATATGAAATAAGTTTCTATAAGTGCTATTGGATGTTCATGGAACATCCCCATGTGATTTACCTAATGTTGGATAATCTCTTTGGTGTTGCATTATGTCTTGAGTTGGTTTTCTAGGTTATTTATGGATATCTGGCTAATAGGGCTTGTTCCTTTACTTGTGTCATGTAATGGAGGTCTATGCCAACATTTGAAGATTTTCTATGATGTATTTGGGTCCTAACCTATCTTTTTATAGATCGCATTGTGTTAATTCAATTGGAAGTGTGTGTTTGGGATGATTGGTTATGTGCTTCACATTTTATCTACATGTTTCCCTATTGCCAACTTAGGTTGATGTGTGCCAACGTGTGAATTACTTTGGAAGATGTAATAATATTTTTTTTAGTCCTACCTATCTTCTAGATAGGACCGTATTATGTTTGTGTGATCGACCTGTTGAATTTATTATTTGTATTCTCTCCTGGCCAACCTAATTGATGTTTTAAGGTCTTGCAGTGGATATAAATGCAAGAACATTTTAGATGCATGTGGTATGGAGGTCTGAAGAAGTGTGAATGTGGTATACATTGAATATCCAATAGGAAAAGTGCAAAAGTGTGTGAAAGTAAGGTCAAATGTGCTTGAACACCTCAATCAACAGAGTGTTGTGTTGACAAATATTGTAATCCTTTATAAACTCTTTGTATCCTACTTTGAGATAGTGAATCTCATCGGGTCCTTTGTATCTTTCCTTCAGAATGTTTCACCTCAACATTGCAAGTCCTTTGTATCTTACTCTAAGGTAGTGTGCCTTAGTTTGCAAGTCCTTTTTTGGTAGTGAGCCTTTATATTATAAGTTAACTCTCAATATGGTTTTTCCCTCATTAGGTTTTCCACATAAATCTGGTGTCATCTTTTAGATGTGTGTTTCTTGTTTCATTTTCATTGTTTCTAATCTGGTTAAGGATAAAATTGTTATATCTTTCATTATTGAAGATTGTTGAATTTGTTGAAGGTCTAAACTACTATATCATTCTTTGTTTCTAATCTCTTTAAGGGTTTTTTTTGGGTTAATAAGTTTGTATTGTGCTAAAGGATTCAAGTTCCAAAAGGTTTTACATTTTTGTAGATATTGGTTCACCCCCCTCTCAGTATTCGGTGTGTACAAAATTATATACATTCACTCTTATCCTACTTCCACCTATTATATATTATTCTACCTTATACCTATAGGATCTCAGTGGGACATGTCCCTTACATTCTAAAACTCGTCTTGTAGTTGACCTTTCAACCAAAAGCTCTCCAACCCTTTTATGGTGGTTTGCATTGGGATAATATTGAAAGACCATGGAGAAAATGAGAACACCAATAAGCTAATATAAGACTTTCTAATAGATAAAATTCAATAGGTAAGGCATATCCACCAAACAAGAAAAAATAGAAGAATGGTAAAGGGAGGAAAGGAATGTGAATATAAGAGTTAACTTGGAACTCATAAAAGACAAGTTCAAATATTATTAATGCACAAAATATTTCTCAAAGCCAATAAATTCTATATAATGAATTTTTAACCTTGGTATAGCTAGAATAAAGTGTAGGAGTTTATGGTGAAATCCTCAACACCCTAGGATCAATTGCAAGACAACAATAACTTCCACAAGAGAGAAATGGAAAAATAATCATGCAATGATTATGGATGGAAGATGGTCTAATTGAATTTATGATGTACATATCATGCCCTGATTATAAAGGCAAAATGTAAGATAGGATTAGACAAGATCTTGACATGTGTCTTAATCCTATATAATGAGAAAACTACCTCAACAAATATTTAATGACTTAGGATGTGCAAGCATTAAATTCCAAAAGATAATATAAGATCTAGTGATAACTAACACTATCTTGAAAGATTCCATCCTAGGACCTAGATAGGTAAAACACCTATATACACCAATACCCCTTAAGTACAACTCATGAAGTCGATTATTATGCAAAGATGCAAAGATGGGTCTCGACTATGAGGCCATATTAGGTACCCATGTACATATACAATTCAATCTCTCACAAATAGAGATAAGGAGAAAACCCAGTGGGACAAAACTCCTCCCCAAAAGAGAGAAAAGATACAATAATGTTCTCCATGAAAAATAAGAGGAAAAAACCCCATACGAGGAAAAATATCCCCCATAAGAGAGACAAAGAGAGACCATTCAGCCCCCCTCGATGAGATAACCTATTGCAAAGAAACATTGGAAGCATACTAGTGTAGTAATATTGGAACCTTAATCCAAGAAAATAAAGGATAGGTAATTTTGATGCAGAAATCATGGAATCTCTTTGGAGCAATCATAGAATCATGATAAAGCAATAACAACCCCAATGCTAAGGAAAACTAGAATACTCCCGATATAGAGCAATATTGAAATATGAACAAATAAATAGGAGATAAAACATCATTCTATAATTGAAATAAAATGCAAAGATCAAAATTGCACCTTCCCAAGTGGCAGTATGGTCAAGTGATCAACCAAAATGTGAATACACACAAATCTAAGTAAAATATACCTAGGGTCGAACTGGAAAAAGTGCATGATGCCATGATACAACTCTTCAATACCTTTCCAACATCGTAAGAATCACAAAAATTGAAGATTGTGGAAAAACGTTATGAGGTCAAGAGCCAAAATGGACATCTGACTTCAATCAGCAATAAATGCCACTAAATAGAAAAAAAATGGAAAATAACCTACACCATTTTTAAGTACATCGAACCAAATTTTTGTTGATATCTCATTTGTGAAAAAACTAACTCTAGTTTGCAAGTTGTCATTTTGAAAAAATACTCAATTCGGGCATGAGGAAACAAAATTTGGGCCCCTAGGTGGTAAGCCCTTGGGCACCCATATGACCGGTGGTAAAAATATGTTTTTAAACAAAATAATGGCACAAATTAGTAGTAGTAAGAAATGCATGAAAAGGGGCATGGTTATATAATGAGAGAGCTCAATTCAATGATAAAATATCATATAATGAATAGGAAGACGAGCTCTATCAATTATAGTAAGTTATAATTGTAGGGGCTACTCTTAGAGGAAAGGTTATGGGTTGGGGCCCATAGTAAGGAGAAAATATACCATTTCTCTTAGTGAATCACACAAACATGGGGGTTGCAAATTACTAAATTTGGAAATATATAAAAAGGTTTCAACTTGGAATGAATTAGAAAAAAGTGGCAAAGGGAATGGAGGAATAACAATTCTAGTAAGAGAATCGAGGGAAAGAATCATAAAAGTGGAATAGGAAAATCCAAATAATCAATACGTATATATGAAAATTACATATGATGAATCAATAATTAGTCTTGTTGCTTGTTACTTTCCACAATGTACTTCAAAATCATATAAAAACAAATAATTTGGATTATGAGGATCCATATGCAACACTCAAATGGGACATATCAATTTATAACACCTTAGGGGAGATCATTATAATAGAGGACTTTAATGCAAGAATAAAAAACAATCATGATCTTTACCGTAGAAATGAAGATGGGGCTAAAAGAAATCCATCATGGATAAAGTAATAAGTGAATTAATAGTAGGAAAGGATCTCATATGATAAGAGAGTAGGTATCACACAATATGGAGCAAAATTATTGGGGTTATGGAATATTTATGATGATCAGATTCAATGGCATAAAAACATACTCAAACGAGCATAAATGCCACATGTTTGTTAAAAACTTTGGTGAGCAATTATAGAGAATATAGAATAAAGTGTACAAATTTGATTATCTTAAAATTATGGACATTTAATTAATCATAAAATATGAAATATAACATGCATAATAATAGTAAATTAAAATCAACAAACACATATGAAACTAGATATATGTGGAGAAACTCTTTCAAGAAAAAACTCCACCACCAAATATATATTGAGCTTGTATTGTTCAAGAATAAATATCTACAACAATATAATCTACTCTATCTTCTTAATCCATATTTAACTTTCATCCCATGCTTTTGATATATAGACTTAAGGATGCCCATAAGATTGTAACCACCTTGTTATGGTCTTAAATGTTTCTGAGCATGCATTGGCATTACTGTTGTGCCAGATTCGAGTTAAGGTAATCTTGCCTAACATGTTTTGTGCATGCGTAGTCACCCCTGCTCTTTTTCATGCTTTCCCTATTGCGGCGTCCTCCGCATTTGCTGGAGTTGACCGCCTTGCTAGGTGGTTGAATAAATAAAGGCGCTGATGTTCTTTTTGTCTCTCAGTTAGAAGATTGCTTAATTGATGTAATCACACTCTTCATTTTTTCAGTAATACAACTATGATGATTGTACTCATGTTTTTCTTCTGAATAAAATGAAGTTATAAGTTTGTGCATTTGAGTCTATCTTAGTTTTAGGGAATACTTATCCAAGGGGGCCCACTTGGTGAGTATTCCATCCCATACCTTAGTTTAGTTTAGTTGTTATTTTCTGTTTAGTGATTAATTAAGAATTTGGTGTTGATTGTTCCTGTAGCCACTAGAATTCCATTATGTGACTGTTCCTGCAGACAAAGTAGTTTCTTGTTTGTTCGCTCAGATCTTCATTTTTGTCATGCATTTTAGTTTAATCTAGTTGTTGGGTGATGTTAAACATTTATATTATTTCCTTCCAAGCAATTTACTTTCAACATTGTGTTTTTTCTTAGTTGTAGCATAGATATGGCTACTTTGGATTCCTAGTGCACATACAGTGCTGACCCATTTCAAGTTTACGTCCCTGGGTTGACAATTTAAATGCACCTTCATGATGATTGAAATGGCTATTTAGGTTACATGTCCAATCTTTGAATCACAACTGCGAGGGCTTAGTTGTTAAAATCATTGTAGGAGGCCAACATTTTGGGTGCAGTTGTTGGGGATAGTGTCAAAATAGGTAGTTATTTGGAGTCATTGATAGTTTTTCTTGTCGTAGTATTTCTAGAGTTGTTCTTGGTATACCCCTTGTTAGAAGAGTAATGACCCCCATATTCTTTTGCCAATTTTTTGTGTGAGCTGGTTGGTACTGCGTTGATACCGCATGTGTAGAGGGAGGAGGAGAGATTCTCATGGGAGATTCCTTCCTAACAATCCTGATCCATTCCAGTTAGGTGAGTACCAAAATATACCCAAAATAGAGAAGAAGATCCATACCCCTTTGCTAATACATTTCCTGATCTGACTAGTTCTGAAATTTCCCTTAAAGATCAAAATCCGGTTGAAGAACCCTTTGCTTTGTGATTTCATCAAGCAGGCATGGGTGATGCAAATGGAAACATACCTAATAGAGTTAACCAACTAAATTTTCCTTTCCCCATTGCTCATTATAATGAAGTAGACAACCTCAAAAATATCCCTACTTTAGTTCTTCCTAAGTTCTATGGACTTGTCACAGAAGATCCTGATACATTCTTGTTTGAGTTTGATATCCTCTACAAAAGTTATGACTATACCATTGATGCCCATAGGCTTAAGCTATTCCCTGCCACCTTGAAAGAAGTTGCATTAAGATGGTTCATGAGCCTAGGTAAAGATACTATGGAGACTTGGGAGGACATGAAGACAAAAATCCTTGAGAAATACAAAGAGTATTGTAGGGGCAGTGACATGAGAGGAGATGATATTTTCAGGATGCAACAAAAGGAAGATGAGAGCCTAGAAGATTTAATTTCAAGGTTTATGTTTTGTCTATAGAAATCTCCATACCATACACTCAATGAAGAATCACAAAAGCTGCTTTTCTTAAGAGGAATTAATGATAGATGCACTGATGCCTTGGACCTGATGGGAGGAGGAGATATCACCCAAGTTCCTTGGGAGGATATCAAGAAGATATGTTAGAACTATTCTAGGACAACTTCAAAGAAAGGGATAGCTTACCAATTCTCTATGGGTAAGTCATCTACCAGTGGAGTTTCAAGGATGGAGATTACTCACTTACTGGAAAATTTCAAGCAAGACATCATAAAAAATTTGGCTACTCAGTTGGATTCACTTCAGGTGAAGAAGAAACAAGAGGAGGTAGAGGCAATATTGGCATAATATTTCCCTTGTTGCAAACAAAAGAAGAAGGACTGCAGATGCAAGATGATAGCCAATATTAACAGCAATCAGATGACACCCAAGCTCAAACCAATCCAGGGTGATGATGATAAAGTCTAATATGTTGCACAAAGGAGGTCATGGGCTCCAAGATAGGGTATGCCACCAGATCCACTATCTTTTTTTGGGCCATGTTTCAATTCTTATTCATCTAGTAATCAATGGAAACCCCCATATCCATCCAATTATGGGGGATATCCACCACAACCTTGGAATAACCCTCCAAATGCTTGGACCAATCACCAAAAATCTCCACCCCAGTGGCAACAACCTCAAGGGAATTGGCAGCAGTTTCAAGGAACTTGGCAGCCACCTCTAGGAAGCTGGCAGCAAACATCTCAATGGAGGGGAGGACAACAATGGCTAAGCCAGACAACTAATTACATGCAGCCACCTTCTCAGCCCCAACAACCTACTATAATGCCTCCTCCTACTAATCCAAGTTCAAATGTGTCTAAACCTACTCAACTACCAGCCCAACCCACACCTAACCCAAATAATAAACCATAGTAGCAACCGGTATACTCTGCTCATCTAAATCAATTCCCTGCATATGATATGGGTGTAAGTGACATATGTTTGCATTCAAGAACCACTTTTCCAACTCCTTCCACACCTATTGTCACTGAGCTCCCCGTGGAAGAGGAGGAGCCTCTGAATGTCCTTGTTCAGCCAAGTGCACCTAAAAATCCTGAACCAGTCCCAACCAAGCAGACTGATCCTGAACCACCGTTTGCCCAAAGGTTGGAAACTGTGAAGAAAAAAGAAGAAAAGGAGGACACAAATATTGACATTTTAGATCATCTGAAGCATATATGTGTCTAGATACATCTATTTCAAGCCATCAAAGTTGTTCCCATATATGACAAAGCAATCAAGGAAGCATGCCTTGGGAAGCCAGGCTGGAAGAAGAAAGACCCACTACAGTTCATATGGTGGGACAACTTGCTAAAATCATGCTTGGGAAAGTGACCATCCCCAAGTTCAATGACCCAGGGAGTCATGTGGTAGGAGTTGTTATAAATGGGATGCAAATAAAGAATGCTCTGATTGATTTGGGAGCAACAATACATGTTATGACTAAGGACATCCTGCAACAACTAAATATTGTAAGTATGAGACCTACTCCTACTATCATGTAGCTTTCTGATAGTTCTACTATTAATCCTAATGGTATAGTGTAAGATCTAGTGGTAACCCTAGACTCTTGGGAGTACCGAGCAGATTTTATGATTCTTTCTCCCAAAGCCACACTAGGTGGGTACCCCATTATTCTTGGAAGATTGTGGTTAGCAACAAAAAATGCTTATATTGGATTTTGGACAAGAGACATGACCATTTTAGAGAGGAAGAGCACCAAAAATCTTGTTCTCTACCCTCCTTCTCAGCCATCCCATGTTAAGGATGATTTATTATGGCCACATGTTGGTGAAGAGGCCGAGGAAGTTAATTTTGTGGCACAACTTATGATGTTAGGCAGAGGTCTTTTCGTGCAGCTTCAAGATGAAGATGAGGTACTATCTAACATAATTCAAAATCATTATGAGGTAGAGGAAGCATCATCCTTTGATTTTGTTGATACAATGAAGACACTCTTGCACATGCTTCCTACAGCTGCTCATCCTGTAGCCGCTCATCCTGCAGACGCTCTTCCTACAACCGTTCTTGTAGACGCCTTTCTTACAGCCGAATTTCCTATGGCAACATGTATGTTCCATGGCTTACTACCACATGAACTCAAAGTACCAAGCATTAGTGAATTAGATATGGTTGATTTAACTACACAAGTGGAAGTGTTAGAAGGGAAATATCTGAATATCAACAGTAAATTGAGTTAAGAATAACAGTTGTCATTAGCAAACTTAATGAAGGCCCACCAAAATGCATTTGCATGGGATTATCATGATATGAAGGGATTGGATCCTAAAATTTTCACTCATAGGATATATATAAGAGATGATTGTACACTAGTAAGGCAGTCGCAAAGAAGAATTAACCCTGCATTGAGAGAAATAGTAAAAGGGGAACTGCAAAAATTGTTAGATGCAAGATTTATCTACCCCATTTCAGATAGCCAGTGGGTGTCCCCATTGGTGATTGTGCCCAAAAAAGGAGGGAAGTGGTGAGTTTGTATTGATTACAAGGAACTCAACTCTGCCACCAAAAAAGACCATTTTCCCTTGCCATTCATAGATCATGTTCTGGACTCACTTACAGGAAAGCAGTACTTTTCTTTTCTTGATGGAATTAGTGGCTATAACCAGATCCAAATTACACCAGAGGACCAGGAGAAGACCACCTTTACCTGTCTATGGGGAACCTATGCCTACTCAGTACTTCCATTTGGCTTATGCAATGCACCAACAACTTTTCAGAGGACAATCATTAGCATATTTACAGACATTTCTCATGATTGCATGGAGGTTTATATGGATGATTTCACTACTTATGGTGCTGATTTCAATGAAGCACTTGAAAATATTAAGAGAGTCCTATAGAGATGTACAAATCACAATCTGTCTTTAAATAGTGAAAAGTGCTTCATGATGATGCAGGAAGGTGTAGTTCTTGGCCACTACATATCTCATAAAGGAATTCAAGTAGATCTTGCAAAGATTGAGGTAATTACCAATCTTCCTATTCCTGCAAAACAAAAAGATGTCAGGAGTTTCTTAGGACATGCAGGTTATTACAGGAGGTTCATCAAAGACTTCAACAAAATGGCAGCACCATTGTATACCCTCCTCACTAAAGATGCCGAGTTTCAAAGGACAAAAGGTTGTGACAAGGAATTTTCTGACTTGAAAGCAACTTTGACTCATGCTCCTGTGCTCACGGGACCTAATTGGGAGTTTCCTTTTCACATCCATATAGATACATCAGACTATGCTATAGGAGTAGTCCTAGGATGGAAAGGAGCTATTAGCTGAATTCAACTATATAGTAACAAAAAAAGAGATGTTAGCAGTCAGCTATGCTTTAAACAAATTCAAACATTACATAATCGACTACCAAATCTTTGTGCACACCGATCGTGCAACCATTAGATACCTTATGAATAAACCTCTCATTTCAGGAAGGCTAGCAAGATGGTTACTGCTGATGCAAGAGTTTGACATAACCATTGTGGATAAACCAGGGAAAGCCAACGTTGTTGCAGATTTTATTTCAAGGCTAACCACATTAGAAGACAATCAAGTCATAAATGATTCTTTCCCTGATGAGCACTTATTTTCCATTAGTGTGCAGACACCCTGATATGCTAACATAGCCAACTTTTTGGTCACAGGGAGAGTCCCTCCTCACTTCTCTCCAAAAGAGAGGAGAGTGCTCATTGAAAAATATTTTCCTTTCTCATGGATTGTTGGATGTTTGTTCTACACTAGACCTGACCAAGTCATGAGGAGATGTTTGAGGGAAGATGAGACATTTGATATTTTGCATGCATTTCACAATGAACCCTGTGGAGGACATTTTGCAGCCAAGAGGACAACAATGAAGATTTTGAACACAGGATATTACTAGCCAACACTTCACAAGGATGTAGGGAGATATACAAGGAAGTGTGATAGATGCCAAAGGATGGACCGGCCAACAAAATCTGATGAGATGCCACTTTGTCCTCAGGTAGTAATCAGTCCATTTAATAAGTGGGGATTGGATTTTGTAGGACCCATTGATCCTCCATCAAAAGGTAAATCCCATATTTTAGTATGCACTAATTATGTAACTAAATGGGTAGAATTTAAAGCCATGAAGCATGCAAAAGATAATAAGGTTGTAGAATTTTTCTATGAGGAAATTTTCACACGATGTGGAGTTCAAGAGAGATAGTGACTAATCAAGGGACTCAATTCACTTCAACACTTGTTTCAACACTGGTCAATGAGTACAACATTAGACACAAGAATTCTACTCCTTATCACCCCCAGGCCAATGGCCAAGTTGAGGTGACTAATAGAGAAATTGAAGCCATTCTGAAAAAAATAGTGGCTATCCATAAAAAATATTGGGCAAGCAAGTTACCAGAAGTTTTTTGGGCTTACAGAACCACCTGGAAAACAACTACATGATTCACTCCATTTGAGTTGTTGTATGTAAAGTTAGCCATGATGCCCATTGAATTTGAACATAAGACTCTTAGAACTATAATAGAATTGGGAATGTATATTTTTGAAGCATAAAGAGATAGAATCATTCAGCTAAATGCTTTGGATGAGATGAGGAAGGAAGCCTTGCATCACACAGAGGTAGTGTAGAATCAGCGAATAAGATGGCATGATAAATTCATCAAGGATAAGAAGTTTCAACCTGGAGATTGGGCACTGCTCTATGACTCGAGATATCAGGATAACACAGGAAAATTGCAGACAAGATGGCTCAGACCTTATGAGGTGGCTGAAGTATTTTCCAACGGAGTTGTTCAACTTACTACCATTGACCCTGTCAGGTTTACGTTTTTGGTGAATGGTCATCGCCTGAGATTGTATCACAAGCCAAATTCTAAGGAAGAGTTCTTGCAACAATTCACTCAACGTGCAACACCCAAACTTCTTGCAACCGAAGGAAGTGGACCTAGTGTCCCTTCTTTCGGCTAATTAGGGTATGCCACTTCTCATAATAAAGATTCCCACTTTGTGGGGGTCCACTTCTTCACCCATCCACCCATTCGTTCCACCTTTCTCTCTCTTCCATCTCACCACCATAATTTCACTTCACTTTATTTCACTCCACCTCATTCCACTTTGGTTTCATTAATTGCTCAATAGATTTCTTGAAAATGACCAATATTTTCTCCATGATCTTTGCAATAAATCTTCCATGAATTTAGGTACGTGCGCATTAATTGTTAAATCTTAATTGTTTTCTAATGCATATATTTAATTGCTATAAATTAATATGGATGTTCGTCATAGCATGTCATCATTTCTTGCCCCTGTCAAATCATCCTTTCACCTCACATGTGAGGACACATGTTAAAATTTAGGTTGGAGGGGGAAAGTGTCAATGCCATGTCTGCATGTCTATTCATACTGATTCACGTCAGCAAGATTTAAGTCACTAAGCCAATTTGAATTTAGAGATGACAAATCATATGTGCGAAATGCAAATCCTTCGCCGCTATTTTCCTTAATCATAGCCTACATTTATTACTCCTTTATTGCTTTAATTGTCCCTATCATAATCCTAAGCCAAAAAGTAAAATTCAAACGACACCAACATTGGAAATTCAACAAAGCTAAAGGAAGGAAAAGCTAAAAAGAAAATGATAGAAAAGGAAGTGCCAAGCTCTAGGAAATGGAAAGTTGACACTGTTCTTCCTGCAGCAAAGGAAAAATAAAGAAACCCTCCCAGAAAATCAAAGTCAGTTGGGCCAGCCAATAGGGTATCTCCTGAGGGAAGCCCTAAGCCAGGAAAGTTACCGCATGAGGATACAAAAGCTCTAATGGAGCATGTAAATGAAAAGGAAAAGGATGTGTTCGAAGAAGCAACAAATTTAACACTGGTTGATCTTGCGAATATTGCAGAGCAAGCTGAAGCCAAGCATGTGAAGGAAATCAAGAGCTCCTGCAACATGAGAAAGAACAAGAACAACAGGCCTTGCAGATTGAAACGGAAGAACAAGGCTTGAAGCTCTTGTAGCCATAATTGGTTGAGCAAGAAGAAGCCCTACAGATGGTACTCTACCAAGAGCAAGCACAAGTGCCAGGTAAAATAATAGTAGGAGTACATAGGCCCTCTGATTTTTCAATGAACATAGTAATTCTAAATATATGGAAGTAAATACAAATAAAAGAAGAAGAATGAAAAGCATAAAAACGCAGGCTGAAGAAGGAAATTGAACAAAAAGATGAGGAAATTGAAGATAAGAATGCAAAAATTGTTGTTTTGAAAAAGAAGGTGGATGACATGGAAAATTTAGTGCCACAAATATTGGAATGTAGAGCTCCTCTAAGGGTATATGCCTTGTATTATAAATAAAAGCATCTTTCTTTCAAGTTTGCAAAAATTGTTTCGGGTTTGAACCCCTCAATTGAAACCCCTACTGAATTTTTCAATGATTTTCGGATAGCTCCCCCTGAGATGAAAAATTTGTAGTGCAAATTTTATTTACATAATTTTGTTTTAACCAAAGATCAAGATTGGAATCCATTGCTATATGTTGGGGATGTCCAATTACGAGCATTCATGTCCTGGATACAAAATGAAGTAAGTTGGGGAAAGCAGTACAGGACTTACAGGAAAGTTGAATCCATTATTCCCCTGCCCATTAGGGCTGAGTCTAGACATCCAAGAGATATTTTTAAGGATCGACACAAAATTTTATACCAACCAAGCTATAGTTGTAGGATGCTACTTGAGAGAGAGGTAGTTTACAAAGAGTATGAAGAGATGGCAAGAACCACAGGAGACTCTGTGATGGGATACCTCTCACAGAGATGGAATACCCTATCTGATGATTTGAAGCAAGTAGAGCCTCATTCCATGCACAACTATGTTGCAACACTCAAAAGAATTGATAAGCATATTCAACTCGGAAGAACAAAAGGGCAATTTTGGCTTCCACTAATTTTTTAACCTCCTATTCTATTGTGGCCAGTGCCAAACTATAGGTTTTACATGTATGACAATGTTGATGAAAGGAAGAGATGGAGAAAGCTAGAAAGACAACAAGAATTCTATTGGGATCCTAACTTAGATACAACAGAAACATATGTGGGATAGCTTGCAGTTGCCAACTTCAGGGCGTTGACCAAACAAAAGCTTAATTCTTCCTCTGTTGGGGGACCAACAAGACATTAGGTTGGGGGAGGGAATGATGAGTATATTTTATGGCTTAGTTATTGATAGGATTATTGTCCATTTCCTATAGTTACATAAGACTTTGATGCTTGAGAGTTGATCTTCCATAATATTTCCTTGAAACCATAGACCTTGGACATGAATTTATTTTCATAAGCTTTCAAATGATATCGATATGCTATGTGGACTATTTATGCTAACTTTGCATGTGATTAATGAATGTCGCTTTAAGTTGATTGTGGATATGTAGTTGTTGTGCATGCTAGCGTTGTCATGCAGATGATTTGAGACCTACAATTCAAGAAGATCCTGCCAGCTGGACGTGTGCTATATCGGTCAACAAGGTGGTCATTGAAGACTCTTGGTAGCTGGAGATTCCTCATGCATCGAATTGTAACTGCCTTATTATGGTCTTAAATGCTAATGAACATGCATTGGAATTACTACTGTGCCAGATTCGAGTTAAGGCAATCGTGCTTGACAGGTTTTGTGCATGCATAGTCACCCTTGCTCTTTTTTGTGCTTTCCCTAATGTGGCATCCTCCACGTTTGCTGGAGTTGACCGCCTTGCTAGGTGGTTGAATAAATAAGGGCTCTGATGTTCCTTCTGGCTCTTGGTTAGAAGATTGCTTAATTGATGTAATCACACTCTTGAGTTTTTTGGCAATACCTCTATGATGATTGTACTCACATTTTTCTTCTGAATAAAATGAAGTTATAAGTTCATGCATTTGAGTCTATCTTAGTTTTAGGGAATACTTATCCAAGGGGGGCCAATTCCATCCCATACCTTAGTTGATTTGTTATTTTATGTTAAGTAATTAGTTAAGAATTTGGCACTGACTGTTCCTGTAGCCACTAGAATTCCATCTATGACTGTTCCTGCAGCCAAAGCAGACAGAGTAGTTTCCTGTTTGTTCGCTCAGATATTCATTTATGTCATACATTTCAGTTTAATCTAGTTTTTGGGTGATGTTCAACATTTATGTTATTTCCTTCCAAGCAATTTACTTTCAACATTGTGTTTTTTCTTAGCTGTAGGATAGATATGGCTACTTTGGATTCCTAGTGCACATACAGTGCTGACCTATTTCAAGTTTACATCCCTGGGTTGACAATTTAAATGCACCTTCATGATGATTGAAATGGCTATTCAGGTTAGATGTCCAATCTCTAAATCACAGTTGCAAGGGCTTAGTTGTTAAAATCATTGTAGGAGGCCAACAAGGGACAAAAAAATGAATTGAGTACAAGATCCAAGGATCATGGTCTCCCTACACCAAGAGAGCTTATTTATACTCACCAATTTTGTGAGTGAATCTACAACATTCTCTCAAGTGTCAACTTTTCTAACATGACCTTACCATTCTCCACCATCTCATAAACAAAATGATATCGTAGATCAAAATTCTTGGTATGAGCATGACATACAAGATTCTTGGCCAAATAGATAACACTTTGATAGTCACATCCAATTTGAACCACCCTACAATCAGAACCAACTCTAGAGAAAAATATTTGCAACCAAACTACCTCAGTACATGCATGTGTAGTAGCCATATGCTCAACTTTGGTAGTGAATAAAGAAATTGTGGGCTTCTCTTATTCATCTAACTAATGGCACCACCAAATAGAGAAAAAAAACCAGTAGTGGACCTTTGATTATCCAAGTCACTTGTCTTATCTGCATCAACAAATCCTCTTATGTCCAATATCTTTCTCACATCATTAGAACCATGATAACATAAGAGATAATTATAAGAATCACAAATATCCAAATACATTCTTAACACAAGTCTAGTGTTCTCTACCAAGGTTAGACATAAATATTTTAAGAACTCCCACTACTTGAGCAATATAAAGTTTAGAACATTCTATCACATACATAAAGTTAGCAAAAAAACCAACATAAAGCACTTCATACATATCCTCTACATCAACATTTGACTTGGAACATGTCTAATGAAATCTTGGTGCCTACAAGTAAAATAATTCTCACTAGTTTATAATCATGCATAGTAAACTACCACAAAATGGTGTCTAACTACGCCAAAGGTTTCTATGAACTCAATTCCTCTTGATTTCCATTATTAGAATGATTTTTTCTACTCCTAGATCCTTCATGTCGAATGCACTAGATATCTAAGCCTTAAGATCCCAAAACATTGTCTTGCTCTTACCAATAAGCAATATGTCAACCATATACAAGTTAAAATTAAAATTTGATCATCAATATATTTAATTTATACATTATGTTCTTCTTCACTTCTTAAAAAACCCAACTTCAAAACAAACACATCAAAAAATTATACCAAAATCGAGGAGATTATTCCAAATCATATAAATACTATTTAAAGTCAACAAACCAAATTTTCCTTCTTTTTTACTTCAAACCCATACAGACAATGCATATACACTTCCTCTTCAAGATTAGTTCAACATGGTATCAAAGCACGAGTGATTCCAACACACTTGATACTTAGCCTTAGTGGATGATAATGCAATAGTGGATTGCTTGTTGCAAGACCATTCAACTAGACCAAAACCAAGGTAAAAAAACCCAAAAGCAAACTTTTATAATTCAATATTACCAAACAAATCTAGTGAAGCCTACTATTTGAGAAGCTCATAGTGTGTACTAAATGCTAAAATGTGTGGTGCCCTAAATATACCTTAAAATATGCTTGGCTTCCTTCTAGCGAGTTTCATGATGATAATGAGAAAATTAAGAGGCAATCCTGATAATGAAGGTGATATTAGAATGAGTGTAGGTCAAATATAAAATATTGCTAACTAAATTTTTGTACAAAGTAGCATCAATGTTAGGTGCAATGAAAATGGTAGTCAAAGTGATACTAGGCTAAAATGGTGTGGGATTAGTCTTATAATCAACCATACTAAAATAATAAATCAATTCGATGGAATAATTTTGTTAGTATATAGAAATCCCCTCAATAGTTGTGAGACTCAAAGACCAAGAAGATAATGCAAAATCCTGATAATCATTATGTAAAATTTGTCCATAAAAGTGTGCTAAATATCCTAAAGCATGGATGAGGAGATAATAGTGAGAATAAAATCATATATATAATAGAAGAATCAAAATCTCATCCACATGTCTCTAAATATGTGTGCTATATGATTTGAGTGACAATGAGTTAAACCATAATAAGCAAGACACCATCAATATTCTCATATTGGAAGGTTGAAGGGTTTGTTCGAGAACATATAATAAATATCAAATCATGAAACAGGGGAAGATTTTTGCATGAATCCTAGAGGTTGCTTCATGTGGATCTCCTCATGAATATCATCATGAAATAAATTATCCTTCACAACTATCTAAAAAATTGGCCCTCTTAGATGCAACAATGGAAAGGAGAAGGAAAAAAATATATCTTGGCTATATGGGTAAATTTATTAGAGCAATCAATACCCTAAACCTGTGAAAAACCTTTAGCTACAAGATATTCTTTGTACCTTTCAATAGAAACATTTTGTACATACTTGGTGCAATACACCCAATTTCACTAAACCATCTTTCTTTTTTTATGAAGATAGATCAAATCCCAATTATTATTCATAAAAGAAGAATACTCCTCTGTCATAGCACAATCCCACTTTGGAATACCAAAATCATCTATAATTTTTTTTATAGATTAATAGGTAAAGCACATATCAAAATAATAGTGCCAAATTTTTTAGATCGAGTGTGACAAGTGTTGGGTTTAGTTTATGGCTAGTTTTCTTTAATTAGTTTATGTATTTTATCATTTCAATCTGCCAAAGACCACAAACAATCCTAAGACTTATACATATTTTATACCTTTAATGCATCTTAAACCAAACTTTAGTATATGGAAATACAAATATGATATATTGAAATTTGTATGTGTGAATGTATGAATGTTCATGAAATTTAGTATGATTCTATGCTTAATTTATGGTTATTAATGATGTGTGTGCTTTAGAATGAAACTAAACTCTTGCATCTAGAAGAACTATAACCCACAATAACTAGGATTTCCAATGTTACACCCCATTGTGCGTTTACCTATTTACTATTACTATGACAGGGTAAATTATTGCATATGTCAATGTATTTGGAATTATAATTGGGAAATACATATGGTTGCACTTTGTTTATTTGAATCATTGGAAAATTATGAATGAATGTTTATTTCATTTGATGTTATATAATGAAATGGATATTTTTGTTGGAATGAATGGTTATTTAATTTGATTTTCTAACTATGAAATGTATAATGTAAATGCTTGTTTTGATGAATAGATGACTACTATGAAAATGTGTTAAGTTGGATGCAGATTCAGTGTCAATCCTTCAAAAATAAGGGGAAGTATCACTCAAGAGAGGAACTTGGTCGAATAACCTGTAATGAAACCTAACTAAGCTTACACACACTCATAGAATGGTTGAGTCAAGTCATAGTTTGGGGAATTGGTAAGTCATCCTTTAGTATGTTGTGTTTGCATTAGGAAGGATTTTGATTTCTATTATGAGCATTCTTGGTTTGTGTCAAGTGCTTGGTGCATGTGAGTTCTTCTTTATATTGATATATTTGATCGATGAGATATATATACATAGAATATATATATGTATACATAGAATTTATATATATGTATACATGTGCATGTCGATGATAACCCATACACGTGAGATAATATGTACGTGAAAATACGTAGGTAGACGTACCTACACATGCTCATGGATAGATTGCTCATGGGCATGGGGATATCTAATGGACAATAAGACATGTATGCATATATGTATATACATCACATGCATATATACATATATATACACATGTCAACATACACGTATGTGTTGACAAATAGAGATGTCCCTACGAGTATGTCGATATATGTATATGTACGTATACATGAATAGAGATATGTATATACATATGATATTGTATATGAAATGTTAACTTGATCTCATTCATTCGAATAACAAATGGAAAATTTAGACAAATTTATTGTCAAATAATATATATATATATACGTATATATAAATATATATATATACGTATATATATAAATATATATATGTACGTATATATATAAATATATATATATACACGTATATATATATTATGGCTGATATAATGTAGATATAGCGCTTCATATTATAGCGCAATGTTAAATTATTAACCACATAAATTAGCATTGATAAAGTGCAATGAGAATGCATAAGCTTATATCTGATGCATATAGATTTTATTTAATGAATAAAGCATAATGTTTAAAGTGTTGCGCACTATACAAAAGCAACTTGTAGTGTTAATGAATAAAGCAACACTATTAAAAGTGAAGTTGACTCATTTTTTAAGTGTCAAATGCATTAGCAATGACCAAGTCAACCTAGAAAACACAACCAATAAGAGTATTAACTTATTCTTTTGTGAAACAACAAGCTAAATGATAGCGAATATGGTGAATTGTTGGCGCCATATTATGAACTTAGTGATTCAATAGAAGTCTCTTAAATCTGTAAACCAATTTCTAGTATAGAACATGTGCAAATATGAATCGGTCAACATGTTGTTGGCAAGAAAAGAGTCAACCTGTTGTTCTATTTGGATGAGTATTGAGATAGGATTTTTCCACCTTTTTACTATCAAGCTAAGTCAATTAAGTTGAGCTGAGAAGTGTCAATTCGTTGGCCTTGGTTCTAGCCTGAAGATGTTGGTTTTTGGGTATAAATAGAGGCACTCTTACCTCATTTGGATATGCATTAGTATGCATAATCATGCATTCTCTATTCTGCTACTTTTTATTTGTGAGGTTCTTATTTTGCTGAGAGGTATTTTGTGATGAAATAATAGTGAGAGGAATTTGAGAAGGAATAGTTGCTAAGCTGATTTTAAGAGGGGGTTTGGCTTAAGAACCAGTGAGTCAATTGGATTAAAGTGATTTACAGGCATGAGATTCTATTCTCTTTATGTTTATTTGTTTTAGTGAAAGATTATATGTTTTATATGTTTTGTTTGGAATTGCATTGATTGCTTGAAGTAGAGTAATGATCTATTTGCTTACTGTAGAATAAAAGAATCTTGTTGATATGAATTCCTTATGAGTGTTGTACATACTCCATATTAAGGAGTGATTATCGTCAATAGTATTATATACTAGGATTGATGAAATGGGAATAGCTTGTAAAGTTGTTTTATGCAAAGTTAATTTGTAGACTTAGAAAGCTCATATGTTATACCCGAGATTAGAATATCCAACGAAGGGGATAACTTATGCTTATGCTTTATTGGTAGAGATATCATTATGAATTGGGAAAAAGGGAATAGGTTGTTTCTAAGGTTAAATATTACGTATTGAAGGAAACTATCTATGCATAGAATATAATGGCCTAAAGTCAAATCGAGCTAGGATAGTGTACATGAATAGGATGATTGTCACTCAAAGTACTGAGTGATAATAATTTAGAAAAAGTAGTTTAATCTCCTTTGGCTACATTGTCAATTCATCGTGTTCCTTTTATGCATGCTAGTTCAAGATTGTAGTGGATACAAGTTCTAGTTATGTAGGGCACAACACCAAGCTCAGGAAGGTTGTAGTTATGAGGTTACTTTATCAATCTCTTTGTCGAAGGGTAGGGCCATCTTGCCATATGTGGAAAATGTGTGGGGGACCATATTTGAGTCTGTGGCTGGCAAAAAAGCACTTGAGTGATGCTTCCCCTCAACAACCGGTGACCAAGATTTGAGAGGAGATTCTTGGACCATCTATATTTATTGATTTGACACTCGATTGAGCTACGTATGTATTTTGTATATGATCTTGGACAATTGTAATATGTGGAATATTATATTAAAAATGAAATAAATGCTTGAAATTTATTGTCATTTATGCTCATTTGTTCTCTTTTGGAAAATAATTTTTTTATAGCAATGGAAATGAACATAGTTTATTTACTTTAAAGTGAAAACTTAAGAAATTTACTTGTGTGAACAATTGTCATGTTCCATCGAACCCACTGCATAAGGACCACAAGTAGTCACAAGGGAGTGGCTAGATGATTAAAGCATGATGGCTCTAGAGAAGAACAAAGGTGAGCATTGAATGGTCAATTGTGAGTCACTACAAGAACACCAAATAAGGTGATTGAAAGAAGTTTGTTCTGAGTAGGAGTAACCCATGACGTGACATTTCCTATGAAACACGTCTCTATCATTATGTTTAACCCTTAGGGAAGAGTTCTAATTTAGTTTGTCTTCTTCTACTTTTTCAATTATGGTGTTTTGTTACAAGACTAAGTCCTCTCCCTATTCTCGAGGGAGAGTGGACAAAAACATTATGGTTATGTTTTCAATCATAGGAAGAATAAGGCTCCTCATAGAACCTATATAGTGCGATTTGTTCTGAGGAGCAAATCTAATTAGTTATACAGTTTGTTTTTTATCATTGTTAGTTTTTTGTTAACAATTGAATAATGAACATGTATTGTTGAATGAGAAATCTTGATTGTATTCTTGTTAGAGTTTAGAGTTTCCATGTAATAAAGGAGTTAATTTAACATTATGATTTGTTGATTAAGTATTAAGTGTTGATATATGTTGTGGAAGTAGTAACTCAAGAAAGGGCCACTTGAGGTGTTGTTATCCACTCTATTTTTTTGTTATTAGATTAGTTCATGCATTGTTGAATTAAAATAGTTTCCAATTACATGCATGTGGAGTTCATGATTCTGTAATTGAATTAGATTTTGTAGCTTAAATGTTTATCTCATACTCTTGGAGTGATTAGTTGTAGTTCAGTCTTAGAAGTTAGTAGTCACAATCTTAAGTGTTAAGTACCTACATCACAAGTAACAAATTATGTTTATTTCCTTGTTTTGCAAGTTAACTCTTCATTTCCTTTTCCATCTTTTATCATTTGTTGTACATGTGTAAATCACTTATAATCACTGATATAGGTCATCTATGAATGAAAATATAGTGTCACTATCAAAATCTTACGAAGACCTATTTGATAATTAAATGAAGTCTCTTATAGAAGATGAATTATTCAGTTAGGAAGCCATCCTTTAAATTGTGTGTCTACCTATAGCACCAAGTTAATCAAACAATAGAGAGGCCCTACATTTTTGGTGTTGTTGTTGGGGATGGTGCTAAGTTTAGAATTCTCCTGTGTATTTCTAATTCTTTTTAAGCTTTCCTAATTTAATAATTTTATTTTCAACATTAGGGTAACTAGGTTTTAGCCATCAACACAACATGAGTCACTAAAAATGTGTAGGAACCACTAAACCAAAAAGTTACAAACATTGCATGTGAAGGAAAAGAGATTCTCTAGGAAGATATCTCCCTTCAACACACAAAGCATTGTAGGATATTGGTGAACACAATGAACAAAGCGAGGGTATTCTTAAAGAAGAATCATCCCTAACACCAGTACCTACACCAAAAATAGAGGAGACTTATCGCATACAAATCAAGATCATGGCTGATGTAGTAGTAGAAGAACCACTAGAGCATTTAACGTTTGAGTTCCCTTTAATCAACCAGGAGAGATTTTTTTCCCTTAAAGAATATACCTCCTTCAACACTACTTGTCTTTTATGGGTTGGTTATAGAGGACCCAAACACCTTTGTTTTTGAGTTTGATGTGTTATACTGAAGTTATGACTATACAATAGATGCTCACAAACTCAAATCGTTTCCAACAACACTAAAAGATGTTTCTCTAAGATGGTTCATGGGCCAGGAAGATATTTTGTTCCCAATTGGAACATAATGAAGAGAAAGTTCCTAGAGAAATATAAGGATTACTATAGAGGCATAGATAGGAAAAAGGATGACATCTTCAAGATGTCACCAAAGGAAGATGAATCTTTGGAAGATTATATTGAGAGGTTTCAGTTCTGCCTCAAGAAATCTCATCAAAGTAGACTCTTCGATGAATCCCTCAAATTGGTATTCTTAAGAGGAAATTGATGAGGACTGTATGGATGCAATTAACCTCATTGGGGTAGGAGACATCTCACAATTACCATTTGAGGAGATCTGCAAAGCATGTAGAAACTATTCAAGGTCTTTCACAAAGAAGGTTAGAGGATACAGGACATCTTCCATTAACAAATCAACCGCAAGAGTCTGAAGGGTGGATTTAAGCAATCCTCTATCAAACATGAAGGAAAATATCATAAGCCACTTGGATACACAATTAGATACCCTTCACATAAAGAAAAAGAAAGAGGAAGCATAAGAATCCCTCACATAATATTGCCCACACTATAGACAAAAGAAGATCAATTGCAAGTGCAATAAGGTCACCAATATTTTTGAAGATAAGCAAGGGACATCAAAACTTCATGCACTGGAAGGTGAAGATAGTCAAGTGTTCTACATAGCTCAATGAAAACCATGGAAACCAATACAAGGTGTACCCCAAGATCCCTTGAATTATAACATGTCATTTATGGTCAATAATGCAAATTAACCTAATTGGAACCCTCAATCTTAGACCAATGTGCAAAACCCACAATGATCAATGCCTCAATCCAATTAGAATCAACAAAACAAAACCCGTGGACACCACAAATTACCAAGGACCTAATTATAATTCTTAATGGCTAACCCAGAAAAACCAATAGCAACCTCAATGGCAAAGAGGTTGACAGTGGAAACATCAAAGTCCTAACTATCAGCAACCACAACAACCCTTGTAGCCACAAAATCAAGCCATAATGCCAAACCCTTCAATAGCTACACCAAATCCACCAAGAGCACCTCAATTGCCAACACAACCTAACCCAAATAATAATCTTTCCCAATAGGATTATGCTAATGACACCATACAATGCCCCACCTATGGGGTTCAGGTGAGTGATGTACACCTCAAATTAGGGAAGTTGTTAGCTAGGCATTCATCTCCTCATATCACTAAATTAACTGATGAGGAACTCCCAACAAAGCCTGTGGATAAACAACCTAAGGAACCTAAGTCAAATAAAGAAAAACCCAACAATCATAAGTCCAAATCCTCCATTCCCTAAAATATTAATAGTCCAAAAACATCATTCACAAGTTGAAATTGATCTATTAGGACAACTCAATGATGTTTGCATCAAAACACCCCTCATCTAGGCCATTAAGGAAGTACCCATTTATACCAAAACATTGAGAGATTTGTACCTCAAAAAGTTAGGTAGGAAGCATAAGGACCCTTAGACTATACATGTCTTCGGAAAACTTGCAAACATTATGTTGGGAAACATAACTGTCCCCAAGTATGCAAACCCTGGGAGCCCTATAGTGGATGTCAAAATCAATGGTACTCTCATTAAAAATACCTTAATTGACCTTTGGACAACCATTAATGTAATGACCAAAGAAACAATGAAATTATTACAACCAATGGAGCTTATACTTACACCTATTGTGCTACAATTAGCATATAGGTCTATAGTCAAGCCACAGGGAGTCATAGAAGACTTGGTAATAACGTTAGACTCATGGGAGTACCCTGTAGACTTTATGGTGTTGCAACCTAAAGCTAATCTTTCAGATATTCCCTAATATTAGGGAGACCTTAGTTGGAAAATGAAAATGCATTTATAGGTTGCATGTGTGGTAACATGATCATTTCTAATGGAAATGTGACTAAGAAACTAGTCCTTTATCCACCTGTTAAACCACATGCAAATTTGGAGCAAACTGCATGGCCTACCCTAGATGAGGAAGACCGATACTCCTTATAAACTTGGATGACTATTGAACGTAGTCCCTTGTTAGAAAACCAAGATGAAGATGAACTGATGGAAAATATTATGTAGAACAATTATGGCAGGGACCCACAATAACATGGATGTTTAACATGTTTGCAGGACCCCCTATAGAACATAATTCCAGTCATTACATCTAAGTTTGTTTCTCAAATTTTCCAAACTTTATTTCCACGTCACTATATCCCAAATATAGAAGGTTTTGAAATTTCATCTATTCAAACATCATCCTTGACTTTAGAGATTATGTCAAACAAGACATTAAATGTAAACAAATAATTAACTATTGTACAACAGACATCACTGTTGAATGTGCTACAAGCACGTGCAATTTTTTTTGCATGTAACTACCATGACATGAAGGGTATAGAACCAAACTTGTGCATGCATCATATTTACATCAATTAAGGTTATAAACTAGTTAGGAAACCATAAAGGAGAATGAATCCTGCAGTTCGTGATATTGTCAAAGTTGAATTATAAAAGTTGGATGCAAGATTCATCTATCGAATCTCTGACAGTCAATGGGTGTCTCTACAAGTGATTGTGCCCAAGAAAGGAGGAAAATGGAGAGTGTGTGTAGACTTCCATGAGTTGAATGCAAAAAATAGGAAAGACCACTTTCCCCTTGCTTTCATTAGCCAAGTACTAGATTCACTAGCAGGCAAGAAATACTTCTCCTTTTTGGATGGCTTTAGTAGATATAATCAGATGAAGATAGCCCCAAAAGACCAAGACATGACTACCTTCACATGCCCTTGGGGTAGATATGCTTACTTTGTCTTGCCATTTGGGCTATGTAATGCACTTGCCACCTTTCAAAGTGCAATCCTGAGCATATTCTCAAAATTTGCTAATGATTCCATGAAAGTTTACATGGATGATTTTATAACATATGGAAATAGCTATGAAGAAGCACTTTCCCATATAAATAAATTACTACAAATATGTCAAAATCATAATTTGTCCCCGAGTCATGAAAATGTTTTATGATGATGAAAAAGGGAGTTATTTTGGGATTTTTGTGTCCAATAAGGGAATCCAAGTAGACCCCAATAAAACTGAGATAATATCAACACCACCCGTACCTTAGAGATATAAAGATGTTAGAAGTTTCCTTGGACATACTGGCTATTGTAGAAGATTTATCCAAGATTCCAACACCACTATTTGTCTTATTATCCAAGGATGTAGAATTTGAATGGAAAACTTCTTATCAAAATTCCTTTGAAGCTCTCAAGGTAGCATTAACCAAGACCCCTATTTTAAGAGGACTAGATTGGAATCTACCTTTTTGTATCCATACAGATTCTTTTGATTTTGCAATAGGAGTTGTGGTAGGCTAAAAGGATGGAAACCTTGAGTATGCCATTTATTATATAAGTAAAAATCTTCAAGGGGCATAAATCAACTATACAGTGGTTGAGAAGGAAATATTAGTAGTAGTTTGTGCAATCAACAAATTCAGACACTACATTATAGGGTATTCTATATTCATACATATTGACCATATAGCAATAAGGTATCTGATGAACAAACCAATAGTGGGTGGCAGGCTTGTGAGGTGGTTGCTGCTACTTCAAGAATTTGATATAGCTATTGTGGACAAGCCAAGGAAATCCAATGTAGTGGAGAATTTCCTCTCTATACTGCCAACCAAATTAGAAGAGAATGTAGATGATTCATTTCCAAATGAGCACCTATTTTCTCTCTCTTAGCATACACCTTGGTATGTAGCTATAACCAACTATCTGGTAGCAAGGAAAACACCATCGCATCTCTCACCAAGGGAGAAGAGATAATTAGTTCGGAAAAATTTTCATTACTCATGGATAGTAGGGTATTTATTCTACACAGGGCTTAACAACATAATGAGAAGATGCATAAGATAAGATGAAGTATATGATATCCTTAGAGCATGCCATGGTGAACCCTCTGGGGACACTTTGTAGCAAAGATGATAGCTCTTTATATTTTGGTCAACACTTCATGAGGATGCAATCAATTACACCAGGAGTTTTGATAGGTGTTAGAGAATGGAAAAACCAACAAAGACATATGAGATGTCATTACAACCATAGTTAGAAATTACACCATTTTATAAATGGGGAGTAGATTTTATTGGTCCCATCTCTTCAACATCAAATAATAAAGAATACATTGGTTTGTACAAATTACCTTACCAAATGGGTGGAAGCTAAGCTTTGTAGTTTGTAAGAGATAGGAATGTGGCAAAATTCCTCTATACAAATATATTCACAAGATATGGTGTCCCTAAAGACATTTTCATAGACTAGGGGCCACAGTTTACATTAGATTTGATCACAAAACTAGTGCGAGAATATGAGATTAGACATAAAAATTCCACACCCTACCACCCTCAATAAAATAGTCAAGTGGAGGTCACAAACAAAGAAATTGAAAAAATCCTCACAAAGACAGTGCAACTCCATAGGAAGGATTGGGCAGCCAGGTTACCTGAAGTAGTTTGGGCTTATAGGATAACCTGGAAGACAACAACAAGTTTCACACCATATGAGATGGTATATGGTAAAAAGGTAGTACTTCCAATAGAATTTGAATACAAGACTCTGAGGACAACATTCAAATTGGGCATGGACCTATCAATAGCATAGAAGGAGAGGTTACACAACCTCAATGCATTAGATGAAATCATAATGGAATCCATTCACCATTATAAAATCATCCAGAAATAAAGGATACATTGACATGAAAATTTTATTAAAACCAAGGAATTCAGTGTAGGTGATTGGGCTTTACTATATGATTCAAGGTATAAATATTATTAAGGAAAATTATAGACTAGATGGCTTGAGCCATATGAGATTAAAATAAATTTTTGAAATGGAACAGTTTAGTTGCAATAATTGATGATGTAAGGTTTTCATTGCTAGTTAATGGTCATAGGTTGAAGCTTTACAAATGGCCATTATAGAAGGATGACTTTATTTTAACACTACAACATTAATTTGAGCCACATATACAAAATGCATTGACAACAATAAGTAGTTCTTCTGAAGCATCAGTCAACAAGCAACATAGCTCGCCTACTGAGATTTTAAAGGTATAATTATATAACACATTTCACATGCACACATTACACATTTGACATTTGATAGTTCATTTTTAGAAGCAGTCACAAAAGAAATGAGGACTTGCAACATCACATCGCTAGGCGACAAAACTATTGAAGGGATATGTTACTACATGATCTCGTAACACTTATCTGTCAATCATTTCAAAAACACATGCATTAATTATATTTTCATCACTTCATATCATATCGTTTTGCACATGCAACCATACATATTCCACTTCATTACATGCAACCTATTTCATCTGTACCCACATAGCCATCCTACCACCTTTTTCAATTCCATCATACCATGCAATTAATCTCACCTCATCCATTATGTCCTTTCCACAACCTTTTTCATCCATCATTTTCCACATGTCACACATATGTTGTCATTAATTTCAAACTATCACTATACAAAATTTATCACAATCAAGGCATATCACTTCAAATCAAGCTACATGCGCCATTTAGTTACTTCACATGAGTTGAATTTCAATTCAAGCCATTCCTACAGGTACACTATGCATTAATTTATCATAATTAACATGGAAGATTATTGGTTTTATGTGTGTTTATAGTTCATTCATGCATGTCACATATCATGTTTTAATTATCCACTACTTCTAATTTATGCCTCCACCCAAACCGTACCCACTAAGTGAGGACACTTAGTAACTTTAGTTGGGGGAGGGGTATTCATGATTATTCCTTAGTTTTCTTGATTTTTAAAACTCTCTGCAAATATCTCCATCATTTTATTTTCCTCTATTTTTAAAAGACACAAAGTTTACAACAGAGAAAAGTGTTCTAAGCAGCTGAATTGAGAAGTGCATTTAAGTAATATAGCATACAGGCACAGTAGAAGTGGTATAATTGAGTGGTGAAACAAGAAAATAATAGAGCAAGAATTGTGAAGCAAGCAAGATTGAGAAGTGACTTCAAATTACTGAAGCATTTATGGGGGGTGATATCATACAAAGGGAACCAACAACACATAACCTACTACTGGAAGACAAGAAATATTTTCCTATCTTCCAATAAGCTAGTTGGATGGATTATTTCTTAAGGCTTACAAAATTTAATGCGATAATAACCCAACAATTTTCCAACATGTTTCCAAATGATAAGGCGATTGTTAGTGGTCTAAGGGTAGATGCCTTAGAAGCAACTATAACTGAAGTATCTGGTTTTCCAAGAGGAGGAGAGGAGTTTCCAATAAGAGTAGATGCCATCGTAGCAAGAAATGAATTCTCCTTGCTAGGAGAAACTTTGAAATCTTCCTCACAATGTATTAAACATTTGTCTTTTCCTTGGCTTTGGGTTTTATTAGCTTCTTACATAGTTAAATACTTGATATGTGATGGGAGACAGACCTTGCTATCCATAGTTCATTTCAAATTGTTAAGTCATCTATGCCATGGAAGGCATGTAAATGTTCCCAACTTTTTGTAAAATTTGTTAAAAGAATGTCTTTTGAATACAAAAGAAGAAGAAACAACTCAACATTTGTCTCATTTTTTATTAATTATATTACTAGTAAAGCGGAGCCTTAGGGTTCAATTTCTAGATATTTCTTGAGAATATTTTCTTAATTATAGAAATATCAACAATAACCTTGAAATAACCAATGAGGAAAATAGAGGACAAGAACAAACAATGGAAGATCCTACTGTTGTTACTCTAGAGGAAGAAATGCCCTCTAGTTACCCTACTGCAACACCTACCCACAACACAAGAGAATTAGAAGAGCAAGGTTTGCAGGGAACTCAACCTGCACCAAGCGACCCACAACAAAGAGCAAAGAAGAAACACCTGTTTCTAAGAGGCCACATGAGGGTAAGAAGAGAAAGCATGGAACTTCTTATTTTTCACATGCAAAGGGGCATAAGAGGCCCACATAATCTAGGAGTCAGTCGCATTACCTCAAGATGAAAGGTCCAATGATAGGTACAATAAAAAGAAGAAAGAGGATATTGTTATGATTGAGACAGATTCAGGATCTGAAGGGAATTCCCATAGAGATGTGAACATACCAGCTGTACAGTCATTGTATTTTACTACCACTTTTGAATTAGATTTAAAAGATATTTTTGTAGTCAAGAAAATGAGGAGAAGGTCTCCAAAAATCCATGTTTTAGAGGGTTGTTAATATACAAGTGAAATGGGAGATGAGTAGTTTTTAGAGAAGGTTGAGGAAAATTTTATTGAAGAAAAGGATTGCTAATAAAGAATTACAGGAAGGAATGCAAAGAATAAAGCTGTTAGGGTAGGGTTGGATGGAACACTCACTATTCCATGCTCTGGGTCCTTGTTCTCAAGAACACCTAGGTGACTCTCCACCTTAACCTCTAGGTCCTATCTCAGTTGTAGGCTTCCCTAGTTCTACTGGCCAACCCCAATATCATCAAACCCTCTATCTACCAAGCCAAGATTTGTGCCTTGCCACTACCTCTTCCTTAGCCCTTAATCTCCCCTAAAGGGTAAATACTCCCATCCTTTCAATTGCTCTTTGCAAGGGTGTGGGAATACTTCCAACAACTTCCCACCATCTCACACTGATGCTGATAACTCCACCTTGTGCCCTTTGTCCATCGCTACCTCCAAACCCTCACCTAGGGTTAAAAAGGCTACAAGCCTAGGGCCTCCCAATTAGCCTTCTTAACCCAAGAAAAGAGGATATTTCTCCAAACTCTCCCAAAGAACCCCAAACCTTTTCTGTGGATTCTTGGTCCTGTTACCAAGCTCTTCAAGATTTTCAAGGTCTCAACCCTTGCTTGACCGTACACAGTCTCACTCTTCAAATTAGCAAATTTAGGGCTTTTAGAGTCATTTCTTGACCACCTGGTGAACTGTTATTTTGTTCTCTATCCAAATGGTCCTATGAGATCTCCTCCTTCATACCAAGCCTCTACAAGGCTTTCATCCACCTTCCTACCATGGGGTTTAGCAAGGTGAGATCACCCCTACAAGTTAAGTGTATCACACTTCATAAATTTCCTAGTCAGGCACAGTCAAGCTCGCCTAGGATAAGTCATTCACAATGTGTCCATGCCTCCTACCTACCCCTAAATCTAACATATTTACACACATGGAGACTAGCTCCAATCCCCAAAAGGCCGTACACTAGGTACAGTGGGAAAAGGAACTAGAACCCCATCTTTGACAGGTTGCTAGTCAGATCAGCAAAGAGAAAACACTTAACCAACTACAAACAAAAGCTTGAAAATGATGAAAACAACTAATGATGAACCAAAACAATGTTTGGAAACTTCCTACATTACATCCTATACATATTTCATTGCCTGGTCATGCCATTAACACACTACCAAGAACAAAACACAAGAACTTAATCAATTTCCACACTGTCTTTGCTTGTCATTCATGAAATTTCCAAATTGCCAAGACTTCACAAAGTCTTCCAACCCATCTACAGGTCGAGGCATACCTTTTATAGGTTTTCCCAAAGTAGTTGTGCCTCCCTTGGGTCGGACAAGTCAGTTACCAAGTGGGAAAAAGTGCAAAAATGTCCCAATTTGCCACTTTTCCCAATTTCCTAGAAACTAACACAAATGAGTGTCTAAACTCAAAATCTTAAACACTCCTGATAGCTCCTGACTAAACTTCTTATTAAGTCTCTATCTCTATAGCAATGGTCAACATGACCTTATAACTTCAAAACCAAACTTACCTATGCCTAGTGTTTCCTAGGTGTTTTACCTAGGTTCTCCTGCACCAAAAGCAGCTGGAAGAATGTTAAAGAAATTAGCAGAAGGATATTGAGCGGGATTCTAGGATTAAATAATTGGAGAGGCTCCACTAGTTGAGCATGGGTCAAAATTGGAGATATTGGCATAACTTTCCTTGGTAGAAGCATAAGGGAAAGAACCAGTATCCAAAGGCTCAATTCCTTGAATTAAAACCCCCACTAGACCAACTATAGTATCCCTAGGTGTTAAACTATGGAAGAGAACACAAGAATTCTCCCAAAAAGAGAGAATAGAAAAGGGAGAGAGATGAATTAGGTTCCAATCACAATAAGGCATTAGAAAAGCAATAAATAGAAGTAAAAATATTGAAGGTAAAAATTGAAGAGAACAAATAAAACTGCACAATTACTGAAGTGTAGGCCACCTGCTAGAGTTTATGCTTTATTCTTTCAAGAGATATTTTTGTGTTTCTAGTTTAGCCAATTTATTAGTGATATTCCTGTAGCAATAAACAAAAAAATCTTGTTTTTGGAAACTTTTTACAATTCCACACTAGAAATGCAGGATCAATTGTGTGAGTTCTATCTACACAATTATGTGCTTTCAGATGACATTGTTTGGAATCCATTGATATGTGTAGGGGATATCCAAATCAGAGATTTGTCCTCTTAGTTTAGAAATGAACATCAAAGAGGCAAAATTTTACAAGAATACCATAAAAAGGAAAAATCTATTTCCTTACAGCTCAAGAAAGAGTCAGTGGATCCTAATGCAATCATAAATTAGTTGTTAGATCTTTTGAATCATATAGGTGTTGGAAATTAAATAATAAATATCAAGAAATAAGATTATGCAAGGATGAAGGGATTAGCCACAAGGAGTATTAATGAATCCTTCAAATTTATTTAGAATAGATGGGAAGAGCTTTCACCAGAATTGCAAAGAAAGGAGCCACACTCTCTTTATAACTTTGTAGCCATAATTCATAGATCCCACAAGTATATAGATATTGCAATGAATAATGGGATTACATGGTTTCATCTTGTCTTTCATCCCCCTCTCCTCTTATTTCCGGTGCCACATTGGAAAAGGAGGAAAAGAGGGGGAGAAGAAGCAGAAGAAAATAAGAGATTGGCAAAGCTCTCAGACTAGAAAGGTTATTACTTGAAGCAGCTCGAGGGAGTTGACATTTTGGCTGATTTCAGGGAGATACTCTACAGTATAACCTCCAGCCTTGAAGTTGCTTGAGGACAAGAAACAAATAGTTGGGGGGAGTGATGGGTTTAGTTTATGGCTAGATTTCTTTATTAAGTATGTCTTTTATTATTTCAATCTCCCAAAGTTCACAGACAATCCTAAGACATACATATTTTATACCTTTTATGCATCTTAAACTAGACTTTAGTATGTGGAAATACAAATATGATATATTGACATTTGTATGTGTGAATGTATGAATGTTCATGAAATTCAATATGATTCTATTCTTAATTTATGGTTATTAATGATGTGTGTGCTTTAGAATGAAACTAACCTCTTGTAGCTAGAAGAACTATAACCCACAACAATTAGGATTTCCAAACCACAACATAAGGACCGCAAGCAGTTGCAAGGGAGTGGCCAAAATGATTAAAACATGACAACTCTAGAGAAGAACAAAGGTGACCAGTGAATGGTCATCCGTGAGTTGATACAAGCACACCAAATAAGATGATTAAAAGGAGTCTATTCTGAGCAGGAGTAACCTGTGACATGACATTTCCTATGAAACATGACTTTGTCATTATGGTTAACCGTTAGGGAAGAGTTATAATTTAGTTTGTATTCTTCTACTTTTTCAATTATGGTTTTCTATTACAAGACTAAGTCCTCTCCCTATTCTTGAGGGAGAGTGGACAAAAACATTATGGTTCTATTTTCAGTCCTAGGATGAATAAGACTCCTCAGGGACCCTATATAGTGGGATTTATTGTGAGGAGTGAATCTAGTTAATTATCTAAAAAAAATTATCATTGTTAGTTTCCTGTTATCAGTTGAATAATGAACATGTATTGTTGAATGAGAAATCTTGACTATATTCTTGTTAGAGTTCATATTTTCTATGCAATAAAGGAGTTAGTTTAGCATTATGATTTGTTAATTAAGTAGTAAGTGTTGATATCTATTGTGGAAGCAACAACTCAAGAAGGGCCACTTGAGGTACTACTATCCACTCCATTTTTCTGCTATTAGATTAGTTCATTGAATTAAAATAGTTTCCAATTACATGCATGTGGAGTTCATGATTTTGTAATTGAATTAGATTTTGTAGCTTAAATGTTTGTCTCATACTCCTAGAGTGATTAGTTACATGTCAGTCTTAAAATTTAGTAAATTCATGATCTTAAGTGATAAGTACCTACAACACAAGTAACAACTTATGTTTATTTTCCTTTTTTGCAAGGTAACATTTCATATCCTTTTCCAGATTTTATCATTTTTTGTACATGTGTAAATCACTTATACTCACTGATATAAGTGGTGTAGAATCTATGGATGCACATATAGTGCTAGCACTATCAAAATATTATGAAGTCTTGGTTGATAATTAAATGAAGTCTTTGGTAGAATATGAACTATTCATCTAGGAAGCCATCCTCTGAATTGTGTGTCTACCTATAGAACCAAGTTAATTGAACAATGGAGAGACCCTCTACATCAAGTGCTTGTAAGATAACCAACTAAAGGTCCAACCTCCTCATTAGTAATATGAGCCCATCTAGGAAAAACATGAGTGGAAGGAGATTGAGATGATGGTGGAAGAATGAGACTATCATCCAAAGTATCCTCGAGTACAAAGGTATCCTCATATGATGAAGAAGGTAAAGTATTTATTTAGGAATAATAAGTGGATGGAGGATCTATTTGTGTGAATAACTCATCAAAATAATCATCTCATCAAAACTAGAAACTCTAGTAGTTGGATTAAAAAATTGAGAAGCCTTTGCATCATCATAATAGCCAACAAAAATAAATGGAATCTTCTTCTCCATTACCTTATGTTGTCAATTCAATATGAATTCCCAAGCCTCACTACCAAATACCCTAAAGAAGGAAATATTAGGCTTGATATTAGAACAATCCTCCTTTAGAATGGTATTTTGAATGATATTGTGGGGAATACAATTTTAAATATAGTTGACATAATTGACTACTTCAACCCAAAATGATGGGGCCTTACATTGTGATTGAACCATATAATTTTCTATCTCCCTTAATGATATAATCTTTATTTTAATGACACAATTTTGTTGAGGAAGTGCATGAAACAAAATACCAATGATGTATGGTATGCTCAATGTAATAATCCTAAAATTTTTGGTTCACATATTCCCCCCATTCTATGAAAACCTTAAATATATTGAAAGTAGTGAAGACATCATTCTTGTACTTAATAAATTACTATTGGAAAAACAAGGATAGACAACTGAGAGGGAGGAGAGGGGGAGGGGCGGCAGGTGAATTTGTTGTTACCAAAATCAAACTTATTCAACTTTAATCAACCTTTAATCTCAAATATGATAATTAACATTCCAAGCACAAATCGATAACACATCAGAGACACATGAACACCAAGATTTTATACGTGGAAACCCCGTTAGGGGAAAAACCACGGTGGATGCTAGTCCACAAGATTATACCCTGTTAAAAGTATAATGAAGAATGAATAAGGAATGCACTTGCATTCAGGCACACTGCCTAGAGCTCATTGCTCAGAGGAAGGCTCACTGCCTTACATATAATAATTAGATTAAATCCATCTGATGAACATGAACTAAGAAATTAGCTTCTTCACAAGCCTGATTACAGTTTCGGTTAGGCACAAATACACTTCGCTCAACCTTCTTCACACTTTGCTCTGCTCCTGAATGATTTGACCTTTATTCGCACATGTACTTCACATACACACATCAAGCATACTGCAAAATGAGGAAAACAACTGCTCTTATATATCCGCTACACGGATTTACATCAACTACTCTATCGACCACAAATAAAGAATAAATTACAACTGTCAGCCTTAATACATAAATAATTCTTAATGCACACCAACACAAGTTGGTCACAACATAGTGAGGACCCAAATAAACACCTTTGAACATTCCAAACAATAAAATATTAATCCTCATGGATCCGCAACACACTACCACCAACATGTCAGCCAAGAACATGAAAACTCGAGCACACATTGAAAAAATCTCTGATCATGAACACTCTGATCAATGTAGACATACAAAATTGATAGAGCGCAATCTAGACTCATCCATGAACATCACAAGAACATGTGCAACAATTAAAGTTGCGAAAATTTCATCCTCTTCTTCCAAGAACACCTGCTACAGTAACAAAATGACTGTAGGAACATAGAACTTCATAAATTTCTCAAATCTTGATGCATACCACTGAAACTTTTAGACAACACACTAGATAGACTTAGCAAAAAATCCTTTAATGCACACCACCTGATCATCTACAAACATGAATTTCCAGGACTTTGACCTTCTCAGCTTCACTAGCTTCCTGCAATATATTTATTACAATTTTCTTAATCTTCTCGACATATACAGCCTTCAAAATCACCAATGCTAATAATGTTGATATCAATGAAAACCACATATTGGAAATGCAACCAAAACATACAAAAATATCCCTCTTTGGCATTGATGGCAACATATGATGTGAAAAATACCATCAACCCAACTAGCTCTTCTCCAATAATCTCCCCCTCAGATTATGCACTCTTTTCTTGTTTTCTCCTTCCACTTTATTCTTCTCCCATGTTTTTCACATTGCTTCTCTCCCCCTTTGACATAAATGGCAAAGGTACACATGCTCTAATCCTCATATTTAGCACATATGACTACTCCCCCTGAGTAGCAGCCACCACAACATCAATCCAGAATAGGATATGGATTTGAATTCACGGACTGATGCAAGGACTTGCATCACTTAGTTCTGATTAGTGGGGGAAATCACCCCTAACTTGCTTTTTAGATAATCAAAAGTATCCTTAGGAAATGCCTTAGTAAAGATGTCTACAATTTTCTCCTTGGTAGGTATATACTCCAGTCTAACTTCTTTGTCACTTACTTTATCTCTCAAGAAGTGATATTTGATGGATATATGATTTGTCTTTGAATGCAACAATGGATTCTTAGAAATGTTTATGGCACTTGAATTGTCATAGAATATGGCAATGGGTTCTCCATACTCAACTCTGACATCTCTTAGCATTTACTTCATCCACAATACTTGAGTACAACTGTTTGCAACAACAATTGATATATTTTGCCTTACCAATAGATAATGAAACAAAATTCTGCTTTTTGCTTAGCCAAGATACCAACTTCTTCCCTAAGAAGAATGCAACACCACTGGTACTCTTCCTATCATCCACATCTCCTACCCAATCAACATCAGTGAAAGTGCATAGGATAAGATCATCATCCCTAAGATACCAAACACCAAGATCAATTGTCCCTTTCAGGTATCTAAAGATTCTTTTCACAACAGTCACATGAGACTCTTTAGGATCAACTTGATATCTAGCAACCATGAATACAACATTCATTATATCTGGCCTAGTCAGATTCAAATGGACTAATCCACCAATCATTGACTTGTATCTTGTTTGATTTGCTTTAGGAGAATCATCATTCTGTGTAAGTTTGCATCCGGTTACCATAGGTGTACCAACTGGCTTTGAGTCTTCCATGCCAAACTTTTTCAGTAACTCTTTTACATATTTAGACTGAGATACAAAAATTCCATCATCTAACTGAGTGATTTTTAGTCCTAAAAATAATTTCAGCTCTCCTATCATTGACATTTCAAACTCACTTTTCATTTCATCAGCAAACTTCATACACAAATCATCATTACCTTCAAAAATAATGTCATCAACAAAGACTTCAATGATCAATTCTTTATTCTGATCCAACTTGAAATACAGATGGCTGTCAGCAGTACCTTTATTGAATCAAAGTTTTAACAAGTATTTATCCAATCTAGCATACCAAGCTCTAGGAGCTTGCTTAAGACCATATAGAGCTTTCTTCAATTGAAATACCATGTTTTCTTTGTTAGTCAGTTGAATCCATCTGGTTGCTCAACATAGACTTCTTCTAGCTCACCATTTAGAAATGTTGACTTTACATCCATTTGATAGACTTTGTAATTCTTGAAAGTAGCATAAGCAAGAAATAATCTTACAACTTCTATTCTAGCAACAGGGGCAAAAGTTTCTTCAAAATCAATACCTTCCATCTATGACTACCCTTTGCAAACCAGTCTTGCTTTGTTTCTAACCACTTCACCCTATTCATTCAACTTATTTTGAAACACCCATTTGGTTCCAATCACATTTTTATTCTGAGGTCTAGGAACAAGATACCATGTATCATTTTTCTCTATCTGCATTAGTTCTTCTTTCATGGCTTCCATCCATTATTCATCTTTGCATGCTTCATTGATATTGCTGGGCTTAGTTTTTGAAATTAGGAAATATTCTTCTAAAATTCTTCTTCTAGTTTGCACACCTTTGCTTTTATATCCTATGATTTGAGTGCTATAATGATTTCACCTTACATACTTGGGATTTTTAGGATTTTCTTTGATTTCTTGTTCTTGTGTTCTTTCTTCTGCACTTCTGGTAGTTTTTGCTTCTTGATTCCCTTGGTTCATCGGAACAATTTGAAGTTGATTATGTGTCTGGACATTATTTCCATTGTTAGTACTATCATGTTGATCATCTGAATCATATCCACTACATCTGGATGGCCTAACAATATCTTCATCAACTTTGACATTTGCACTTTCAACCATTTTCTTCAACCTTTTATTAAAGCACTGGTAAGCTTTGGTTTTAGTAGAGTAACCTAAAAATATTCCTTCATCACTTCTAGCATCAAACTTGTCTATATCATCATCTCTCTTGATGTAGCATTTGCTTCCAATTTTTTTGAAATATTTGACAGTAGGCTTATAACCAAACTGTAGCTCAAAAGGGGTCTTACCAGAATTACTGTTGACATTCACCCGGTTAATGGTATACACATCAATACTTACAACTTCTCTCCAGTAGAAATGAGGAACATTTTCTTCCAGCATCATGGTTCTAGCAGTGTCTAGAATAGTTTTGTTCTTTGTTTCAACAACTCCATTTTGTTTACGGGTTTGGGGAGCAGATAACTGTCTTTGGATTCCATGCTCTTCATAGAAAGAATTGAATTCCTGGGAAGTGAACTCACCACCTTTGTCTAACCTCAAGCATTCGATCTTTTGACCTGTCTCATTTTATGCCATAGCTTTGAAGCTTTTGAAATTTTCTAATGCTTCATGTTTTTCTCTTAAGAAAGCAACCCATATCATTCTAAAATAACCATCAATAAGCAACATAAAGTACCTTTCTCCTTGTAGACTTCTGATTCTAGATGGACCACATAGATCAATATCTATCAAGTCCAGTACTCCATTAGAGCTATGTTGTTTGCTCTGGAAAGAATTTCTAGTCTACTTTCCCATCTGACATTCTTTGCACATAGTGTTAGTAGGCTTCACTAACTTAGGAAGATCTCTGACTGCTTGAGTAGAGATTATCTTGACAATGTTATCAAATTTCACATGACACAACCTCCTATGCCATAACCAACTTACATCAATTTGAGCAATTAAACAACTTTCACTGGCAACACTCAAGTGGAAGATATTACCTTTTATCTTTGTACCTGAAGCAATCATATTTCTAGAACTTCCCCTTATTCTGCACTTACCATCCTTGAACTGAAGATTGTAACCCTTGTCTACCATATTTCCAACACTCAACAAGTTGTGCTTTAAACCTTCTACATAAAGAACATCGTCAGTATTATGCTTACCACCAAAAAAAATAGTGTCTCTACCACGAATCACACCAGAAGTGGTCTCCAAATCTTAAAACACCACCATCATAGTTTTCCAAGCTTACAAACTTGCTTTTGTCACCAGTCATATGATGTGAGCATCCGCTATCAATTACCCACTCATCCTTTTCTTCAATTTTTGTTGCAAGAGCTTTCTCAACATTAACATTACTAGTAGATTAAGTGGACACCTAACCATTTTCTTTGATTGCAATGAATACCCATTCATCTTCATTTCTAGATTCTTTATCAGATTCATCATCAGTAACACCTTCTTGAACATAATAGCATTTCTTTTGAAATCTAGTCTTCTCAGGTTTGTACTTAGAAACTCTTTCAGGACATCTTGATGCAAAATGACCTATTTTACTACAAGAAAAATATTTGATAGGTAACTTTCCTTTATACTTACCATGACCTCTAGCTTCTCTTTTCACAATCAATGCTTCCAGTTCTTCTAATTATTTTTCTTCATCTTCAATCTGTTTCATCTCATCTTCATATTTGAATTTCCTTTTGGAACTCTCTCCCGAATTGTATCTCTGTTGGCTTTTTCCAGATATAGTAGCTTTGAATGCAGACTCGGTCTTAGGAGTAGATTCACCAAATTCACTTAACTCAAAGGCAAACAAATTTCCAATCAACATGTCTCTTGTCACTATCCTGAGTTCATCAATAGCATGAGCTCTTGTTTTGTAGGAGGGGGGCATAGATCTAAGTATCTTAGCCATAATTTCTTCTTCATCCAAGGTTCCACCGGCACATCTAATGCTCATCACCAGTTCATTTATCTTTTGAGAGAAAGAGAGGATGTTCTCATCTTCACTCATCTTCATGTCCTCCCACTTGCCTTTTAAACTTTGGAGCTTAGCACTTTTCACTAGTGCATCTCCTTCATACAATGTCTCCAAATTTTTCTAGATCTCATGTGCAGTCTTCAATCCTATCACATTTGTCATCTCTGAATCTATCAAAGCACTCAACAATGCTTCAATAGCCTTGGTATTAAATTTTTCTTGCTTGATCTCATCTTCAGATGAGGGACCATTATGAGGAATAGTATATGCACTCTGTGTGATCTTCTAGAAAGGTTCACCAATGCACTTCAAATGACACTCCATTCTGACTTTCCATAAAGAGTAGTTTGTACCATTGAATCTAGGATTGTCCTTGTATGATTCCATCTTGAATCACCTCAAGCTATTAGACTTCTTCAGAGAAACCATCTTTGATACCAATTGTTGGCAAAACAAGGATAGACAACTAAGAGGGAGGGGTGAATCAATTGTTACCAAAATCAAACTTATTCAACATTAATCAACCTTTAATATCAGATCTGATAATTAACATTCCAAGCACAAATCAATAACACATCAGAGACACATGAACACCAAGATTTTATACGTGGAAACCCTGTTAGGGGAAAAACCACGATGGATGTTAGTCCACAAGATTATGCCCTGTTAAAAGTATAATGAATAATGAATAAGGAATGCACTTGCATTCAGGCACACTGCCTAGAGCTCACTACTCATAGGAAGGCTCACTGCCTTACATATAATAATCAGATTAAATCCATCTGATGAACATGAACTAAGAAATTAGCTTCTTCACAAGCCTGATTACAGTTCCGGTTAGGCACAAATACACTTTGCACAACCTTCTTCACACTCTGCTCAATCTCTTTCACACTCTGCTCTGCTCTTGAATGATTTGACCTTTATTCTCACATGTACTTCACATACACACATTGAGCATACCCCAAAATGAGGAAAACAACCGCTCTTATATATCCGCTACATGGATTTACATCAACTACTCTGTCGGCCACAAATAAAGAATAAATTACAACTGTCGGCCTTAATACATAAATAAATCTTAATGTGCACCAACACAAGTTGGTCACAACATAGTGAGGACCCAAATAAACACCTTAGAACATGCCAAAGAATAAAATATTAATCCTCATGGATCTGCAACACACTACCACCAACATGTTGGCCGAGAACATGAAAACTTGAGCACACATCAGAAAAATATCCAATCATGAACACTCCGATCAATACGGATGTACATAACTGATAGAGAACAATCTAGACTCATCCATGAACATCACATGAACATGCGCAAAAATTGAAGTTGCGAAAATTTCATCCTCTTCTTCCAAGAACACCTGCTACAGTAACAAAATGACTGTAGGAACATAGAACTTCATAACTTTCTCAAATCTTGATGCGTACCACTCAAACTTTCGAACAACACACTAGATAGACTCAGCAACAAACCCTTTAATGCACACCACATGATCATCTACGAATACGACTTTCCAACACTCTGACCTTCTCAGCTTCACTAGCTACCTGCAATATATTTATTACAATTTTCTCAATCTCCTCGACATATACAGCCTTCAAAATCACCAATGCTAATAGTGTTGACATTAATGACAACCACAACATCCAAAAATTACATCCATATGTGATGAGAATAATAATCAATGAAATTGAGCACATAATTAGATCCTAAAAAAGAGGGATTTTGAATTGACATGAGGTCACTATGTACCAAATCAAGCAAGGTTGAAGTAGAGTGAGCCTTTCCCTTAGGAAAGGGTTCCTGATAATATTTGCCAAGGACACAAACTCGATAATATTCATCTATGCACAATACCTTAGGAGGATCAAGTATCATACTTTGTGTACTCAAATATTGAAGATATCTATAATTAAAGTTTCTAAACCTCACATCCTAAAGTATTCTCAAATATTTTACATGGGTAATGTGTGATAATTCACAAGATGATTGAAAACCATGAAACCTATACAATCTACACTTGTTAACAACTTTAATTAAAGCAATAATTTTATAAAGTTTTGGTAGTTTTCACATAACTACATCATGAGGGGAGAACTCAATTGTATTTCCATTCCCAATATGGAAATTTTCATATATATAGACAAGATTATCACAAATTTTAGGAACATAGAGCACATCCTCAATACAACCATCTATCAATTGTAAAGTACCTAACCCCAAAACTAGAATTTGTGTTGAATTACCTGCTACAATATGATAATTAAAACCATTGGAAAGAGACCAAAGTAGATAATGTGATTGTTAGAGTAATGGTTTATTTACTTAATTAATTAATCCATATTGATTAATTAATTAGGTCCTCTTTGCTCACTTAAGCTAAACTTAGGATTTATTTTTTGCATTATTAGATTAGCTTATGCTATCTCATTACATAGGATTGTGACACTTGTCATATGTTGATTTAATCCTCTCCTAAGGTTTCACTCCTAGGGTTTGTATCTCCTTTCATAAGGATTGTTTCATTATTGTAATAATCAATTCAGGATTTTTACATCAATTCTCTCTCTGGTTGTTGAGCACCATTGTGCCTTTTTTTCTCCTCTTTGTGATAGGATATTTGCATGCAGGTGCTTTTTAGGTTCTATGGAGTTGGTTTTGCAACTTCAACATGGTATCAGAGCTCCAAATCTATAGCTTTCTATTCAAAATTTGAGGGATCCATCCTTGAGCGAATTTTTAGTGTGTCCTAGAGAAAAATGAACCTCACCATTGCATCCAAAATGGTTGAAAACCTATTGATTGACTATCATTTCAATAAAATTTTAAGAAAAAAATGGGGAAGTTTTTTGGAGGGCACATTTTACAAGGCAATAAAATTCGTACAAATTCATACTATACCAAACGCCATTAATGTTCTATGCAGGAAATTTGTAGCTTCAACAAAAAAATTATTAGTAGGCTCAACCTTTAAAAAATTTGCAGGTTTCAAATAAATTTCATGCAAATTTTTTTCCAATGTTTGATTTAAAAAAAACAAAAAAATCAAAACCAACAACCTTTTTTGCTTTTATGCATAGCAGAATATTCTACAGACAAACCTTAGAAACTAAGCCATTAATGTTCTACGCAGGAAATTTGTAGCTTCAACAAAAACATTATTAGTAGGCTTGACCTTTAAAAAATTTGGAGGTTTCAAATAAATTTCATACTATTTTTTTTCCAATGTTTGATTTTAAAAAAATTCAAAAAAATCAAAACCAACAACCTTTTTTGCTTTTATGCATAGTAGAATATTCTACAGACAAACCCTAGAAACAGGGCACCCATATGCCCAAGGGCTGAAATTTTAAGCCCCCTGAGTGCCTTCTCAAGGCAAATTGGACCACTTTTACGAAATCAAGTATAACTTGGGCCTCATTTGTCCATTTTTTGCAAATGAATAGGCGTTGGAAATCTGGTTCCAAGCCTAATCTAGCGGTGGAGGAATTTTTTGGTGATTCTATCTGTCGCCAAAAAGTGTAGCCTTTGACACTTTTCGCTCATTTGGACCTTTGCCTATGGATTTTGGACCTCTTTTAACCACTTTTTACCTTCTTTCCAAGCCTTGTGCCAAAGTGTTGTAAGGTGTTGCAATTTATTTTCATGCTTTCCTAGGCTTGTCATCACCAAATCAATCCCTTCTCGTGCTATAATGACCCCTTAACACACATATGAGTAGTGTGTTTTCAAAAGATAATTATGAAAATTAACAATAATCATACATTAATCCCTGAAAACCAATGAAAATTGCCTAGGTGGACTAGGTCGCCACCTTAGGCAACCTAGTCCCATGTGGTATAAAAATTGAAATAAACTTAATTTCTTTCGGGATTTTGGTCTCTAAAACCCTAAGGTCGGCCTATATGATGTTATTTCAGGAAAATTAGGGCATAACTTCTATAAATAAGCCTAAAAACCCTAATTTATCATAAGACACTCATTTTCTTCTCAATCTCTCATCTCTCCTTCTCAAGCAAGCTAGGGTTTTGAGTAGTCTAAGTCACCAAGACATCTCTCTCAAGAAGCATCCAAAGGGATGAATCTCCATTGCTGCAACTCAAGATCAAACATCATGACAAGGTAAACTCCATTGTTTCATGCTTCATTTTATTTCTTCATTTCATCTTCTTGGTTTGATTACTCAAAAGGGGTTTTACTGGCAAACCCCTATACTCTAACAATCAACAAGTTTCCATCTTTGTGTGATTTGTAGGTCTTATAGGCAAATTTGAAAAGAACCAAGGTAGAATACCATTCAACAACTTTTCCAAGCTCTCTAAGGTTGAAGAAACTCTAGTTGAAGCTTGGAGGACATTCACAGACCAGATTCTTCACTTTCAAGACCAGATATTTGGAGGAGCAAAAAGTGCAGATCAAGAGCCCCCATTTCCACCTTCAGATTTCAAGAAAAGAGAAAAGGGACATTCCCGCCAGTTGTGGTGACCTAGTTCCACTGTGCATATTTTTCAGAGATCTTTGCGGGTTCGAATACCCATTTGGCTGAAACAAGCCCCAGAGCAATTTTCTGAAATCACCCCGAAAAAGGACTAGGTCGCCCAAAATGGCATAAGTGTCCCAGCAGGCCTAAATTTCAGCATCAACAACATTTCCAACCTCTATAAGTTTCCAGGTGCACACCCCTTTCATCTTCAGCTTTCTGTTTTAGTTTAATGTATATTTCTTAGGCTATCTTGTACATACTTGCATATCTCAATGTGTTTTCCAGCATAGTTGTATTTCATAAGTTTTACATTCATAGTTAGCTTATTTTATCAGTTTATTTCATTTAGACACATTAACACACACATCACAAACCCCCAATCTAATCCAATCTATCTTTGAATGAACTCACCCATAAAGATAACATATCATTAAGTGGAAAGAGAGTCCATTTCCTAAACCAAGAGCTCCTAGGTGAGAGACCCTAGGAGCCTAATTAGGGAATCCTCTTTCCCTTTTAGCATATCATATTTTTGGTGGTTCACTATCCTAGATAATTTTATAGTCAGTTGAAGGAAAATCTTCTTTTTTATGCTTCTAGGGGCATAACTCGGGCATACAAACTCCATTTTCTATGAAAAAATAGTCATAAAAAAGGTGTTTTAGTGCTCTATCCGGATCTATAGATATTTTTTCTTGAAAACTCACCAAGTACACAATGAATTGCATGAATTAAATTCTATTTTTTTGACTTTTCTACTTTCAAAGTTGTATTGGGGTTTGGTTTTTCGTGTTGTGGGGGGTATTTTTATTGCTTTCGATATCTACACATATCCGAGAACAAAAAAACCTTCCAAACATTGTTTTGAAAACCTTAAACATCATGGCAGACACCTCTTTAGTTGAAAATTTAATGCCACACAAATATCACATCTGTAAAGCTCATATGACCAAATTGCTCATGTCTAAGGGTTTATGGTTCACTTTGGATCAAGTACAACCAGCATTGACTCATCAGTTTGAGATTCTTCAGCATAGGAACAAGATGGATGAAGCCATGGTACTAATTTCACTACATGTTTTAGACAGTCTACTCTTTCATCTTGAGTCTTGCACTACTCCTCGGACTATGTGGACAAATCTCAATGATCTTTTTGGCACCATCAATGAGTTAAGAGTACTTCAAATTGATGAAAAGTTGACTTCATTGGTACTTGATTCCTTCTCCTTCATTAAGGATTTTTTTGGTGAAATTTAAGTCCTTCAAATCACTTTTACAAGGTTCTAGGAAAAATAAAACAAACACGAAGTGAATTTACCTGATATTGTCTAAGATTTGAGGCTCATTTCAAGTCTTCTCTTCCACATTTTACTCTACCATGGATGTATTAGGTAATGCTTTTATCATGCCTACCTTTGAGGTTTTTTGTGAGTGTTTGACATGGGAGCAGTCAAAGCAGGTTCAATTAGATGCTCTTTCAGCTTTAAAAAACTATGCCTTGGTAGCTTAGCCATCTAAGAGGAAACAAAAGAAGAAATTGAAGCCTAAGACAAATTCAATATTAGGTGGTGAGGATCCCTCCAAGCCACCTCCAAAGTTAGAAAAAAAACCACATTCTAATCCTAAACATAATAAGTCTTCTAAGTTTGGTGAGTCTTTCTCCAAGACAAAGAAGAAATCAGGTGAACCTTGCAGTTTTTGTGGAAAGGAAGGACATCCAGTTACTAGATGGTGGAAGAGATTAGAGGCTTTAGAGGAAGCCATGCAACAACATAACATCTCATCTCCTCAATCTTCTTCCACACATACAGGGAAAGGTCATGCACTTTATGCACGGGCCTTACCTTCAGCATCTACATGGATTGTGATATTGCTATCAGGATTCAACTGTGTAGTTTTACAAGTCAAACTCATTGACCCATGTTTCATGAATAGTGGTTTACAAGAACCCATCTCTCATGATAATGAATGGTCTACTTAGCACTCATCACATCTAGGTGATGCTCACAGAGGTAAAGCATTGGGCCTTCTCGAGAGGTCACCCATCCTAGTACTACTCCAACTCAAGCATGTTTAACCATGGAGTTTTCCCCAAGGTTAAGCTCGCCTAACTTGTAACCCCATTTGCAAAACCTTTAGAAAGTGTTTTTACTTATGAACCATTCATTATAGAGCCCCTTTAGCTCATAAATTGATAAGTAGGAGGTATTTTCCACAACATGTCAAATTGTGATATTGCTATTAGGATTCAACTGTGGAGTTTTACAACTCAAAATCATTGACCCATGTTTCATGAGTAGTGGTTCACAAGAACCCATATCTCATGATAATGAATGGTTCACTTAGAATTCATCACACCTAGGGGATGCTCATAGAGGTGAAGCACTGGGCCTTCTTGGGAGGTCGCCCATCCCAGTACTACTCCAACTCTAGCATGCTTAACCATGGATTTTTCCCCAAGGTTAAGCCAACTTAGCTTCTAACCCCATTTGCAAAACCTTTAGCAAGTGTTATGCCTTATGAGTCATTCATTAGAGCCCCTTTAGCTCATCAATTGATAATTAGGAGGTATTTTCCACAACGTGTCAAATTGTGATATTGCTATTAGGATTCAACCGTGTAGTTTTACAAGTCAAACTCATTGGCCCATGTTTCATGAGTAGTGGTTCACGAGAACCCATCTCTCATCATAATGAATGGTCCACTTAACACTCATTGCATCCTAGTACTACTCCAACTCAAGCACGCTTAACCATGGAGTTTTCCCCAAGGTTAAGCCCACTTAGCTTGAAACCCCATTTGCAAAACATTTAGCAAGTGTTGTGCCTTATGAACCAATCATTATAGAGCCCCTTTAGCTCATCAATTGATAAGTAAGAGGTATTTTCCACAATGTGTCAAATTGTGATATTTCTATTAGGACTCAACTGTAGAGTTTTACAAGTCAAACTCATTGACCCATGTTTCATGAGTAGTGGTTCACAAGGATCCATCCCTCATGATAATGAGTCAACACTTGTGGCTATTGGGAGTTTTGATTTTGCATCACAACTATACAAATTTGGTGGATTTGAGAGCTCAAGTAGTTTTGGTTCATCTCTCATAGCACATCCACATTCAATGAGTAATATTTGACATGAGCATTTTGGTCATGTCAATTTCAGATATCTCCAACAGATGAGTACACAGGCTTTAGTGTTTGGGATCCCTAAGATTTTTTGTATCGATGGCGTTTGTCAAGGATGTGTTCTTGGAAAACATCATAGGGATTCTTTTCCTACAAGTAGAGCCACACATGCTAAGGCACCCTTAGAGTTGGTATATAGTGACCTTGCATCCTTTCTAAGTCCTTCCTTTTCAGGGGCCAAATATGTGCTCACATTTATTGATGACTTCTCCTTAAGCATACATGGGGTACTTTCTTAAGTACAAGAGTAATGTCTTTGATTCTTTCAAGATCTTTAAGGCATTCGTGGAGAAGTTGTATGGTATTTCTATAAGGAAGATATGTATGGATAATGGGGGGAGTATGTCAATCGGGATTTCAAATACTTTTACACTAAGTTTGGTTTGCAACATTAGCTTATAGTTCCCTACACCCCTCAACAGAATGGTGTTGCTGAGCAAAAGAATAAAACTTTACAGGAGATGAAAAATTGTATGATTTAGTCTCAAGATATGGATCCTTTATTCTAGGAAGAGGTTGTGAATCATGTTAATTACATTAAAAATTGGATGCCTCATAAGGAATTGCAACATATGAATCTTGAGGAGACTTGGACTAATGTTAAGCCCGATGTATCTTCATTCAAAGTTTTTGGTAGTGAGACTTGGGCATACATTCCAAATGCTCAACGAAAATCCATGGAGAGGAAAATCTAACCACTCATATTTGTTGGCTATCGTGAGGATGCTAAGGCATATAGGTTGTTTGATCTTGATTACAAAAGGTCTTGTTTTGGCGAGATGTCCAATTCGATGAGCGCTTTCCTCTGATGGATTCTCCATCACCAACTTCTTCCTCACTCACTACTCCTCCCACTTCATCTCTCGAGGATTCCTTATCTCTTGAGGATGACGATGATGATGACCCACCTTCACCACCACTTCCAGATATTCAACTTTTACCCAAGTGGGCTCACAATACTCTTGATGCAACTGTATCTTTGGTGGGTGATCCTTTAGATTCTCGTCGCACTCATTCACAAACATCAAGTTCTAATATTTTGAGTCATGTCATTTTGGATGATCCTAAAAAAAAAATAGATTTGATAGGTACTCCTAAGTGGGATAAGGCCATGAATGAGGAGTATTCTTCACCGATGAAGAATAATACATAGAATCTAGTTCCTCTTCCTAAGGGAATAAAGTTGGTTCAATGCGAGTGGGTGTACCATACCAAATATACTACAGATGGTTCTATTGATAAGTATAGGGATCATCTTGTTGCAAAGAGGTTTTCTCAAGTTGAGGGCATTGACTATTTTGAGACCTTTTCCCATGTTGCCAAGATGGAATCTATTCACCTTGTACTTTCATTTGTAGCTTCATAAGGATGGATAGTATTTCAAATGAATGTGAAGAGTGATTTCTTGCATAGTGACCTTCATGAGGAGATTTATATGGAGCATAATCAAGGGTTTGCGCAAGACTCTTCCCTAGTTTGTAGACTTTATCATTCTTTATATGGTATAAAACAAGCCCCTTGAGCTTAGTATGAGAATATGGACTCTTTTATGCTTTCTTCTAGCTTCACAAGATGTCATTCTAATCCATTATATACATTAAGAGATAGGAGGGTGATCTTTTGATTCTAGTGCTATATGTCGATGATTTCATTCTGGCAGGTAGCTCATGCTCCATGATTTAGAGTGTTTAGCAAGCTTTGATGGAACAGTTTGAGGTGACAAAACTCAACCTTCTGCACTACTTTCTTGGCTTACAGTTTATTCAATCTTTGGAGGGGATTTCCATATTTAGTAGAAGTATGCTCTTGATATGCTTTAGAGATTTGGCATGCTTGATTTCAAGCTTGTTCCCACACCATTTTAGTTAGGGGTTGTATTGTCTTCCACTTGTTATACTCCTTCAGTAGATGCTACATTATACACGCAATTGGTTGGCAACTTTTTGTACCTGACATATTATCATCTTGATCTTTCTTTTGTGGTTGGTTGTGTCTCTTGGTTCTCACATAATCCACATGAGAGCCATTGGAAAGCTGCCAAAAATATATTGAGGTTTATTCAGGGCACATCTCATTATGGCATTCACTATACATCAGGAGCTTCTCAGATTGTCAACTTCACTGACTCAGATTGGGCTAGTGATGTCAATGAAAGGAAGTCTACTTTTGGATTTGTGTTTTGCCTTGGTTTTGGTCCCATTGCATGGTCTTGAAAGATGCAATTTTCTATTGCTTTATTATCTACAAAGGTTGAGTATCTAGCAACAATTTTAGCCATCCAGGAGGTTTTATGGCTTCATTAGTTGATATTTGAGTTAGTTTTTCCTCTTGATAGCCCCACTATTCTTCTATGTGACAATTCGAGTTCCATACACATTTCTCAAAACCTAGTGCACTTCATTTGACAAATGATTCATGATGGATTTCTCATCTTGGACTAGTACATTCCTACAAAGGAGCAGGTTGCTGAAATATTCACAAAACCTTTGGCATCGCCTCACTATATTTAGTTGTGATCAATGCTTAGGGTGAAGGAATTTTTCCTTGGGGGGCCTTCATGAGGCCTTCCTTACTTCATGTTTTTTTCATGCATGCTTTCATCTCTTTTTCGAGTGGAGTTTTCTCATGAGGTTTTCTCCATTTCTCAACTCTATAGAGAAATTTTGTTTTACATGAGTGCCTCATCAAGCCTAGTTTTCAGGATCCATCTTTTCTTTTCATGCATTCTTCCTTAGTTTTTAGCTTCTCCCTAAGTTCATCTTAAGGGGGTGTTAGAGTAATGGGTTATTCACCTAATTAATTAATTTATATTGATTAATTAATTAGGTCCCATTTGCTCACTTAAGCTAAACTTAGGATTTATTTTCTGCATTATTAGATTAGCTTATGTTATCTCATTACATAGGATTGTGACACTTGTCATGTACTGATTTAATCCTCTCCTAGGGTTTGTATCTCCTTTCATAATGATTGTTTCATTATTGTAATTAATCAATACAATTTTTTTGCATCGATTCTCTCTCTGGTTGTTGAGCACCATTGTGCCTTTTTGATCTCCTCTTTGTGATAGGATATTTGCTTGCAAGTGCTTTCTGGGTTATGTGTAGTTGGTTTTGCAACTTCAATAGTGATTTGGTCACATGATAAGAGGATCTTAAGTCAAATGTCTAATTTTGTGTTAATGAATCTAAACCTTAAATTTTAAGTGTTTGACCATTGATAGGTTTTAAAATATTAATGTTATGTTTTTTCAGGGCCTCTTCCAAGGTTACAGTCCTTTGATGATAAAAAATCATGTCATGAATCAATAGTCCACAATAAGGACATGGTCCTATACTTTTATTATTTGTCATGGAGGGAATCTTACTATACCTAGAAGAAGAAGTGTCTTGCATATCAATTTTTTCTTATGGTTGGAGGAATTCTCACTTGAAAATGTTGATTTGGCCTTAATTTTTATAGACTTTAGATTTTTTTTTTGGTATTAATTATCGACTATTAACAGTAGTTACATCTTATTGCAAAACACTAGTAGTTAGAACATAATGATCAGAGCATAATGCTCAAATTTTACTATGACTATTTGCCACTATATCTATATCCAGCTTTCCACTGCTTAATAGTTAAATAAATAGAGGACCTTACAAGTATAGTTTTGATTTACAAAATAAATAGTCTGAACATCTCAGATGGGTATTTGCCTATACAAAATGCTACATATCACTGAATTGACCAAAAAACCAGTCTGAAGTAGATTGTAGGAGCTTAGTTGTTGCTTCCTTCCCCTTCAGGGGGCTGTGAATTGGGTCTGATTGCACCTATGGCCAAGATGGCATCTTCATATTCTTGGACCTCTGCATTGTGTGGTACCCTTGGTCTGCCACCATTTTGATCTGGATTATTGAAGGTTCTCTGGAATTCATGCAATGCTCTTAGGAATGCCTCGGCGTCCTCATGGTTACAGTGATGAGCATGGTCACATCTTACCTCCCCTCTACTAGTTGTCAAAAATCCTTCCATGATCAACCTCCAAAATTTGGTCATGGAGATCTCCAGATGAACAAAGACCTGCATAATAATGTTGAAAAAAGTGAGTCTCTTAGATGACTCAATAAGTTCCCTCTTTGAACCCTTGAACTTGTCTTCATTCCTTTCCTTCCATATGTGCCAAAGAATCTCAATGGTTAAACAATCCCAAAATAGTCTCTAATAATTTTTTAGTTTCTTGCAATAAAACAAAACTTTATTCCATAAAATTTTATCATTTTTTATCCCAAATTGACAACTCATTGTAAAAAAAATCCATATTTCTTTTGCATAGAAGCAATAAAAAAATATGTCTAATAGATGTAGAAGTTCTACATATAGTGCAAATATCCACCTCATTCATATTAGATTTGAAAGGAACTTTTTGAAGAATAACAACCATCTAAAGAAGGATTTTTTAGGTTCCTTGATATTGTGCCAAACAGAGTAAAATACATTATGCCACATCACATTCGACAAGGAAACATTTTGACAGTGATTAAGATAATCAATTACTTCATCACTGATCAAGGTCTTATAAATGGTTTTAGCTTTTATTTTCAAAAGAACAATACCATCCATCCATTTTAGAACACTAGATAGGTCAAGACTATCATCGGTGTCTAAGGGAAACTTAACATTTTTACAAGCTTCTTGGAGGATGGTGAAGGTTCTACAATTAGAATCAAGAATTTTAAATTCTTCAAACATAATGTTCCAAATTTTAAGGTTATCATTATAAATTATACCTTTAAAGGTTTTAATACCTATTTGGGATCATTTTCTTGTAGAGAATCCTTGCAATAGGGAAAGAGGCTTGTAGTTGTGCTCCAAATTCCACCAAATGGAGTTGGAGACATGACAATTGGTATTTCCATTAATAAAGATTCTAATTTGATTAGAGACAACCTTATTCTTTATTAATTCCCAGACCTTCCAAATGCTTTTAAAGACTATGGAACTAGCCCAGGACATTGGATGCTTACTGATTAAAATATCACTCAATGGTGGCTATTTCCAAGATCTAGCTTGCTTGGGGGTGGAAAGCTGAATATTATTCCTGATTAAAACTTTCCAAGGTTCATTGCCCACAAGGGATTTAGTTATCCATTTTGTAGCAAGGGAATTCCCATGGATTCTTAGATCTTTGAGACCAACCCCTTACTTTTATCAAGGTAGCACCACTCCCATTTAACAATATGTTTTTTCCACTTGTCTTTTCCATTAGACCACAATAAATTCCTTATCTTTTTTTGAATAATGTTAACCTGCTAGATTCTAAAGAACTAGACAGAGGCAAAGTAGATGTTGTAGGAGGAAAGAATCTTTTGGAAAACTTGGATCCTCCTGACCAGTGATAGGTATTGTGTGTTCCACTTGTCAATCTTCCCTTATTTTTGATTGGAACCAACCCCACATTTCCTTGGGGTTTGGATTGATTGAAAAAGAAATCCCTAAGTACCTTACTTGTTTAGAAGGGTCTCCCCACTGGAATTCATACTTTTTGACCCATTTAGGAGGGGCATCTTACCAACCTAAGAGAATAGACTCAGCCATTGAAATTTTGGCCCCAAAATCTTTACAAAATATATTAAGTTTTTCCAATATGGAGTCCATATTGTCTTCTTCTAGGGCCAAAAATATGGTTGTATTGTCTACAAATTGGATGTTTATAACCTCATCTTGATCAAAGAGTCTTATCCATTTAACCTTTGGTGACAAGATGTTTTACCTTGGAAGGTAATGGAGAGCATCTGAGGTAATAACAAAAAGGGTTGGAGATATTGGACAACCCTACCTAATAGATCTTTCCAACATAATCTCCTCTGAGAGTGAACCATTCACATCCACCTAGGCAACATCTTTCAACAATGTATTCAACATTTTTTAGAGCATGTTAGGGAATCCAAAAGCCTCAAGTGTTTTCCTAAGAAAGCTCCACTATACCCTATCATAAACTTTCCCAAAATCCAATAGGAGCATAGCAACATCTTATTTTGAACATCTAGCCCATTCCATGGCTTCTCAACTTGTTATTAGGATTTCTAGGATACACCTACCCTTAATGAAGATTTTTTGGGTGTTGTTAATGAAGATGGGTAGAATATTGACCAACCTTGAGGTAATAACTTTCGCTAAAATATTGTAAGATAGATTTAGCAATGTAATAGGCCTCCAATTCTTAATCGTTTTATCTCCTCCTTTTGGTAGTAGTTTTATAATCCCTTTTCTGATGCTTTTTCCCAGAGAGCCTCTCTCTAAAGCTTCTTCATACCCCTACAGCAGGTCATCACATATCCAATCGAAGAATGTCTTATAAAATTCCACAGGTAATCCATCCCATCCAATAGATTTATCATTATTCATTGAGTTGATGGCAGTTATAATTATTCTTTGGTTAACATTGCCTCAAGCTTGGTGGCATCCTCAACAAAGATCTTTTTGGGGATGGTGTTCTTCAAAAAATCCATGGCCTCTTGGCTCCCTTCAATCCCAATTTCCGAGGTGAAGATATTTTGGAAGTAGCATTGGAATTTCTCTAATATACTGTCTTGGGAGGTCAACATTGTGCCCTCATTGTAAATTTTGTCAATTTACTCTTTGAAGATTTTTCCCTTAATGAACCTGAAAATGAATTTGGAACCTTTGTCCCCATGGTGAAGCCAATTTATATTGGCTCTTTTTCTCCTTGAATCTTGTGGGCCTAGACCTTTCTCAACTTGTCCTTTGAAAGGACAAGTTCTTCATGTAGCCTTTCATTCTTGGGGTCCAGTTGGATCAAGGATTATGCCTCAAAAAGTTTGTCATGAAGTTATTTTATGTAGAGGTATGGGATATAATCTTGCAAATGTCCCAATGAAGCAAACCTTCAAGATTCAAATCATCAAATGATGGGTTTTTGCTCACTAACCCTCAACCCTCTAGTAGGACAACAAAAGGAGTTTTTTTTACATAACTTTCTTGAAAGACCTCATATGCAAAATCTACTTGCATTTATAGATACCCATTAAGGCCCTTGACAACATCCCAAATTTTCAGGTGGGGGTGTTTTGGAACATAAAGGCTAAAATTCTACTGCTACGCTTAGAATAACCAATATTTATACCAATGGCTCAGATATATCATATAAGGTCTTCCAACACCATTCCAAGAAATTTAAACAATCCCCTTAGCCTTCTTCTTCAAACCCTAACTCCCTGCAACTACCATGCCCCAAAAACATGAAGGTTTCAACCTAGGGCATCAACAAATCTTCATCCCCCTACTCCTAAAACATTGGAAACAAAAAATATACCTTAACTACTTCCATTCCACCGTGTTTGAGGTCAATTCATCGGTGGAATGGAGAGGAATCCATTATTTACAGTCAATGCACACCCTAAAGAGGGTTTCAAAATAGTTTTTAGCAAAATTGCTCTAACATGATCCAATCTTACTAAAATCAAATGAAATCAATTGAAACAGTACATAGATTCAATTAATTATCAATTCCAATCAAAATATGATCACCTTCAGGCCGTACAGGGTCGTACCACACTATTTAGCAACAATTTAGGCTTCAAAAACGTAGAAACATGGCACCTTGTTATTCAAAATTCAAATTTTACTTCTAACCTTCCTCCAAAGTACACAAGTGATTTTAAAACATAAAAAATCAGTTTCCCACCAAAAACAAAAGCCTGACCGTTCAACTTCCCCAAAAAGCCAAAAATTGCAAATGTTGCTTGTGCAACATTTACAACTTTTACAAAATTTGATAGCTCTTAACAAACTAATACCAACATGACTCAACCAACCCACAAGACATAAATACATGGTCTTAAAGACCTTATTACAACCAAAATGACTTAACATCACAAAATCCTAACACTTTACATCATTTTTGCATAAAGACCTATGGTGCCCTACACCATTCTTTCTCCTCTCTCCTATTGTCCATGGCCTTTTTCTTCCCAATAGTTTGGAAGAGCTTTCTCCAGCTTAAGATACCTTGTGCCCACCTTTTAATATCTAATTTATCTTTCAACATCCACTTATTGATTTCCCCGAGAGAGATTATTTCATATTTGCAATCATTATCCTTCAAGAGAAGTGTATTTAACATGAAGTTATCTTTCTTCTGACCTAACTTTGGTCTACTCTTGTTAATGAAAATATTTGCTCTTATGGGGTGATGGTCCAATAGTGTGCAGGGGTACACACTTACCTTGATGCCTTCATTATTCAAGATAAAACTAACCAAGTCCTTATTGGCATAAAACCTATCCAGCCTGCAATATATCCTTTTATTGCCTTTTTGGGAATTGCACCAAGTAAATCATATATCTTTGTAGTTTTTCCTGTCACTGTCCATGGGGTTAATTAAGCCTAGTTTAGCTTTCATCCTTTTCCAATAGAGTTTCTCATTGCCTTTCCATCCCATGTTCAGGTCACCCCACTTATCTTCCATTTTCTCTACCATGTTAAAGTCATCCCTAGGATCTAGGGGATGTCTGATAGACTGGATATCCATTGCCAAAGCTTAATTCTATCTTTGTGGTCATTGGGGACATATACAGAGCATATGCCCACTTTAGATGTTTTTGATATATAAATTTAAAAAACAAGGGTGTTGGCCCATTGCAAAAAGCCTAGAGGCTGAAAACTAAGTCTAAAGGCCACAACAACACAAAACACCGCTTTAACAGTTCATAAAAAACAAGCAGAAGCAACTAACAGAAAAAATAGCCTAACTAAAGAGTTGGCCCCAATCATTAGTGAGGAACTTGAACAGTTCCTTGTGGCTATTATCCCTATCATACATCTTCACCAATTCTTTATCATTCAACAAGCAAAGAGTAGTTATTGATCCATGCATAACCTTGGAGTTGAATTTAGAAAGACTGACCATCTTCTTCTGAATTGCTAACACCTTCTTTTTTAGTTCAGCAAGCTCCCCCACCTTAGTAGCACACTAAGGGAAGCTATGAATCATATTCAGAGGTTCCACATTGGTATGTCAATATTAACAGTGCAATTATGTTGGATCTCAATAGTGTTATGTAGATCATTAAAAATAGATATATTTTCCTCTTCATTAATGGAGATAGTCACCTACTTAAAATCATCATCAGTCCCCTGAGTCCTAGTAGTCTTGAGATGACCCTCTAGACAGTTGGATCTTCAAAGGTGGAAGCCACTCTTCCCTCCTCATCCTTGCACTCCTCAACATTAATCATAAGAATAAAGTCATCATCAACCAAGATTGTCTTAGTTTTTTTGTTTTTTGGTGGGGGTTTTTTGAGACCCCATCTTGTCACGTTTTCTTAGAACAAAAGGAGGAGGGAAATTTTTAAGGTCACAAAGACCTTGAGAATCTTGGGATTGATCAAATCTAGGGGTCATAGGTGAAGGATTTTCCTCCAAAAGGTTGGAGGGGGTGGAGAGCTGAGTGGTAGCATTAGAGGGTTCACCCAAAATCTTAGGTGGAGGGGGAGTATGCTCAACAATAGAGGGCTCCTTCTTTTTACTTTTCATTTTTCCTTAAGAGGCCAAGGTGGTCACACTATGAGGGGAAACAAGGGTTTACTCAATTAAGATAGCTTTAATTTGCTTTGGAGGGCATAAGGCAAGATGGAATTGGTAGAGGCACATGATCAAACCTTGATGAATAGGAATGGGAGATTTGTAGGGCATTGCTGGTTCAAGTCCAGGATATCCTTAATCACAATTTCTAAGGAGGTTAACAAGTAATAGACTTTAGATGTTTGTTCCATTGATGATTGAATTTTAGATGAGGCGATTGTTTCTAGGGAGAGTAATTTATATTGTTCTCTCATGAGTCTATTATAAAACTATTCAAAAGTTGGCATCTTTAATTTGACACCAAGAGCATCCAATGTAGAGTGAAAGGAAAAAGAAAAGACTTGATACGAGCCTTTCAACTTAGACAAGATTGAGAACACACATTACTTATTTGGTTTTTCTTTGCCACAACCTAGAAGCCAAGAAAGCAAATATTTGAATTTAAGCAAAAAGTATTCAATCAAAGGAAAGACATTAGAAGAAAGAGTCATTAATTCAACATTAATTGAAGAGCGCATAATTCATTAAATGTATCAAATATATCATTCAATTTATCCATCATTTGGTTAGCTGAAGTATAACTATAAGATGGAATTGAAGATTAGCAGACACATGCAAGCCAATATTCTCTTTACTTCATCTACTTTGTTTTGATATACAAATTAATCATATGCCCTTGTAAACTGTATTTTTTGTTCATGACATTTTCCATAATTACTTATATTGAAGTGGTAGTTGTAATTCTATGTGTAACGGTTGTGTGCAGTTAGGAGATCAATTTTAGGATCCATAATGTAGAAACACAAAGAGGCACTTGATATTGTTCCTTAAAACCCCCCCAAATTTTATAAGTGCTACAAAATAGTCCCCCTAGAAAATTTGATATGGTTTGATTATAATTTTTGTAACTTGGAAGCCTATACCAACCATTTTATAACACATGATGTTTTTTTATAGTTTAAAAAAATATAGGATTGTCAAGGCTAAAAATTATATGCTAAAATTAACTTTGGAGGGAAAAAATAGTTTTAAAATATCATTAATTTGGAAAAATAATTTTGCTGCAGTGAAGAGCTTAGAAAGAGCTTCTCGATGCCTATGAGAATGAAAAAATGAGCCTTTATGGATGAAATTTGTGATAGAGGTGGCAATAACTATGTCTAAATTTTTACAAAGATGTGGTGGAGTCTAGAAGTATAGAGATCTACAAAGATGAGGCAGAGTCCAAAAGTCAAATATCTACAAAGATGTGACATAGTCCAAAAGTTTGGAGATTTAAAATGATCTGGAAAAGTTTTGATTTTTGCAACAAATAAAAGTTTGGATTTCTATAGTAGTCTACAGTTTATATTTTAATAATAATTTTGATGCAATTAGAAGAGGAAGTGGTGGTCAAGCCTTCCGATGATGTAAAAAATAAGGAATGTTGGTGAATAGAACCACTTATGTAATTCATTGGAAAAATTTGGGTGGCATTTGTGGTAGTTTTAGTAGTTCTAACCCTAGCAACACGAAAAATTATAACAATGGTTGAGGATAAGGGTTATTATACAAACACAAAAAAAATTCAAGTGGTGACAATACTCCTTCAAGGAAAAGCCTACAACAAATGAAAATATAAGCAATGATGATACTCCTTTGATGTGAACCATACAACAAGTGCTAATATAATGATAATGCCTATAACCTTCAAATTGTACCAAAATAGATGCCAAATTTTGATGAATCGTAGAAAAAATGGATCAACTACTATATATAAGATATTTTTAGAGGGTTGTGCTCAATAACGGGCCCCTATACAAGAAAATTCATCCATATAGTATGATCATACAACATTTTGTATGTTGTGGGTACAATAAAAAGCAAAAAAGTATATATAAAAAAGGATAAAATGACAAATAATTTTACATTTCTCGTCATTTTAAACTCGATGATGATGTTTTTTTGGCTCCTTAATGCATTGATTATCAAGCTAAGTGTGATATTTAACACAAATTAGGAATGGAATTGTTATTCACGACTCTAATACCATGTTGGAGTAATAATAAAATAAATACAAAAAAAAAACTTCTATAATGAATATGCACACAATAATGCCAAAAACTATCATAAAAAAGTGAATTAATAATATAATGAGTTCCTTGTCTATATGGAATAAGGAGAAATAAGGAAGGTATGAATAAAAACCGAGTATCACTCCAAAAGGAGTGACACATATGCAACTCTTGGACAAATGTGAGGACATATGTAAAGTCCCTACAAGGTGAGGCAAAAATCTAAAAATTCTCTAAGTGGGCTTAAGTACATAGTGTGAATAGGTCTATTAGGTGAAAGTAAACCTGATAGGTATAACTTCTTTTCACACTAATAAGTGCTTTCTTAGGGTTTCATAAAGATCAAATTCCTTTCTATTTGTGATCATTTTGTATGCGCCATGAATACAGGTGGCTAGAGTTGAATCTTCATTGTTGGTATGAATTTTTTTATATACGTTATGTATTTAGTGGCACATATTACTCTAATGTCTAAATTTTTGATAACAAGGAGGAATTTTCCATCTAAAGTGGCACCTATGAGCTGATGATGACTTTATTATCTATACGTTTGGGTTTGTTTCCTTTATTCCATAAACTAGTCACACAATGAATAACTTCCTTGGTGATGAGAAAGGGTTTATCTAGTGTGATATAAGGGGGATTCACTGCACATAGGTCTCTTTATTATCAAGAGATCACCAGGGAACGAACTGCCCTTTTATACCTCAAATTGAATAGATCAATGGGATCGTGAAGAGAAATGGGAGAGTAGGTCCAGGATCCGAAAGAGTAAGACTTTTGGATTCCACTATTATGACTGAAGAACTCTCGACCAAAAGATGTCAACGTAGTTCTAAGATGCCAGTGCGATGCGTTATCATCTGTAAGACACGTTGGCATCCTAAGTTGTGGAGAACTCAGGAGCTTAGCCTGACAGAATAGAGTCTTATTTCTTGACTAAGATTAGAGGGCTTGAAGAATTAGACAATCAGTAGAAAGTTAAGAACTAAAGGAAAATACAAGAGACTTTGAAACAAGGTCACCTTCGTGTGTTCGAGTCTTTAGTCCAAACTTCCTTCCGTAACCTACACAAAAAAGATCGAGGGGAAAAGGTTGGGGCTGTATAGGGGCCTGCCTCAGTCAGACCCCCATATTGGTGTTCCCACCTCCATAGATAGCCAGGTTTGGTAGAGAGTGTAAAGAAATATAACAAAGTAAGTGGTGAAAACAAAACCTGCTTTGGAGTAGAGACCGCACTACAAAGTAGTAATCGAACTAGTAGGAAAGAGTGATAAGGAAAGAGAGCATTACCCATGGGTTGAGACCCTCTTCTGGAGCACACGGGCACACCGCAATGTGCTTGCTTGAGAGCTGGTAGCTGTTGGGGGCCTCAGTCCGACATGGATTGAGTTTATAGCTCAATGTGTTTCAGAGGTGGCCCCTACTATACCGATCCAAGGGATGGTCCTAGATGCTTATCGACTTGTTTCAGCGGGGAGGCATGCCCCCACTTTTGAGCCGGTGGCATGTCTACAGACTGCATACGAGGAGCAAAGTGCGGAGGTGGTGCAGTTGACTACGGAGCTAACAGCTACCAGGGCTCAGTGAGATCAGCTATCGGGGGAGCTACGAACGATGCTCACCGAGCGAGATGCGATAGTGATGAGGTTTGATGTTGCTAAGGTGGCACGAGATTCCCTTCAAAGCTGTATTGATGAGCTCGATGCGCAATCAACATTTGTGATCCCGACAGATGTTCAACGACTGCAACAAGAGTTGATCCAGGCGAGGATGGATATCTGTTCACTGCAGGAGGAGCTTAGAGGGATACAAGTAGGTCACGAATAGGCAGCGGCAGGTCTGGAGCTCTGATACCATGTTAGAATCCAAGCTCACCTGCATGCAAATGGATACCTCTCACATGCAAAAGACATGCAAAACCAAGAAGATGTTCTGCAAACCTCAAAGTGTAAAATGCATTATCAGAATCTCAATTATTACAAAGAGATCAATCCTTATGAAGGAGATCAAGAAACCCTAAAAGGGAAACCCTAAATGAAACCCTAGTGTGCACACTTAATAATTAATCAATTATTAATGTGCTAAGTTTAGCTTAAGCAACTAGAGGAATAAGTGACTTAATTAATTAACCAGTATGATGTAATTAATTAAGCGTAATAAATTATTACTCTAACACCCCCCCTTAAGATGAACTTAGGAAGAAGCTAAAACACTAGAATAAGATGCATGCAAGCAAAGATGGGTCCCGGCAACTAGGCCTGATCAGGTACCCATTTATAAATGTAAGAAAGAGGTAGAGGAGGAAAACCCAGTGGGACAAAACCCCCCTACAATGATATGACATGCTGCAAAGAAGCACTGGAAGAACACTGTAGAGTAACACTGGAACCGCAATCTGGCAAGCAAGGAAAGATACTTCTGTCTACACGAAACCATATCGGAATCATAATGATGCAACAGCAGACCCGATGCCATGGAACACTCGAAAACTCCAAACGGAAACAACTCTGGAATCTATTAAGTAGCAGTCGATTATTAAATGATGTATCACTGAAAATGAAGTGCAAAGATGCAAGAAGCACTCTCCCAACTGTCAAAATATCCAAGTAATCTCCAAAACACCCATCGGGTCAAATCTGGAATAACGAAAAACTTGTGATAGATATAGAAAAAAGTGCATGGACAGCAACATAGAGCTTCTCAATACCTTTCCAACGCCGCAAAGATAGCGAAAATCGAAGATCGTGGCAAAAAGTTATGAGCTCGGAAGCATAAAAAGTATATTTGACTTCAACCAGAAATAAATGCAGTAAAACAGGAAAATACTAAAAAATAAACTGCACCAAATGAAAGTGCTCGGAACCAGCTTTCCGGCGATATCTCGTTTGCCCAATTTCGATACCATATGCCCAAGTTATACAAAAAAGAAAAAAACTGCTTCTTTAGAGAAAACTAGGGTTAGGAGGGGACAAACACCACCATACGGACGCTGATGTCATGTTGACGTTAGTGGTTCACGGGCATAAATTTGACGGCCTGCAGACCGTCATCGCAAAAAATCACTTCCTGCAGAAAATTTTTTGGGCCGTTGGTCACCATATGACCATGGGCTAAGCCGAGGGGGCTGGAATGGGCCGGGGGGCTGGGCGCGAGCACCTGGTCATCCATATGACCTCGGCCGAGCAGGGGAGGGCCCGCGGGGGCTGAAGGAGTCGGCGGCCGATTGGCGGAGGATGCCGGTGGCGGTGGCGCGTGGGTGGCGCCCGGGTGGCCGCCGGGTGGCGGGCGGGTGGCGCCCAACATTTTCATTGGCAGCACAGGCACAGATCCCCAAAAAGTACGTTTTTTATATTTTTGAGCCATTTTTGACCTCGAAATGCGTGCCGAGGAGGCCGTACGGCTTCCTTGGCAAAAATTTTTTGCCTCTGAAACCAATTGCTCGAAAATGGATGATTTGACAGGTGTTTCTAGGGTTTTGGGGCGCTGCGAACGCGATGGCGATGTCCGTTTGAGCCCATAGTGTCCCGAAAATTCGGCTACCCCTAGATCTTGCAAAAAATGATGCCTGTGGAAACCCTTGCACTTGAAACTCACTGAGAAGCCATATCTTCAGATCACGAACAGGCAGCGGTAGGTCTGGAGCTCTGATACCATGTTAGAATCCAAGATCACCTGCATGCAATAACCTGTTACATGCAAAAGGCATTCAGAACAAAACAAGATCTGTAAACCTCAAAGTGTAAAATGCATTATCAGAATCTCAATTATTACAAAGAGATCAATCCTTATGAAGGAGATCAAGAAACCCTAAAAGGGAAACCCTAAATGAAACCCTAGTGTGCACACTTAATAATTAATCAATTATTAATGTGCCTAAGTTTAGCTTAAGCAACTAGAGGAATAAGTGACTTAATTAATTAACCAGTATGATATAATTAATTAAACGTAATAAATTATTACTCTAACACTATCTACATCATGCTCACACTGATCCCGATCGTAGACCACCGTATAGCCTCCTCCCAGAGCACCAGAGCAGCCGCCAGAGCCAGAGGGCTCAGGGAGCCACATGCCATGGGGATAGGACCCTTATTTTGTATATCATTTTTGTAGCCGGATGTAGATATACACACATACTTGTAGATCTTTTGTATAGACACATATCCAACAACCATTCATTTTTTATAGCAGTGGCACGATACATGTATGACATTTGATTCATACATTGGACACACACACACACACATATATATATATATACATCGGTTTTAGTATCATCGATTTTCTTATGTGTATGCTTTCCATTTTCATATATGCTCATGCTATGGATGGTTTTTCTTATATGGATGTATGTCTTCATTCGATGTTAATCATGATTTGATTGAACATGTTTATCCACATGTTAATTAAATTCTATGATGATCTAATAATCGGATGTGATGTATGGGTGTTTAGCATAGTGAGATACATGCATGTATGTTTTTATACACACACACACATGGTTATGTCATAATCACAAAAAAAATCATGATGTGAAAATGGATAAATATTAATATATGCAACATTACTACCCTTTAGGGAGAACATCGCATACATGGCACATTAGGACACTACGCATATTATCGACGAAGATGCATCACGTTAACAGGTTCTTTTAAAGGAGTTCCATCCATAGATGATAACCCATAGGCACCCGAACTGTATACAAAAACCACGGTATAAGGACCCAACCAGTTAGGACTAAATTTTCCTTTTTGCTCGGGTTGTTAGAGTAAAGGTTTTAACTTAATTATGCTAATTAAGTTACCTTTATTCCCTTCTTAAGATTTCACTTTAGTTTGCTAAAGTGACATTTAATAATTATATTAATTATTAAATGTTATCCTATTAGGGCTTCTATTAGGGTTTTTCCTATTAGGGATTATTTAGGGTTTGCATGATCTCCTTTTTATAAGGATTGATCCCATTGTATTTCATATCAATTCATTATCTCATTCTCTCTGATACATACATTTTCAGTTTTCGGAGAACCCTTGCTTGTTTGTCTCCATCTCTTCTTTTGTGACAGGTTATTTGCATGCAGGTGATCTTCGGGGTTTGTGGTGTTGTATTTTCTCAACTCCTACATGGTATCAAAGCTCCAGACCTATTGCTTCCTATTCTTGTTTTGAAGATTTTTGGAGCTTCAAGGGTTTGGGGTTTGTTTTTTTTGATCGAGGGAATACCTGCAATTTTGAAGCATTTTCAGCTCAAACGGACATCACCATTGTGTCCGCAGCGGTCCAAAACCCCTAAATTGATTGTTCATTCGTCCATTTTGGACAAAATTAAAATTTGAAGCAATTTTTTTTTTTTGCAGTACGACCGTCGCCTGCCTAGTAATTTTTTTTTCGAAAATTTCTTTTTTCGTCAAAAAAATATTTATTTCTGTTGCAAAAATTTTCATTGTAAAATATTTTGAAAAAAAAAAGTAAAAAAATCAAAATTTAAAATTTTTCGCAATTTTAAGGCTTGCCGGCCTACGGGTACCACTTGCGCCTGCAGGGACGATACCAAGGGTACCGCCGCCTGCCATTACGGCAGGTAGTGTCCCCTTGGGCGCTACCCCCCTGCAGGGCCGACGGTACTGCATGGGTACCGTCCTGCCACCTTAGCAGGCGGCAGCCACCATGCGACCGTCCTTTTTTTTATTAATTTTTTTTTTTTCTAAATTAACTTTGTATAAAAAATTTTATTGTTTTTTTTATTTAAAAAACAATTTTTTGCAAAATAAGTCCTATTGCACATTTACGGTGACGACTGTTTGGCCATCAAATTTAAGCTAGTGTTTTTGTTGCGACGATCGTATGACCGTCAAATTTAACCCAGCGCTGGCTTTTTCCCTCTTTGGACCTGATTTCTTCCAGAGGCCATAACTTGGGCATACGGTATCATTTTTTGGCAAACGAGATATCGCCAGAAAGTTGGTTTTCTCATCTTTCCAATGGTGTGGGTCTCATCACTTCTTTTTTTTCCATTGGTTCATTCTACAATCAATTTTTTGGCTATTCTTCATGTATTTCCAGCTTTGTCCTTTTTGGACATTTTGAGCATCATTTGTAAGCAATCTTTTATGTAAACGCACTGAGATAAAGTGCCACACTATTGTACATGTAATTTTTGGGGATCTTGCACATAAGGTTGTGTCATATTTTGTACTCGCACTGTTATTATAAAGTGCCATGAGGGGTTGTGTAGTTTGCCTTTGTTTTGCCATCACATCTTTTTCCGGTGAGTGTCCCTTCACGACGACTGTGAATCCATACCATTGGGGGTTGTGTAGTTTTCCTTTTTTTTCCATCACACTTTTATCTGGTGAGTGTCCCTCCACGATGACCATGGATCCATATGATTCCAGCCTCATGCATGTGTGCTTTGTTTTGCACACCATTTTTTCAGTTGCAAGTGCTTTCTTGCGCACTTTCAGATGTTGTTTCTTCTCCTTCATGCACTACAGGGTGTTTCACATCATTTCAGTGGATCTGTCAGGCTCTCCCAGTTCAACATTATGGGGGGTATTATACTGTTCGTGCTAATTCTTCCTTGGTTTTGCCTTGGAAGGAATCTTCCATTCTTAGTTGATCAGTGTTTCAGACTATTGGTTTTTATGCCAGCTGTATCTTCGTTCTAGGTGTTTGCCTTTGTTTTCCATCTGATTCGAGTTATGTCATTTGGGGCACTCATGCAGATTGTTGTCTTCTTGTTCCTGATCATCTTATCTTTAGCGGAGGTTCTTCAACACCATAGCAGTCATCTTTCGATAATTATTTATAGCTTCTTCTACTTCAGTGATGTTTCTTTTTTGGTCTTCTGCATCTCTTTTTGGAGTAGAGCTTTTTCCCATGAGGTTTTCTCTTTTTCTCCTCTTTACAGAGATTTGGTTGTATTTGGGTACCTGATCTGGCCTAGTTGTCGGGACCCATGTTTGCCTTCTTGCATTGTAGTTACCATTGCTTTCTTGCATTTGTTTGTAGCTGCACTGTTGCTCATCTTAAGGGGGGGTGTTAGAGTAAAGGTTTTAACTTAATTATGCTAATTAAGTTACCTTTATTCCCTTCTTAAGATTTCACTTTAGTTTGCTAAAGTGACATTTAATAATTATATTAATTATTAAATATTATCCTATTAGGGCTTCTATTAGGGTTTTTCCTATTAGGGTTTATTTAGGGTTTGCATGATCTCCTTTTTATAAGGATTGATCCCATTGTATTTCATATCAATTCATTCTCTCTGATATATACATTTTTAGTTTTCAGAGAACCCTTGCTTGTTTGTCTCTATCTTTTCTTTTGTGATAGGTTATTTGCATGCAGGTGATCTTCGGGGTTTGTGGTGTTGTATTTTCTCAACTCCTACATGGTATCAGAGCTCCAGACCTATTGCTTCCTATTTTTGTTTTGAAGATTTTTGGAGCTTCAAGGGTTTGGGGTTTGTTTTTTTTTATCCAGGGCATACCTGTAATTTTGAAGCATTTTCAGCTCAAACGGACATTGCCATTGCGTCCGCAGTGGTCCAAAACCCCTAAATCGACTGTTCATTTGTCCATTTTGGACAAAGTCAAAATTTGAAGCAATTTTTTTTTTTGCAGTACGGCCGTACGACCGTCGCCTGCCTGGTAATTTTTTTTTCAGAAATTTCTTTTTTTCATCAAAAAAATATTTATTTCTGCAAAAATTTTCATTGTAAAAATTTTGATTTTTTAAAAAAAAAAAAAAGTAAAAAATCAAAATTTTAAATTTTTCGTAGTTTGAAGGCTTGCCGGCCTGCAGGTACCACCTGCGCCTGCAGGGACGGTACCAAGGGTACCACCGCCTGTCATTATGGCAGGTGGTGTCCCCTTGGGCGCCACCCCACTGCAGGGCCGACGGTAGCGCATGGGTACCGCCCTGCCACCTTGGCAGGCGGCGGCCCCCATGTGGCCGTCCTTTTTTTTATTAATTTTTTTTATTGTTTTTTTAATTTAAAAAACATTTTTTTGCAAAATAAGTTTTATCGCACATTTACGGTGACGGTCATTTTTCCGTCAAATTTAAGCCAGTGTTTGGCTGTGATAGTCGTATGATCGTCAAATTTAACCCAATGCTGGCTTTTTCCCTCTTTGGACCTGATTTCTTCCAAAAGCCGTAACTTGGGCATACGATATCGGTTTTTGGCAAATGAGATATCGTCGGAAAACTGGTTTTCTCATCTTTCCAGTGGTGTGGATCTCATCACTTCTTTTTTCCATTGGTATATTCTACAGTCATTTTTTTGGCTGTTCTTCATGTATTTTCAGCTTTGTCATTTTTGGACATTTTGAGCATCATTTGTAAGCAATCTTTTATGTAAATGCACTGAGATAAAGTGCCAAACTATTGTACATACATTTTTTGGGGATCTTGCATATAATGTTGTGTCATATTTTGTACTTGCACTATTATTATAAAGTGCCATGAGGGGTTGTGTAGTTTGCCTTTATTTTTCCATCACATATTTGTCCAGTGAGTGTCCCTCCACGATGATTGTGAATCCATACCATTGGGGGTTGTGTAGTTTTCCTTTGTTTTCCATCACACCTTTGTCTGGTGAGTGTCCCTCCACGATGACCATGGATCCATATGATTCCAGCCTCATGCATGTGTGCTTTATTTTGCACACCACTTTTTTAGTTGCAAGTGCTTTCTTGCGCACTTTCAGATGTTGTTTCTTCTCCTTCATGCACTACAGGGTGTTTCACATCATTTCAGTGGATCTGTCAGGCTCTCCCAGTTCAGCATTATGGGGGGTATTATACTGTTCATGCTAATTCTTCCTTGGTTTCGCCTTGGAAGGAATCTTTCATTCTCAGTTGATCAGTGTTTTAGACTATTGGTTCTTGTGCCAGTTGTATCTTCATTGCAGGTGTTTGCCTTTGTTTGCCATTTGATTCAAGTTGTGTCGTTTGGGGCACTCATATAGATTGTTATCTTCTTGTTCCTGATCATCTTATCTTCAGCGAAGGTTCTTCAGCACCATAGTAATCATCTTTCGACAATTGTTTACAACTTCTTCTGCTTCAGTGATGTTTCTTTTTTGGTCTTCTGCATCTCTTTTTGGAGTAGAGCTTTTTCCCATGAGGTTTTCTCTTTTTCTCCTCTTTACAGAGATTTGGTTGTATTTGGGTACCTGATCTGGTCTAGTTGTTGAGACCCATGTTTGCCTTCTTGCATTGTAATTACCTTTGCTTTCTTGCATTTGTTTGTAGCTGCATTGTTGCTCATCTTAAGGGGGGGTGTTAGAGTAAAGGTTTTAACTTAATTATGTTGATTAAGTTACCTTTATTCCCTTCTTAAGATTTCACTTTAGTTTGCTAAAGTGACATTTAATAATTATATTAATTATTAAATATTTTCTTATTAGGGTTTCTTGAGGGTTTGCATGATCTCCTTTTTATAAGGATTGATCCCATTGTATTTCATATCAATTCATTCTCTCTGATATATACATTTTCAGTTTTCAGAGAACCCTTGCTTATTTGTCTCCATCTCTTCTTTTGTGATAGGTTATTTGCATGCAAGTGATCTTCGGGGTTTGTGGTGTTGTATTTTCTCAACTCCTACATGGGTAGCATGTTCACATTTTGCTGATTTTCAAATAGAACCAGGTCTCCTATCTTGAAGGTCCTAGGAAGCACGCCCTGATTATATTGTTTAGATAATGACCGCTAATAAGCTTTAAGGTGTTCGAGGGCCTATAAACGATGCTCATCGAGCATCTCAAGCTAATGCAAGTGGTTAATCCGATAGGTTTCATCATCAATCACCCCCTAAGGGAAACTCGTAAAGATGGGATTTCCAACTTTAAAGGCATGATAGCTTCGGTGCCATACATGAGGTTATAGGGCGTCATTCCTGTCGCTGTACGAACACTCATGTGATAAGCCCACAAAGCATAGGTTAACTGAATGTGCCAATCCTTACCGTGTTTATTAACTGTCTTACAAAGAATTAGCTCAAGCGTTTTGTTAGAAGCTTCTGCTTGGCCATTGGATTGCAGATAATACGGTGTAGAAAATCTATGTTGAATATGAAATTTTTCCAGGAATTGCTTTACTTCCTTGTTTTTAAATGGTGTACCATTGTCAAAAACAAGTGTAGCAGGCAGTCCAAATCGGGAAATGATGTTGTTGAATAGGAAGCTACAGATAGTTTCAGCACTTGTGGATCAGAGCGGAATGGCTTCAACCCACTTTGTGAAATAATCAGTAGCAGTGACAATAAAGGTATGTCCTTTAGAAGAAGGGGGTGATATTTTCCCGATAATGTCCAACCCCCATTTTGTGAACGACCAAGGAGAAGTTTGATTCTGCAACTCCTGAGCGGGAGCGTGGATAAGGCGGCTATGTTGTTGACATTGAAGGAACTTTTTGATGAAACCGAAGGAATATTATTCCATCGTCTGCTAGTAATACCCCATGTGTGTCATTTTTCTCACTAGGGATCTACCACCGAAATGTCCACCCCCAGAGCCCGCATGGGCTTCTTTAAGCGCAAGGGGTATCTCCATTCTAGTGAGGCATCTTAGTAGCAAGCCATTACACACTTTTTGATAAAGAACATCGGATAAGATGACATAGCGGGCTAAAAGATTTCGTATACGAGTGCGATCATTTTTTGTCACAGCATCAGGAAAGTTTCCATTCCTTAAGTAATTGTAGATGCTAGAGAACCACTCTCCCGAATTTGCATGAAGGCAAACCAAAGATTCAGGCGTGAGTTGATCGAGAACTGCCAAGGTTCACATGACCTGTACCATGAAGTGGTATTCCTTTGCATCTTCCTCTGAAGGTACCAAGGAATCTGCGCTTGCCATGGCATCCGCATGTCTATTTTCTCACCTAGGAATTCTATTTATTGTGAAAGAGGAAAACTGATTAAGCAAGGACAAAGCGAGGTCTCTATACCGAGACAATTTACTTTGTTTAGCTTGATAAGTTCTTGTGATCTAATTCACAATAAGCTTAGAGTCACCTAGTATATGAAGATGTTTAATTTTTAACACAATCGTGACACGTAAACCGACATTGAGAGCTTCATACTCGACGATATTATTGGTACAAGGAAAGTCTAATCGAAAGGATAGGGGGACCGATTTTCCTTCGGGGGATATCAGGACTACGCCTACTCTACAATTGGTCTAACACCTTGATCCATCAAAGTACATTTTCCATTTGAGGTCATAGTTGATTGTGAAGATATTCTCATTAGGGAATAAGTCCAAACCAGGGAAGGAGTGAGGCGACGGAGCATCCGCCAACTATTTGTCCACTGCTTGTCCTTTTACTAATTTTTGAGTGACAAATTTTATATCAAACTCAGACAACAACATAACCCACTTCGCTAATCTCCCCGCAAGGTCAGCGCTAGAGAATAGACGTCTCAAAAGATCTATTTTTACTATGATGTGAGTCTCAACATGGAGGAGATAGTGTCTCAACTTCTGCGTAACGAATACAAGAGAAAGGCACTGCTTCTCCATGGATGAATAATGGGTTTCACAATCGACCAGGATGCGGCTAGTGTAGTAAACCACTCTCTCTCTTCCTGCATCATCATACTAGGCCAGTAGGGCCGCCAAAGCATATGGTGAGGCATCAACGTAAAACAAGAAGGGTCTATCTTACATAGCCGAGATCAATACAGGAGGATTGGTCAAATAAGCTTTGATGGATTCAAAAGCTTTCTAAAATTATTTGTCCCACACAAAGCGAACATCTTTCTTCAGGAGACGAGTGAAAGGAAGGGTACGGTCAGCCAACTGAGATATGAATATGTGAATTTCCTGAATCTTCCCTTGTAAGCTTTGCAACCTAGTGATGTTCCTCGGAGGAGACATGTTAACAATAACATCAATCTTATTCCTGTCAACTTCGATCCCACGATAAGAGACTATAAACCCGAGAATCTTTCCGATGTCAATGCTGAAGACACACTTCTGGGGATTGAGTCTCATCTTGTAAATTCGAAGTCTTTCAAAGATAAGATGATGATTCCTCACATGATCTTGACATTTCATAGACTTTGCCAAGATTTCATCAACATAATCTTGCAAGATTTTATAAATGAAGTCATGAAATTTCAAGGTCATTGCTCATTGGTAATTCGCTCTTGCATTCTTTAATCCAAAGGGCATGACCACATAGCAAAAATTCCCCCAAGGGGTAGTGAAGGTTGTCTTGTATTGATCGTCTAGATTAATAGGGATTTGATTATAACCCGAGAAACTATCCATAAAAGATAACAATGCATGGCTTGTGGTCGAGTCCACAATCATATCTATATTAGGTAACAAAAAGTCATCTTTAAGAGAAGCCTTGTTAAGGTCCCGAAAGTCAATACATATACAGATGCGACTGTCAGGTTTACTAACAACTACTATATTCGAGATCCAGGGAGAATAGTCAATGGGACGGATAAATCTTGCTCTCAATAGCTTCTTTATCTCGGTCTTGACCATTAGGGCAACCCTAGGATTGATCTTTTAGATTTTTTGTTTTACGGGCTTGGCGTCGGGACATAAAAGGATGTTATGGACCACTATAGATTCATCTATGCCAGGCATATCCTCATACGTCCAAGCGAAAATATCAGGGTAAGCACGCAAGAGAGCGGAGTGTTCATCTACTTCCTCGGAAGAGAGGCACTTCCCAATCTTGATTACTTTTTCTGAAGATTTAGCATCAATAGGGACTTCGAGAGTATCCCCTTTAAGGAGGGAACTACGGTCCTTAGGATGAGATATTGAAACATCATCACTGATGTTAGATAGAGGGTCCTCCTTGTCAATGCTTAGAACAGATTCTCCAAAGTATGCTTGTTTATGTAAGTTATACGGGAATCATTTCTTGTGATGATAAGGAGGCAACGGGGAATAAGCACCAAGAAATTACCCCAATGCTTCATTCGAAGAGAAGACATCTACAGGAACTTTCTCCGCTCGTCCCCTTTCTTCTATCAACTCAGGATGGACCAATTTTAATGGTTCAGCCAAAATCATATTATCACTCCACCAAGGTTTTTGTCTAGACTGTTCAACATGACATCCCAAACCAAGGTTGCATTGTCATTGCTTAAACTGGATAGGGACTTGTATTCCTTGCTCGATACGTCCTATGCCTTTCTACCCATATCCATACTAAGAGGCAAGTTTATAACCAAACCCATAGCGAATTTGTAGATTTTCAAGAGGGGGCAGCTCTACATAGAGTGTTTCATTCCACCAATGGACATCAAAAGTTTCTATGGGAGTGGTCCCACTTCCCATACTTGGCTTGCAAGCATTAACCCCCCTTACAAGGGTAGAGTCACTCTCTAGGGGAGAAGCGGTTTCTTGGATAGGATCACACTTCTCCTCCTCAGTGGGAGGGTCACTTATTATCATGTTAGTGGAACTTGGAAACTCCATAGCGGAGGGGTTTGACTTATACTCCTCTATGAAGAATTCAGAGAAATTCAAGGAACCCCAGTCATCGCCTAAGAGAGCATTCGCTCTAGGGGATGAAGGAGGAGATAGAGGGGATTCATACTCTTTCATCTTAGGCGGTTCGTCTCAGTCGATACTTGCTCGAGGAACAACTCCTGCAATAGGTATCAACGAGGAACAAGCCACAGCGTCGGTGATTAAGGAAGGAATGCAATTATTGAGAGTGGGAGTGATTGAATTACAACCAACAACGACTAGCAAACAAAGGTGCACAACCTCTAGATCTACTTTAACTGTAACCACTCAATTGTTAACAACAAAATTCAAGGAATGATGTAGGGTAGAAGTTTCTACCCCCATATCATGAATCCAAGGTCTTCCTAAAAGAATATTATACGGTAACGGGCTGAGCATTACATAAACCAATGTAGGCAAAGTAACGAGACCCAACTGCAAAGGTAACGTTATCGTACCTAGAGCTTGGCTACCAACGTTATCAAACCCATGAATATATAAGGAAGAAGCCACCAAGGAAGATGAATCAACTTTGATTTTAGGTAGTAGATCTATACCACAAACATTAAGGGTTGAACCAGTGTCAACGAGGGTACGTCTAATACCAATGTTGTTAATGTTTACTATGATCATCAAAGGTTCTGCTTGTTTTTGCACATCCATAGGTGGGAGTTCCTGTGGGTGAAACATAATATTCGTCGAATCCACTCGAATATGTGTCATTAACGCATCAACATCTGTAGGCCTAGCCAAGGCAGGCAAGAGAATCTTTTGTAAGGCTTCCTGTAACATCTCTTGATAAACCAAAGCAGTCTGATGCAAATCCCAAAGTGAGATCTTATCCATAGTAACACGAAGTTGCTCGACAAGATCGTAATCACCTAATGCTTTGATCGTGGGTTTATGAGCTGAAGGAAGGCTAGGTTGAGACATAGGTAAAGAAGTAGGAATTTGGTCTGGCTGCGATGTAGGAACAACAGTTGGTTGTTCTAAGTTTTGTAAATTTATCCTTGTAGGGTATGTATGCTTGACGACATTATAAGAAGTAGAGTTAGTAGCCTTCACAAATCTTGAATATAAGTCCGATGGATTGCTACGACTTGAAATCCCATAGACGAAATAGTCCTTTCTAGGGAATGGCTCAGTCGAGGTCACATAAATGAAGGGTTTCTTAGGGCTTGGAAGAGCCATAGAAACTACTACCACATTTACCAACTCCTCAGCTGGTGACGAAGGAGTTTGTTTTGAAGATTTACAGATAGGGGAAAGTGCTTCTAAGAAATCATCTAGAGCATCTTCCAACATATCAAAATCTTGTTCATAAAAATACTTATCCAACATTATGAAAACGGATCTGACGGTTCACGTTGTGTTCACCAAAATTTGATATAAGGGGGATTCGCTGCACACAGGTCTCTTTATTCTCAATAGATAACCAAGGAATGAATTTCCCTTATATACCTCAAATTGAACAGATCAATGGGATCATGAAGAGAAATAAGAGAGTAGGTCCAGGATCCGAAAGTGTAAGACTTCTGGATTCCACTATTTTGGCTGAAGAGCTCTCGGCCAAAAGACGTCAGCGCAGTTCTAGGACGCCAACGTGACGTGTTGTTATCTGCAAGACGTGCTGCCATCCTAAGTTGTGGAGAACTCAGGAGCTCAAGCAGACAAAATAGAGTCTTATTTCTTGACTCAGATTAGAGGGCTTGAAGAATCAGATAATCAGTAGAAATTTAAGAACTAAAGGAAAATACAAGACTTTGAAACAAGGTCACCTTCGTGCATTCGAGTCTTTAGTCCAAACTTCCTTCCGTAACCTACACACAAAAGATTGAGGGGAAAAGGTTGGGGTTTTATAGGGGCCTGCCTCAATTAGACCCCGTATTGGTGTTCCCACCTCCACAAACAACTAGGTTTGGTAGAGAGTGTAAAGAAATATAACAAAGTAAGTGGTGAAAACAAAACCAACTTCGGAGTAGATCCCGCACCACAAAGTAGTAAACAAACTAGTAGGAAAGAGTGATAAGGAAAGAGAGTGTTACCCATGGGTCAAGACCCTCTTCCAGAGCACATGGGCACACCGCAATGTGCTTGCTTGAGAGTTGGTAGCTGCTGGGGGGACCTCAGTTCGGCATGGCTTTGCCAGTAAAAGTGCTGCTACTCAAGGGTAGAGTTTACCCAAGACTAAAGCAATAGTGATAATGCTTTGATTGATAACTTCCAACCCCAAAATGAGGGCCAAAAGGAGTTTTTAATGCATGCAAGGGAGGCACAGAGCCGTTTCACTCGAGACCTAACTGCCAGGACACGTGTTGCAAGGATCAAGGTTCTAGATTCTTCGTTTCAAACTTGGAAAACCGCTAGGACGCTAGTGCACCGCGTGGACATTTGCGCGCCGCGCAGGCGTCCAAAGCCTAGTTTTTCGAGAAATGCCTTGTCAAGTTTCTATCCTTCCACCATGCATTTGCATAGAGTCAGAATCGTGAAATTCTGCCTCATGGGACTTTATCATTAATGCTCCTAAGGTGTCATAAATGCTAGGCAAGATGCAAAAATGTGAAATTGCCCCTAGGTGCAATTCTGCGACATTACATCTAGGTATAGAAATTCCCAATGAATGTGGCTCAAAATTAGCTAAATCCACTTGTAGTCATTGTAAAAATTTGAAAAATCTCCTAAATATCAAGCTTTATTCATTAAAAATTGATATATTTTGCTAGAAATTCCCATCTCTTTTATTTCTTAGTGCTTTGGTCTCTTGTAAAAAATTGTTGTGATCCATATTTATTAGTTTAGCATGAATATATTTGTGAACATCCCATACATAAATGACTCCACTAGAAACATTTAAAAAATATCCTTTTATTTCATTCTCCATGGCTTTCCATTGTAAGGTCTTGTATATTGGTCTTCCAATATCTTTAGCATCAAGTAGTTATGGAACAAATGTGCTTGCCATAGTTTAGATCTTCTTCTTTTCTCTTCACTTTAATATTAATAAAATATATGTTTGTTACTTCTCACACACTAACTTGTGTTTGTAACTTTTCTTTATGTGTTTTGTGTCACCCCTTGCCTCCTTTCATTATTTTTCATCCTTTAATGGTGATGTCACAACTTCCATCATGAGAATTTGATTATTAACTATGCATGAGGGATTTTTATTCTTAAGCTAAGTCTTTTCTTGTGTTATATTATAATACTTAGTGTACAATACCTTTTGGACCTACATTTTAATCTAGTTTATAGTAATGTTTTAGTCTTACTTCCTTAACATACCCTTATCATGCCACCTAGAGGATGGCGTCGGCGGCTCTGGTCTTCCCGTGCCGAGCTAGGGCATCCGTGCCCTAGCTCGTCTTCTACTTTTTCCTGTCTGTGCGTGGCTGAGGGGGGGCATTTGGTTGTGTGCAGGGTGGGGCATGCTTTTTGTTCGTTTTTGTATGTGTTTTTTGGTGGCGTTCGGTGGTGGGGTTTCCTGTCTGCGCGCAGTCGTTGCTCCATTCCTTCGCTTGTGTGGTGGATGCGGCCTGGGTTTAAACATGGATACAATGTGAGGGGTTTTGGTAAGGGGGTGAGTTTTGTTTTCTTTGCTCTGCCTGGCCGTGGGTGGAGTTTTTGGTGTGGGGTGTGAAGCGGGGTGTGTGTTCTGGTGTTGGTGCTTCGGCAAAAATTTGGTGCGTGCCTTCCTTTGTGGTGGGGTGGTTTTGTGAGGGGTGTCTTCCCGTTGATGTCCTTCGTGATCTTGGGGTTTTTGTGAGTTTGCATGTCGGAGTAGGGTATTTTTTCCCTCTATGTTGCACGGAGAATCTTTTGGGGTTGACCCCAAAATGGATTTTCGATTGCCGTTTGGCTCCAAACCAACTCTTCAGAACTCGAAGGTTTTTGAGAATACTCTTTTTTCGGTGGAACCTGAAAAAGTTATGACAGGTCCAACAGGAGGGCCTAGAATCCCAAAGATTAATGGGTGCCTCGAACGATGTAAAGAGAGGCCGAGTGTAGTCATTCCGATGGAGATGATGGCTGAAGACATTGATTATTACTCTAGGCATTCTCTTTACTGCAAATTCTTAGGTTTGAAAATTTCTTTGCATTTCTTGGAGACGTGGGCTCGTAGGACATGGATGCTTGAAGGAGAGATGGAGATCCGCCTCCTGGAAAATAACTATTTCATGGTTTCTTTTGATTGTTTGGTGGATCGGAATAGGGTTTTTGAAGGTGGACCATACCTTTACAACCAGGTGGGCTTGTTCATTAAGTCGTGGCACGCAGGCTTCAACCCGACGGAGGAACTTCTGAATCGGGTTCCGGTTTGGGTTCGTCTCCCGAGGCTCCCAGTGGAATGCTAGCTGGAGGATGTGTTGTATCTATTAGCCTTGAAACTAGGGAAACCTGTGGGTTCGTCACAACAAACGCAATTCAAAAAGGTAATGACTTTTGCTCGGTTATGTGTGGAAATTGATTTAAGTAAACCATTGCCAGATTTGTTAGAGGTGAGTGCAGGAGATTACTCATGGGTGCAACAACTTGATTATGAAACGATTCCTTTCCATTGTCATTTCTGTCATGAGTATGGTCACCTCCTGTGCAGATGTCCAAAGGCCAAGCCTTTGGAGGCTCAATCTTCTCAGCCTTCGGCGAATCCACCCGGGGTGGATAAGGGCAAGCATCCCTCTCAGGGTTTTGGTGGTAGGGAAGATGGTTTTATTCTAGTTCGAGGCAGAAACATAAATAAAGGTCATAAAAGGACTTTGAAGGACAGGCAAGAGGAGGACACTTTCAATAGGTTTGAGGTGCTGGAGGATCTTAGTCAGCAGGAGGTGAATCCAGGTTTTTTGGATCTAGATCATGGGACTTTGGATATGGATCTACATGACTCTTCGGTTGTGGCTTCGCTTGCCCCCCAATAGGTGGGGGTGGCGGGAGTTCCATGCTTTGATGAGGTTGGGATTGTTCCTAGTTAGCCATTACTTAATTCTGAGGTTCCTCTGTCTCTGCTTGCTGAGGGGACCTTGGCTTTAGGGGCAGATCGCCAAGTGGAGGTGCAGGATGGGTTGGGTGGTAGTGCTGAGGAAGCGAAAGATAGTGGGGACAAGGATCCCCTCTTGCAGAAAGTTCGTTCGAAGGTGGGTAAGAAGATTGTCAAGCTGTCCTCTCAATTGGATGTTTTGCAAAAAACCCTCAAGAAGGGGGGGCCGGAGAAAAACACTAAATTGGGAAGGAAGAAGGATGAGGAGAAGATTAGGATGATAGAGGAGACTTTGGTGGAGTCGGGGTCAGTCAAGACTCTAGATTCACATTTTTCAGGTCCCTCGAAATGATAGTTCTCTCTTGGAATGTAAGGGGCTTGAACAGTGGCCCTAAACAAAAAGTTGTTCGTGATTTGATTCAAAGTCATACGCCTGATGTTCTTTTTCTACAGGAGACTAAGCTCTCTGTGGAGGGTATGATGGATTTAGTTCCAAAGTTATGGAGGAATGGTGATTGTTAATGCATTGGTGCTTAGGGGTCTTTTGACGGGGTGGCGTGTCTATGGAACCCGCAGAAGATCTACCCCCTTTGGTGGGTGTCTTTCAAGTCTTCCCTTTCCATGGTGGCCTCTTGTTTTATGTCTGGAGAAATTGCTCTCTTCTCCAATGTGTATGCGCTTGTGGAGTTGCAGGGGAAACAACTCTTGTGGTCCAACATTCGTTTAGTTCACAGCCTTTTTCCTTAACATCCTTGGATTATTGGAGGTGATTTTAATGCTATCATGGAGCTTGCTGAGAAGAAGGGTGGTATTGCAAGGTTGGAGGCTTCTGCGTTGCTACTCCAGGATAATGTCTCTGCTTTGAATCTTGTTGATATTAAGCCGGCCACTGGTCTTTTTACTTGGAATAACAGGAGAACTGGTGATGCTTCTATTTCTGAAAGACTTGATAGATTTATGGTGTCTAGCTTTTGGTTGGGGGACAGGAGGTTGACAAGCTTTGAAATTTTGGATAGTCGTGGTTCTAACCATTGGCCTATTAAGTTGGTGGCTGATGTGCCTCAACGTAGTGCTTGACCGTCTTTTAAGTTCCAACTCATGTGGCTTAGGGATGAATCTCTTCATGATTTGCTCCCTAGTTGGTGGGATCGGGGGAAGCCAGCTTATGACACTGCTATGTACTCTTTCTCAAAGAGGCTTCAGTATGTTAAATACAGTTTGAAAAGATGGAATAGGCAACATTTTGGTAATTTATTCTAGGAAAAACATATGGCTCAAGATAATCTGGATCTAATCACCAGGCAGATCCGCGATTAGGGCGGCCTCTTAGAGGAGCTGAGTTTGTTAGAGGCTACTGCTTTAAAAAAGCTCGAGGAATGGGAGTTAAGGGAAGAGATCTTTTGGAAACAGAAGTCTCGTATTGAATGGCTTCAGGCTAGTGATCAGAATACCTCCTTTTTCCATAACTCTGTCAAGGATCGGAGACAAGGTAATGCTCTTTCTTCTATTTTGCTACCTGATGGGGAAACTTTGTCCTCTTCTGCTTCTATTTATGCTTAATGCATCAGGTATTTCTCTACTCTCTTCACGGAGGACTCTCCTCCTGCAGAGGAGGATGAAGCAAGGATTTTAGATTGTATCCCGAAGCTGGTAACTAATGAAATGAATGATTCTTTGCTTGCTCCCATTACCTTGTCCGAGCTTGAGAATGTTGTGTTTCAGATGAAGAAAGGTAAAGCACCTGGACCTGATGGGTTCCCAGTTGAATTTTTTCAAGAATTCTGGGAAGTGATTAAATTGGATCTTTTGGAGGTTGTTCAGGAATCCTTTATGCATAAGCAAATGCTGAAATCCCTGAATGCTACTTTTTTAGCTCTTATTCCTAAGGTGGAGGGAGCTAACTCTTTAGATCGGTTTAGGCCTATTGCACTATGTAATGTGGTGCATAAAATTATTACTAAGTTGATTGCGGAAAGGATGAAACCTTGGCTTGAGGATTTAATCTCTGAGGAACAGGGGGGTTTTGTTGCTGGCAGACAGATCATGGATGGGGTGGTTATTGCTACTGAGGCCATACACTCTATGGAATCCTCAAAGGAGAAATCTATGTTTATCAAGCTGGACATGGCCAAAGCTTACGATCGTGTTAAATGGAGCTTTCTGTTTAAGGTTCTTAGAGCTTTCGGATTTGCGGAAGGCTAGATTGATTGGGTTAGAGGTTGTGTCACTTCCTCTTCCCTTTTGGTGCTGGTCAATGGTGAACCCACTTGCTTGTTTGGTGCTTCTAGAGGCCTCAGGTAGGGAGATCCCTTGTCCCCTTACTTATTCATCCTTCTTGCGGAGGGCCTGGGAAAACTCATCCATGCTTAGGTTGCTAGCGGCTTGCTCCAGGGATGGAGTTGGGGAGATGATATTCCCCCTCAGTCTCATTTGCAGTTCATCGACGATACTACTTTAATGGGCAGGGCTAAGGTTGAGGAGGCTCTCAATTGGCGCCGTGTGTTGGACTGTTACTTGGCGGCTTTTGGGCAACGCATAAATGAGGGAAAGTCCTTCATTTACTTCTTCCACACTCCTAAGGTTATTCAAAGGAGAATTGCTGGTATCCTTCGGTTCCAGATTGGCTCGCTACCTTTTTCCTACCTTGGAATCCCTCTCGCGGTTCGTTCTCTCCCCCAAAAGTTTTGGCTGGAGACTCTTGATAAGTTCAGAAGATTAGTCTGTCATTGGACTTGCAGGTGGCTTTCTTCTACTGGTAGAGTGACACTTCTAATGTATGTGGTCCAGGCTCTTCCTGTTTATAAGTGCTTTGTTCTCTCTGCCCCTTCAAGTTTTATTAAAGACTTCGAGAAATTGTCTCGTCAATTTCTGTGGGCTGGTAATCTTCTTCATAGAAAATGAAGTTTGGTGAAGTGGGATATTGTTTGTAGGCCAAAACAGGAGGGGGGTCTTGGTCTTTGGTGGACTGGTTTGAATGGGAAGGCTTTGGCTGCCAAGTTGTATTGGCGCTGGTGCTCTCAACAACACATGTGCTGGGCTAAAATTCTGACCTCCAAATATTTGGGGGCGGTGGACTGTAGTGAGGTTGCAAGATTTAATATGGAGGGGAAAGGCTCAGTGATCTGGGGAACCCTTAAACGTGGTGCCAAGTTGGTTAAATAGGGTCTTTTTTGGATTTGTAATGGGGGTTGAGAGGCTCTCTTTTGGCATGAATCTTGGGATGGACACCCACCCATTGTGTCCTCTCATCCCCACCTCCATGCTTTGTGCTAGTCTTTCGTGGAGGCGGGTTGGAGTGATGTGGCAGATTTCAAATTTCAACATTCTTTGGGTCAGATTTCTGTGGCCAGATGGAAGGACCCCTTAGTTTGGCCGCTTGGTGGTACGGTGGAGGATCGTCAAGAGCTTGCTAAGATCTTATCGGGTCGTTCCTGTAATTCTCTTCATGGGGTTGATGTTCTTACTTGGGGTCCTGACTTGAAAGGCAAATTTTCGGTTGCCTCTGGCTATCAAGTGTTGGATAAACAGAGGTTCGGAAGCTCCCAGGTTTCTTGTTGGAAGCAGGCTTGGAATAAATTTGCTTGGCCTAAGAGTAATTTTTTCTCTTGGCTCGTGGTTCATGGTAAATGTCTTACTTGGGACAACCTGTGCAAAAGGGGGTTTCAAGGCCCCTCCATGTGCATTTTGTGCGGTCAACATGAGGAATGCATATCTCATCTCTTTTTCCAATGTTCTTTAGCTAGGACTATCCGACATCATTGGTGGAATCTTTGGAGTTTACCGTGTTGCCACGTCTCTTCTTTGAAGGATTTTTGGAAAAGACAGGGTTCGTCTCCTGCCCCAACCTCTTTTCTTAAAATTGCTTGGAGCATTGGTCCTAGCTTGATTGTTTGGAAAATCGAGTTGGAGCGTAACAGAAGAATTTTTCTTGGTAAAAAATTGTTTATGGGGCAACTTTGGCGATGAATTCTTGGCGCTTTGCAGGAGACTTTGACTGCGAAGTGTGATTTGTTGGTGTCGTTTGATCCTGGAGACTTGGGCATTGTAAATGCCCTTGGCCTTGACACTGGGGTCAGGGGTCTTTTGTGCAAAGAGCACCGTAGACGTGGGCTTGAAAGGGTTGCTCGCGAGGGCTTTTGGTGCCCACTTGCTCTTAGGGAGCTAAAAATTAATACTGATGGGTCATCTAGGGGTAATCCTGGGCATGCTGGTGTTGGTGGTATTGGTAGAGATAGCCTTGGGGTGGTGGTTTTCTTCTTTTCCACGTATCGTGGTCTGCAAACTAATAATCTTATGGAGGCGAGTGCTATTCTCTTGGCGTTGGAGCGTGCGGTGGCTCTTGGATGGCGGCGGATTGTTTGTGAGGCTGATTCCCAAGTGGTTATTGATATGTTGAATAACCAAAATTTAGAGGATGTGAATTGGCAGTTGGCTGTGGTTGTTAAACAGATTGTTTCTCTGAGTGGTACTTTGGAGTCCATCATTTTTCGCCATATTCCACGGGAATGGAATAGGGTGGCTGACGGACTGGCGAAATGGGCGTCGGAAAACACGGATTCTTGGTGTGTGGATGATTGGGACAATCTTCCTGAATATATGGCTCCTATTCTTGAGGACTGGGTTGCTGAGGATATACGATGCTTCTTAGGTGTGAATTAATTCTTGATGTTTTTGGCCCCTTGCGGCCTCTTTCTTCTGACTTTGTAATGCTGTGTTGATTCAATAAAGTTTTTACCCTCCTTTTATTAAAAAAAAACATACCCTTTGATAATTTAATTATTTAGGGTCTTTTTTTTTAACTATGTTGATTGATTAGAATATGCAACTTATGTGGTATGGTCCTAGCCATTGTATCTTTAGTTTACCCAATTTGTTGAAATTATTATTATAAAGTAGTACTATACCTTGTAGTTCTAGTTCCTAAATTATATCATCTAGGAATACCATCCTAGGATTCTTACAAAAACTTGGTTTCATTCATGTTCCACAACTATTCTTCATAGGACTTCATCTTTTCCCAAAAATATAATTATCTATTAGTAATGACATAGGGGAGATATTTTGTAGTTTAGTATCCTTTTATCTTCTTTGATGTAATTATCTAGGGAGGTGTTCTTAGATAGTAGCTAAACAATATCTTGTAATTCATTGGGTACCACACTTATCTTGAACCTATGCACTAGGGAAATCATATTCAATATGTTCTCCTAGTTCAATATTATCAATTCTTAAAATATAGTTTGGTCCTTGATTGGATATTTCGGGATTCAAAATAATATTGAAAAAGCATTAGCCATCACCATATTCATCAATATATTAATGGTTGGTTAATAAGATATTTTAATGGTTCATAATTTATGTAGAAAATCAATGGAGTTGCTAAGAGATAATGTCTAAAAATTCATATAGAAAATACCATAGCTAAGGTCACTCGTCCATTTTTGTGTATTTTTTTTTGGCTATTGTAAGTTTTTTGCTTACAAAAGGAATCAAATGATCCTTCTTGCCTTTGAGCTATATTAGTACCACATTAATTGCAATACTGGATGCATTGATATGAACATAAAATGGTTGCATCCAATTTAGAAATATTAAGATTAGAGTCTTTGCTATCTTATTTTTTAGTGTATAAAATGCTTTTTGGTATTGATTTGTCCATTCAAACTTGTTCTTGTTATTTTTCTTCAACAATTATTTAGTGATTTTAGAGATTGCAATATATTTTCTAATAATTTTTTGGTGGTAACTAATTTATAAGACCAAAATGTTTTGTCTTTGTTACATTCTTTGGGGTGGTAGATTTAGAACTATAGCTATTTTAAGAAGTTATATCATCATTCCTTCTTTGTAAATGATATGTCATAGAAAAGTGTTGAATGATGATGTAAATGTGCATTTTTTAAATTTATTGCAATTCTAATGCTACATCTTTCAATTATTAGCCTTAATACCTAAATATGATCTTTTAGTATTCTAATAATTGTCTAGTCATCTAGGTACACTTCAATAAAGTCATGTATGAAATGTTGAAATGTTCAAATATATTGACCATAATTATACTAAACATTGTGTGTGCATTCTTTAGTTTGAATGACATGATTGTATATATATGATCCCCATTTTGTTGCAAATGTAGTTTTTATCTAGTCTTATGATATTTTTAGTTGATGGTAACAAAAAAAATCATTGTTTGGGTATACTTTAGTAAGTCATCGATTTCAAAATAATAGGGTATTTTAATAGGTGATACTCCTCATTTTATGTGGTTTAATCTCTTATTATGTAGTGTCGTAGCTTGATATATAGTATCCATTTGTGTCATTATGAGATTTTTTCTATCCATAAAGACTTTTCTTAGTCTTAATATTTTTTTATGCTTTTTTGGTTTTTGATATGCCCATGCTCCTATTATATCCTCCATATTAGTTGAAGAATTATTATTGGTTGAATATTTTACCCTTCACAATTGGGCTCACTATCCCATTCCTTTCTAGGTATTGTACATATGTATAATGTTTTATTGTAATCATCCTATTTTTCTTTCTTCATTCTTGAAGTGAATTTATTCTATGTATACAACTTTCATTCATTTGTTGAATGATATATAATAATTTTATATTTTATTTTAATATTAGCTCTTCATTATCAACATAGAATATTTATTTTTTATCTAGAAACATTTAACATCCAATATGATGTTGAATATTTCTTGATATCTTTCATACACATCTATAATTTTGAATTCAACTTTTGTCTTTATACCCATGGAGTCTACTTGAACATTTGGTCATGTGCCTATTGGACATATAGGGATTCCATCTACTAAAGAAATGTAACATGGTGTTTCATTTAGTTGTGATTTTTTGAATGCTTTCCAAATATATTTAGGTATAATATTTATGTCTCCTCTTAGGTCCAGTAAAGCTTTTTTGACCATTTTTTTTGTTTACCTTGACATCTAATAAGATTGGTTTCTTTTATGTCTCCTCTTAGGTCCAGTAAAGCTTTTTTGACCATTTTTTTTTGTTTACCTTGACATCTAATAAGATTGGTTTCTTCTTCCATCTCTTTTTGGTTTTTAAGGATATGATATGTGGTTTATTGTGTTGTATATCCTTTTTATTCTATTTTTTTTTTTTTTAAAATTCCAAAAAAAATTCTCCTTCTATTAGATTGGCCATTGTTTTTAGGTTTTAGGCCTCTTTTTTTCAAATAAATATGTTTATTTATTTTCTTATTATTTTTATAATTTTTTTGTTAAGATTTGGGATTTCATGATCACTAAATCATGATACCATTTTTTAGGATATGCTTTTACTTCTCACTTCCATCTACATCTTCTAGTATCTTCTTGTTTTTATTGGTATCTAATCCTCCATGAGTTAATTGTTGTAGCATTGTTCTCTTTTATATGAAAATTTTCAAGAGTTTTTTTCCTTAGTTATTCTTTGCAAGGTTTATATTATTTTTCTAATAATTCTTCCTTAGTTATAAAAGGTTCTCCTACTTCATGTTTATATTTTATATTTATTTTTTGACATCTCTTGATACTTTATCCTTCTTTCTCATACATGTTTATTAATATGAATTGACACCTCACAGTACATTAGGACATGATATTTCTTCACTTCTTGTTCCTTTTACTAGTCTATTCTTATAAAATTGTACAACTTTGAGACAACTAAATGCATCATGTGAATTATCACCACAAAATCCATAATTTTTATTCTCTTTTTGCTTCTACATTCATTAGCATAATGACATGTCTTACCACAATAATAACAGGTTACTCTTTGATTTCTTCCTCTATTTCAATCACCTCTAGAATTATTTTGGTAGCCTCTTTTATTATATACTTGAGATAAATAATCATTGTATCTATTAGAAGGATCCTAATTATATATTTAGGGCACCACATGGTTCACACTATTAATTTTCATTGGTTGAACTCCTCCATCTCAATTCTTGATAACAATATATGAAGGCACTTATGACCAATCCTTAAGCTTTGGTAATTCCTCTATCTATAAATGGCTCTTCTTTATTCATTCCTTGAACCAATAGTTTATATCCTTCTTCTTCCAATAAAATAGGCTAGTCATTTATAGATGTTTATCCCATCGTTTACATGTACACATTATATAATTTATTTGTTCTTCTAGGGGATTTTAGAAACTCAACCCTTACTAAAATTACTCTTTTGGTACTTTCCACCATTAGGAATTCATTTCTTATGTATCCCTCTTTATTGCAATAGGTACACCATATATTGGTCCTTTTGGTTAGGTAGAATTATCACTCCTTAGAATTTATGGTTTCAATTTTGTTGCTTCATTGTATGCAACAAACACTCATACATCTACCATACTCTAACTTTCAATTTTAAATTATATATAAGCCATTCCATCCTTTTTTAATCTATCAAAGTTTCTTCTAATTTATAAGCCACACTTTAAAAATTGGTCATACTCTTTCATTTAATTGTTTTTTGTTGTTTTATTTCTCTCACTTTATAAACACTTTTCATTGGGGCATTAGGGGAATAAAAGTTTATAAAAATCAAGTCGCTTCTTTCTTCGCATATTTTATCATGTTTAGGGCATATCTTAATATACCATTTCAGAGCTTCATCTCTAAGTGTTTCTACAAATTCATATAAGTTGGTTTCATTATAATCTATTCCATCCTTGATCCTACAAGATTATGAGATGAAGAGATGCTCACTAGAATCCTTAGTATCCTTACCAAACGTAAAGAAGTAACAGTCCTATTTATGGCCATCCTTTTTGGAGTTGAAGGTGTATTTGATTCATCTTCATATTTTAGGGTTTGTCCTTTCTCCTAATGTATCTTTGACTCTTGGTTCTCTTGCCCTCTCTTCTTTAGGTCTTTTCTATCTAGTTTTAATTTCTTATAGTTTGATTAACCTTTCTCTTCTACCTTTATCTCTGGATAATAAGATTTCAAAATAGTCACTACCTAACATCTCTTCAAATTATTTCACTCTCTCTCTTATGATTTTACTCTCTAACCTCAACAAGGATTCACTATTTATTTCTTGTCTAGAAACTCTTCTTGACTTAAGTGGTGTGTGAGTGGCTCTTGGTGGGGGGTTCACCTTTTCAAGGTGTCATTTCATCTTGGGAGATGCAAATTTTAATAATGTACTATTATGTAATGGTATTTTAAAAATAATGTAGGGTTCTCCCATCATTCTTAAATTGTTTCAATTATATCAATAATTGGATGAATACACATTTCCCTTATCTTTTGTTACATTCCTTTCTTTGTCTTGAAATTATTTTTTTATTATCATTTGTACCTTCTATAAACATACACTTTTACTTACTAATTTTCTAAGTACTCTTCACTCAAATTTAGAGGATTTAATTTCAAATTTGGACTTAAAAAACCTTAATATATTTACTTATTGTGACTCTAAAATTATATAGATCTACTTTAGAAAGTGGATTTGTAGTCAGATTTTTAATTTGTAGCACACTACTAATTTTATATTTTGGAGTCGGGAATTCATTTTGTGGAGCACTAGTACTTCTATGTTTTGGCTGAGCATTGTTGATTCCATGCTTTGGTTGAGCACTATTTTTTCTAGGCCCTTTCTCTAATGATTCCTTAAATCCATCATATTCTCTTACAATATTTGATAATCTAGTCAAATTTTCTTCCACCTTGTTAATATGAATAATTTCTTAGATGTTTTGATGTTATTGAGTGGCATAATAACTATCTATCCTATTGTTGGAAAATTCTCATCACTTCCAATTTTGTTTCATGCAACCCTTCTAATGTGTTCAATCAAGGCTTCTCTTCCCTTCTTTATCCATTTGAAGTATCTTTCCTATCTTTCTTGGGTTTGTTTCAACCTCCTTTATGTTAGGAATAATTCGATTGAAGAATAAATTTTCCTAATGCCAAGACTCAGAGGATAAAAGAGATATGCCTTTCAAAAGTTTACAATTACAGTTCATTAAGATGTACATGTAAGAAATTATAGAATTGAGAAATACATTCAAACACAAATGACACCAAATTTATGTGGGAAAACCCTTACGAGAGAAAAACCCACCACACCAAAGAAAAACTCTTGTGTTACAACAAAAGAATTTACATACAAGTTTCAGTCTCTCCTTCACAGGTGACAATTACTACAACAACAAATTTCCCTGATCAACCTTACACCGAATAACACTGTTAAAATACTTCTCGACTTAGCATACAATGATATTCACAAACTAACCACACATTGATCATTCAACCATCTAACCTTCAACCTATTACGATTCCGGTGCATTACCATGCACAACAAATGCCATGATCGATTCATTCTCTGCACAACCAGTTTAATTCAACTTCCCCTGCAGACTAATCATCGAAACTTCTCAGGAATCCAAACAGCCTCTGTCCAAGTTAGCAACCTCCACTTAACGACGTACACATTAGCAGTCAACAGGTTTGTGCATTTCCCCTTCATATACCGCTTGTCGTGGCTAGGGTCCACCAAGACACGCGTACACTGCTTGTGAAGTTCTAGAGAATCAAAAGGGAATCTACAATATTCCCAATAAGTCTCCCAAAAAGACTTAATATGATGACACGTGTTCGAAGCCTGCACAACTCCTCGTGAGTCACTTGGGACCCACCACAAGAGGCACAAGACTAGCGAGCACCATTGATTAAGCCAACAAGTGTCATACGCTTAGTCAATTTTACTTGCTTCATAAGATTATGTTGGTTCTCATTACAAAGGAGCATGGAATAAATGAGCACCATTGGATTAATCACATCACAACCATAGATTGGGATCACCTTTTATTGATACACTCTATTGTGATCCCCACTGCCGTCAGAATCCAAGTCGCTTTCATCTGCCATCGGTCCATCGGCGTAGCCCGGTGAAGAGTTCCATTGATGACCCCAACTCACACCGATACAGTTCATCACATATTGGCATATCAGTGAGACAACACATTGTCACTCACCGATATGCGATCATTCTACCGATGAAGCCAAGGTTCATCACGCTAACGCCAAAGAGAAGGAAGGACTCCACGGTATAGCAGAAAAAAAATGAACAAAAGGTAAATTCGTCAAGTCCTTAATAGAGGTTCAAGCCAACAAGTTAAGGCACATTTTCCAATAAGCTCCCACTTGACGAAGACTTACTGGCTTCCTCCAGACTTCAAACTTACTGAAGATCATAGGCCCCAAGGCCCATCGAACTTGCACACCACCTAAACTTGTTCATGCTCACTGGCTTTGTCAATGCATCAACAAAATTCTTCAGAGTATCCACCTTTTCTAAACAGACCTTTCCATCCTCCACCATATCTCGAACAAAGTGATACTGCACATCGATATGTTTCGTCCTGGCATGGAAAGTTGGATTTTTTGCCAGAAAAATAGTACTCTGACTGTCACAACAAATAATAATTTTCCCTGCATCAAAACCAATATTAGAACACAATATTCTAATCCAAACAACTTCCTTACAGGCGCGAGTTGCTGCCATGTACTCAACCTCCGTAGTGGACAAAGTGACTACAGCGTGTTGCTTGCTCATCCAACTAATTGCACCACCATTGAACATGAAAGTATATCCATTGGTGGACCTTCTGCTATCAATATCCCCTGCCCAATCAAAATCCACATATCCACAAATGCTGAGAGTCCTTTGTGAACCAACCAAATTTCCATGGTAACACAAAGCATATTTTGAAGTGCCCCTCAGATATCTAAACACTCTTTTCATAGCATCCCAATGTGTCCTTCCTGGATTCACCATAAATCTGCTTAGAACTCCCACTACTTGGGTAATGTCAGGCCTTGTACAGACCATTGCATACATTAAACTGCCAACTGCACTAGCATAAGGCACTCTAGTCATGTCCTCCATCTCAATAGGAGATTTTGGACAATCTTCAACAGATAGCTTCGTCCCCTGCAAAATTGGAACAACTAGCTGCTTGCAATCATTCATACCAAATCTCTTCAGAACAGTATTAATATACTTACTCTGGCTAAACCAAAGTTTTCCACTTTTTTTTGTCACTGGTTATTTACATCTGACACATAAACATATGCTTCACAGCCAAAGACACGAATATGTCAGAGAGAGGGATTCTTACTAGACCAAGCTTCCATTGGCGTTTTATCAACTAGTGCTGACGAAGGAGACCGATTTATCAAGTAACATGCTGTAGCCACAACCTCAACCCAAAATTTCTGCTCTAGACCAACATTGCTCAACATACTTCTTGCCTTCTCCATCAACGTCTTGTTTAACCTTTCAACAACTCCATTTTGTTGCAGAGTGTAAGGTATTGTTTTATGCCTTTTAATCCCATGGTCTTTGCAGTACCTTTCAAACTCATCAGAACAAAACTTTCCACCATTATCAGTTCTTAGACACTTTATTTTCCTTCCAGTCTGATTTTCCACAAGGTTTTTAAATTCCTTAAAACGACTGAACACTTCTAATTTACTTTTTAAAAAGTACACAAATGCCCTTCTCGAATAATCATGAATAAAAGAAACATAATACTTAGAATTCAATAACGAAGGAACATCCACTGGACCACACACATCAGAATGAATATAATCTAGAACACTAGAAGATTTGTGAGGACTACAGTAAAATGAAACACGGTGTTGTTTACCATATATACAATGTTCATAAAATTCAAATTCAAGGTTACAATCATCAAGGCCCTCAACCAGGCTTTTATTTTTCAAGGCTTTTAAACCTTTCTCACCAATGTAACCAAGCCTTTGATGCCAAAGCATAGAATTTTCTACTGGAAGTTTAACTTCCAAGGAATTTTCTCCAATAGGAACATTTTCATTCTTCTCTTCACGAACAACCTTATGTGACTTTGCAGAGACACTATTGCATTGAACAACCAGTGTGTCCAGCTTGTACAAAGTACCAATTCAGGTACCCCTAGCCAGCACCATCGAGCCTCTAGTCATTTTACAATCATTGCTTGAGAACAAGACTTGCACTCCAACATCATTCAGCTTGCTTACATAAAGTAAATTTTGAGCCAGACCTGGTGTATGCATTATGTGATCAATTCCCTTAATTCTACCATCAAGAAACTGAATTCTGACTCTTCCACGACCAACTATCTCTAGAGATGAATCGCTTGCCATATACACCTTTCCACCATCGTATTCTTCATACTTTATAAACCAGTCTTTGTGAGATGTCATGTGGAAGGATGCTCCAGAATCAATCAGCCAAACATTATCTAATGCCTGAGTTGCCAAGGCTGCAATGAAGGCATCTGCATCGCTCTGAGAAGAATCATTGTCAGATAATTCTTCTTCTTTTTCTCCTCTTTGCAATCCCTTCAGTCATGACCAGGCTACCCACCATTCCAACACTTCACCTTGGACTTCTTGCCAGGAGACTTTGATCTTCCTTTTGATTTCGATTTGGACTTCTTGTCCTTCTTCTTACCTTTTTCTTTTAATTTACCTCAATCATCTAGAGCCTCCTTCGCCATCTCAAAAGACTTCCTTCTCATCTCTTCTGATAACAAAGAAGCAACCACATCTTCCATCTTGAAAGTGGTTGTCGTGCTCCCAATCGCCATCACCAAGTGATCCCAAGAATCTGGCAAAGAACATAACAATAACATACAATGATATTCATCATCAATCTTCACACCCACAGATGTTAACTGAGCAATCAACGTGTTAGATGTATTCAAATGATTAGCCACAAACACCCCCTCTTGCATTTTCAAAGAGTATAACTTCTTCCTTAAGAACAATTTATTTACCAAGGATTTACCCTGATAAATATCTCCAATCTTCTTCCACAACGAAGATGCAGTCTTCTCTTCATGAATGTTCAGGAGAACAAATTCTACCAAATAGAGTCTTATCAACCCTTTAGCTTTTCAATCTGCCACTTCCCAATCTTCTTGCTTCATGCTTGTAGGTTTTGTTCCAGACACAATAATCCAAAGATCACGAACAAGTCTTCCATTTTAAGTTTCCACAACTCAAAATTGTTGCCATTGAATTTCTCAATTTCAATCCTTCCAGACGTACTTGTCATTGCCATCTCAATTTGTAATTAGACAAATTTCAAGACTTCTACAAAACTCCCATTGAACAGTAATTGACACAAAAAACCAACCTACCCACAAGGATAACAAAATTGGCCAAGCTCTGATACCACTTGTTAGGAATAATTCAATTGTGGAACAAATTTTCCTAATGCCAAGACTTAGAGGAGAAAATAGATATCCTTTCAAAAGTTTACAATTACAGTTCATTAAGATGCACATGTAAGAAATTATAGAATTGAGAAATACATTCAAACACAAATGACACTAGATTTACATGGGAAAACCTTGACGAGAGAAAAACCCACCACACCAAAGAAAAATTCTTGTATTATAGCAAAAGAATTTACATACAAGTTTCAGTCTCTCCTTCACAGGTGATAATTACTATAGCAACAAATTTCCCTGATCAACCTTACACCGAATAACACTGTTAAAATACTTCTTGACTTAGCATACAATGATATTCACAAACTGACCACACATCGATCATTCAACCATCTAACCTTCAACCCGTTACGATTCCGATGCGTTACCATGCATAGCAAATGCCATGATCGATTCATTCTCTACACAACTGGTTCGATTCAACTTCCCTTGCAGACTAACCGTCAAAACTTCTCAGGAATCCAAATGGCCTCTGTCTAAGTCAGCAACCTCCACTAAATGATGTACACATCAACAATCAACAGGTCTGTGCGTTTCCCCCTTCATATACCACTTGTCGTGGCCAGGTTCCACCAAGACACGCGTACACAACTTGTGAAGTTTTGGAGAATCAAAAGGGAATCTACAATATATCCAATAAGTCTCCCGAAAAGACTTAACATGATGACATGTGTTCGAAGCCTGCACAACCCCTCATGAGTCACTCGGGACCCACCACAAGAGGCACAGGACTAGTGAGCATCGTTGATTAAGCTGACAAGTGTCATACGCTCAGTCAATTCTACTTGCTTCATAAGAGTCTGTCGGTTCTCATCACAAAGGAGCGCAGAATAAATGAGCACCATTGGATTAATCACATTGCAACTGTAGATTAGGATCACCTTCAATCGATACACTCTGCTGTGATCCCCACTTCCATTGAAATCTAAGTCGCTTCCTTCTACCATCGGTCCATCAACATAGCCCGATGAAGAGTTCCACCGATGACCCCAAGTCACATCGATATAGTTCATCACATATCGGTGAGACAACACATTGTCACTCACCGATATGCGATCGTTCTACCGATGAAGCCAAGGTTCATTGCGCTACTGCCAAAGAGAAGGAAGGACTCCGCGGTATAGCGGAAAAAGAATGAACAAAAGGTAAATTTGTCAAGTCCTTAATAGAGGTTCAAGCCAACAAGTTGAGGCACATTTTCCAACACTTTATTCTTTCATGTGCATCTCATAAACAATCTCAGTTTCCTCAAAATTTTCTCTTGATCTCTTGCTATCTTGTTTTGCCATAAGTGTTTTTGATTTATGATTTTATTAATAATTTTATTCATCCATAACGAGTTTCTCATTCTTGTTTTTGTGTCACATATTTTTTAGAATCCTTTTAAGGATCCCCTGTTCCATTTATACCTATACATCTCTTTCACTATAATAACTATAATCAATAGTCAATTTTCTCTTAGCATTCCTTATTGCAAAAAAATATTTTATTTATATAGTTTATCTTCTTACACATCAACAAATTGGGGTTCTATCAATGACCTTAAATATTGACAAAATAATATGGGCTTGAGGTCTAGATTATTTATGTTAGAGAAGTTAACCCCAATGTGATACAATAAGAAGGAAATTAAAATAGTGTGATAGATAACATACACATGACATAAAGATTTACATAATTATATGCATTCATGGACACAATAAGGTAGGTTTATTCATATATTTATATCTTATACTCTTAAATAATGCATAGTTTTTACAAGCATAGATATACACATCATATATGCTTAGGTAGCATTTGTTATATGCTTCTCTTTCTTCATATTACATTGGCATCCCTTGTGGCAAGGAAAAATTCTTAAGTAACCTTCATCTAGTTTGGGGACATGCATTTTTATGTATCATTGCGTCTTTCCATCCTTCAAAAGGTATTGCATTATGTTAGTTATTACTCCAATAGTCTTTTGGTGACTATTAGTCTATTCTTTTTTCAAGTCTTGACTTGCTAAAATGCTCCATGTATAATTCATTAATAAGCTCATCAATCATATGATCAAATACCTATTCTTGGTGGTCTTTTTGTTAACCTATCTATAGTTTACCCTCATTCACATTGTACCATCTTTTCTCTTTACAAGTACTATAGATAATGCAAATATGCTAGAATTAGGCTTGATGTGACCTATCTCCAATAATTATTTTGTGGATTTTTCTATCTCCTCTTTGCACATACATGGATGGAGGTAAGGCATGGTCATGACAACCTTAGGTCTTAGTTCCATCTCTATTATGTGTTGGAATTATCTATCTAGTGGTAATCCTATAGGTAACTCACTAAACATTACACTATGCTTATCCAAAATATTTTAAATGTGAACATGATAAGTATGAGACTCATCCAAGGGTGAGTTATAAATTTATTCTTTAATGTAGATGGTTCAAGTTTCAAAGCCCTCTTGACAACCTCTTAAAGCGAAGGAGGGAAAAAATCCTTAACAAGACCCTTGATATTTAAAGGAAAGTGATTCTCTTTTTGGATACATCGTACATCATAACTACAACATGCTAAAATTTAGAAACATAAGATTTTATTGAGTTTTATTTCTTGAATCTTGCAAGCTCCCTAAAATACTCATCCTCATCTTTCCACTCAAAATGGTCTAAATTCCTTTGGTTGAAATCATCACATGTTTGCACAAGGCTATTCTCTTGTGTGACTAAACCATAGTGTAACCAAACATACACAACACCCTCTAAATACAATATGGCAATTTGGATGACATCTTCCTCCTCCATAGGGTTGAGTGCAAAGAAAGTCTATAATTTGTAACTAAGCTTATACAATTATCTTGTTGCTACCACCAAAATTAGGGCATTTAACTTACTTTCCTTTCATTGCAAGCCTCTCTTCTCTTCATTTTTGCTACTAGCAACCCAATTTTTCAACCATGAATCCTTTTCTAAGGATCTCCAAGTAGTTGACGAAGAATACTATGGTTTTGAATGCTTTAGGTTTCTCTTGATACTCTTCAAATATTTTGTCAATCTTGTTCATAAGAGTAGTATCAAGTTTTTTTCCTTCTCTCTCCTTCTTTTATAAATAAATGGGCTTAGTAAGGTTTGATATGGAGCTAACAATGGATTGGTTATTTCCAAACTAACTTCCTTATCTTGAAAGTGTTCTATCATAGTAGATAGATTTTTTATATTGCTTTGAAAATGTAACTTTTGTGTCAAAATATGATTTTTCAACCATGCAAGGATGTAAATGATGATTGAACAAATGCTTCATAATTATTAAATGTTTTACCTATCTCCTTGGGTTACTTGTGCGACTATAGAATTGATCCTATGGGTGTATTTCTAACCTTTATCTTGTGAATATCATAGGAAACTATATATTTTATCTCTCCAACTTTGAGAATGTCACTTCCAATTCCTCTTGATATCCTTAATTTATCCTCACTTAGAATTGGTTTTTGGTGTTTGTTGGTTTATACTTAGTAGGGATACACTTTAAGCATACAAGGGTTTTACTAAATAAATAAAAACATATGGGATTAACTTAAAAGACTAGATAATAATCAATAAGACTTGATAAAGCAAGTGGAGAAACTCTCTAAAGAAACCAACATTTAGCCAACTTAAGAACTAACCTCCATAACAACGACAAACTATTCTAACTACCAATACATTCAAATCATTCATCACATCATAAATCAAATGACTCTTAAAATGAATATTAACATCAATACTTCTATTATGAAAGAGTTAAAATTATTGGGCAATAAACCTTGTCTCGATTAATGTTTTTTTGGTCATAATTCTGACTTTTGATTAGTGGAGAGGGGCCAGTAGTCGTGCGGGCTAACTTCATCACCATGTAGTGATTGATTGGAATATCATAGGACCTTCGTTTTTTTTTTGAAATGTGGACTAGCCTCTTATCTATCTATAACTAAGGTTTGGAGGTGTGACTCATCATGCAACTTGCCACATCAACACATCTACTGAGAAGTGTCCAAAATTTGAATTTTTAAAGATTCAACCAAATCTTAATCATGGTACCCCTAGTAGTCGAACAAAAATATATTATTTGTTGCTTATAGAATATCATATTTTTATTTAAAATAAAACTTATATGCAACTTAAATGTACCAAATACCTATTGGTAACCATAAATCTTTTTTATCGCTAGCTTTTATATTCAACACAAATGGACCAATAATTGAACACATAAAAACTATTTGTTGTTATAAAAACAACACACAATTATTTAAATTACAATTTATATCAAACAAAAATGGACCAATAGTTGAACACTAAATTTTTTTGAAAATCCTTCACATTTATTGAAAAAATACATGGTATTTATTGTGCCCACCTTTTATATTTGTGATAGAACAAACTATTAATATTAAATACTCCAATGCTTGTACATTGCTACCCCAATTGTTGTACACATAAGAACTATATTTGTTCACTATATAACTATACTTGTTTAAATGAGTGTCTTATTTTATCAAATGAGCTTTTAATTTTATAAATGACACACTTATAGTGGATAGTTTAGATATTTTATTTGAGACAAAAAAATATTTATTTCACTTGTTCATGAATGTATTTATATATTTTTTACTTGAACAACTATTGGTCTCATAATGTCACATATTTAGTAATATTTTGATTAATATGTGAAATGATTATATACAAGATATAATATTAATTCATTCTAGTATTGATATGAATAATCACAATTGACTGCACGACTATTGGACCCCGCACGCGCCCCTCTCCCCTAATACTCATAAATTTCTTATTCAATTAAAAAAAAATCCGATATCTCATAAATACAGTTTAAGCAATATTTACTCTCGGTACGAAGCATAAGTAGGCCTAGTTAAAAAGTAAGTATTTTGAGGAATTAATTTTGTATTTACAACTTTTAAATAGAGACTTCTAAATACAGTGTTCCAAAGTCAATTTAGCTAATGTAGTTGGTGGGCTTGTCCAAAATTTCCACGGATAAATCCAGCCTGCTATTACAGGAAATAATGGCGACCGCGTAAGAAAGAATCCAAAAATAGGTGGAGATAATGGGATGGTAAGAACACAAATAACAGTCAATTGGCCAAAACAAGAGGAATTTTCAAATATTTTTGCCTAACTTAGCGGCAGCGAGGGTACCCAAGCAATCCAAGTGGGAGTAAAATTGTCGAATCAACGCAGAGGCTCAAAATTACAGTTTTCATCCTCGCATTTCTTTTGTCGCAGGTATAGCAATGTTAAAAGGAAGGGTTAGGGTTTGATGGCAAAATCCAAATCCGTCAAGAAATCATTAAAATCATGCACCATCAACCCTGCCAACAAGCTCCTCCAACGTAAGTAATAATTCTTTTGTTATCCTGTGTTGATAAATTGATTATTAGAAACATTTCACAGTCAAAATTGTGGATATAATTGATTTTTCAGACGGTAAATTCTCTGTAAATAACTTCGGCAGGTTCTATAGAGAAATCTGCCAAACCATTATCATCAATTGCAGAAACTTCGATTTATACACAGTCGTCTGAAACGCCAATCAAATGTTTCCCTTAATAATTTTTATCGTGAGAGCTTTCAAACAATTATTATTTTCGATCAAAAATTTACTACGCAAAACTTAATAAATAGTTAGCATCGATCGTAGAAGTTCGATCTTTAAATATTTGGCTGGAAACGTGGATTAAGTTTTATCTGCACAATTTTTTTGGGACTGCAGAATCTTGAACTGTTTCAATTTTTTTAAAATAAAATTTATGCAGCTGGAGATTGCGTGCTGATGCGCGCTCAGGATCCGGAGAAGCCTCCATACGTAGCAAGAATAGAGAAAATCGAAGGCGATATTGAGAATAGTAAGAGGAAGAATGTGAAGATGCATATACGTTGGTATTATCGGCCAGAGGAATCGATCGGTGGTCGGAGGCAGTTTCACGGCGTGAAGGAGCTCTTCCTGTCCGATCATTATGATGTGCAAAGCGCAGATACGATCGAGGGAAAATGCACTGTGCATACTTTCAAGAATTACACCAAGCTGGAATCTGTAGGCGCCGAGGATTATTTCTGTCGCTTTGAGTACAACGCTTCTACGGGAGGCTTCACCCCTGATAGGGTTGCCGTGTGAGTATTCTTTTCTTCTATTCTTTCTTTTTCTCGGTGGCCTGCAGTATATGGTAAACACTGCTTCGCCCGCGTTGCTTGGTGGTTTCATAGACCTTCATTTCATTTTTCCTGGCTTTAATCCTTCTCGCTGTTGAAGAATAAGATTTGGATTAAAGAACTTTAAAGACTTAGCAATCACACGCACACAGGCCTTAATTGTTTTTTCATATCTATTTCTATAAATTCATTTAGTACCCGGACTAGACGCACCAGTCTTGCCTTCATAAGGAAACAATTTTGTTTCAAAGTTTGGCTCTTTTGGTTGTTGACACAGCTTTAACATTTGCAGTCTATAAACTGTCGGATCTCATGGAGGTATTGGAATTCATTTCATTTTACATGTTCACTAATCAGTAACTAATTGGATTAAGCACAAGCTTTCTTTATTATTGTTATTTCATAGATTCAGTAAGTTAAGAGTACACAACATCCTTTATTAAGCAGTCATATTAAAGAAGTTTTAGTATCTAAAACTCAGTGTTGATAGAATACATATCGCTTGCAGCTTTGAAGTAAGTGGCAACTAAGCTGCGAACACATTGTATAAAATTAATTGCTATTTTTTGCGTTTCTGTGTATGTCAATAAAAATTTCTAATCTATTAATATTATATTTGTTATACACTCATTTAGTTACTTAGATTAGACGCATGCAATATTTATTATTGCTGTTTGTAACTTTGTATAGTTTTTAATATTTTTTTTAATTACATAACTAAAAAAAAGAGAGTACATTATACTAGCCATAGGCTATGATCAAAATGTATCAAACCAACTGCAACTAATACAACAAAACAGCTCCAAATGTTAATACAAAAGTTGGGGACATCTCAACAAAACATAAACAGTGGTGCTACCAGTTGAGATATAAAAGTTAACAGTTCTAAATTAAAACAAACAGAACAATTTCAATCTCCTTTCTTCATTTCTTTCACCCTCAAATCAAGTACTGTTAGATTCAGGCTGTGCATCTTCTGCTTCAGCAGTCTTTTTCTCTTTCATATAGAAACAAGTGTTCAGCCTGTGATAGACTAGCATTTTGGTCAATAATGTTCTTGTCATGCCGTTTCTCAACTTTCTCTGTAATTAGGTCATTGCACATCCATTCATCCAGAACCCAGCTTTCTTTATTATCTGCATCTTCAGAGCAGCCAGGGTCACTGGGATACCAATATTATTAACCTTCTCTTTTCCATCTTTCTCATCAGAGTCAAATTCGGCCCATCCTTCTGCTTGTAAGATCTCTTCCTTATTGAGGTTGATGGTATCCCTGTCCATAAGCTTGAAGAAATATTCTTCAGAAATGTTTAATAGCATTGTAACCTGTGACACAACGACAAAAGAGCTAACTTTATAATATAAGTCGGAAAGCAGACTCATTCTACCCTAAAACAATTTATTATCTCTAGTCTCCAAATGAACCATAAATTATAATACTTTAGTGGCTAAGACTAACCAGATTTTACAATTTTTTTGTTGTTTAAACCCTTGATATAACCAAAGACAATATCAGACCAAGAAACAAAAGTTTTCCCTGCCTAGCTTTTATTAAAGTATTATTGTAATATTTAGTATATAATGGTCAATTAGTCTTTAGGATAGACTTCAGGAATATTCTTTATTCTTTTAGTTAAGTTCTTATCCTTTTGCTTTATTAGTTGTCACTCTTATCCTTTCTGGATAAAGTGTTTGTAACTCTTATTTAATGATGCTTTCGCTCCTTAGTAAATATTGAATATCTTGGTAATCATTTTGTGTTTTATTTTTCGTAATATGGTATTAGAGCTAAAGTTAAGTTTCTTGGGATTGGTGAACGCGCGGAGATCTACGGATTGCTATCAGCAGTAACAATTTGCATGCTTTTGATGCAGAACGAGCCAAAGGAGCACTGTACAGAATAGTACGGTATTGTACGAAATCGTACAAGGAATACTTTCGTTAAGTTTTTGCAAGAAAAAATTGCAGGGTTTACATACTAAATTGTAAATTTTTACTAGGTGAAAATTGCATCCAAACTTTCAGTCAAAATTGTGTGATTTTTTCTCTAAAACTCAGGGTTTTTTAAGAAGTTTTTTTTTGGGCGAATTTTTTAATCAAATCGTGCGACCATATTTTTCTGAAAATTGCGACCAATTTTTGTCAAATGTCGTGGATTTTTAGCTGAAATTTCAATTTCATTATGCAAAATTGTGTGTTTTTTTAGGGCACGAAATTGCACCTATATTTTTTTCAGGTTTTCAATCTGTGATGGCCATGGCAGAAAATGTGACAGGTTTTTTTGAATATTTTTGGCGATTTTTTATAAAAAATTTGTGAAGTTTTTGGCCACGGTTGGAAGTTTTTTTGGCCTTTTTTTCAACAAAAATTGTGAGTTTTAGACCAAATTGTGGGTATTGTAGTGTTGCCTAGGGTTTACCCTAAAAATTATAGTATTTTTTGAGTTGTTTTTGGCCCATGGCTAGGGTTTCAATTCAAGATTTTGGCAATTTTTTTTATATAAAATGCGGGATTTGTTGCAGGCCTATTTATTGGTGCTAGGTGTGCTAGAATTTCAATTTCTAAGACAAGGGATTTTATTCCATCAGCAAGGGTTTATTTTTTCCTTAATTACAAATTGTAGGAGGAATGACTTCATTACCCAACATCATGTTGGAAGGCAGCCAACGTTTTTTTGGCAAGAACTACAACACATGGAAGCAATGCATGCTCACAATTTTTGAGTACAGATGCCTCAATAAGATCGTTCTCAGTATTGACGCGCAGCCAATGGTTGCGGGTAAAGACTAGGATAAGTTTGACGAGCGTGATTGAGAAGCTGTTATGTTGATAAAGTTATCAGTGACCAATGAGATGCTTTCAGAGGTACAAATAGGCTAATCCTCTGCAGAAATTTGGAAGCACCTGCTAGATTTGCATGAGATGTTAGGTAAAGGCAGGGCCTTCTTCCTCAAAAACATGCTTTTTACGATTATGATGAATGAGACACCATCCTTGTAGGAGCATTTGCTCAAAATCAAGAACATTAGAGATCAATTGTCTGCCATAGGTAGGAAGATGGAAGAAGAAGATATGGTGGTTATTATGCTAAAAAGCTTACCATGAGCCTATGAACATTTTATTGAGACACTCAATATTACATTTCCCAGTGTTAACTTGAAGTTCGAGGAGCTTTGTAATGAGCTTTGCAATAAGTTCTTACAGTAGGACAAATGGAAGAAACAGTTTGGCAACAACAATGATACATAGAGTGTGGAACAGGCATTTGCAGCCAAGGACAAAGGCAAAGGCATATGGCCATAGAAGAAAGGTCAAGGGAATAATGAAGATACTTAGAAAAATCTGTAAAATATCACATGTCACTGTTGTTGTAAACTTGGTCATATGAAGAAGCATTGCAGAAAGAGGTTGGCTAAAAATAAATCCAATTTGAGAGGGCCTCCATCAAAGGCTCATGTTGTGAAGCATTCTGAGGAGGAGTCAGCCTTCTATGCTTTCATGGCCAAATGACCAACAAATCAGTCAAAGTCTTTTGCATGGTACATTGATTTTGAAGCATATCAACATTTCACCTATAGGAAAGATTGGTTCATGGAGTACATGGCTTGCTCAAATTCAATGATTTTTGGTGGTGGTAAGGAGTACATAGTTGTTGCAGAGCAAATGTGCAGATATTTTGAGGAGAGAAAAATCTCATTTTTCTTAATGTGTACTATGTTCCGGTAATAGAACTCAATTTTCTCTCTTTGAGTCAGATTATATGCCATTCTCCTAATTTGGATGTCATATTTAGCAAACACAACTGCTATATTGTTGATAAGGAATCCAAGAAAACCATTGCCGTTGTTATTGAAGATCATGGTTTGTATCGGCTTGTTGATACTAGATATGTTCAAGAGCGTGCATTGGCAGTCAAGAGTGCATCTGATATCATTACACTATGGCATCAACAATATGAGCATCTCAACTTATCCTACCTCTCTTAGTTGGCATGAGAGAATTTGGTAGAGGGATTACCTGACCTTCCAACAGTAGATGTAGGGTGTTTGTGGAGCTTGCCAAGCAAGGAAGCAACACAAGACTCTTTTTCCAATCAGATAGGCTTGGAGAGCCCCAAGGGTACATGTCGACTTAGAGGAAGAAGTGTACATGTCTTAGTCTTAGGGTTTTCAAGTTGTAGGAAAGGAGTATTAGGTATGTAGATTGAAGAAAGCTTTATATGGCTTGAAGTAGGCACTCAGGGTAGGGTACACCAAAATTGACAAAAAATTGGCTAAATAGGGATTCCCGTGGAGTCCTTCAGATCCAATTTGTATGTCAAAAGTCTAGACAATGAGATCATTTTACTGGTCATTTATATAGATGATATCATTATTATAGGTAGTGAGGCACATTTGATTGAACAAATCAAATGTAATTTAAGTACAACTTTTGACATGACTGATCTAGGCCTCCTACATTATTTGCCTAGGTGTAGATTTTGGGCAAATAGGTGGTGGTATTGTTATATCTCAATCCAAATATGCAAGGAGTTTGCTCGACAAGTTTAGAATGATAGATTGCAAAATCTTGTCTACACTTACAAAGAAAGGGTTGAAGCTTTTAACCAAAACAAACTCAAAGGTGATAAATGAGTCAACACTTAGGCAACTAGTGGGCAGCCTTGTATATCTTACAACCACTAGACCTGATTTGAGCTTTGTTGTGAGTTTCATCTCCATATTCATGATAGCTCAAAAAGCAGAACATTGGGTTGCAACAAAGAGGTTGTTAAGATATGTGAAAGGGACACTTGACATTGGCATTCTACCAGATAGATTTCTAAATTTGGATGTTGGATGATCACTAATTCTTTCAAATATAGGCTTTTGTTTTCCCAATAGAGTTGACAAATTTTGCCAAGCAATAGCAATATGTACCTCATGGAAGAGTATAGTGCATTATATTCTTGACCCCATAATACATTCCTTTTAATCGTAGTTGTTTACACCATAGTTGGAAAACTTGGCATTTGCAAGTACTCGGCAAGCCCGAAAAACTCGGCTCGGCAAAAACTCAGGAACTTAAAAAAATTGCTTAAACTTCACTAAAAACGCATTTTTTTTGCAAAATTCAAAGATAAGATGCATCCAATGAGTCAATAAATGAGTACATATAAGAAACAAGCTGTATTTGATTGATTTGAAAGAAATTGGATACAAAATGGCATCCTCATGTGGAATGCTCAATGCACTGATATGATAATAGTTTGAAACAAAATGAAAATAGCAAATTGTTTTTGTAAAACTGAAAGTAAATACTATATTAATATATTTTACAAATTTATATCTTCCTCTTCCCATGTCTAGTGAAAACTAGGGGAGAGGTAGAACTAGACGATATTATAGATGAAGACTTGTAGGAAAACTTGGACTTGGAGAGTACCCAGAAAACCAAATGAATTCAATCTGAATTTGAGGGCAATGACCCTAATGGGGTCAAGGGGTAGCATCCCTCATGGGGGTCTGGGGGCAACACCCCCAGCGGGGTCGAGGGGCAGCGCCCCTTGTGGGGGTCTGGGGGCAACGCCCCCAGTGGGATTGAGGGGCAGCGCCCCTCGTGGGGGTCTGGGGGCAACGCCCCCAGCAGGATTGAGGGGCAGTGCCCCTCGTGGGGGTCTGGGGGCAACGCCCCCAACGGGGTCGAGGGGCAGCGCCCCTCGCAGGGTCCCAGGGCAGCACCCTGGGCGCACTCCCTATCGCGATACAGGGCGGGGTTGAGGGGCGGAGCCCCCTCCACCAAGCCCAAATTAAGACCTCCAAAACCACAAAAACCTTCATGGGAGAGTGTTTTTGCTAAGGAAGAGCAACTGGTGGAGGCAAAAAATTAATCAAAATTGCCTTTATTCTGATAGCGGGGGTCTTTTTGCTGAGCAACCGAGTTTTTTTTTAAAACTCACCGAGTTTTTGCAAATAAATAGCGAGTTTTTAGGCGAGTTTTTGTGAAAAGTACGGCCATACTTTCTGGCGAGTAAAACTTGCAAAAACTCATTTGGCAAAGAAACTCGTGAGTTTTCTTCTGAGTTTTTGGCGAGTGTGCCAACTATGGTTTACACAATTTCTATCTTTTAATAGAGTAGTATTAAGTTTGGAAATACCTTCCTCCTTAGCTGTGCTCCTCTTCTTTTCTTGAAACTTTTATCAACTTCAACAAGATGGTGATTAGATTGAGTATAAGGTCTGCCAATGGCAATATTATTTTTATCATGAATTCTTTAAGTAAAAAAATTTCTTGTTCAGATATAATCTATCAAGTCTAGTCTAGACTCTCTTTACTCCACTTTGGTTATTACACCAAGTGTACCAAATACTTTTACTTTAGCCTTAACTATTTTCTAATGGGTTTCTAATTTTAAGGTCCTTTTCATCTTTGCCCAAAATAATCTTTCATTTCCTTTCTAGCAAAAATTTGATACCTCAGTTTTTTATCACACTCATTTTCCACCATGTTAGAATCACCTCCCTCAATGAACTAGGAGATCAAGTAAACTTGAGGCCATCCAATTCCATAAACCAGACCTTCATAGTCATTCGTGGCATAAATGGAGAATATTCCAAATTTATGTTTCGGATTATCAATGATAACCCAACAAACTCTATAGCAAGGAGACAAGCAGACATAGTTACGGACAAAGACTATTTATTAGATAATAGAATCACAGATCCATGCTTTCCTTGTCTTGCCTAGTACTAAATTTAGCAACATTTTTCCAAATGAAGTTCAAGGCACATTCAAGAGGGAAATCAACTGCTTTAACTTCCTGTACTAATAGACAATCAATGCTGCCAATATTGTTACAAAACATCCTAACAACTGCCTTCCTTTCATATACCTCTAATCCTCTCACATTCCAACTGACACATTTTAGACTCATTTAGATTTAGGGCCTTTATACAACCTTTGAAAACAATGGGTATTTTTCCTCTTTATTCTTCTTACTCATGGTAGACCCATTCAAATAATCACTAGTGTCTTCTTTTGGCCTTAAGTTTACAACTTCAACTTTTACCTTTTCAAACCACCTAGATACCCGGTTTGGCAATTTGGTGTATTAGTCTCTGGTTCAACAATCTTTTGGTGGATTTAAACTTCCTGGGAGACACCAAAAGGTATAAAAAGGCTGTTAGGCTACATATTATAGGGTTCTTAATGATCAATAGCCATGGCAATATTAAAGTTTATGGCTTCACTTACAGGTTGCTCATTAGAGGCATAAATAACCTCATATTCAGTGGATGATTTTGATTAATTTCTACTAGGATTATTATAGGTAGTGAGGCACATTTGATTGAAAAAATCAATGTGATTTAAGTATAACTTTTGACATGACTGATCTAGGCCTCCTACATTATTGCCTAGGTGTAGAATTTTGGCAAATAGGTGGTGGTATTGTTATATCTCAATCCGAATATGCTAGGAGTTTGCTCGACAAGTTCAGAATGAAAGATTGCAAAATCTTGTGTACACTTACAGAGAAAGGGCTGAAGCTTTCAACCAAAACAAATTCAAAGGTGATAAATGAGTCAGTATTTAGGCAACTAGTGGGCAGCCTTGTATATCTTACAACCACTAGACCTGATTTGAGCTTTGTTGTGAGTTTCATCTCCATATTCATGATAGCTCGAAAAGCAGAACATTGGTTTGCAACAAAGAGGGTGTTGAGATATGTGAAAGGGACACTTGAAATTGGCATTCCACCAGATAGATTTCTAAATTTGGATGTTGCATGATCATTAATTCTTTCAAATATAGGCTTTTGTTTTTCCAATAGAGTTGACAACTTTTGCCAAGCATTAGCAATATGTACCATATGGAAGAGTATAGTGCATTATATTTCTGACCCCATAATACATTCCTTATAATCGTAGTTGTTTACACAATTTCTATCTTTTAAGAGAGCAGTATTAAGTTTGGAAAGACCTTCCTCCTTAGCTATGTTCCTCTTCTTTCCTTGAAACTTTTATCAACTCCAACAAGATGGTGATTAGATAGTATAAGGTCCGCCAATGGCAATATTGTTTTTATCATGAACTGTTTAAGTAAAAAAAGTTCTTGTTCAGATATAATCTATCATGTCTAGTCTAGACTCTCTTTACTCCACTTTGGTTATTACACCAAGTGTACCAAATACTTTTACTTTAGCCTTAACTGTTTTCTAATGGGTCTCTAATATTAAAGTCCTTTTCATCTTTACCCAAAATAATCTTTCATTTCCTTTTCAGCAAAATTTGATACCTCAATTTTTTATCAGTCATTTTCCACCATGTGAGAATCACCTCCCTCAATGAGCGAGGAGATCAAGTAAACTTGAGGCCATCCAATTCCATAAACCAGACCTTTATATTCATTCATGGCGTAAATGGAGAATATTCCAAATTTATGTTCCGGATTATCAATGATAACCCAACAAACTCTATTGCAAGGAGACAAGCAGACATAGTTACGAAAAAAGGCTATTTGTTAGATAATAGAATCACAGACCCATGCTTTCCTTTGTCATGCCTAATACTAAATTTAGCAACAATTTTCCAAATGAAGTTCAAGACACATTCAAGAGGGAAAACAACTTCTTTAACTTCCTATACTAATAAACAATCAATGCTGCCAATATTGTTACGAAACATCCTAACAACTGCCTTCCTTTCATATACCTCTAACCCTCTCACATTCCAACTGATACATTGTAGACTCATTTAGATTTAGGGCCTTTATACAACCTTTGAAAACAATGCGTATTTTTCCTCTTTATTCTTCTTACTTATGGTAGACCCATTCAAATAGTCACTAGTGTCTTCTTTTGGCCTTAAGTTTACAATTTCAACTTTTACCTTTTCAAACCACCTAGATACCCAGTTTGGCAATTTGGTGTATTAGTCTCTGGTTCAACAATCTTTTGGTGGATTTAAACTTCCTGGGAGACACCAAAAGGTATAAAAAGGCTGTTAGGCTCCATATTATAGGGTTCTTAATGATCAATAACCATGGCAATATTAAAGTTTATGGCTTCACTTACAGGCTGCTCATTAGAGGCATAAATAACCTCATATTCAGTGGATGATTTTGATTAATTTCTACTAGGATTGGCCTTAGCCACACCAATATCTTCATTTCTGACATGTTTATAGGTTCATTGGTATTCTTCTCAGTGACTTTTCTATTAGAATCCGGCTTAGATTTTAGTGGAACTAACAAATGACAATCCCTCTTTCGATGGCACTGCATTTTACACAAGAAACAAGAAGATAAACCCTCCAATTTTTTTATTTTAAATTGAAATATTTTCTCATCCATTTGATAGAAGAATACATCAAGAAATTCTATGTCAAGGTTCAAAGACATTAAAACTATAGCATTCATGAGAGCAAGTGTATGCCTTGTAGGACTTCCCCGAAGGGTTTCAAGCCAAATTTTAACAAATACCATAATTGTGGTGGAACATTTGAGATTTCAACTCATTTTGGGTTCAGAATTCACAATCTCCTTAGGGGTAATATTAGGATTCCAGAATAGGGCTTTAAACAGTGACTTACCCATATTCAAAAACTTTCTTTTTGCTCTATTTTGCATATTAGAATGTTTGAAAATAACTATAAAAAACCAACGAATCATTCTACAAAAAGACATAGATAACTTGTTTTTTCCCCCAAACAAAGGCAATCCATTCAAATTTTTTTTAGAAGGGAAATGTTAAATTAATCAAATCAATCAGATCAGATTCAGGATGATGAACTGTGATTGTGAAGTAGATGTGAAAACTATATCTTAATTTTCTGTATTAGGAAATCTAAGTCTGAAAATCCTTCTCTTGCTGTCAATGCTCAATTGCATAACATTTATTAATTTCGATATTCTGCTTTGAGGATTTGAACACCCATAAGTATAGAGAGGGGGAGATACGTCTCTTGTTAAGAGAGACACGTCTTTAGGAAGACGCGTTTCAAGAGGGATACGTCTCAAGAGAGACACGTCTCATGAGTGGACGTGTCTCCACATAAAATGGAGACACGTCCTCTCATGGGACGTGTCTTAGTTAGTGTCCCCCAACTTTATAACAACAGAACTTAATTGATTAAGGGCGATCTATATAAAATGAAATCAAATTGGAATTCGATCTGTTTTATAAATAATTTATATCCTCTAAAAATATAGATCGAAGTTATGCTTGGATGAAGCGATTTGATATAAATGATGATGATGCATAAATGCAATCATCATTTATATCTGACCGAAGCTATCTATCTTCAACACTCCCATTTAGCTAGGGAAGATAACTCCAACCAAGTATATAGTGATATCACCTTTACTCGTGATATCAGAAGATATGGAAATGCTTCTAAAAGAGTCAAGTCACATGACATTCTTCATTACACATCTTCATTATGGTATGTGCACTGACATCAAGTCTCATGATGTCTACCATAATAATTCATGGCATATCCACGGATACATTTATCCACCATGATTATCTCATAAGGATCATAATGATCTTCAACTGATATCAAGTCTCATGATATCTATGAAAATGTCCACGAGATACTATCATGACATATCCACAGATATCAAGTCACATGATATCTATCATGATAGTTCAACTAATCATTGTAGAGTCGTCACTTTACAATGTCAAATACAAGTGTTCATTATTAGAAAGATCGTCACCTTTCAATAATGTACACAGGGGGAGAGAGGGCCCATAAAGTCATGGAATCACACACATGACAAAAGAGTTTACACATTAAACATCTTTTATATACATTAGTACAACATAAACAATTTGAATTTCAATCTCAATAACAAATTACATTTCAACCATACCAAGTTTCTTCCTGAAGTGTTCAACTTTAACTCTGGAGAGAGGCTTGGTGAGAATGTCTGTTGTTTGATCATTTGTACTAATGTACTCCAACTGGATCACATTCCTTTCTACCATGTCTCTCACATAGTGGTAAGGGATCTCTATATGCTTAGATCTATCATGGAATACTGGATTTATTGAAAGCTTGATGCAACTCTGATTATCACAATGGATAATGGTAGGATTTAGGGGCTCACCAAATAATCCCACAAGCAATTTCCGAAGCCATATTGCTTCTCTTGCCCCCATAGAGGCTGCAATATATTCAGCTTCTGTCGAGCTTTGTGCCACTGAAGACTGTTTTCTGCTAATCCAAGAGATCATAGCCGATCCTAAATTGAAGCAACATCCTGATGTGCTTTTCCGATCAGTTACACTTCCAACCCAATTTGAATCAGAGTATCCATGTAAATCTAGTTGGACATTTCTGTATTTAAGACCATATCCAATAGTACCTTGAAGGTATCTCAATATGTGTTTCACAACAACAAGGTGAATTTCCTTTGGCTCACACATGAACTGGCTTAGGGCATTCACTGCATAGCAGATATCAGGTCTAGTGTTAACCAAGTAGATTAATGATCCAATTATCTATCTATAGAGAGTAGGATCTGCAAATTTTGATTCTGCTGCTATTTGTGTAAGTTGGTTTCCATAGGTGTAGACATGGGTCTACAGTCCAACATCCCAAATCTTTTCAGAATATCAATGGTATACTTTCCTTGATTTAGGATGATGCCATCTGATTTCTACCAGACTTATAACTCCAGGAAGTAATGTAAAATGCCCAAGTCTTTCATGTCAAATTCTGAAGTCAGGTCCTTTTTACCTTGAGCAATAAGGTGATCTTCTCCTGTTATCAGCAGGCCATCAACATATAAAATTATTATTAGTATATCACCTTTAATTACCTTAAAATAGAGATTTGGATCTGCATCGTTCTTGGAAAATCCTAGTCCCAAGAGATAGCTGTCAATTCTTTCATACCAAGCTCTAGGAGCCTGTTTAAGTCCATATAGAGCTTTCTTCAATCTGCATACATGTGAGTCAGATTTATGTATCACAAAACCTTCAGGTTGCTCTAGATAGACTTCTTCTTCAATGGTCCCATTTAGGAAGGCAGTTTTCACATCCATTTGATGGATCTTCCAGCCTTTAGCTGCTGCAATAGCTATTACTGCTCTCACAAAGGTGTACTGAGCAACAGGTGCAAATGTTTCTTCATAATCAATACCTTCCTTTTGTGAGAAACCTTTGGCCACAAAACGTGCCTTGTGTTTTTCTATACTACCATCAGTAGCATGTTTGATTTTGAAGAGCCATTTGGAAGAGACAATAGATTTCTCTTTTGGTCTAGGTACTATATCCCATACACCATTTTTCAAAATGGACTGATACTCTTTCATCATTGCATCCTTCCACACTTGATGTTTGAAAGCTTCCGTAACACTAGTAGGTTCTGAACTAATGATCTCATTCATTAAGGCAACATAGCTTGAGAATCTTTTGGGTCTCTTACTTTCTCTAAAGGTTCCTTTGGGTGCTGAATGATTCTCAGCTTCTTTAATCATCTTCCTAGCCCAAAGTGGTCTCTTCTTGCTGTTGTCATTGGGATTCTCTTCTGGACCAGTTTGATTTTCACTTATGATTTCTTTAGGATACTCCCTCTGAATCTCAGGCGCAGGTTCCTCTTCTAAGACTTTAGGGGAATCTTGAATTTCTATCTCACTTGAACTCTTTGCCCTTTTGAAGGCAATGTCTTCCTCAAATATGACATCTCTACTCAGTTCAACTTGTTTCTGCCCGGATATGTATATTCTGTAGGCTTTTAAGGTTTCACTATATCCCACAAATACCCCTTTCTTTCCAGAAGGTTCTAGTTTGGATCTCTTTTCTTTAGGTACATGAATGTAGACAGGGCAACCAAAGATCCTTAAGTGGCTTATGTCAGGTTTTATACCAGTAAATGCTTCTTCAGGAGTCTTGTTATCTAGATGTGAGTGGGGACATCTATTTTGGATGTAGACAGCTGTCCTAGAGGCTTCTGCCCAAAATGAGGTTTCAATGTTTTGGTCAAACAACATTGCTCTAGCAGCTTCTACAATAGTTCTATTTTTCCTCTCAGCAACACCATTTTGTTGGGGGTTGTAGGCTACAGTAAACTCCCTCTTAATCCCAGCATTTACACAAAATTCCTTAAAGATTTCTGAGGTGTATTCCTTCCCATTATCTATTCTTAGGATTTTGATTCTCTTCTCGGAGAAGTTTTCTGTAAGTGCTTTGAACTCCTTAAACCTTTTAAGGATTTCTATTGACTCTTTACACTTAAGAAAATATATCCAGGTCTTCCTAGAGAAGTCATCTACAAATATTACATAATATAAGAATCCTGCCATGGAGGGTATAGACATGGGTCCACATAAGTCATAGTGTACTAGTTCTAATACATTTTTGGTTTTACTCAAACTGTTTTGAAAGGTCCCCTTTGTATTCTTTCCGAGGGCACACCCTCTACATGCTCCTTCATGAATTTGTTTTAGTTTGGGCAATCTTGTTACTAATTTTTCTATGGAAGGTAGGGCGCAAAAATGAAGATGTCCTAATCTTCGATGCCAAATTTCATTTGAGTCAGAGGTCTCATGAATGAGGGCTTGTTTAGAATCCGTGCACAGTTTGTAGAGATATCCTTGTCTTACACCTATAGTTTGAGCTTTCTTTATAGTGGAGTTCTTTGGCCATGCCAAAACTTTTCCATCCATAAAGGTAACCTTGTATCCGTTGTCTTCAAGAGTAGAAATGGATATTAGGTTCCTTTTTATTCCTGGTACAAACAATACTCTAGTGAGTTGTAGAGAGAGGCCAAATTTCAAATTTATGGTGCAAGTTCCAACCCCTTTTATTGGATGTGCAGAATCATCCCCAATAGTCACTTCTTCGTTAGTTTCTTCTTTCATAGTATCTAGGTGTTATCTGAACTCTGTGATGTGCCTAGATGAACCACTATCAATTACCTAGTTGTTGACTTTGTTTGATACTTGACTTGATAGTGCTGAGTAGAAGACAAATTTCTCAGAGTCATATTCTGTATTGTCTTTCTAACTTTAGCAAAGGATGCTTGTTGCTTTGTTCTATCAGGGCACTTCATTGCATAGTGTCCATATTGATCACATCTGAAACATTGAATTTGGGAGATGTCTTTCCTTTTCTTGAATGGTCCCTTTCCATAAGAATTCTTCTTTCTTTTGAAGTTTTTCTTCTTACCTTTATTATGAGAATTTGTATTTAGCACCTGAATATCCTCATCTATGGTTTTCTGTTTGTTTTCTTTTGTCATTAGTCTTGTTTCTTCTTGTAAGCAATCTGTTCTTAGTCTATCAAATTTAGGGAGTTTTGATCTTGCACTTATTCCTTGAACAAATGACTCCCATGAGTTTGGTAGGCCACCTAGAGCTATTAGAGTTAACTCCTTGCTATCAATTTGATGTCCGACTGTTGATAGTTGATTGCTTAATTCATTGATTCTCATGAAATAAGCATTAATGGATTCTCCCTTGTTTATTTGAACATGATTGAGTTGCCTCTTTAGAGCAAGGGTCCTACTGGTGTTGTTTATTTCAAAGGTTTTCTCAAGGGATTTAAACATTTGATATGCAGTCTCATGTTTAGATAGAATAGGTACTATATGGTCCCTAACTGCATCTACTATAATTTTCATAGTTTTTTCATTGTTCTCAATTCATTGAGATTTCTCTCGATCATTCTCTAGTTCTATTTTGTTTTATTTCACAAATGAGTAACTTATTTTTTTTCATAATCATCATGATTTTGAACTTCCATGAAGTAAAGTTGTTTGCACCTTCAAGACGATCCTCAAATCTGATTACACTTGACATTATGAAGAATGTAATGTGTATGTGATTTCTAGAGAAAAATACGATTTTCTAAATAATCTGATATTTTGATTTGATTCGGATTTTCTCAATGTGGCTTTGATACCATGTTAAATTAATCAAATCAATCAGATCAGATTCAGGATGATGAACTGTGATTGTCTAGTAGATGTGAAAACTATATCTTAATTTTCTGTATTAGGAAATCTAAGTCTGAAAATCCTTCTCTTGCTGTCAATGCTCAATTGCAGAACATTTATTAACTTCGATATTCTGCTTTGAGGATTTGAACACCCATAAGTACAGAGAGGGGGAGATACGTCTCTTGTTAGGAGAGACATGTCTTTAGGAAGACGCGTCTCAAGAGGGATACGTCTCAAGAGAGACACGTCTCATGAGCGGACGTGTCTCCATGAAGTGGAGACACATCCTCTCATGGGACGTGTCTTAGTTAGTGTCCCCCAACTTTATAACAACCGAACTTAATCGATTAGGGGCGATCTATATAAAATGAAATCAAACTGGAATTCGATCTGTTTTATAAATAATTTATATCCTCTAAAAATATAGATCGAAGTTATGCTTGGATGAAGCGATTTGATATAAATGATGATGATGCATAAATGCAATCATCATTTATATCTGACCAAAGCTATCTATCTTCAATAGGAAAGATTCCTTATTCAAACATACAAAGAATGTAGCAATATTTCTCAACCTCACTTCCTCCTTTTTTACCACATTTGACATATCATTATTTGGTGAAATAAGCAGTAGCTTCTTAGGTGAAGGAGACTACTTACCCCAACTCTCTCCTTCAGTGGGTAGCTTGTCTTTGAACAGGCGGTTGACCTCTCCTCCATGGTAGCTTGTAGTAGAGAAAAATGCAGAATCTAGTAGCATTGCAGGTTCCTCCGCTTGCATAGCTTGAATAAAGGATTTCTTGAAGCCTTTGTTGATATTACCATCAGATTCCACTTCCAAATTCAAACTGGCATTGTATTTTCCCACATTATTTTTTTCATCCCCATTAATCTTTTCAATGGTTGCCGATTCGTGTGCCATTTTATGGCCACCTCAAGTCTCTTCCCCACACCTCGGAGATAATATTGAAAACCCTAATGCATTCAATTCTAAAATAAAAAATATTGTGGTGGATAACAATGAGATTTCACTAGAAAGAACCCGACTAGACATTGACTTCACACACAAGTGGGCTACTTTCCACAAACATACACAAAAAATTATGCACTCAATACACATACACAATTTAGTAATTTACACTTCATTGTGAGATTATTGATAAAGGAATTAAAAAGGTCTGAATAAAACAATATTAATGACCACATAACCACTAACGCAATTATAATTCAAAAAGATAGAATAGAACTAAGAATCACCAAGGGAATGAATGCTACTGATCTGATTCAATAACTTAAAGAGAGGAGCTCTGAGAGCAATCATGGAGGATGACTGTTCATCTTCCTCAAACAGCTCTAGAGCTCTGAGTTTCACCTTCCTGGGATTCCACCTTCTAGGTTTTTCTTGATAAACTATTTGTGCTTTATTTATTGCACACAATTTGTCTAGAAGAATTTGGAATTTAAACAAACTGTTTTGTATTTTAGGAACTTAAAAGCTTTATATTTTTTTTTTGAGTTTTTGATTGGTAAAACAAGGGTTGCACTGGGGTCCTCACCCACAAAAACACCTAGAAATGGCCAAGCCAAAATGAAAAAAAAAAATCTTGATTTCAATGGGGTAATTCAATCTAGATAGGAGTTCAACTGTAATGCCACATGCTTTATATATTGTTACAGTTACTAAATTAGCTCATTATATTTTGCTGCAGGTACTGCAAATGTGAATTGCCCTACAACCCAGACGATCTGATGGTGCAGTGTGAGTCATGCAAAGATTGGTAAGAGCTCTTTCTATTAGATCTTGATTATTTTTGTTTAACAATATAGTTTGGCAGGGTATCATGTGTGGCTATTTTTTATATTGTAGTATGATTTTTAAAAGTGAGTATTTCTGTATTTTAACTGTTTGATAATTTTTACCATCACACAGATAAATTCCAGAGACACTCACATTTTGTGGAAATTTGATGTTCATAATTAGGATGATTTTTGAAAGGAATGCATGATACTTGAATGGAATGATATATTATACAGAATTGTGTATGCAAAACATGCAGTAAATATTTAGCATAGCATGGGGCGGGGGACCTAGCTCGATTGGCTAAAGCATCCTGTTGCAGGCAAGAGGTCACGAGGTCTAGTTTCCCCCCAAACCTGTGGTAGCGGAGGGCGTGTCGCGCCAGCGGCACTTGTCACGTGAAAAACGTTTACCAGGCACACTGCAGTTTATAGGGGGATGGATACCCGACCGATTCTTGCAGTCTAAAAAAAATAAATATTTAGCATAGCACTTTTATTTGTAGAAGCCTGAGCTATTTAGTGAGCTTACCTAACAAAGATATGAATTATGATATAAATATTATAGACAAGTTTAGTGGTACACACCATACATATAGTTCACAATTTCCATTTATGAATCTCTTTCTTTACATTCTTGGCTATTTAATAAGCACAATTCCAATTAATTCTCAATGTCTTCATACCATGGAAGGTCAATAAGAAGTCCATTTTAAGTCCATTTGTGTGGAAGAGAGAATACCTTACAAGGAAAGAAGGGGTCTAGGTTACAACCAAAATGATGTAAAACAATCAAACAATTTAGAAAGATTATGGACAACCCTTATGTTTGTAGAGAACTTCAAGTAATTCAAAAAGATTTTGGAAGAAAGTGATACAAAAGGATATTAAAAGCAAATCTTTTACATGTAGTTATGTTAGTAAGCTTAAATTAATCATCAAGGTGAGATAACGGGAGAGCACAATTGTGTAAGTTTTGGTGACAGACATTTCGTCAAACAGTTTGTATGCAGTCACTGGTAATGAGTTTTTCTAACTGTAATTGTTCAGAATAACATGTCTAACAGTTTGGAACATATTTGCATTCTTAAATCATTTCAACAACTCATAATAGGCACAAGACATTGTATCAAATACTTGCCATTCATTAGAAAGTCTGAAAATAACAAGGAAGTCTTTACAATTTGATGTTCACTATTATAGAGATATGGAAACTTGTTTGCTGACCTTTCAAACAGCAGATTTAGACATTCAATATTGGAATTCCATCAGCTTTTAAGATCCCCATGATTCCTTCCAAAACAGCTACCATCCATATGCCAATTGGGAAGACATTCAAACCCACATCCACACTCTTAAGTGCCACGATTTGCTGCTAAAATGGTTGGCGACCAGCAAGGAAGGCTCTAATGCCAGCAATATGTCAATTCCCAGCCAGCAATATGAGTCGCCCAACGATATGTGACTTAGGCACCTAGCAATTTGAAGTATTTTCTTCAACAAATCCACCCAAGATGGCATTCCATATTCAACTCTTGGAAACTCTTAAAATGGTGTCTAGAAAACAATTCCTATAAATATTTAAGATAATTTGTCTTGCGTGCAAGACTTCACAAATTATTCAATTGCCATCCACCTACATGAAACCTGTGTGATTCCACTTGCAATCAGCTAAGGTAGATGTTTCACTGCCAAAACCGATACCTTGAGGATTTTCGTCCTAGGGTTTGCTCAAGCTCAAAGCTCAAATCTCCACAAATTGAAAAGCAAACAAGCTTATGCAAATGAACTTTCAAAACTCCTTTTATAATTTCTCATAGAACTCACTCGAAGTTACTTTTTAATTTCTCACTCAAAATATATCATTTAATGCACTTTTACAAAGTGACTTTATAATATTTATTTTTTAATACATTTAAGTCACTATATTAAATTAATTAAAATAAAGTTATTCGAAATTTACTTAATTGGACAACTTTATATAATTAATTAATTTATTCCTTGATATAGCCCAAAATTAGCCTATGGGAATTAAACAGGCTAAAATGGTCATTTCCAGCTACTCCATAGAAGGGGACATTATAGTCATCCCTTCTTGAGATTGCTTGTCCTCAAGCAATCAAAGATTCGGATGCTGCAAAATTTGTTCACCTTCGGAGGTAGCATCCTCTAAAGGCAAGTCCTTCTGATGATATATTGCTTGAGCACTTTGCTCCTCAATCTCCTCTCTCTGACATCCAAGAGAACATCAGGAACCAAAACCAATCTGCCCTTCTCATCCAATGGTGGAAGCTTTGGTGATGAAGTTATATGCTGCCCAAGTGCTTTTTTGACGCAAGAAACATGAAACACAATATGAATTCTGCTATTTTTAGGCAATTCCAATTCATAAGCTACTTCACCAACTCTCCGTGCAATCTTGTAAGGGCCATAGAAGCAAGGCTTCAGCTTCTCAACGCCACTCTTCTTCAAAGAAGACTATCCATAAGGTTGTAGGTGCAAGAAAACAAAATCTCCCACCTCAAAACTTCTCTCATTTCTATGCCTATTTGCATAGATCTTTTGCTGGTTTTGTGCCCTTTGAAGGTTACCCTTAAGTCACTTAAGGATGTCCTAACTCTCCTAAATCCAATCCTTTGCCTTAGGAGCTTTGCTGTCCCCGAATGCCAAATCTACGAAAGGCAGCGTCATACCCGTACAATGCTTGGAAAAGAGTCATCCCAATTGACATATGGTAGGTGGTATTGTAGCAGTGCTCACCCAAATGTGACCACCTCATCCAAGCCTTCAGTTGCCTTGCAACACAATTGCACAAGCATCCTTCCACCCATTTGTTAACAATCTCTCTCTGACCATCAGTCTGAGGGTGGTAGTTGGTGCTTGGGGTCAACTCTGTGCTAGCCAACTTGAATAGCTTCTACCAAAAGACACTGAGAAATCTGCTATCCCGATCACTAACAATGTTTTTCGGTAATGCATGGAGTTTGAATGCCTCTCTAAAGAATAATTCTACAGCCTGTGGTGGCTTGTTTTTAGATGATATGATAAAGAAATGCGCATGTTTGTTCAACCTATCAACTAGCATGTAGATACAATCTCGACCCTATACTTTAGGAAGATTTGTGATAAAATCCATAGATATACTCTCTCACTTTTGCTCAGGGATAGGTAAAGGCTGCAATAAACATGTTGGGAAAGTATGCTCTGACTTGTTTTGCTGACAAGTCATACACTCATGAACATGACACAAGCAATCGTCTTTGAGACCCTTCCAAGAGAATCTCTCTCTACTCTGTTGGTAGGTTTTGAAATAGCCTGAATATCTTGCAAGGGGAGTATCATGAATGGCCCTTAAAATTTTCTCCTTCAACTTCGATTCAAGCACCAAATAAATTCTATCCTTGCAGTAGATGACTTCATCTACCACCCTGTACTTGTCATTTTGAGTCCTACCATTCATCAACTTTCATGCAAAAGAGTTTTTGGAATACTCAACTAAAAGGTGAGCCTTTGAATCAACTGAAATTTCCGTCAAGGAGCATATAGTGGGTTTCCTGGAAGAGCATCCACTACAATATTCCTCTTCCCTTTCACATACTCAATGTCAAAGTCATGTGCCTGAATTTTGTTGACCCACTTCTATTGTCACTCATTCAAGTCTTACTCTAAGAAGTATTTCAAATTGTTATGGTTTGTTCTAACAACAAATTTTCCACCTACCAAGTACTGCTTGATTTTTTCCCATGCATGCATGATGGCAAGCATCTCCTTATGGTAGATGGATTATAATCTCTCTGCATCACAGAGCTTCCTGCTCTCATAAGCAATGGGGTGCCTGTTCTACATAAATATTGCTCCAATCCCCTCACCAGAAGCATCACACTCTAACACAAAGGGTTGAGAGAAATTAGGTAATGCCAAAATAGGACAAGTGCTCATTACCTCAAGTTTGTTGAATGTGCGTTGAGCCTCTTCAATCCATTTGAAAGCTCCCTTCTTAGTGAGATTTGTAAGAGCTGCACCAAGCTGAGTGAACCCTTGCACAAACCTATAGTAACTGAACTGCAAAGGTCGAAGAATCCCCTCAACTATGTTAGTGTCCTCGGCGGTGGCTAATCCAATATAGCCTGAATTTTCTCTTGATGGACTTTCACCCCATCCACACTGATCACACGCCCCAAGTAAAGTATCTTTGTCATTCCAAACTCACACTTGGAAGCGTTGGCAAACAAAGATTATGGCTTCATGATGTCCAACACCTCATCAAGGTGCCTAAGATGGTCCTCCCAAGTCTTGCTGTAAATAAGAATATCATCAAAGAATACCAATAAAAACTTCCGCACTTCCTATTGAAAATGTGGTTCATGCAAGACTTAAAGGTAGCAGGAGCATTGGTCAACCCAAAGGGCATGTCCAGGAACTCATAGTGATCATAATGACACCTAAATGTTGTTTTGTGAATGTCTTGCTCCCAAGGAGCACCAATCCCTTGAATGAAATCATTGAGTCACAATCATTTTTCCATAGCCAAAGGTAGCTGGTTGTAGAAGGAACCAAGCTTCTTAATAGAACATCATAATTCATGAAAAGCAGTTCCATAACAGGTCAACTTGCTAACTGGATTGTCTATGCAAACAGAAGCAATACAAATGCACATAAAGCAAGCTCTTATGCCCAAAAAGTGAGAATCAAAATGCATGAAAATTCAGGTACTTACAAGAAAGAACCAAAATGCACCAATGGTTAAGGAAATATCAGCAACTTTTAATAGCAAGTGTCAAAGTGCACAAGACTATGGTAGCAATGTTTTACAATTGTGGAGTATTGGTTGCCATGCAAACATCCCCGTTAAGCCACTCTTTGACTGAAATACTACAACTTGAGGAAACAATTCAAATTTATAAAAGGGTCCATCATTGTATCACCATATCATTGTTATTGAAATTCTGCATCATAGCCATCTCATGTAAAGAAGAGTCTCACAAATATCAACAACATGAGCATATTGATGGATTCATGAAACTTAATGTATCTATGGAGAGATCCCAATGTAGATATCATGTAGGAGCAAGCCAAAAGTTCTACAAAACTCATAAATCACCAATGTATCTGAGTCATCTATCAAACCAAGCAAATGATATCTCACATTAAAAGATCTAGGCCATTTACAAAACAACCAAGGATGGCATCAACAATAAATGAGTCCAATATTTGCAAGGGTGGAAATCCTAAGCACAAAAACATCAAGTATCATATTGTGTAGAAAAAAATTCAAGGGACACTTCACTCTAACATAGGCCTTACTACCGTAATCATAGTGACAATATTAAAAAGTGATAACAAATGAACCCATCAAGTCAAACAAGGGTTCAAACAAGTCAACGAAAAAAGAAAAGAAAGTAAAATTAAGTTTTACTCCTCTATGGCATTTGTCTGAGAAGTAGATTGCCTCTGTGTCACTGACCCTCTTGATAGGGTAAATGATGACAAGTCCAATGAAAATTTGATATCATACAATGATAAATTTGGATTATTTTGATACCTTTTTTCCCATTTTCTAATGTCTTTATTTACATTTTTGAGGTTACTTGTATACATTCATAATAGAGGTAAAATTTATAATATGAATTTGTTATTTTCTATGAAATAAAGTAGCACAGCAAATCTTTCCTTTTCTTTTGTAGCTCAAAATATAAGGAAACCCAGACCAGGCAAATCCATATTTTTATTGCTTTTGGAGACATAGATGCTTTTTGTATGTATTTGTGTGAGGCTCTATAACTGTTGTAAAAGGTTTCTGATTTGAGGTTTCTAGAAAGCTATTCTCATTTCGTACACTGAATTGGCTTTGTAAATTATGTTTAGGTTTCATCCTGCATGTATAAACCTGACCACAAATCGACTCAAAACAATTGAACATTTTACATGCCCTGATTGCTTAGAGGAAGCTCAGAAGAAACCACGAAATGGTACAAGAGATTTCTCTTCTCTTGATACAAAGGTAAGTATGTTTTAATACTTAATTTATTTTATAGTACAGTGATGCTTTGAAGAACAGAGATTGGGTTTGACTAGCACAAGTAATGCAATTAACTTAACAACGAAATCAAAAAGTGCCATAACTGACAATTTTCAAAATGTTTAGTGTATTAACCTCCCAGATATATTTTACTAATCTTGTATTAACTTTCTAGATGTTATTGTGTTGAGACTCAGACTTGGCAAAAACTTGGCGAGCTATTTTTGACTTGGAATGGGAGAAAAAAATTGGTAAAAAATCAGCAATTTAAAATAAAATAATATAAAAAAGTGTTTTAATGGTCTTTTAAATGTTTTAAATTGATTCTCTTTTTTGGGCAGACTTAGCCGGTGTGACAGTTGAACTTGAGACTTCAGAGTTTCGGTAGGCTTGTGAATCTCAGTTGTCAGACTCAGCCAAGTCTGCAAGTAGAGGCTCTGTACTTTCTGAGACTGTGACTCTCAGCAGACTCATTAGTCTGGACTATCGGACTTAGCTGGGTCCACAAGTCGAGGCAGCACACTCTCTGAGATTGGCTCAGACTCATCTGAGTCCTTGCTGAGACTCAACACAATTATCTATTCATATGATTTGAAGTTTGAGCTTATTTAAAGATAAAAATACTAAAAGCTTGGCTAGAATATACATTTTCTATGCTACATTTGTATTTTCTAGATTTCAAGTTGATATGATTATCCCCTAGAGTCTAGACAATAACAGATTAATATCTGAACAACTTAAAAGTAACTTCCCAAAATGGTCTATTAAGCGCTCCCAACAAAGCCAGAATTGAATATAATCAGCTAAGAATTGAAATTCAAATTAAATCCTAAAGAAATGCTCTAATGTAACAACAATAACAGACTTGCCATTGGGAACTTGTTAGTTACTTAACAGTTTATTGATAACCATGGTGCTTAGTGCACCATAACTTCAATTGACATCTGAAGTACAATATTAAAATCAATGAATTGTGTTTCAATAGGTTTTGTGAATTATACCTTTGCATATATTCGATACAAGCTTGCATGTGACACGGTAATCAATTCTCATGTTTAGACTTGCCCAAGGCAGAAGTCATACACAAGGTCAAAGAAATGCTCTAATGTAGAATCCATAGCAGAGTTAATATTTGGAATTCTTTTATTGATAACCATGGTTCTTGATGCACTGGAATCTCAACCGACCTCTGTAGTACGATATAAAAATAAATGAAATTTGTATCAGTAGTTTTCATGAGCTCTACCTTTGCATCGTTACTAGCTTGTACTTGCCATTTGTTAGATATGAACATGCTCATTACAACATAAGGAAGAACCTGGTCAAATTTAGAAATATACGTTAACTCATTGTAAATTGTAAATGGCATTGATGCAAGGTATCTAAAAAAAATGCTAATATATTTCTTGGACAAAGAAAACTTAAGCTCTATACATGGGAGATGAATATGATCTGCACAACTTTAGAGGTGCCAACATCCTCTACCCTCATACAATATCTGATTGATAAATGACATTTTACTAACTAAGAATGCAATCAATATATCTCAAGATATACACAACAAAATGATAATAACTAATAGTATTCAATGGACATCTTTTTTATTATCAGTCCAATCACCCATAATGATTTAACATCCTTCCTTTTCCCTCTTGCAACAGATCAGCTCGAGGAATTAGTCAACATTGTCTTCTCCTAATTCAAATTGGAAGTGCAATGTTTCTTAAGTCTAGGGAACTTGTATCCTTCAGGTCCCTTATTTAAAATACACACATTCTTGACAAAATGAAGAGGGCATGCTATTTTGAAATGTACACTGCCTTCAGGTCCCTTATTTAAAATACACATTCTTGACAAAATGAAGAAAGCATGCTATTTTGAAATGTGCACTGCAGGAACACCACTGTCTATTTCATATCCAGTCAATTAAGGGTGTAATGGAAGGAAGAATGCATCTTTTTGTTGGGCCCTTTTCTCGAAGATTCAAGTGATAAAAGGTAGTTGTAGTAACATAATCTCCACCATCCACAAAGGAAGACTGGGAACCAAGAGGGCTTTGAGTTGTAAAACTGGTGCAGGGGCACCTACACCTTGCAATGAAAACAAATGGAGTTTTTTTTAAGGTTTAATAGGCTAATTAGAGGTCTTTTGATCAATGAGCAACGAGGAAGTTGCAAAATATATTGAATTGTAAAAGTTGTCAATCAATGTCAATGATGACAAATGAGGTCTAGGTGGATAGAGTATGGTATAGAGTTGATCTTTAATGTTTTCCTTCATGGATAAGGTCTCAATGACCATATAATATGTATTTGAAAGCTTTTGGGGTCTTAGGAAGTCAATTAAGAGGAAATTGCAAAAAAAGTTGTAAAATGTTGTCAAAGAGCAACATTGACAAGGAAAAATGCAAATTAGGAGTTGTTAGAGTCTTAAATGTTGTTAAGGGCAGTTGGGGGCATTGAAGGAGTTGGTTGGAATTGAGAAATGTATAAGAAGGTCTTTCAAGCCCGAATGAAGGGTTAATGAAAAGCATTTTTGAGTATTTGCTCTGTTTTCAACGCCTAAATTCTGTGTTTTCAGTATTTTACTTGGGTTTTTGACAGTCTACGGCCCAGCAAGGGCACCATTGGGTTCAAAACTCACATGATAGTGTGGTGAGATGTGATATTGTTCATTTTCAATCGTTTTGGTGGTCTCTTATTGGTCTTTGTAGAAGCAAATCTCTTCTTTCCTCACTCTGCCTGTAGCAGGCCAGCAGGGTCTGAGGTTTTAACTTATTTGTGAATGGAGCCTTTCCTCCTACTGTGGTGACCTGTGATTTGGAGGAAAGGCCTGTACCATGTTACTTTATGTTTCTATGCGTTGTGGAAGTCTTGTTAAGGTGTTTATAGGGCTGGAAGGTGATGTTCTAGGCTGGAACAGTGATATTTCATTGTGAAAATGTGGATCCATGACAGGGTTTTGACAAGTTAATGAAGGAATGGGTCTTGTGAAGGTTTGAAGGGTATGTGCAGGTTATTTACAACTTGTTTGAAGCATTGGTTGTGTTACTTGAACCCTGGAGATGAGATTTCCATCAAACGCTTGGTATTTGCATAGGAATTGAGGGTTTGCAAGATCAGCGCTAAGGAAGCCTTGTAATGGCAAACAAATCATGAAATTTGTTGTTCTGTAACATTTCTTAAGACTGTTTGATGTGTTTGAGTGAGGGGCAGGTGTTTGTGAAGGACCTCCTTTGTAAAAGTGGGCTTTTTAGTGTCCTAAAACCAGGGGCAGTTTGTTGTTTCTCAATGTTGGCACAAAGAAACCTTGTGAGATTTTTTAGGGCAGAGTGTTGGGATCTGTGACAAGTCTGATTTGATGTTTGGGTGGACATTGTATGACCTTTTCAAAAGGATATCTCTATTTTGAGGGTTTTGAAGGCTAGAAGCCTATGGTCGTTGTCTAGGGACAGTTTGGGTGAATTGTGATTTGAAAGTTGTTTCCTTGTGTGAATTGGATCAAATTGAGTTGGATATTGTATTTCTCCACCTTGTCTGCATCAAAAACTAACATCATCATCCCCTTAATTAGAAACAGAGACTTCCTTGCATCTTAATTCCTCAAGCCAGCATTTTTCAATGTTTCATTGTAATTCATACCACAACTAATATAATCAAACAAATGTGTTTTGTCTTGGGAATAACCACCCTACCACCTTTCATTGCAAAGATTACATTTAATTAATTTAGGGAAAATTGTTTTCCCAAATCATATAGAAATATCCCAAGTCATAGGAAAATATTTCCTCACCCTGCGAAATGGCCTTCCACTATACAAGTAATACCCTCCAACAAACTGCCTTGCAGCATTCAAATAACAATCAGACGAGTGCAATATATGTCTTTTCACAATCCAAAAACTGTCATCCTATTTAATTTTCATTGTTTACCCAAATAACCTCTCCAATACTTGTAATGAAAAAATTTATTGAAGCAATCAAAAGACTATATTTTGACAACTTGGACTCTAAAAAAATTTGGCAGACTCAGATTTAGGATTTGGCAAAACCCTTGTTCATGCCCTTTGGAAAATCATTGCACCTTATAAGAGCCAAAGGACCAATTTTGTCTCCTCATGATAGAGGAAGAGAAGGTGGATCATTGTTGTTGTTCTCTAGATCAGCCATCGCTTGGAGTGATTCTTCTTTGAAAGCTGAAAGAATGTCAACAAGTTTTGGTATAATTACTGAAGAATAATCTTTTTTTGGAGGAGAACGAACAAGATCGACTTTTCCTCGTAATCAAGCATATATTTGCGCCACGACTATTCTATCACTTGTCATTCCCCAGCAAAGTCACCAAAACTATTAATTTTTTAATTTGTTTATTGCAAGACAACACAAAATGGAGCAGTGTTTGAAGATTTACCTCCAAATTATGAGGGGAAGCTCCTAGAGATCTAAACTAAACCTAAACACTAAGCCAAACTAACCCTAGACACCAATCTATAAATAAGATATACATATATCAACACTAAATAAATATCTTCTTGGGGGTTTTGCATTAATGAAATGACTACTTGCCTATGTTTTTGCCTCGAATACAAGCACCAAACTGATAATAGACATGTCTTGCAATCTAAATTTTACAGATTTTACTAATGAATTTAATCTTAAAGCACACACAACACCTTGTTGGTTAAAATAGAGACCAATAATCATATGCAAACAAGATTAAAAGGAATAACAATTGTTAACACAGATCAACACATGATTTTGAAGACTAAATAGCTAGTTTGCACACAGAGTTACAACCTAGATGAATAAATGACATCAATACAAAGCTTGGCAATGTCATTCATTTTCAATTCAATCAATGAAATTACACTTAGCCAACTTGAATGACAATTTATGTAGCATTAAGTATAGTCTAAGTTAATGTATTCAAAACTTTTATTTCTATATTACAGGATGCTCTATTTTAGGGATTTGTAATAATAATTATTTATCTCTAAAATCATTGTGTTAAAGCACAAATGTTTAAAGCTGTGAAAAAGCAGGAAAAAAAGATACTTTTAAGCATAACTCGTCCAAAGACAATGAAATAAAGCAGCCTAAATTAGGCTCTCAACTCTTCACTTAGAAATAGAACATTGAAAATAACATCTACTAGATATAATTGTTGTTGAAAATAGCAATTTGGCACACAAATAACCTTTGTGATTTTGGTGCATTTCTTTGCTTTAAAATTTGATGACTCTTTTGAAGAACTGCAACCCCAAAGTGCCACGAGACCTCTCCAATCTGGTCTTGATGACTTGCATCTGATGCCATTTGACAAAACAAAGCAGTTTATTACTCCAAACCTTAGATCTTGTCGTGGAAGATGAAAACCCTTGCAATGTTTCACATCTGTTATGGTTGCTGAAGTGCCTCATTTTAGCATCTTTGTCACTTAATTCTTTCTTTTCCTTGCCAGGCACATTGAACAACTTGCTATTCGCCTTTAAATCTCTTAGTTGCTGATTTTAGCTGACTATGTTACATAATGATAAACTTCAATTTCATACTTTTATTATGTGATTTAGGTCTCTTTGTTAGTGTTAAATTGCTGGAGTCATGATCTTTGAATGGAGGCTGGCAACATGTTTTGAGAACACATCTTCAATACTCGATGAAATCTACCATTTGGGCAAATTTGAGATTTTAGTTCAACTTATAAGTGTTTGTCACATAGATAAGAGGTGTTTTCCATTTCTTTTAAACCTATTGAGAAAAATAGGGCATTGCCACTTAAAATTCGTTAAGTCATATTGAGAACTTCATGCCAATTGTTTGTTTTGCGATTCAGATGTTTGTGCCACTAATTCCTCTGTCATGTGATTCTTCCACTCGTGTCTGACATTATAGCCTAAATCATGTGACTTACCCTATGTTTGCCATCTTGAACTTGTTGATTACGTGACTTTGTGTTGATTATGTGACCAAAGATGATAACTTGACAACTGCCAAACAACTAAGCGGAGGCATAATATAGGCTATAAGAGGAGAGAATCTTTTGACAAACTTGTAGTCTATCAGCAAGGGATAGGTACTGATTATACCATGTCATGCACTTCTTTTCAATCTTGCAGAACATCCAATCCTACATTTTTCAAGGAAAGATTGATAGAGAAAGGAATCCCTAAGTATCTTACCAGCTTAGAGGGCCCTCCCACTTCAAATTACACTGGAGAAACCAGTTAGGAAGAGATTCCAATCAGCTTAGCATGATAGATTTATTATTAGAGATTTTTGCACTTGAAGCCATACAATATATGTTAAGTCTATTCATCAAATTCTCAAAATTATACTCCTTCAGAGCAAAAAAAGGAGTTGTATCATCTGTGAACTGAATGTTCAATAAGGACTCATTATTAGGTGATGTTATTCCTTTTACCATACTACCAAGCTGATTAGACCTTAAGATATAGTGTAGGGAATTAGATTGAATGACAAATAGAGCAAGGGCATTAGATGCAATGACAAATAGAGCAAGGGTAAGTGGACAACCCTGTCTAACAGATCTTTGTAGAAGGAAAGGGTCAATAAGGGACCCACTGACCCCAATCTAAGCATAGGCATCTTTAAGCAAAAATTTAATCATTTTATAAAATTCATTTGGAAACCCAAAAGACTCCAGAACAAGCAATATGAATGACCATTCCACCCTGTGATAAGCTTTTTCAAAGTCAAGCAATAACATGCCAGCATTCTGGTTAGATCTTTTGGCCCAATCTAAGGCCTCTTAGCTAGTAATAAGGTTCTCCAAAATGTATCTGCCTTTATGAATCCAGTTGGGGCGTCTTTGATAATTTTAGGAAGAATATCAATTAAGCTGTAAGGCTAAAACTTTGGCAAGAATTTATAGGAAACATTCAACAATGTTATAGCTCTCCATTTTTTGATTTGAGCCTTATCACCATCTTTAAGAAGAAGTTTAATAATACCCTTGTTTATTTTTCTAGCAAGAGAGCCCTTGTCTAATGCTTCCTTATAAATCATCATTAGATTATCAACTTTCTAAGAGGAGTTGGCTTTATAAAACTCAGCCGGCAAACCATCAGCCCCAAGAGACTTACCATTCTTGAAGGATTGAATAGCAATTAAAATCTCTTTCTTGAGATTCTTTGATTCGTCCTCAATTCTTTTTGGAATGATCCTTTTACAAATTTCCTTCTAATATTAAATATTATTATCATTTGCTGTAAACAAGTTCTAATAAAACTCTTGGAACACTTATTTCATATCATTATTAGCACTGCAAAGGTTTCCATTCCCCCAAATTGGACCAATAGCTTCCCTATTATTCTGTCTTTAGAATACTGAAGAAGATTTTGGAACCCTTGTCACCTTCCTTGAGTCAATTCATTTTGGCTCTAATCCTTCCACCCTGGGCCTTCTTGTTCTGAAAGCATCTTAGCTTATGCACAGCATCAATAAGAGAGGTGATAAGATATTCATTATCAGGATCGTTTTGTAACTGGTTTTCAATAGAGAGAAGCTTTTCTTGCAACAGGTTCTCATATTTCCTTCTATCTAGAGCCATTTTTTCAATAAGATTAGATTTAGATTTTTTTTAACAAAATCAGGATTTCAAATTTTACTTATATGGTATTCAAACAAGAATTTGACAAAGCATTATCTGGTTTACATTTTAAGTGCAGCACTATTCATGTCCACTCACAAACATCCATTTCAGATTCATACAAATAGACACATAGATTTGCATTCAAGGGCAGGTGGAGTTTACTTTTTCATACTTTTAATGGACAGTATATCTCGTTAAATTCAAAGGTTGGCCTTCACTTTCAAATAAGTGAGTTAGATGCATTTAGAAGAAATGCTTGAATATTTCTGACTCAAATTTACTGACATTAATCTTTATTTTAGTCGAATTGTTTCACTTTTGAATTTACCCAATTTTTACAGACATTTTGTGAATGCACTTATATGCGTTGCTCTCTATTGTAGAGAGGTTGCTCTCTTCTTAATTCCTATTATGGTTAAACGTAAAGAGACAGGTTAACAATGTTAAATGAAATCTCTCTGAAATACATAATCGTGTTTGTAAGGTTAAAATTTATCAATGGAAATAAATCTGGCCCATGTAAACCTAGATTTTAAAAAATTGGAATTTATGCATTAGGTCCGTAATTACTTTCTTTTCTTGAGGAGCCAAGTCAACTATACCCTTGTTAATATCTCTGTAGGAATCCCATCCTTAAAACTGTGTATCTTAAGCTATTTTCATCTCTTCATTTTATAATTTATGTTGATGTTATTATCTTATTTTATCATTGTAGCAGCCTAAGCCAAAACGTAAGAGGAGGTGACATTTGATGGGCCAGTTGCTACTTTCTCAAGGACTTACAGGATTTATGGATTTAATTAGCTTGGAGTGGGAAGACTCTGTTTATGAATTAGCTTGAAGAAGTTTCTCGAAAGGTGTATATGTCTATATGCACACTAATTTAGAAGAAAAGTATTACTGTCTATTTATTCAGTGGTAATTTGTTTTTGTATTTTAGTAAAAGACGTAAGTGGCAAAAATATGTCGCAGCAAGTTCAATTGCCACCGGGATATGAAGATAGCTGGCTTGATTATGGATTAGAAAATGACATTCTTGGAACTTTCACATTTGTAAGATCTCAAAGTTACTGTTACACAAAGGTGCAGTTCTTGTTCTTATATCATTCTTGTAAATATGTAGGCTTTACCTAGTGAAAATTTGTGATCTTGTAGTCTACGTTGTCGGCTGCATTTGAACATTTTGTTGGTAATGTTGTTTTTCTCTGCTTGCACTTGACTTAAAATATTTGACCTTCATTTTTCTTGTTTCTTGTAAGACAGCGAGATATTATTTTTGTTCTTTACTTTTTGGATTGTTCATGTCATTAAATAAATTTGGAATAAGCATCTTGCATGATGGCGCATTTAGTTTCAAAGGATCTTGTGATGGCTATTGCAGTGTGGAAGCTTAATTTTGAAGTAAAATTCAGTTCAGTGATATTGTTTTGACACGAGCTCTGGTCAAATACTTTTGAACTTAAATTATTGACTACCGTATTTCTTCATCTTTCTCAAGAATTGCAAGCATCTTCAGTTTTGAAACTTAATTAATTTGATCATTAGTTTTAAGCATTTCATGACCTGATTATACAAGTAAAGAAGCTGCATGAGTAACTGAATAACCAAAATTCAGGGGATTATGATTCTCTCGTTGGTAGCAAGGATAGAACCCCGCATCATGAAGATTATACCAGGAGTTATTGTTGATAAACATTTGATTTAATTGTGCAATGTTTTGAACTTAAAGCCTTTCTCAAAATGCTACCTTGAGAGGAATCCTTAGTGGTCTTCCAGTAATAGATCTAGATATTGGAGGCGGAGCTTATTTAAACAATAAATCTCCTTTGTATTGTAGGTTAGTCTTGCAGACATCAAGCTATGACATTTGTCTCGAGATTCATCATTGCATGTATTATTGATTCAGTAATTTGAGAAAATATTATAGATTGTTGATATCTCGAGTAGAATTTACTGTTTGTTGATCAATGTTCTTTTCCATTTCCACATCTCCATATTTATTGTAAAAGTTTCTTTACTGGTAAGGTTCATTGATGAAGTGCATGCCAAATTATATGCATCAATGTATCAATTTTCAAAGTTTTCATTCAAACAAGTAAATGGTCTTTTGATAGGGGAGTCCATAGGGACTTATCTTCATGTCTTTGTGTTACAATAGATCTTTCTGTTGCCTTAATTTAACTAACGAGAACAGTAACTGAGAATAAGTAATTTGCATTTCACTTTATTAGTAATACCCCTTTTCATGAATAGCAAGTCTAATAAAAATGTTTATCTATTTGAATAGAGTTATGCTGGCAAGTTATTACTACAATAAAAGCACAACAATTTCCTTTCATTATCTGGAACACGTGCATCCCAGCATTCATATACTGTTATTGAACCTCATCAAATTTGTCAAAGGAATGTAACTGTTCAGTATATTTTTGCATTTTGCAAAGCTTTATGGAACTTTGATTGAGTGATAAGTTGTAGGTGTGCCTCCAACGCTAATGATAACAATGACCAAAAATAAGAAAATTTGGAGATGGCGACTCTTCTCGTAGGCATGCAGATCTTGTGTCTTTGCCACTTAATCACACGTTGAAGGTTTCTGTGACTTATGGTTGTCTTGGTCGCTGATTTTGCTTACCTCTGCCACTTCTGTTGACACTTAGGCACTCATTTTGAACTTTTCTGCCATTAAAGAGACGACTTTCAACCTTAAGGGGTGCATTTCTTACATTTCTGCCACACAAGTGAACAAGAATACAAACATAGGTGCATGCTTCTAGGCATGTTGCCACTTAGTCTAATTTATGCTCCTCTAGGTGCACATTCTTCTCTCTGCTGCTATTTAAGATGCCAAGGTGCTCATGTTGAGCACTTATGTCATTAACCCTTCAATCAGGCACTTATTTCCTTCACCTATGCCACTTGAAGGTTGCATGCATTTTCAACGTGCTTTACCTAATTTTACCTGCTCCCAAATGCCTTTTTTGGCTCTAGAGTGCTGCAGATAAATGAAAAATAGTGACGAGTTTTAGCCCTATAAATACATAAACATGGCTTTACTGTTGGACAAAAAACAGGTAAGCCCTGGGACATATTTCCACCACTCTTACCATTTTAAATCATTCTAGCATGTTGAAACATGTCTACTTCCTTTGCATAGGCTTACAGACGATCAATACATGATTGAGAAAGGGAATCACACATGGTTGTAGCCATAATACTATACCTAAACAGATACAACTTTGACAAAAGAATCAGGACAATAAACACAAATCTAGGGACCATGGAATATGTTTGGACTATACAACCTCAAAATCTTTTGTTTAAAGCATCGGTGTCTATCTATTGAGCAAAAGAGTCAAACTTAGTTTCTGATGTTTAACATAATTTTAAAAAGCAAAAAACTCAAACAAAAACATCATATAAATGGAAAACACGTTACTGCAAAACAAACATAGAAAATGACATTATTCACTTATTGATGTAAGATGAGCATAAGGGAGCAAACCAGTGAGGCAAAATCATTTACATGTTGGGAAAAACAGCAACCCCTCTTTTTGAGTTGGGAGTCCAACGATGAACACATTCTTGAAACCTCTGTGGTTCAATACGGTCTTCTTCCTCGTTGAAATATATATATGCATATGTTAGAGATATTTTGCTTTCTTTTGAATGTTCTTGTGAAGTCCTTTGGTGGTAGTGCATCCTCTAAAATGATGATCACCGCAAACTTTAATCCTTCATTATTCTTTTGTTAGCCTTCCTCTTTAGTGACATCCTCTTCTAGTACAAGCTCATTGACAATTGATGTATGCCCTGATGAGCACACTTATACTGAGAGGGGGGGTGAATAAGTATAAGGTAAACTTTTACTTATTAAAATTTAACAACCACAATAAAAACAGTCACACAATATTCAACAATTAAAGAACACAAGGTTTATGTGGAAACCCTTTTGGGAGAAAACCATGGATAATAGGCTGCTTGGATCTATTGTCCAAATTTTGCCTCGATAAAATACTCTTACAAAATTTTGTAGGCTCCAACCCACTGGAGACATCGTCCTCACTGCTAAGTGCCAATTTAGCAAGAGACACCAATCTCATCTATTGAGAGGCACCGACTTCTAAATGGACAAAAACTTCGACTTCTTGAAAATACTTTTCCAATGAATGACAATTTAAATAGATCTCCTTCACAAAAATCTGCTTGTGCTTGAATGATATATCTTTTTATTCCACACTTACATTCCATCCACACTTCTTATTTCATGTATATCTTCATACCACTTGGAGAGGGGTGTGATCCTATGAAGAGAGGCAACACTTCATAATTAATATCTTTTCCAAAGGAGGCATCTCTATATATATTTGTTTGTGGGCGCGAAGATGGGTCAGCCCATTATTATTAAATTTAAATTTATTTATTTTATTTTACAAAGAGGGCACCAATGTAGAGGAGGGTTGGCCAACATTAACAAGATATTTAAGTGTTGCCTTGTTAAGATAAAATCGTCCATCTTATGATCTTAAGGAGTATATTCGATTAGTGGCCTTTGGCCATTACAACCTCATGCGATTTCCTTCTTGGACCAATGATTTCCCTCTTGACTTCAATGACAACAATGTGACATTCCTTCTTGACATCAATGACAACAATATTTCCAACATGCCCATCACTTGATTCTTCACAAATATATATGGGACCTATTAAAGATGATGTTGAGTCAAAGCTCAAGAGAAAATCTAGTATGTCTTCCAATGACACCATGCTCTCAAGATATTGCAAGAAAATGTTGAGATTTCAAACTACATCATCCATATTCACCCCTAATCCAACCTGTGATTTTGAAGTTGAATTGTCCTCAAGAAGACAAAATTGTTCTTCATTCAACAATCACCCTTCATTAACACTATGAAGAAAAGTATTAACCTTTGGCCACATACTCTTCATCTCAAATGAAGGTGCCAACTACAATTGAAGTCCCTCATCATGAATGGTTAGGAAATCTACAAGACTTGTAGTTGAAACTCCCTTAGAGAAAAACATGTATCCTGATCATCTGGCAATCGATTCAAATGTTGAAGGAAGATGTCAACTTCTTATACAAGGCTATCCATCTCCTCATTAGATACCACATGAACAATTTGAATGATCTAGCATTCTATTTGGTCCTTTGCATGGTCTTCAAATAGTTGTTTGAATGTAAAAAAGAAATCATTTGAAGTATTATCCTCCATGGTGCAACTATTGTTCCCTTGCTAATTATAAAAGGTTGAGTCGTCCTTTCACTCTGCAAATGCATTTGAAACTTACCCTCCTTAGAAAACATATAATAAAATTGTGCAATTCCTTATATGTCCAACATAGAAGATTGTTCTTCTTTGATCATTATTCCTTCATCATATAATTTGAGCAATGCTTGTTAGGTAGTTGAAAAATCTAACTCCTCTTCAGGATTTGTTGATGTAGTGTCAAGAAGGTGCTCTTAACGAAAAGACACCATTGGTGGATCTTTCCATGGACTCTCCTCATGTACTTTTCTTTTTTCTTTTCCTTACTATTTCTTGGCTTTTTGACTTTACATAAGTGTGAGATTATAATGGTCCAAACAATAGCAATGAGGAAAAAACTGCATGGAAATGTTAGCCAAAATTTGTTGAGATTAGGTGTGTCATACACTTTGCAGGTCCAAATGTTCATATTATTTAATTATTTATTATTTTATGCAACCTCATGAAATGGGATATCCCACTTTATACTTTGGCCATATGCCATGTGTAATTATTGGTATTATATATGTAAAAAAATATTTTGTCATGAAGGATGTGTAAAAACATCTATGACAAAGATGGTGATGATGCATAAGAGCATTGATGAGTGAGTTTTTGATAAAATAAGTAGCATTTATAGTGTGTTGTACCCTTAACACAGAGAGCCCAGAGGGCCAAAACAAAGCTAATTCAAACCAAAACTAGAGGAGAACCGACAAAAATAGTTGGCCGACAGCTGTAGAACTAAACAACCCCAGAACCAGAGGGGACCAATTTGATTCCCTGAACCTGAGGCCGCAAAGACGCAACGGATTTAGGGAGTCCCTTCTTATTCCTTAGCACAACCGACCAAGAGGACTCGGGATTGAAATCCACCGAGCAAGGTGAAGGGAGCGGATCTACAACAACCACCCCAGGTGAGTAGCCACCACGCAACGAGGGAGCCGACAATGAAGAAGAGGAGACATGAGTGATCACATGACCCACAGAGTCGATCAATGAGGGATGAGTAGAGTCCGACAGTAAAGTGACAACAGATTTGAGGCTGCATAGGTTTCGCATAATGGATAGCCGAAAGAGGAGCCTGGAAAGGCTCCGACTCCACGGGAGAAGCCATTAAGGGAGGGTCACTCTCCTCAGAGGAACTATTCGAAGGAGAGCCAACCGTGAGATGGTTCGGGAGAGCATTCTTCCACCAAGTAGCAACACCCTTGCGGTGAGCAAGAGGGCAGCCAGAGGCTAGGTGACCAACAACGAGACAACGCCTGCAACGAAAAGGGAGCCCCTCATAGTCCAAAAGCTGCTTCCAAGGTCGGTCCTCCACCATCAAGACCACATCACCATGTAGAGGTTTTGAGATGTCCAAATCAATTAAAATACAAGCCATCGTAGTATGCCCAAGATCTCGGGACGTAGAATCCACCTTCAAAAAGCTACCAATGGCGTTGCTAATAGCTTCAAAACAAGAATCCTCCCAAAATTGGAGAGGGAGATTTGATAGACGGACCCACACAGGTTTGATATTCAGGGGCTCCGTAAGAGGATTGAATGAGCAAGTCCAAGGCCGGATGAACAACGAATGAACACCCCACATCCACACCCTGTCCAACACTTGGTCACGATCCTCAGGGGAAGAAAAGTTTACAACGAAGAAACCTCTAGCACTGGGGCAGAGGTCAATCTACCCAAAAACAATAGGCTTCCAGGAAGCAGAAACCCACTCATGGAGCTCAAGAAGGGAGGGCCACAAACTGTTAAATCTGCAAACCACACCCTAGTGGATGTAGAAATCCTCATTCTCAGCAACCTCAAGCCCATAGACCACCATAGGGGAGGTACGGGTGTAGGGAAAAGGTTGAACCCGAGCCGGAGTAGGAGGAACCTGGGCATGAGCAACATCTGAGAAAGACTTACATATTATGTTAGAAGCACCAGGGCCCTTGACCACACCACCCTCACAACCTGCGCAAAGAGAACCCCATTTGTAGACCCAACACGCGTAGCCTCAACACACACCGCGTTGAGGAGAATCCCATCCGCAACACCAGCATGCACAGACCCACACAAACTTGCGTCGGCCAGAGAGATGCCCTCCACACCAGCAGGCACCACTGGAGTAGAGAGGTCAAACCCCTGCAACGCACTGCCAATACTCATAGACACAAGAGAAGAGGCCGTTGTCCGCTCCTGCCTAGCGCCAAAGTTTGAAAATCCTCTCCCGCCCAACACCATTTTTTGTTGCTATGCATTGATGAGTGAGTTACATAATGGACTTATAAGAATATTCTTCCATTATTAGTTAAGTATTGGATGCAATTAGTGTTTCACGTGGGAGTGCTTTGGAGTTACATATGCAGACTTGCATAATTGAGGTTAAAGATGCTCATGTAAGTTATTTTCTATTCGGGTTGACTCCACATATACGAGGTTCATGGAAATTCATACCATGGTATTTTGGGACCTTGTTTGAACTCATGGTATTCTTTGTTGGTGTGTTTTTGGGTCACCTTAAGTTTTATTAGAGACATGGGATAGAGGACGGATAAGAGGTGTTTGTGTAGGGTTATGTTGTTAGTTTTCAATTGGAGGAAGATAATATTGATCTCCATGCTAAGGCAAGAACTTGATATTGTATTGTGACTATTTGTTGTTAAATAATACATTGGTTAAGTGTTTAGGAAGCTAAGTTTTTTTCAAAGGGTTTTCCAAGGGAATATGTTTTTGTAGACATTAAAATCACATATACACTAATTTTTGCATTTACTACTTAGTCCATTAAAATAATTACTATTATCTCAAGTCCATTACTTTATCACAATTAAATTAATTAAAGAATATTTATTATTTAATTAATTTAAAATGAATAATTTCCCATATTATCTAATAAATTAATTTAAATCTTAAATTACACCTCATGAGTTAACTATCCAATCAAAATAGTTAACTAAATAATTAATCTAGTTAACTCACCCATTAAATCCATTGACAATCTAATCAAATTGGTTATCTCAAGATCACAAATTAATTAATTATCAACTCACCAATCAAATGAGTTGACTGTTGAGTGACCTCCAACCATTTTGCAAATTGATTGCATCTCTACCCATCACATACACCAATTGTTTTTTTTTGCTAGTTAAATCGTTGCTAAGGGGCAGCACCCTGTATTGCTTCAAAAAAGGATTTTACATGAGTTTCTGATAACCAAAAAGACTTTCTTGATGGCCTTCCCTGTCAAAATGGCCATTCCTACATCCCTTTCCTACCTAGTATGCATTTACAATTTTCAATAGAAAATGGCTTGGCAGTGCCACAGGCTTTGCTTGCTATCCTGGGACTGATTGCAACTTACTAAACCCTACTACTTGCTACCACTGCAATTAAACTATGGAAATACTAAAAGTTGTACCAGACCCAACAGACCTCTTCAAACCTCATCATTGTCCGACTCTGTGCGTTTCATGTAGGCAATGTAGTTCACTACCATTGGGCAATCCGCTCCACAATTCTAGTGTGCTTGTCCTTTCGCCTTCTCCTCAGGGTCTCTAGGGTCGTTATGGCGCCATTCCTCACCGGAGCCGAAGTCCCAATCGTCATCATCCCCTACAATTTTTTCTGAGAGCCCTTCGTCCTCCACGTACCGCATTGCCCAGCCTCGCGACAGGTTGGTCACCAACTTGGCTGCTCTGAGGAGGAATGTAATGCTCCACTCACGCTCATCCTAGAGCTTATCGAATCCTTTAGGATCAATGGTTTGGATCAGGGGAAATTTCATGACCTCCCTACCACGTATGCACATCATGTAGTAGTTCCGCGACATTGGGATTTGCTTGTTCTCGTCCACATTGTCCAGGGCCACATCAATGTCTCCCAGCCACACATGGATGAAGACCATCTGTATCAGCTTCTTCCCTACCTCCTTCAAAACACCCATGTGTAGAAGGATACCCAGGAACATGGCTAGGATCTTCAAATTTGACCTGAACCTGTGATACACTCTCAGGAATTCTGGACCCACAACCTTTTTGGTTGCCTAGAGAACCAGCGAATGAGAGGAGGCCAACAACCCCTGTAGCCTCTTATCCGTCACTTCACCCCGGAAGGATTGTTGCTGTTTTTTCGTATCCAAGGCTAGCAGAGTCTTCATTGTGCTACCACAACCCAACTGCACCACTTCTCTGGAAATTACTATCGCTCGCTAATTCTGGAAAGCTACTATTGTGAATGAACAAATTTGCACCAGCCGAGGTTTTTTGACAATGAAGGCCTTACTTTGTCATAATTATCTTTTCTATGCTTGTGCCCTTTGGAGCGTGTTTGCTTGCTACCACTTTGCTGGTAGTACGTAGCAAAATTAATGCGTGATAGTATGAGATCCGCTCGAACTTTCCTTCTCGGAAATTGTTTGATTTGCTTGCTCTTTACCTTCTATTGATGGCCCCTGTCTTGTCAAATAAATCTTTGGATTTTGTCCTTGATAACATGTGTTATTCTTTCGCCGCCAACCGAAGTGCCGATGTCAAAAATTTCCTCCGGTGTCAACTCTCGGTTTTGCCTACGTGGAATTTTCTAACGCCTTTTTTGCCAGCTCATTCACCTTGACATTTCCCTCTCGGTAAATATGGCTAATTTTGAAGGCCTCAAACCTGTCCGCTAGTTGCCTGATGCTCTGCAATAAATGATTGAGCTCCTAGTTTGGATTAGTGCCTCTCCTGATGGCATTGATCGTGATCATCGAGTTTCCTTCTAGATGAATTTGTTTTACTCCCAGGTCTAGCCCCAATTGCAGACTTATGGCCGCTGCTCTGAACTCAGCTTCATTATTCAAACAAATGCCTAGAGGTGTGGAGCTTTCTGCTATGATAATGCCCTATGCATCCCTTGCAATGCAACCAACACCTCCCGAGCCTGGATTGCCACGAGCTACCCCATCAAAATTTATCTTAGTCCAACTTGGTTCCGATGCCTTCCATGCTACTGTCGCTCTCTTTGCTTTAGTTAATTGAGATGTTCGATTCCCACTCAACAGTGGAGGTTTGAGGCCAATAATTTTTTTGGTTAGGCAATCATCTCAGTTTGTGAAAGTTTTTTGTTTACCCCCTTTGCTCTGAGCATCCTCGTTTACCAACTCTACTATGGCTCTTTCAATTTTATCCCAAAGTCTGTCCTTATTCATCTCTTTCCCTTGAAAGATTCTCTTGTTTCGCTCCTTCCAAAGCTCCCATATCACAATGGATGGGGTTATCTGCCATATACCCCCAAAAACAAATTTATTGCCCTTATGGGGCCACATTTTGAACCAAGATGCAAGATCAACTGGCACGAGGCATTGCAAGTTCAACTTGTTTCTTACTATTTTCCAGCAGTCACTTGCATAGGGACATGCCAGGAGAAGATGATCTACTAATTCCTCCTTCTCTTTGCATAGAGAACATCTTCCTGGGCCTTGTACTCCGAAGGTGGCTAACCTATCCTCTATGAGAATTCTTCTCTGAATCGCCATCCAGGCAAAAACTCCAACCTTGGGGAGGCATTCCCTGCCCGAAAAAAATTTACATGGCAAGTCCTGTCGAGCCATCTCAATCTCCTTAATCTTGTATCCGAGCTTCACCTTGTATGTGCCTATTGAAGACCCACACCATCAGATCATGTCCTGGTCATTGGATGGGAAAAAATGCCTATCTTTGAGGATCTTTGTCAATGCATCTTTTTGTGCTTGAGGAGCATTGAGAGTTTGGAGGTCATTCCATCTCCAACTATAGGTTCCTTGTTGGCATTCTTCCTACCATAGTTGGTCATTTTACCCCCCAGAGCCTTGTTGTTTCCTCTTTGATTTCATCCAATCCCGGTGTACTACTGATGGGTGGTTTTCCACACCAAGAATCATTCCAGAAGGATGCACTATTCCCAATTTTGACTTCCCAAGTTACATGTTTTGCTATTATATCCCTACAATCCAGTATGAAATTCCAGATTGCTGATCCTCTCGGGGGGTTAATTGTAGTGAGAATTCTAGCCGGATCATCTGAATCTAGATACTTCCTCATTATTCTGAGCCACTTTTGCTCACCTTTTGTGTGAATATCCCATACCAATTTTGCCCCCATGGCCTGATTCATTACAGATAGTTGTTTAATCCCAGCTCCACCGACATCTTTGGGTTTGCACACCTTATCCCAAGCCACTAGAGGAAATTTATTCTGATCCCCTGTTTCACTCCAAAAGAATTTCCTAAAAATTTGGGTGAGGGCCTCTTCCACTGCTCTGGGTAATTTTAAGCATGACATTGAGTACACCGGAATGGCTGACAAAACTAATTTGACCATTAGTAATCTTCTTATTGAGGACAACCACTTACCTTTCCAAGTTCCCAGCCTGTTCTTGGAGCTATTGACTAGATTCTCCCAATAGTACCTTTTGCTGATGCCTGCAAATAGGGGCATCCCCAAGAAGCGGCCTAGCAGTGTTGCTACTCTCAAATTTAGGATCTTGGCTAAATCTTTCTGTAGGCTTGGTTGGGTTTTCAGAAAAAATACCTCTGATTTCCCCCAGTTGATGCTCTACCCTGAGGCCTTGCAGTAGTCACCTAAAAAGATTTTGATCACTCTTGCTTCCCTCCTACTGGCTTCTCCCATCAGAACTCTATCATCTGCAAATTGGAGATGTGTTGAGGGTTTCAATCCATTGGCCAGATGAACACCTTTCCACTTCCCTTCCCTTCTCAGTCTTTGGATTCCTCTACCAAGCACCTCTACCATGATTGTGAACAAGAATGGGGATAGGGGATCACCTTGTCTTAACCCCCTTGTGGAGGGGAAGAAGCCATGAGCAGAACCATTCACTAGTACTGAGAATTTAGCTATGGAGATGCAAATTTTAACCCACTTGACCCAATTCTTCCCAAATCCAAATTTCTTCAGCACCTCCAGGAGAAATTGTCTGTCTACCAAGTTGTATGCTTTGAGGATATCTAGTTTTAGAATCATGCAGGCTTCTTTGTTTTTTCTGGCTGAGTGTATAGTTTCATGGGTAGTGATTATTCCTTCCACTATTGATTGCCCTGGAGCAAAGCCACTCTGTTCTTCTGATATCACCACGTTTAGTACTGTTGTCCCTGATTTTTGACATGCAAAAATCAGAGATAACCCATCAAAATTTTGACATTTTCAGGCCTCAAGGAACATATTACGAGGTACAGAGGTTGGGAATTTTAAGTTTTGGGTCTATAGTCCTTTTGGCCAACATTTTTCATTCACTCTCGTCCGTTTTCGTGAAATTCTGAGTCATTTTTGGTGTGTTTTTGATCAATTTCGGGTTTTACAGACAATTGCAAGTTAGTAATTTTTTTGTAACTTGTAATCGGGTTTTAAAACCCCTATTGCAAGTAGATGGAAAGGATTTTTAATATTTTGTTTTTAACTTGTGTGAAATCAGGTTTTGAAGACTTCATTGCAAGTTTGGGGGTTTTGAGTGTTTAAATGCAAGTGATGTTTTCACTTGCAATCGGGCTTTTGAGACCCGATTTTGTATAAGATGACTTCTAAAACACTTTTATGTTTTAAAAAGTGGTCACTTGCAACCGGACCTTCAAGATCCGATTGCAAGTAAAGGTTTTAAAGTTATGTTTTTAAATGACTTGAAGTCGGGTCTTGGAGGTCCGATTGCAAGTTTGCAATAAGAGCTTTATGCTTAAAGTTACTTGTAAATGCTTCTTAAAAGCTTGATTACAAGTTGGAGAAATCGAAATCTTCAAAGGGCACTTGCTTTTAAGTCTTTTGAACCCAATTTCAAATATGAGTTTTTCACTTGCAATCACCCATCCAAAACCCTATTCGACTTGTACAAGTTCATTTTTCAACTTGTAAAACTGAAATCACTTGCAAATGCTTTCCCAAGACCCGATTTGCACATGCCCATACTTGTAATGCACCTGCCCAAACCCGATTTCATTTGCAAACCTCAAGATACGAAATGCATGCTTTAAAGGCACTTGCAAATACTTTTCCAAGACCCGAATACATATATTTTGGTCACTTGTAATGTGAAGTTGCAGAACCAAAATCTTTGTACTTACCTTAACTTGTAATATATGTCTCAAAACCCGATTTCACTGAAAAGACAATGATGACTTTTTCATTAAGCCAGTAGCATGTATCCATACACCCAAAATTTGGCCTTTGTATGATAATTGAAACAACTTACTTGCAGTTCATGACTCAAGACCCAACTCTACTTGTAATGATCATTTACAGAACTGAAATACTTTTGAGGATGACAACAAAATATGATCTATGTCAAGGGGCAGTTATATCAAGTTGCAGTACAAATTTATGAAGATGAAGACGGTCCTAGTGATGTCTAGAGAGCTAGGAAAGTGACAAATCCATACAAGAAAGTGAATAAGTGACATGAATGTTTGATGGGAAATATAATTCTTTCAAGATAGAGATAGAATGATGCTTTTCCAATGAAAGCTAGAATGATCCAAGATGCAAGTCCCTGTTCCGGTTCAAGATGCCTTCACCGAACCTGAATACTTCAAATCATGGAGTATCTTGTAGCAACATTAAGACCGACAAAGGATGATGTAAATAGAGTCGTGTCTTCAGACACTTATAATAGTTTCAATTATGTATTTGTAATTTCTTTTTGACAAATTACATGTAATGTCAAAAATTGTAATTGCAAGTAATCATATCACTTGCAAAGATATAAATTGTAATTGCATGTAACCAAATTACAAGTCGAATCAAATCAAGATTGTTACTGGAATAAGTCAATTGTAGGTTGTTAGTTTGTTAGTTAGTTGGAGAAAAAGACTCAAGTTAGTTGATATTCCCCCACCTTTCTTTCTCAGCGCCTCACCTATATATAGGAGGGTGCAATGAAGGAGCTTTTGGCAATGCAACAAAATTCTGCCAATTTGTGTGTGCATTCTAAGACTTTGAGCTTAGATGTAAATCTGATTGCAATCAATAGAAGAGACAAATTGCTTCCAAACTTTGTGTTGGTACAATTGTGATGTGACGACATTTTCTGGATTTGATTGTGAGTTTTGTGGTGTTATACAAAAGAGATTTTAACTCAATCTTGCAGACTTTGAGCTGCAAATTGTGCTTAAAGTCATGGTTAGATTTCTGGATTTGATCTTGCAGACTTTGAGCTGCTTATTGCATCTGGAATTAGTGTAAAGCGCTGAAGAAAGGAGGTAATTTGTAGACTTTGTGGTGTTTTTATTTCCTATGCATGCAAAAGTGGTTGATAGGAGAATGGAGTGTTGAAGACTTTGAGCTTCTCTTTCTATTTTCTCGTCCCAGGAGGCAACATAAGACTTTGTGCTTTCATAGAAACTTTGCCTCTTACTATTCTTCTTATTTTTCCTTCTATTTTGCTAAACTATGTTCAAAAGATTTTGTAAGAAAGAATCGTGTATTCTGAAGTAAGAGAATATGACGAAAGAACACCTATTCTGAAAATAAGAGAGTATGTTGAATGTAACGCCCTATAAGTTAGCTTATTGTTTTAAGTAACGGTAGATAGGGGGAGCCTTCCCTAAATTAGGAGAGTATCATAGTCACACACTGTGATTGAAACTACAATTTTGCATATTCTCAAGGTATACAAAATTTTCAACCAAGAAGTACTTCCTTGAGTCTACTTGCTATTATTTTGGTGACCACCTAGTACACTGTGTTACATAGTGAGATTGGTCTGAAATCACTCATTGTCTGTGGATCCTTTTTCTTGGGAATTAAAGCCAAAAAAGTGTGATTCACTGCCCCCAGCATTGTCATTCTTCTTCTTGATTCCTCTACTGCTGCCCCTAGATCTTTCCCAATTGTGTCCCAGAATCTTTGGAAGAAGCCGACTGGGAATCCATCAGGGCCAGGGGCCTTATTAGGGTTCATCTGGAAGACTGCTTTCCTGACCTCTTCCAAGGAGATCTTTTGATACAGGGGCTTATTTTGATCCTCTTTTATGATTGTGGGAATTTCTCTTAGCAAATTATCCCTTGCTACTATGTTTTCCTAGCTTTCCTTGTTTAGAATTTCCTCAAAAAATTTGACTGCCTCCTTGTTAACCTCCTCAATAGACTGTACTGTTTTTCCTTGGCCTTCTTGATCTCTACAATCATGTTCCTGTTTCTTTTGGAGATTGTTGATTTGTGGAAGAACTTGGTATTTCTGTCACCCTCTTTCAACCATGTTTCCCTTGATTTCTGTCACCAATAACACTCTTCCCTCTTCAGGATTTCTACCAGCTCTTCTTTCAGACATTTATCATTCTCAAAATCCTCTACATCCACCCCTTTCTCTATTATGTGTTCATTCAGGACTCTAATTTCTTTCTCTAGTCTTTCCTTCTCCTGAAATATGTTCTTAAAATGTGTCTTATTCCATTCTTTGAGCTTATTCTTGATGTATCCCAATTTCTTGCTTATCTTGAAAAGCTTCGATTCATCTCCAAACCTGATCTCATTCCACCACTTCTCTATTAACTCTGGCAGGTGGTCATCTATCAGCCACATGTTTTCAAATTTAAAAAGACTTCCTTTGGGGGGATCATCCTCCCCAAATGTCAGTGAGACAGGGAAATGATCTGACCCCGTGAAAGGTAGTATGTGAGCTTCCTGTGAAGCTGCTAATTCTCCCCAATCACCCCAGAGAAGGAATCTATCCAATCTTTCTGCAATGTTGGTGAAGTCCTTTCTCCTGTTAGACCATGTGAATGTTTCATTTTTGGTCTGCACATCCTTTAGGAAATTTCTGTCTATGAACTCCTAAAAATCTCTCTGTATGGCAGTTATTCTTCCCAGGCCTCCTTGCTTCTCTTCATTGTTCAAAGTTGCATTGAAATCCCTAGCTACTATTCCCATCTTATCTCTCCTATTTTCCAACTCACTTGATATTTTGTCCCACACTTGTTTTTTTGCCCTTGTAGCTGTTGGCCCATACACATTGATGCCAAAGAAGGTGCCATGCTTTCTTAGATCCTTAAACTTGATCACCTACCAATTGTACTCTTCTTTTTCTACTTCCCCATCTACTGTTAGAGGGTTCCACAAGACTCCCAACCCACTAGAGGCTCCTATGGCTTCCTTGAATTGACTTCTCCACTGCCTCCAGTTGCACAATCTCTTTTGACTTTCTTCCTTATTCCATTTTGATTCCTGTATGAAAACTATGTCTGCTTTAGATTGGTCAATTTGGCTCTTGACCATGCGGCATTTGTCAGGGGCATTGATTTCCCTGACATTCCATGTTATGATCCTCATTTTGCCTTGGGAAGGACGCTGTCCTTCCCAACTACCAATTTTTTCTGACCAGAGGCATTGCCTACAATCATCAGCTTGGCTTTGTTTGTTTTCTTGGCCCTTTTGGATTTCTTCTTTATGTTAGGTGCATTTATCTTTGATTCTGATTGTTCAAGCTGCCTCTCCTCCAACAATTCACCTTCCTTTGCTTCCTTCCAGGGTTCATCTTCTCCTTCTGAGAATTGATCACTCTCCTCTTCTTTAGACTGAGCAAAGTCATCATCTTTCTCCTAGAGAGCATCTAAGCTGCTCTCTTTAGAATTATGCTCATTCTTTCTAGCCTCCTCTCCTGTTGCCTGGGATTCCGATTCTGACCTATCTACCTCCTTTGTTAGTTTCCAAAGTTGGTTTTTGATATCCTTCTAGAGTTCTTGTGCGTATTCCATAAGGGCATTGAGTGCTTCCTCTGCTTGAAAGCTTCCCCGCCCCTGCATTTCTTCTATTGGTGGGGGGATGTTGTTGCACTCCTGAGAGGTTTCTCCAGATTTCTTCTGCTCTGATTTGGTGCTAACATCCTTAGATGTCTCTTCTGTGGTTTTGGTTGCTATTTCCTGTGATATTCCATCCCCTGTTTCTTCCCTCTCTTCATTGTTTGTATATGCCTCCACTCCCCTGAATGAGGTGCCTTCTAGGGAAGAATCTCTAAAGAGGCATTTTTTGGGTTCTCCTCCTTTCCATATTTCTATTTCTTGTTGCCAGCTTCCATACTTTGTCAGAATTTCTATGTTTTTGTATAATCCAACCCCCTCATCTATTTCTACTTGTATGCAGGCTTCAACCCCATCAATTCCATTTATGAAATCCTCATCCACCCCTAAACACACCCCTAGGGAATCACCTAATTTCACCATAGCCTCCACATTCCAAAATTCTGAGGGCAGATCCACCAGCTTGATCCAGGTAGGGGTTTGGCTTATTTTGTAGTTCTAGGGATCAAAGCTTGATCTCATTCATGAATAGAGGTTTCCCTTCTACAATTTCCAGCTTTAATTTTTGATCTATACATTCTATGAGAAAAAAGGAGTTTGGTAGCTGGTAGATGCTTACCTGTCTTTGTAATTGTTTTTCCACCATGCTTTGATTTCCTCCCTGGGGCAGCCTGGGCCAATTCATTTGGAAAACAAATCTTTCTCCATTAGTCTGATCACTCTTCGTTCGATCATTTTTGAGGGCATTTGGTATAGTTTGCTTCCCCGCGGTTGCAGCTAGTTGCCTCCGCTTGTCCTGTTTTGGAAGTTTCTTCTGTTTGTTTTTCTTTTGAGGAGGTCTCGATCTCTCTGATTCATTCTTCTTCCAAATTCAAATTCCTCTCCCACTTGTTGGTTCAACTTTCCTTCAATCCCAAGCTTAGGGTTTCTCGAGCCCCTGACTCTCCAAACTTTGCTAGTGCATTTCTGGATGCCATTGCCTTTGTTGCGCAAGTTGGGGTCCGATGGTTTCCCATGGTGATCATTTTCTCGAAACCACCCATGCCTTGGATCGCGTGTGTTCCATCCTTTCCTGTTCCCTTAGTGTGCTATTGTCTCTAGCTTTTGGTCAAGAGCCCATTTCTCGCTATCTTCGAGATGGCTGTTGCTCTGGTTGCAACCTCCGTTCTCCGAGTTCCCATTCTGGCGGTAGTGTGGGTGGCACTTATCAACCCAAGCTCCATTCTCGAATACCCACCATGGAATGTGATCCTTCTTCTGTTGGAGGACAACGCCATCCATCTTCTTCCCTGGTTCGCCCTCCTCCACCAAGTCGCCCCATCGATGCTTTTCCACCTCTGCATTTTTTCGCTCCTGCTCGCCACCCTGCGCCATTTAAAAAAATAATATTTAACCTCTTTTTAAATATATATACATACACCAATTGTTGATCTAACTCATGATCAAAGATTAAATCTCCACTATTCAATTTTCACCCGAAATTTCTATAAATTGGAGCTTAATCCTCCAATTTGAAAGCTTTTGAATCAAGCAAGTAGATGTTGCATCACTGAGCAATGAACAATATCAAGAGACCATCCATTTCACACACTATCAGAGGTGTGCATGAAGTTAGTTTTAAACATTGTTTTCAATTCTTAGATGTATTTTGATTTTCATGTTTACATTTAGTATGCATAATGGGACTTACTTGTAGTTATTCTAAAAAGTTTTCATTACAAAATTCAGAGACTTTAATGTAGATTTAAACGTTTTGCAGGCAGTGTCTAGCAAGAGGCGAGGCATCTTATTTTAGAATTTCAATGCCCCATGTCTTAACATATTTGAGCATTGAGAAAATTTGGCCAATACTGTTAGTTGGTGCTTGATTGCCAAGTTAGAAGAGGTCGCACAATTCTTGGAATACTAATGTCATTCCTCCTTGGACTGCGCAAGCTTCAACTATTATGCTTTTTTGTTTGTTTGTTTTACATATTCTGTTAAAGATTTGTTTCGAAAAAAAATTCCCATCTCCCTTGTGGTATAGAGCTTCTCAATTACTCCCTCCAAGTTGCTTATAGTAGCCTCATTTTTTGTGTACTATTGTGAAACTATGATAGTAAAGTGTGCAAGCTTAAGCATATCAATCTTTGTTTCAAATTTTGTAATGAAACTGTGATATGGTTGAATGGTGTGTCAACAACCTACAAAAGTGCAAGGGGCAAGAACTGATCCAACTTGAGGGTGAGTTGATGCGATAGCTTACACTTGTAGAGATTTTCCATGGCGACATACCATTCTGTCATCTCTGGGTGCAATGCCCTTTGTTATAATCCAAATATAGAGAACGCCATTTATAGAGTATCATTGTAAAGGTAATGACAATTGAAAATCAGAGATACTTTCCTCTTAATATATAGCTGATATGTATGTTGTTTATTCTTTTCCAACCAAGAATATGTACCAAACCTCAAATGGAACTATCAGAGTGGAAGATAGTTATAGTTCTTTTTCTCACGCCCTTCTCGATTTCGAGTTAAACTGATAACTAAGACACCTTGAGAAATTGGCTTTTGTTGTCAAAAGGGAATGTGATTCTAAAGCCCAAAGTGCAGGAGTACAAGAAATGGATAACAAGGTCATTGCGTTTGAAAAGCAATGGGAAAGCTCTGTGCTTAATATGTAAAGACAAATGTCAAGCCATAATGTTAGAGATGAACTGGCAGGGAATTCGATTGGATAGAGGTAAGTATATTTTAAAATGGGTTTTATAAAGATGCTGATGCATGGGCATCGTCCCAAGCAATAATGAACATGTGCAACTTTGTTTGGCAACAATCATATAAAATAATTTTGCCACCATCCAGTTTGGGGTAGTAATATTGCCAGCCAACAATATTTGATGCTCAAAAAGTGAAGTATGAGAGGTTCAAGGCGTGTTTCAACTTAGTTGGACTGCTCTCTTCATTAATGCTATCATATTGGCACTCAAATTGAATATTTGAGCACTAGATCAAAGATTAAGCTTGTGTTTGACATTAATGATATGAAAAGCATTTATTTTGGTGCTCATGTGAGATTTAGGAAGGATTTTGATGAAGTTTTGAGCAAATTTTTTGGGAAAGTTTCTAGAAGAGTGTGGCATGAGGATAGAAGGGGGTTACAAATAAAGGAAGAAGAGAGATTCTATGCAACATAAAAAAATTGTGTTAACATTTTGTGTAGGGAGGATTTCTTTTCGATTTCTAATATTTTGTTGTTGCAATTCATCACTAGTCAAAGTTAAAATAAAAAATGAAAACTAAAAAAATCTTCTCACACTATTTGTGTACAAGATGCTTGTCAAAGAATGTTTTTCAAAACTACTAACTCATTTTTTGCAGCCCTTCTTGCCAAAGACTTCAATTCGAAACTATCACACATTTAGTTTTGGGTTGCTAAAATTAACCTATTTGTTTTGACTATTTAGATTAGTTGTGTCTTTTAGTGATCAATTTCCTATGCCTTTTTGGTGATATTGAGGATCAAAAGTGATCCAATTTAGTTTTCTTCCTTTTTAATTTTCAGTGGGCTTGCCTAAGGATTTCATAACCTTAGGGTAGTACTTGAACCACACATTTTGACAAGGTATACGAAGGGGTGAGAGCAAAGTTGTACCTCAAAGAAGTACCATCGTGTTTAACACAATACTAGTTTTGCTTTCATAAGGAGACAAAGTGAAGTGGAATTGGACTTCTCCATGAACACATGCTTGTAGATGGTCTCTCGTTCATAGACTTAGTGATGTAGGAGCATCCGGGTCTATAGGCAATCTTGCATCGCCCAAAAATATTTATTTTCTTTTGATGTTTAGTTTTTGCATTTGTGGTATGGGTTGGAGCTTCAAGAGCATCTTGTGGAGTGTTTGAAGGATAAAAACTTCATTTACCAATACTTGAATTTTCATTTTAAAAATTAGAGGTAAATAATGTGTTTAATGTGATTTTCAAATTATCGTACTTTCAAGGCTTGAACGGGTCCATTGGCATGTTAGAGGAAACTTGAAAATAAATATTAACGTTCATTTTTTGAATTTTTTTTCATATATAAGTTTTCATAAGGTAAGTGACCTTTGACATTCAATTCTTGTCTTTTTGGGTGCTTAAAATAGAGGGAAAAGATAGTGATTTTTTTGGAAAAATAATGAATGACTCTTCAATTACCAAAAGAGCACAACTTGGTTTTGAATTTTATTCATTTTCCAAAGGCATCTAAAACAGCAAGGAGTTTTATATGGTGAAGAAACATTAACAACACATTTTGGAAGCAAAACTATGTCTTTATTTCATTCTTTGTGAAGGAATTTTAGAGGTCAAATTGAGAGAATTGAAAAAGCAGATTTGGGTGCCACTTTTTGGTGCCTTGTAAGGGTGTATGATCATATAAAATACAACCTTTAATGGTGTAAAAAAACAGCAGTCAACAACAACAAGGTTGGAGAAAAAACTTGCAGGTTGCTCGTGAGAGCTGCACAAGAAAGAGTGCAAAAAATCAGCTTGTGAAGAGAAGAGGAATATAAGAAGAGAAAAGGGATTTTGCAGGTGTGTTGTAGTTGTTCAAGGTAGCCATGAGAGATAATTAATGAAGGGAAAATTCATATTTTAGAATATGAGTGAAGCCAAGAAGGTTTGAAGACATGAGGATTTGAAGACTTGTAGACAAGATGTGTCTAAAAAAGCTTGTAAAAATTTCTGAATTTTATTCAATGTTGAATCCTCCATATATGTAATAAATCTTGAAGAATTTTTATGTATGAATATTGAAATAAAGATATGTTTCAGATTTATTTTCCATTTATATGTTAATGTGGATTGGATGACATGTTAAGGATGCAAGATTGGGTAGTTTGATAAGGTCGGGCCCAATTGACTACATTAAGTGGTATTAGAGCCTGAAGGTCCTAAGAGTGTAGAGAATACAACAAGACATGTGGGTAGAAGCAGTAGTGAAGATCTTGTGTGAGGATTATTGCAATTAGGAGAAGCCTTGAGCAATCAAGAGCTAGGGAGCCACAAAAAGAAGTGTGATTGGAGATTGTAGAGCATGAGGTGAGAGTTGTGAAAGATTGCAACATATGAGATGGGGATATTATTAAGGAATATTCTCGTGATATGGGATGGATGGAGTTAGTATGAAAACAGGAAGATTATGGTAATGATGGATATTATAAATGTAAGATTGAGTAGATTGGAAACATGGCAGCATGGAAAGGATATTAAGAGAGAAGAGGTTGTAGCGAAAACATGCCACGGGGAAGGCATGTAGAAAGAAGAAGAAAAAAATGATCAAGAGGATGCAAGTGTAGCAGCAATAAAGGTAGAAGAGAATGAAGATTCACATATAAAGGATGTGATTGCAACAATGGAATGTGAGGAGATTGCAAATGGTGAAAACAAGGATAACTTAATGTTGCAGATTTTGGCAATAGAAGAGTGGTTTGGTAAGCTTGCTGATGGAGGAAAGAAGATGACTATCGTATCGAAGGGATAAAAGGTAATCTATGAACATTTTGGTTTCATTTGTGATTATTCTTCCATAGTGAGAGTTGAAGAGGATGTTGTTGTCGAGGATAAAGTTGTAGCTACAAAGTTGTGTGTAGATGCTGCATGTTTACGTGTAGAGATTGTAAAGGATGCTGCAGGTGAAAATTGGTGGAGGTGGTCGGTTTGTGGTGGGATGGATCCCAAGGAGGAGAGAATTGAAGAAAGCCTTTGGTAGAGGAGGGCGGTTCATGGTGGACATGAGTCCACAAGAGAAAGAAAGAAGAGGATGCAGAGTTGTTGGAAGAGAATGACAAATGTTCCAACAAGATGTTGGAAAAGAAGAAGGAAGAAAAATCAGAAGGGTACCTATCTCAACATTGGAGTATGTTGCGAGTTGTTTACAACTCAAAAGGGTAGTTCTAATACTTATATCCATTTTGTGAGCCCATTCTCACAAACTTCTTACCTGTCGTGTCTAATGCAGGAGCATCCAGATCTACAGGCAATCCTACATCACCCAAAAATATTTATTTTCTTTTCATGCTTAGTTTTTAAATTTTTGGTGTGGGTTGGAGCTTCAAGAGCATCTTGTGGAGTTTTTGAAGGTTAAAATATTCATTTACCAATACTTGGATTTTCATTTTAAAATCCAGAGGCAAAGTGTGTGTTTAATGTGATTTTCAAATTATAGTATTTTCAAGGCTTGAAGGGTTCAAGGGGTCCATTGGCATGTTAGAGGGAACTTGAAAATAAGAATTAATATTAATTTTATTAATTTTTCTTCCTATAGAAGTTTTCATAAGGAAAGTGACCTTTGACATTCCATTCTTGTCTTATTGGGTACTTAAAATGGATGGAAAAGATTGTGATTTTTTGGAAAAATAATGAATGACTTCAATTACCAAAGTAGCACGACTTGGTTTTGTGTTTTCTTCATTTTACAAAGGAATCTACAACAAAAAGGAGTTTGATATGGTGAAGAAACATTAACAACACATTTTGGAAGCAAAACTGTGTCTTTATTTAATTCTTTGTAAAGGAATCTTAGAGGTCAAGTTAAGGGAAATGAAAGAGAAGATTTGGGTGCCACTTTTTGGTGCCTTGTAAGGGTGTATGAACATATAAAATATAGACTTTAATGGTGTAAAAATGCAACAATCAACAATAACAAGTTTGGAGAAGGAACTTGCAGGTTGCTCATGAGAGTTGCACAAGAAAGAGTGCAAAAAATCAGCTTGTGAAGAGAAGAGGAATAGAAGAAGAGAAAAGGGATTTTGTAGGTTTGTTGTAGGTGTTCAAGGCAGCCATGAGAGATACTTAATGAAGAGAAAATTCATATTACAAAATATGAGTGAAGCCAAGAAGGTTTGAAGACATGAGGATTTGAAGACCCGTAGACAAGATGTGTCTAGAAAAGTTTGTATTTTTTTTTAATTTTATTCAATGTTGAATCCTCTATATATATAATTAATCTTGAGGAATTTTTATGTATGAATTTTGAAATAAATATATGTTTCAGATTTATTTTCCATTTATATGTTAATGTGGATTAGATGACATGTTAAGGCTGCAAGATTGGGTAGTTTGATAACACCCCCCAATCTTGACTGCATTTCTTAGCCTCATGTACTTTTGAGTATATCGAGGAAACCCATAGTTAACCTTGTACATATTAGTTAGGAATCCACTTGAACATCTTTCTTTGTAGTGAATTGGTAAGTAGATACCCTTAGGAAGTTATATCATACCCTTGGAAAGTGATGGTAGTAAGTTGTGGGCACATGCATTTGTAGTTCTCCCATGTGCTAGGTTGTGAGAAAGGCCTTGGTCCTTGCAACCCAAGGTCCAAAATAAAGGGTTGAGACTACCCACATACTCAAAGGTAGTATATCTATGAGCCTACAAGAAATGATACACTTAATTGATTAAATAGATTTGTTCATGTTAATGTATCTTTTAATGTTTACACAAACTCTCCCTGCTTCAAACTAGAAAGGGGAAGCTTATCCACCTTGAGCCTTACAAATTTTATTTTTTCCCTTTTCTTTGTATGCGTCACAACTTGGTCTACAAGCACAAATTTGACCAAAGTTAAAAATCACAGTCACAAAATTGGTCCAAAACCAAATTCTAAACAAAACAAGCATCATGGATCCCTAGTTCTCCTTCAAACATGATGATGATAACCTTGTTGATCAAAATGAATATTTTGAGAATGATAGTCTCATAGATTAAGATGAATATATTGATGAATCCGTTGATGACCTTATCTTGAGCAAGTTAGCCATCCTAAGTAGGGGAAATACAAATTCCATTCCTTGATATCTTTTATAGGCATAAGGGCCAAGCTTCCACCAAACTATAACCTTAAACATCTAGGTAGGGGAAACATTTCAAATATTAAACTTTTAAATCCTCCTTCTAAACTTGTAATGCCTCATCCATCAAGCCCCTCATCAAATCCTTTAAATCCCAAACCATTAAACTATCCACCTACACTTATAATCCCTTGTCTATTAAGCTCCCTATCAACCCATAAACATCCTAAACCATTAATTCCTCCACCCAAATATATTATTCTTCATCCATCTACCCCTCCATCCATCCCTATAAACCCTACAACATTAAATCCTCCACCCAACCATATCAATCCTAATTCTAATATATTCATCCCCATAGGTCCTAATCCCTTTACCAATGAACATCCTAGTCCAAATGACCCATGTGACACCCATTGAGAGGAAATTGTTCTAGCATAAAAGAGATTTGATGCTTAAACTAATGCTAAAACCAAGACGTGCTTGATCAAATCCATGTTTCAAATGAACAAATGACAACCCTATTTCCTTGCACAAGTTTTCTATCAAATAAACCTTCAAAGCTTAAGCAACAACCTAATGAATCTAGTCAATTCAATTAGTCCAATCCAACCAATCAAATTAATCAATCCAATCAACTAAACATATCTATGAAGGATGTTATCCAAGGGTTGCTAGCAAGGAATAAAAAGCATGAATCTAAGGAGTTGTGCCACAAACCTCACAAGCATGAACATGTTGAGGTGATCCAAAATCCCCATAGCAAGGCCATTCTAGCAAATCAATCTACACAAGAAGCTAAATAGAGTCCATCCACCACTTGTTGGAAATGGGAAGATTGTCATTGATGTCAACATTAACATCAACATACCTTACATCACTTGTATAGATTAATAGTTTCTCCGATAATAAAGGTTCAAGCTATGCTAATCCGACACAAAGTTTTTTGATTCGGTATTTTGGTCCACATAATCTTATCTTGTAAGATTCATTCAGAAGCTAATAATATGTTCCATGCCGACATCATTTGCATCTACGAACAATATTTCATTTGGCTTGGTTCTACGGTTGGAAAGATATAGTTAGTAGTAGGTTGGTATACAATGTTCTGTTTATATACTGGTTCAATGCACCAATTTTTTGGTCCACATTCTACCACAAAGAAAGATATCACTATAGGATTTTGTATATAGATTCGTGACTGTGAGATTCATATTACTTCAAATTTTTATGATGATATGCAAATGCATACGGAAGATATGAGTAACAATGTTCTGTTATGAGGATTACAGTAAGTTTTTGTATAGCACATTGATGTGGGAGATTCCATATTTTCTCATGATAAATTGTTTTGTCTTGCGGAGTTAAAGATAAGTTATTTAATGCCATCTAAAGGAGAATTCGATGTGTTAACAAGTTTTGGGGTTACACATTTGGCAAATTGCATATACGTTTGAAGTCTTTGATGTTTTCGGTCTAACTTTGGATGACCTAATTATAAATTTGTGTTAAGAAGATTAAATGTGTTGTGGATGCTAAAGGGATCTATCTTAGGTTGATGCCGATCGACACCATATATTACACGCTTGTGTTGGGCACAAAGATGAATATGTTTCGAGGATAAAGCTGACAAAGTTAGTTTTGATTTGAAATAGGGCTACTCTAATTAGGCCGACCTAATTAGTATATGCAAATGTATATCGTATATATATGTAAGATATTTTTGAAGAAAAGAATGAAGATGAGACATAGAGAGAAATGATGAAGTGGTGAAAGTCAGAGAGATCATGCATGGATTGCTGTATGGTGCGAATGTGCAAAATTGTATGTGTGAACAAATAGAATTGTTGAGTACACTATACAAAGAAGTGTTTTGTATTCAGTGCTTCATTAGAACTGAACTCCAACACAAGGAAGGTGCATTCTATCTCAGTTCTCATCATGGTAGTGTTGCCATACTCTATTTTGTAAATTATTTCAGGCTGTGAGCCTTCAAGGATAGTGTGTCCTGGTAGTGAGCCATTGTAATATTTTATATCCGGATATATTATATTGTGAATTAACCCTCACTGTGGTTTTTCCCATTTTGGGTTTTCCACATAAAAATCCTAGTTTTTATGTGTCATGTGGTATTATGATCTCTTCCACATCTTTACTTACAACTCTAGTTAGATATGTTTTAATGATTGAATGGTTTATAGCTAGATGGTTTAATAGAATACTGATTCACCCCCCTTTCAATATTCTGGGTGTTCAACAATTGGTATAGAGCTTGGTTCCTCTTAAGAAGTCTAACAAATTGAGGAAGATCTTGGAATTTGAACACATGACAGATAGGAGATTTCTTATTCATCCGAAAGAGATTTTTGCTGAACATATTGAAGAAGATTGTATCCTAGATAATAATGATGAACTCAAAATTTCTCTTGAAGATCTTGATAGAACTGAAAAAGAAAACAAAGAATTGAAGGAAAGCCTCAAGGAAGCAAAATGAGTGCATCAAGAAACTGAGAGAACAAATCAAGAAATTCAAAGAAAGACATAGAGAAGTCAGAGATCAATTGAAGAAAGAAAATGAGGACATCACCGAATTGAAAGAGCAAGTGGAAGAAAAGAAAAGAACTGAGGAATTCTTGGATGGAAGGGTAAACAACAAGATGGATGAATGTGTAAGGCTTGAACAAGAAGTGGTAATTCTAAAATCGGATCTTGAAAAGGAAAGAATACATGAGGATAAATTCAAGACAAGTTCTACAACGCTTGGTGAGTTGATTTCTGGTCAGAAAACATCTAAGGACAAGAGTGGTCTAGGACATGAGAAAGGAGAAAGTTCAAATACTAAGAGGATTGAAGACAAGAAAAATATTGGCAAGATCTGGAACTAGAGGAACAAAGTAGGAAGACCTCCTATCAAACAACCAAATGCTCAAAGGTACTCATCTTTTAATGGTATATGTTATTCCCACAATAGATTTGGACATAGGGAAAAAGATTGTGGGAATAAAATAAAACATAATGATAGAATCAAAATGCTTTACCATTCACTGATCAATGTTTTAAATGCAAAATAATTGGACATAAATCTAAAGAATGTAGAAGTTAGATGTTGAACAAAATGATCTACCCCTTCAAAGGTTACTATTATCACTGCAACTTATTTGGACACAAGGTTGAGCGATGCAGATATAGATTGAATAAAGGAAAATTTGGGTGGAAGCATGTTGCTTGTCATATTTGCAGAAAATTGGGACACTTTACCGAAGACTGCAAAAGTAGAAATGTGAAAAAGGACTATCCGATAAAGAGATATGAGCCAATCACTAAGGTTGATCCGACAGAAGTTAAGAAGGAAATGGAAAATACCTAGAAGAAGGAAGGATAATCTGAGAAGCAAGAAGAATCAGAAGGTTCAATTTCATTTGTGTCATCCTCTGGTGTAGATAATCCCATCAAAAATTAAACCTAGGTAGTGGCTTAGGGGGAGCAATATAAAAAAAATTAATATCCCCCTACTGGTATATGGTGTCATGGTGTGACACAAATGAATTTATTTAAGATGATGAATTCAAGATCTCATGGGAAAGGAATTTTAAGTGGACATGTGCGAAGAAGGAATATTGTAGAGCTTGAAAAGATGGAAGTACACACAAATTCTGAGGACATCTACTGGCGATTTGAAGCATTTATTGTTGAAACAAATGGGATTGGAGAAATAAATTTAAGTGTATTAAGAAAAAAATCATTCGATGAAAGGCATTTGCGGAAGAGAAGTAGAGTGTGGAGCAAGCTTGAAGAGTCCAAAGCTCTTCCATACTGCAAAATTTCAGTGTTTGGCTTTGGTGTGTAGGCAAAAGGTAAGTAACTGCTGTTATACATTGTTCTTTGTGAATTATTCATTTGAATGTAATGGATACACCTCAAGTCGTGGATAATTCAGAAAGACCAGAACCATAGTTTAAGAGGTATTTTTCTAAAACCCTAGAACTTGACCCTTTGGGTGCATTTTCAGAAGTTCCCCTTGGTGTCATTCCGACTGAAGACATTGGGATATACATTCATAGGAAGTTGGAAGAGCCTACTTATGGAAAAGAACACATATTGTGGCTTGAAGAGTTAATTGGAGAAGATTATACCTTGAAACCCAATCACAATGTACTAATGGAGATTAAATCAGATGTGTGGCATTAGTTTCCCAACTTTAGCAATGAAGAGAAATGCGTTAGATTTTCACTAAGCAAGTTTCATGATCAATTTGTGTGGCTTGATGATTCTTATATGATACCCAAAAGAGCAATTAGAGATGTTACCGGTCTATCTTCCTCCATACCTACTCCTGTACGCAAGCCTGACAAAGGAAAATGATTGATAAAGAATACAGGTATTGAAATCAATAATCCAACAGTTCAATATGCGAGTATGGTTATTGCACGATTTTTGGAGATAATGTTATTTTTTCCACCGCAATTGACATAGCTTTAGAGATAGTTGAGAAAAGGACTGAATATAATCTTTGTGAGTTGCTCCAACAACAACTGTTGGAGAATTTGAATGATATCAAGAAGAAGAAGTGCGCATTTAGGTATGAAACATTGATAATATGCTTAACCTTTTACTTTATGAGGGAAGTTCATGCTGTAGGAGAAGTTATTTGGGTGAAAACCAAATTTGTTGCACATCAAATTAGAGATATAATGAGAAATATTGGAGATTTGAATGCACAAGGTGATGCCCTTGTTGCATTTTTTAGAAAATTTTAGAGAAGAATGAATAGAAGGTGAAGAATACCAAGAGATCTAGTGACAAGATATAAGAATGACATAACCTTTCTGGTATCTAGTGATTACTGTATTATCAAGGCGGTTGAACCTAAAACCATATGGATTCTTGATCTAGGCTATGAGATTAAGAAATATTATGTTGTTGGTTTATTGAAATGTTAATTAACAGCCCTAGAGATCCTAGTAGACCAAGGTTTAGAACTTATACAAAAGTATCTCTAGGAATTCATGATAAATCTGAGTTGGCGCAAGCAAAAAGGCTAATTGGGACAAAGACAGAGGAGTATGCAAGAGAATATGGCATATTAAGGGATGTAATCAGACCTGCTCTAGAAAAATAAGAAGGGATCTCCGATAAATCAATATTTGCCTCCAAAGAAAAGAGAAAATCTACTGAGGTTCATGCATTAATTTCTCAAACAAATCCCACTCCAAGAAAACTTAAGCAGCTAGCCAAAAGAAAGGTACATCTTCAACTAGTTCCTAAAGCAAACACCAGTTCTTCACAGTCCATTATGGAAAGCACAAACACACTGACTAATTCATTCAAATAACTGAGAAGACAAGTAGAGAGTGAAATGGTTACTTGAGTCAGGGAAAAAGGATTGTTGGAAATTGGAGAAAGATGTAGGTCTACATATAGCAATGCACATGAGAAACTAAAAGAAGTTCAAGATTGTGAAAAAGAGGCTAGAAATATATTCTCATTCTATTGGACATGGCCTGATGCGACTCAAAGATTCAAAGATGCCGAGGACACAACTGAGACACAAATAAAATATGCATCTAACACTTTTAATCCAACTCTAGATTGGGATGATCAAACTTGGTTTGGTCTGACAAAGGTACATGAAGAATATCTCACATTGCACAAGGAAAAAGGAGAAATGATTGAACAATATGGATAGCTTCGAGACCTAATAAAAATTAAGTACATACCTATTTCCTATGCTCTTTCTCTTGATGATAGAATCTTGAACTCAAATGTCACTCTTGGAACTCTGGTTGAAGGGAAATATATCCTAGTTGAACTTGAGTATCTATGTAGAGCCTTGACAAAAGCAAAGAAATTGTGGGATGAAAGAAAACCTTCATGAACAAGTACTCTCCACAAACTTCAAGGGACAACCACCTCCGGTTAATTACTCATAGTTACTATTTTGGATGTACTCCTAAGGGGGAGTATTTAGGTACGCAAAGGGAAATTTTTATAGAATTTTGGTTAGTTTCAAAGGGAAGAACAATACAATATCTTTTATTCTTTTCCATTGACGTCAAAGGAGGAGAGAATACCATGTGAAAAGGAGAGAATACCATTCCATTAGGAGAGAGATGAAAAGAAGAAATTTTGTTCTTGATGGTTTTCACATCATGTGTTGCCATTAATGACAGAGGGGGAGATTGTTGGAAATTAGAAGATTGTCATTGATGTCAACATTAACATTAGCATGCCTTACTCACATTACTTGTATAGAACAATAGTTGCTTCGGTAATAAAGGTTTGAGATATGCTAATTCGGTACTGAAAGTTTGTTGATCTAGTATTTTGGTCCACATTATCTTATCTTGTAAAATTAATTCAAAAGCTGATAATATGTTCTATCTTGACATCATTTGCATCTACAAACATGATTTCAGTTGGCTTGGTTATATGGTTGGAAAGATATAGTTAGCAGTAGGTTGGTATACAGTGTTATGTTTATATACTAGTTCAATGCATTGATTTTTGATTTGCATTCTACCACAAAGAAAGATATCACTACAAGATTTTGTATATAGATTCGTGACTAGAGGATTCATCTTACTTCAAAGTTTTATGATGATATGTGAATGCATACAAAAGATATGAGTAACAGTGTTCTATTATGAGGATTACAATAAATTTCTGTATAGCACATTGATGTGGGAGATTCCATATTTTCTCATGATTAATTGTTTTGTCTTGCAGAGTTGAAGATAATTTATTTGATGTCGTCTAAAGGAGAATTCAATGTGTTAACAAGTTTTGGGGTTACACGTTTGGCGAATTGCATATACGTTTGAAGTCTTTGATGTTTTAGGTCTAACTTTGGTCAACCTAATTATAAATTTATGTTAAGAAGATTAAATATGTGTTACAAATGCTAAAGGGATCTATCTTAGGTCTGTGTCGATCGATACCATATACTACATGCTTGTGTTGGGTGTGAAGATGAATATGTTTCGAGGATAAAGCCGACAGAGTTAGTTTTGATTTGAAATATGGCTACTCTAATTAGGCTGACCTAATTAGTGTATGAGAATGTATACCGTATATATATGTAAGACATTTTTGAAGAAAATAATGAAGATGAGACATAGAGAGAAATGATGAAGTGGTGAAAGTCAGAGAGATCATGCATGGATTGTTGTATGGTGTGAATGTGCGAAATTGTATGTGTGAACATATAGAATTTTTTAGTACATTGTATAGAGAAGTGTTTTGTATTCAATGCTTCATTTGAATTGGACTCCAACACAAGGAAGGTGCATTCTATCTCAGTTCTCATCCTGGTAGTGTTTCCATACATTGTTTTGTAAATTATTTCAGGCTGTGAGCCTTCAAGGATAGTGTGTCCTAGCAGTGAGCCATTGCAATATTTTTTATCCGGATATATTATATTGTGAGTTAACCCTCACCGTGGGGTGATCCCACAATACTAGTTTACAATTTTTGGCCAAACTGGACACTGAACTAATTTTTTCTAACTAAATCTTCACTTTCGGGCACCTATCTCGGCTAAACCATGAGGAATTTGAAGATGATGCAAACTAGTGATTTGTGACATTTTGTCTGTAGATTCTAAATATATTTTTTTCAAAAAATTTGAAATCAGATTGCACTTCTTTTTCCATCTCCTTCAAAAACTAGTTTTTTTCAGTAAACATCATTTTTAAGGAGTGATGCTCACCGTATACAACATAACTTTGTTTCCATGAAGGATAATTTTTTTTTTTAAGTTAGATTTGTAACTATGATATCTAGTTCTTTCATTTGGTTTCATAGTGTTTTATTGAATATTTTTTCCTTAATCAAGTTTTGAAGTCGAACCAATTACAACTCAGACATAGGCGGACCGTATACAACGTAACTTTTTTTGTATGTATTGAAATTCATTTTTTTTGTTGGATCAAGGAATTCAATATCTAGTGCACTGATATTTTTCAAATTTTTTTTGATAATCTACTATTTTTCTTCATGTACAGAATAGAGAGCTTGATTTTCGGTGAAAAACCTATGTTTAATCAAACTAAAAAACAAATACATAATAAAACAAAAACATATTAAAATTATATTCATTGGATAGCTCGTTCCAAATACTACCATCATCCAGTTGGGTATGTGAAGTCTGCTCCATTTTCATCCTCAACTCGAGCTTCGAAGGGAAAACTTCTAGAGAGTTTTGGTGCCAGAGGGGGAGAAGCGAGGAGAAGGGGGGTTCGAGCGAACCCCCTTTCCACAAACTTTTCTTTTGTTTTTTTCTTGGGAAATGTGGGACCCAACATTTAATGGGTTTGCTCAAATGGGGGTTCTAATGAACCCCCTTTAGGTTCGCTCAAACCAAATGTTCATTCGAACCCCCAATTTTATTTTATTTTTACTATGGGGTATTTTTTGTAATTTTCCTTCCTCACTAGAATTGTAAACCAATTTTGTGGGTTTACCCCGTGGTTTTTCCCATTTTGGATTTTCCACATAAAAATCCTAGTGTTTATGTGTCATGTGGTATTATGATCTCTTCTATGTCTTTACTTACAATTTCAGTTAGATATGTTTTAATGATTGAATGGTTTATAGCTGGATGGTTTAATAGAATATTGATTCACCCCCCCTCTCAGTATTTTGGGTGTCTAATAGCACTTTCATGCTACCCATAAAATCCTAGATCCATAAGCCTCATAAAATCCTTAAACGTACCGCTTATTGATGCCTGAAGTGGAAGAGCTACATTTAGAGCTAATTGATCAAGGACACACTAAGCTTAATAAAAACATGATTACATCACAAAGGAACATCAAGATCCTTTCCCAACACATGGTCAAACTTGTCCACAACCAACTCAAGGCAAAAGCACCTCCATCAACCCCATTAATCCTAATCAAAGATAAACATCCTCTTAAAACAACACTGGCCCCATTCAAGAACCAATATACAATCCATTTGGCCCAATTACCTTTGTTCAATTTGGTTTCGTCACAAATAAAAAATTGAAAATCTCAATAATTCAAAACTACCTAATGATGGATTTGCATCTTGCTTCTAGAGTAATGAGTATTCCATATCAAATCAAATGTGTAGTGTAGACACTAGAAAATGTCTTAGTCTACGAGCATCATTTTTCTTGGTCTTTGTCTCCACATAATTAAAAAAAATTAATTATTTAATTATTTAAATAAAATTAATTGTGTCGCTAACACCACCATTCAATAATTAAATAAATTATTATTTATTTAATTATTTTCCTTTTATCATTCACCGATAGTCAAATGATAATAATAATTATTTATCTATTTAATTGACCTTTCCCATTCTTCTATAATTAAATAATTGTCAAAATTATTTAATTATCCAACGTCATTCTTCTCCCCCATTAAATAATTAATTCAAATTAATTCTTTAATGTCTAATTTCTATATCCTCCCATTTAATTAAATTGATTTCATAAATCAATTTAATTAAATGCCCATATTCTCCCTCTTCCAAATAAATAATTCAAATGAATTATTTATCCTCCACTTGTCTAGAGATTCCTTCTTATGAATTAAATGATTTCAATTTTTAATTCCTCCACTATCTCATTTTTGAATCGTAGCCGCCGATCGTCTCTGGGCTCGTTCTAATCTTGACCATCCATTTTGCAACTTCCACTCTCCTATGTTGCATGTATTCTTGTTCGTCGATCTTGGAATCTTTCTAGAAGCTCAATCTGGATCGTCTGTTCGAATGGTTGTCTATAAAAGAAGCCTTCCTCCTCCATTTTCGATTTAACAACCACTTATCTCTGACTTTCATGCTTACTATTTGTAGGTATTTGCACATGTCTATCATGATCTGAGGGAATATTTGCAAAAGCATCTTGAGAAGAGACAAGAGAAGTGATTCAATTTTAAATATGGGGAGTTCTTTTACTTGAATGTTTTCATTTTCCTCATGCTTGTTTGTTTTTGCTTGTTTTAGATTGGGTTATTAGCTTAGATGTGTTGTGGTTGTCACTAGAATCTAGGCTGCTCGATTTTCCCCATCTTACATTTGGTGAACCTGACGTGAAGGACAAGTTTTGTAGCTTTTGTACAACTTTTTCTTTTGTTTTTGCAGGTTTTCATATGGAATGACGCAACCGAGACACGTAGCAACGCAATTGCCAAGAAAAAATGTAACTAATAAAAACTACAATGCAACTGTTTAGGCGGGAATCTGAATTCAAAATAACAACGCATTCGTGAGGTGTAGTGATGCATCTGTGGGCGGGAGACTTAGATTTGAAATCGTGACACAACTTATATACAATGACGTATTACAACAACACAATTAAAGCCGAACGACACAATCGCCTGATAGGTATAAATTTTTTCTATTTTAAGTTTTCTTTAAATTTTCCTTTTCAGTTTTTAGTAGATTAAGGTTTTTTGTGTGCTAATCCTTTCTTTCTAGTGTGTGGCTTTGGATCTAAGGAGTTTCAAAACTGTTTCTTTAGAAACAACAAAAAAATCAATCTTTTCATTATTTTTGTTTAAGGATAATCAACTTTATTTGCTTACAAAAACTATAACTTGCATCAAATTCATAAGGGTAAAATGAACATGCATCTCTCATTCATAAGGCTTTAAAATGAAAAAAAATGCATATTACACTCATGAGTATTAAAATATACATGCATCACACGTCATTGGATTAAAATACACAAGTGTTTTTTGTGTTTTGTGGTTTGCAATTCGTCATTAGATGCGTATGCTCTCCTCTTGTGTTACTTGGTGATCTTGAGGATCAAGAGAATTTCTTTAACGCTTGTACAACCACCCCCACATTTGGTTTTGGAATTAAAATAAACCCCATGTAAGTGTGAGGCAAAGGCATCGTGTATGCTCTCTCCTTGCGCTTCGGGCGATGTGGGAGATCAAAAACAACGTACTTCCTTGCTTTTGTATACCTTTTAGAGGGCTTTCCACCCCGCTTCGAAAGGTGTGAACAACCCAAGTGATAACAAGCTAAAGCCAAGCTCTTTCGAACCGCTATATAAAAATGTGTTTGTGACAAAAGTCTTAAGCAACAGGTACGGATGTGTCATACCGACAAGTGCCACCCCTAGTGTCTGCATGACACGTTAAAATCCTTTCGTAGGAAGGGACTGGGAGGCCTCTTGATTGAAATAATACCAAGCTAATCTTTCCACATGTATGGCCACCTTGAATGAATTCCCTTACTAAGAACCAATTGTTTAGTGGCAAAAATCCCTTTCACAGCTAGCGCAAGAGTGATCATTCTGAAGCCGCCCCACGTTTTCACCATTCATGTGTAGAGGCAAAAATTTCACTTTGGGGAATGAGACTTGGTGTGCCTGAGAAGTGAGTTCCGTGTGTAATATCCCCATTTTTTCCATTCGCTCTTCATTGCCTAATAACCTATTTCCAGAAGCCCGTAGGCGTGTCAGAGGTAAAATTAGGGTTTCCTATTTTATTGGAGTTCTGAGGAAGTTTTGAAGGTTTTCATGTATGAGTTTTTGATGCATGTTTGGTGATATTTTCTGGGTTTTTAGAGAGCTTTGGAATGGTGTGACATGCATCTTCATTGGACAACCTTTTTCGAAACTTGCTATTTTTAGCCAGAACATCGAAGTTTTACAGTTCTGACTCTGAATTCCTTCTGGGTTTTTAGAGAGCTTCACAATAATATGACATGCAAAGTGAGTTGAGCAACTTTCCATAATTTACTATTTTTAGTAAGTTCTATTTTTAGCAGGACTCCAGTCAGCAGCAACACAGTAAGCTTTTCACTTTGAGCAGAGTAGTTGAGTATTCCTAAATTTGGCTTTTTGAGGTGCATTTTGGAATAAATGATTATTTAAATCATTTAATTATTCTAATATGTTTATGACCCCTTGTCCTAGCATAATAACTTGAAGTTCTAAAAGGTGGTCATAAATGGGAGGATGTCTCATAAAAGAAATATTTAATATTTCTAAAGTTGAAAAATGACCTTAAGGATGGATGCCACTTTGAAGGTGGTTATTATTTTATTAAAAAAATTATTATGTCCTTAGACTTGGACGCCAAAAATAAGAGGAAGGAAATGTTTTAAAAATTAAAATATTTTCAAGAGAAAGAAAGGGAGTTTCTGTTGGAGAAGCTGAAGGGTCATATCATAACTTATAAAAGAAATCCTTTGTTCTCTCATTTATCATCTTTGAAAATGTTGTAAAGTTATGCTTCTGAATTAATTTCAGAATCCGACTAAGGGAGAGCTTAGCAATTCTATTCCATTCTTTAGGCCTGAAACTATGGTCTCCTAGATGGTTGATTGAGAGTGTGCTTCACCCAGAAGTGCACATTGAGCTTCAATGTTGAAGATTTAGATGTTATTTCCAGATTTTATTGTTGTTGGTTTAGTCATGGTTGTAGGTGAAAATCATTAAAAAATTTAAGGGTAATTCTTATTTGCATATGAGTATTGGTTCTTTCAGTTAGTATGCTTGGGGCGACACTTTCTATGCAAGAGAAGATTTTATGATGAAGTCTTTGAATTTTTAGAAGAGGTCGACCCTCTCATAGGGCCGTACCATTCACTGGAGATTTAGAAAATTCATGCTTGGTGTTTGTTGATGTTTGGAGCTTGGAAAGTGAAGGTTTTTTGGTTGCCTAGCTCCTCAAGTGGTGAACTTTCAGATTGGTAAGAATTTATTGAGTGTGGTATGAATTTGGTCAATTTTGGAGTTTTCTTGGTTCACTGGTTTAGAATTATAGTTCACAGATTTTATATCAGATTTATTCCAGTTTGTGATTTCAATTCATAACTTCAATAATTGAGAGATTTATGAGTGGAAGATCATCCATTTCCATTGTGTATTGAAGTTATTATTATCTCTTGTAATAAGCAACCATTCTTTATATTGTAAGACTGTAAATAGTAGTATTGTTCAAGTCATGTCATTGTTGCAATTATTCATGCTTAAATTCTCATATTTGTACCCCTGGATGGTTTACTGCTAGTGTGGAGAATGAACTTAATAATCTCTCATTTGGGTATCCACTGTAAAGTGGCAAATCCCCACTCATGAGTCGATGCCCACCGCAGCGGATGAATTAGTATGTTTTGTTTTATTTTCCCCCCAATGAATAAGTGAAAGTGCAGAAATTGTTCATGATTAGTTCACTGCCTCTTTCTAATTTCAATTGTATTTACCTTTAGTTATAATTCAGTTTCCTCCGCCATATGTTAGCACCTCGCCTTCTAAAGGATATTGTGTGCACATTCTTGGCATTGAGTGCATTTCAATTGTTTCTCTTTGAAAGCTAACACTAATCCATTTGGCATAGTGTTGGTTGTGTTGTGATAATTCAATGAAAAAATTGTCTAGCACATTTCACCATGTAAGGGGGAGCCAGTGCCACCAAGTCTCTAGCTATCTACCTTGTTTGGTTGGCTAGAGAAATCCAAGTGGGGATCTAGCGAGTGGTATCTTTTTCAAGCCTACGTTGTGCATATTGTCTATGAGTGTTTTCATCTTGAAATCAAACTTTTTTACATCCAAAACCAGATCAAAAAAAGTGCTTGTGATTGTATTCAGTGTTTGTCAAAATTCATCTCACAAAATATCAAAATCAGTCATAAACCCACTCAAAAACTAGGTCAAAACAACAAAATTGTAAAATCAACACTATGTGAACCACAACTGCCAAAAATAGGTCTACAACTACATTTCTATTCCGCAACTGCTCACTAGAAAACCACAAATGATATCCTACACCGCATTTGTAGAAATAGAGCCGCAACTGATATTTTGAACTACAACTGCTAATCAGAAACCCGTAACCGAAAAATGACACATCTGAGAAAACAGTGCCACAACTGCCTGATAAATTGAAACTCACAAAATCCTTGTTCAAACTGAATCGATTCATTTTAACAGTGACCTTGACTCCTAAACTAGAGACTTGCAAGCCTTTACCAGTCCATTCCATCATCCTTATTTAGGTTTGCATAGCATTTTAGGTTGCATCCTTACTTTGCATAATTAATCCTAGACCTTAGGTTGCACTTATCCTTTCAAATTTCAGGCATAAGAAGACTACTAAGCCTTTGGATAGTCCATGGTTGCTTATCCAATTTGTCATTGACCTTCATCTTTCACTTTACCAACCTTTGTCAATGTCATCTTTGGTCAATACTTGAGTCTCAAGCTTGTGCCTTAGTTTAGACTCACCTTGTCAAAAATATCATCTTGATTATCACAAAGGTCAATAACATTTGGGTTTGTTATCTTGGACCTACATTATCTTGGTTACCATCCTTTGTCTTAAATCTTAGATTCATATCCTTAATTTCATCTTTCTAATGTCATTTGGATTCATATCAAACCCTTTGACCATAGCTTCATTATCATCATATCAATCCTTAGTCTTGGACTTAAAATTGCACTTCCACTTTGCATCCTTATATCCCAAAACACAAAAAAACATATCTTAATTTCATCTTAACCTGAGATATGGTACTTTTTGACTTATGGTGAATGTCCAAACCACATGGATAAACAATAAAAGAGAACATTGAAGTTGAAAGCACAAAATTATGTGCTTATGAATAACGTTCTATACAAGTGAGGGCTTGATGGAACTTTTTTGTTGTGCATCAACAAGGACAAATAACGATGTTTGTTGGAAGCATTTCATAGTGAGGCATGTGGTGGCCACTTTTCATCAAGGGTTACAACATTTAAAATATTGCGAGCATGGTTTTTTCTGGCTGAATATGTTTGGATACATATATGATTGGGTGCATAGATGTTAGATGTGTCAATAGTTTATTGGAAAACTTAAGTTGGCATCCATTCCACTCAAGCCAGTTGTCATTGACGCTCCATTCCAACAATGGGCTTTAGATTTTGTAGGCCCTATCAATCCACATTCCAGTAAGGGGCATATTTATGTCCTCACAACTACAAATTATTTGACGAAGTGGGTTGAGGATATTCCAACCAAACAGGCTACCTCAGAAGTTGTGTGTGACTTTTTGAAGGAGAATATCATTTCACGCTTCAGGGTACCGCACAAAATTGTGACAGACAATGCAACAAGTTTCTCATCTGAGGAGCTACTAGAATTTTGTTTTGATCATGGCATCACTTTGTCACACTCATCAGATTATTACCCTCAGGGTAATGGACAAGCCGAGTCATCAAATAAGAACATTGTCACAATCATATGCAAGTTAGTTGATTCCAATCAATGAACTTGGCATAAAAAACTCTATGACGCTCTTTGGGCTAACATAATTACTCCCAAGAGAGGCATTGGTACTTCTCCCTTTATCATCATGTATGGTATGAAGGTTATGTTATCGATCACACTGGATTTGTTCGCTTTGTAGTTGGCATCCACAGTAGACTATAGCGAGTTCAGATATCCAATTTAGAAATGTGTCCTGTACCTGATCAAGCTAGAGGAAGAAAGGGTGGAGGTTGTTGATATAATCACTTAGCATCAATAGCGAGTGAAGAATCAACCCAAGGGAATGCATGAAAATTTTGATTCCTTGTGGCTGGGTCGTTCAAGATCCATGAGTTCAGAGGAGCAAATTCCTATATTCTCACACACTTGGATGGAAGGCTCTTCCTAATACCATACAACGAGCAATATCTAAAGCACTTCATTCCTTCGAGGATTTTGTTTTCATAATGTGTTTCCCCTTTTTGTAATGTTTATGTTATGTCGTGATGCATTTCCCCATTTCGTGAAGTTTTTGTCATGTTCTAGGCGATTAGGCAGTCTTATTTTAGGCGATTTTAGGGAAGTTCCAACTGATAGGTGATTAGGAAATGATCCTAACTCTATTGCCCAACTAATAAGACACTGATCTATGCTTTAAAACCATAGATTCTTGGTTGTCCTATGCCATAAGTATTCGACATGGTCCCCACACAGAGCCAATTGCAATGCCCAAAATTAAAATTTTTGCTTCATTAAGGCATTTTGTAAAAGTGGTTAAAGTCTTGTCAAAATTGTCAAAATTTCTAAAAATAGAAATTTTCTATTTTTGGAAAACTTAAAAGATAGAGGTGATTTAAGGTTTTTTGGGTTTGTTGTCAAATGGATGCTAGAAATTTTTTCTAAAAATAAAAAATTCTATTTTTAGAAAATATCTAAAAATAGAATCTTTGTTTCCAGGGCTCTAACTGATTTTAATTGGTTTAAAATACTTCTCGATTAGGCTGGTTTAGTCAGAATCGTTAAAAGGTCAATATTTCCCTGATGGGTCTATTCTGATTTTTCAAAAGATAAATCAAGACTTTTGAGGTCATCAATGGAGGAAGCTCAGCTATCAGGTGTCAGTTACAAGGTCTCAAATGTTGCACAGATTGATCAACAATGAAAGATGCACGAGAAACGGTGAACGAAGGAGGGAAATCTAAAAATAGTAAATTTTGCAAAAAATATTCTAACACTAGAGAACCCGGGCACCTCATTTCAAGGAAGGCATCTAGGCTTCAATGCCTTATCCATTTTTTTGACTTTCGTTTATCATGCACACAAAATAATGAAAGTAATCAACGACAGCAAAGGTGGTGAATGAAAAACGAAGAGGAATTGAAAACCATGAAAAATAAACCAAGTATGGGATGTCTAGGCACCTTTTTTCAAGGGAGGTGCCTGGCATTTCATGCCTTAGTAAATTTTACTCATTTTTCAAAAAACGTGCAATCTCCTCTGTTAGCCTGGTTCCAGTTGTGCAAAAAATAGTCAAAAGCAGTTTTTAGGGTTTGAAAAGCTGGAGGTCATCTCAGATATGTTTAGACTCTTCAACGAATCCATCATCCAGTTCAGAGGATCTATCAGACGTCGGGAATTGTAAATTAAACGAAGGCGTTTCACACAAAATGAAAAAATCAGAAAAAATTGAAAATCCTCAAAATAAAACTGAATCTAGAGATGTTGGGCGCCTTTTTTCAAGGAGGGCACCCAAGTCTTCAACACTTAGAATATTTTTTTGCATTTTTTGAAAAACGTTAAAACATCTCTGTCAGCTTGGTTCTGAATTTCAAAAAATCAGCCAGATGCAGTAACGGGGGCTAGAAAAGGGTACCATTCAACTCATATATGATCAAGATTTCCAGATTGAATGACTTTCAAACTCTGTTATTCGTCGGCTGCCCGAAAACAAAGATCAAACAGGGGTTGTCAGCATCACGCAAAACAAAGAAAGAAAAATTTGAAAATCTTGAAAAAATGGTTTACTTTGGAGATGTTGGGTGCCTTTTCAAGGAGGGCACCCAACTGTTTATGCCTTAGAAATTTTTTGATCCCCACCATGCTTTCTTCCATTTCGGTCACCATCAATAGCTTTGAGGGTTCGTAATCACGATTAGATGACATTGAAGTTGAAACGAAGTTGGGGATCACTTCAACAGTGGTCAAATATGAGATTGTCATGGTCAAACATAGATTATCAGTTGATAGTGGCAGTTTTTCGGATCGTCAAAGACAAAAGCAGGCTTCGACGGAAACACGAAAAGAAAAAAAATCTGAAAATCATGAAATTTTTTCTCTTTGGCAAAGCCAAGTGCCTTATTTCAAGGAGGGTGCCCAACTCTCCATTCCTTAGCCATTTTTCAATTTTCATCATGCATTTTTCAGAAACCTCCTCATACACATGTGCTTTTTTAGCTATAAAAGAGGAATTCACCTTTAATGCAAACAGAGTCAATTTTTTGATGCAAACGAAGTCAGATATTTTTGCATGGACTCCAAAATTTTAGGGTTTAGCATGAAAGCACTTTTTATCTCCAAACCCTATTTAAGAAAGCTTTTAGCATTCATTTTTCATAATTTACAGGTTGGCTTCCAGACGAAGAAACATAAATTTTTCTTCTCATCAAGATTTGGATACTCAATCGAAGAGCTTTTTCAGTGTTCTTTGTGGATTCAAAATTGGGAAGCATAGAAGCATGCTTTTGCATGGTCTAATTTTCTAGGGCATCACGTTTCAGAAACAGGTGGTCAAAATTTTCAAGTTTCATCGATTTGGATCTACTTGTTTTTCATTCCTCTTGAAGATTGGAAATTTTTTAAAAATTTGCATGTCGGCCCCTATTTTTTAGGAAATCACGCATGTTCTATAAATCCTCAGTTTTTTCAAAATATGACGATCTGGGTCTCTTCAGAACAAAATTGTACAAAACCTAGACCTCATTTTTTTGGCCCTACTTTTTAGGAAATATTGCATGGTCTTGAAAAAATCAACTTTTTCAAAATCTGACAATCTGGGTCTCTTTAGAACGAGATTGTCTACAAAACCTAGACCTCAATTTTTTTCTAAAAATCTACCTTTTTTTTGGAGAGAAATCAACAATCTATTTTTAGCTCTTGGGTAGAAATTTTTCGAACATAGGCGTGTTTACAGTCAAAAGTCAAGTTTTTTGACATGCAATACTCTCCAATAGAAATCAAGACCGAATTAGTGTTGCTCCACGATTTCCTGAGAACATTCGAAACCGACTTACATCATGTGCTTCCAGTTTTTGATTTGCGTGCTTTGGAAGGCATGGGAAACATTGTAGTAAAAAATCTTGATCATTCTGGGTTGCTTGCAGCAACTTCTATCCCCATCTTGGTGCAAAACCTTGAATTTGTAATTGCTTGTGTCAACCATTACAATTCAACTTCACGAGAAATCGTATCATTAGATGGGCGTATTATTTGCAGCTTCAGGCCGAAAGATATTGAGAAATGTTTTGCAATACCACCATGGATAGAAAAATTCATCATATCTATTGAAGAATGTGAAAAGGTGTGGTATGTGCGAAAGGATAAGTGTTGAAAAAGAATGGCTCAAAAGTGGTTGAAAGAGAAGCATAATTCTTTGCCAAGGAACATTGGGCATGGTGAGTTCAAGGAGGAGTTTGCAGTCATGATTACTTTACTCAACCGAGTCATAGGTAAAGCAGAGGCCAATAAATTTCAGCCTTGGATGTTTTACATCATTTCCCAAATTATTGATAGAGTAGAACACTATGACTTGCCAACATTGATCAGGGATAGTCTCCACCGTCAAATGATAGAGTTCTTCAAGGCCCATGAATTCCACATAATATCCTACCTCGTATATCTAATGGCCTTTCAAGGCAAGTTTAGAGGTTGGAATGTCATTGGAACTCTGGGTGTTCAACATGTATATGATCATTACCCACAGTTAGAATTTTCAAAATCCAAGCGACGTTACAAGCGGGTGAATGATCTATTCTTGATGCATACAGTGTGAGATCTTGATGATGAGTTGCATATAAGAATTTCAGCAGATGCCAGATTGGCAATGGTAAAGTGTGCTGATTGGTTTATCCAATTCCCCATGTTCTCCTACATAAGAGTATATGGCTTCTCAGTTGATCTAGTCATGCTAGCTAGATATCCAACAGATGAGGTCATGTTGATGGAATTTCTAAGGCAAGTACATGAAGTACACACATTTTTGTGTAATAGACGCAAGCCTGCATTTAGTTTCCCGTTTGAGATGAGCATATATAGATGCAGATCATCAGCTAATGCTAAGTTGATGAGTGATGAAATGTCAAGGTTTGGTCTCAATATTTTTAAGGAGAAATGTTCATACGATCCTCATGGTGTCATCACAGCATGTCTTGGTCAGAATTCATACACATATGCCTACAGTTGAAGATTTTTGGACTAATTGTGAAGATGAGTTTGAAGTGCACAAGTGCAATTACAACAAACTTACCCTTCAACAAATGGATGATTTCTTATTAGAAGATGTGGAAGGTCTTTCAAATGATGATGGGGAAGTCCTACTTCCCATGTATGCCCAAGATTAGGTCAGGAAATGGCCACTTTCACAAGTTTATTGGTTCGCCAAGAGAGCACCTCAATCAAGGAAAGAACAAGTCGAGTTATCAAGAATAACAAGATATTCCCAAACAGTAAGAGGACACAAAAGGTAGCTATTCTAGTTACAGATCCACCAATAGTTCATTCATCTCTACCTTCTTCTTCCAAATCAAAACTAAGAGTGAAAGCTATGAGAAATCCTCTAGAAGATACAAAGATTAGCTGAATGACGAAGAGCTTAAAGGAAAAGGTGAATCAACAAGAACAATCAATAGATTCACCAGAAGTTCCAATTGAGTCAATGCCACAAGTTGAAGTCATGCTATCATCTCTTTTTCTTCCACCATCACTAAGGCCTTATCCTATTCATATAGATTCAGAAGGTGATTCACCAGTTCACAACGTATCAATGCCTATTGGTCCATCAGGAGTTATTGAAGTTGGAACTGATCCTCCTAGAGAAGTTAGTAGAGACTCTTCGTCTTGGCTTGAGAACATATTGGGTAGGAAGAGGAGGAAGCCTTTTTACTAGTTGAACTTTGCAAAACTTGATAGCGTCTATAAAGACACAACAAAGAAGAAACTTAAGAAGCAAGTTCATATGGAGAAAAATTCTGTCGACAAGATTATCCTTGAGTTTTCCACACCTTTGGAGGACAAGAACATTGATGAGGTTGAAATTGATGACTTCAAGGTTGTCAAGGCCAATCTCAGAAGAAGCACCCAACATACTAATGTAAATCTCTTCAAGGTTGCAATAGATAATCTGAAGGAACGAGTGCTCAAAGATGGAGAAAATAAGGCAAACCTCAAGGTTGAGGTTAAACAACTGTGACAATATATTTCCAATCTCCTTCATGGTACTTCATAGGCTGCTTTATTGCTTCCACAAATTCTGAAATCACCTGCAAATCAACATCAGCTAAGTTAGTTGATCATCTACATAAAACATATGAGAGATTGGGTAAAATAATTCATCACCAGGGGTATATTTATACTTGCAGAGATGTACCAATTGATGTATAACGCCCATGATCTTTGCTCAGGGATTCAGGAGTTTGAACAAAATATAGTGGAAAGGAAACCAAGGGATGAGATCGTCATTTTCAACTTGAGGATGACTTATGATTCAATTGTTGCAAAAGAGCATAAAAAAAATCTTTTTGCTTCGAGAGAACAACAACTCTTCAAAGTAAAAACCTATGAAAGAACAACTGTAGAATTGACTGAATATAGACAGAAGGTTGCTAATACTCTCAAGTTCATAAGCACGTTTGTTTCACATATCCCTTTTCAATATCGACATGAAGATGGCATTTAATTTGATCTTGGTGAAGTGTAGATAGAGTTTCAGAACCTTGTTCATGCCAATTTTAATGGTGATCTTGTTGCTTGCGAGATGAGTCATGTTGCGACAATGTCAGCAAGATTTGATAAAGCAGCTGAAGAGACAAAAAAATTCTAAGTCTGATCGTAGATGGTGAAGAGATGTTGGAAAAGTAGTATGTTGTTCTAGATAGTATCAGTATTCTTGATGAAGAGGTAGTTAACAACTTCTTGGAGGATATAGTTTCCCAAGTTATCAATGAGTGAGTCATCAGTTGAAGCATGCAAAGATTTCCAAGAATAGAACTCAAGTAAAGGTAACAGTTAACTTGATGCCTTTTCCAAGTTAAATTGGTTGTTCTCATTCATGCTTATCTACTCTTTGGAAATATCAAATGTATAGTTGGAGCTTTTCTTATTGTTGGATTAGTTAACCGATGTTAGCAATTAGTTATTTGTTAAGTTATCTTTTTTTTAGTCTTAGAAATAAAGATTGCATGTTGGCAAGACTAGTTGTTAAAAACAAGGAGATTTTAGGGTTCCCTACTCCTTGTTTGTGTATAAATAAGGGAAACCTTTCCCATTTATTTTTAACCATTGTTGTGATAAAAAATTGTCGAGCCTATTTTTCCATGCAACTTTGTTATTCAATGTCTGCTTACTTTTGTTTCAAGTGTAATCTGGTTTGATCGCATATTGCAAGCCTACTTTGCTATAATCTGTTGTCCTAGAAGTGTATTTGTTGTTAAAATTTGAGAAAGGAAATCTTATGCCTACTTTTCTCCGATCTACTGTCTCAATACTTTCAGTACTTTTTCTTATATATTTTTCTTGCATAATCTTTATTTCAGCTTACATCTTATAAGTACATTGAGTCTTCGGGTGTGATCTGGAATAAGTTTATTTTAAGATTTTGTGTCAAATCAATCATGCCTTATTTAATTCTAATTCCTAGGCTCTGAATTTACTTGAGTTATGAGAAGTGTTATTAGAATAGGATTATTTGTAGTTTGAAGTTACAAAACTAGAGGAAACCTCAATTGCAATGCAAAGTGTTTTATAACCTTGTGCTGTCAGTTGAGAAATAAAGAGATTGGAAGTAGTTTAGTATTTATTTTTAAGCATAATCAACAAAGAGGGAGCTTCCCCTCCTAATTTGAAGAGCAGTCTAACTATGCATAGCTGTCTATTTCTAATTTGCATTGCAGAGGTGCGAATTGAAATGCCAACAATTAGCTACCTATGATAGAAAAAGTGGAGGAAAACCATTGTTGTTATGTGTATTGTCACCTATTGTTTGAACGAGATATTTTTTCAATACTACAAATTTCTTATTGATTTCATGAATAGTCGATTAAGATGATCCTTTGCTTGAAAATGCTTGATTGAGCATTTGAAAGATAAGATCAAGAAGACATGCCTTTCTCAATGATTTGGTATTGATTTGATCTACCAAAGAGCAATGACTTCAATTGTAGGTGATGACTGATTTCTCATTGTAAGATGCTTGTTTTATCTCATGCTCCATGATGGACACCAATATATATTAACATTTTAATTTGTCTTTCAAGAAAGCTGAAATTTGAATATGTATAAAAAAACCTCTTCAAATTGTAAGGGGAAACTCATTGAGATCTAAAACTACCCTAGACACTAAGCTATAGGTAAAATATGTTGTTATGAACACTACAAAATATTATCTTGGGCTATTGTATGAATGAAATAATTAATTGTCCACCTATCTTTTTTCTCAACTATATGCATAAGACTAGTAATAACATCTCACAATAAACATTTTTTAAATTTATGAATGAAAGAAAGCTATCTAAACACATAAATGATGGTACCTTCCTATTGGCTAAAGTAGAGATCAATAATTTGATGCAAACAAGATTAAAAATGAATGAAAAATTAGGCAACAAACAATTCTAGGAATGTAAAGGTTACATTGTAGGAAAAGTTACAACCTAGATATATAAATATCATCAATACAAAAGTTGACTCAATATGATGTACTTCTAATCCAATTCATGAAATTACAAACACTATTAAAGTAACCTAAATAATATTTTTGATAGCATAAATTTAGTGGCAACCATCATTAGGAGTTTTTGTGCTCAAATCACTTTTTTATAAGGTTACAAGATGCCAAATTTTAGGAACTTTAGAATAATCATATTTTATCCAAAAAATAAATGTTTTAAATAAAATACTTAAAAGCTCTTAAATAATAAGAAAAAATAAATTTAAAGAAAAAGTACTCCTAAAAAAATAATAAAATGAATAACTAAAATTACCTAAAAAGGTCCCTCAACCCTCTATCCAAAATAACACTATTAAAAACAATATCTATAAAAAATAGTCTTTGAAAAATAATAAAATTTATGCAATGATATTTTGTGAGATTTTGATACACCTCTTTATTTTGAAACTAGTGAATCCTTTGAAGAAATTGAAACCATAACCACCATGAATCTTCACAAAACCATCATGGTGACTTGAATTTGATATATTCTAGGGTTTTGAAAAGATTGAAAACTAGAAATGAAACCCTGAATTGATGATATGCCATCACTTGAATCTAAAACTAACTATTTTTTCAAATTAGAAAACTATGAAAATTATTAAAGTATGTAGTTTCTGGATTCAACTATGAAAATTATTACCAAGGTTTTGTCAAGATTGAAAATTTTTAAAACCATGGAGAAAACCTAAGATTTTAACCATCCTTATATATTAAAACACAATTATAGAGGCGATTGAATCAATTTTAGAATATAAATATATGTTGCATTAGCCAAAACTTAGGTTCATTTTTTTTCACAATTTAAGTCATGCAATTTGTATTAAAAACTTCCACCATTCTTGCTCAAATAGTCTAGTTGCATGTATGAAATCAAAGGGTAGTTATTAAATATAAACATCATAGAAATTATGTCATAAGCAACTTGATTCAAGTTACTTTGAGGGGATAAAACCCTATTATTTGATGAAGGGTTGTGATTATGATGATAATAATTGCTATTCATGTTGATCTAGGAGGTTGGAAACCCACTAGCCACACTTGTATTGACTACTCTTGTTAACCACCGAGAAGCATGTCTTCACTCTCCAAGTGCCCATTTATTCTGTGAATGCCATTAAACAATGTGTGAACAAGGTCAAACAATTTTTTTGATTATTCAAGTTACATAAAATTGATCTTCACAAATCCAAGCACTTCCATTAGTCGAGTTAACCACTTATCCAATAACCAAACACTTATATTTATTACTTGTGTCACTTTAAGCCAAAAAAACACATCCAACGCCCTTTTCCAATAATTATGCCACCTAAATGAACTTCAAGTGTGTTTTCCCACTCAAACATTGACATCAAAGGCTTAAGTATGCATCTATAGAAATATTTTAACTAAAGACCCTTTTCAAGTCAATCAGACATTCTTGGGATTGAATTATAATTTTGGCACCTATTTCTATTGTTTATTCCACTAAGATCACATGAAAAGATTTAGATGTGTCTATTAGCTTATGTAGCCACTTAAATATCATGAATCTTCTCTTAGGTGTCTTTACCACTTGAGCATGCATTTTGAAGGTTCCTATCATTTATGCTTGTATTGCACATTTATTTTTCTTACTTCTACCATATATGTTGACACTTAGGTACTCATTTTGTACCTTACTAGCACTAGAGAGATGAATCAACCTTCAAGGGCACATTTCTTTCATTTTTTACAATCAAGTGAATGCGTACAAATTTAGGCACATGCTTCTAAAATATTACCACTTAAGTTTGATTTATGCTTCTTTAGGCACATATTTTGTGCTCTACTATCATTAATGATGTGAAGATGCTTGTGTTGAGTGCTTATGTCACTAAAATTTTAATCAAGCAATTACTTTGTTTACATTTATCATGTGAAGGTCACATGCATGCTTGAAACACTTTATTTGTTGTTACCTACTCTCAAATTCCTTTTTCTTCTCTATATTGTTATAGATGAATAATAAATAATGATGATTTTTAGCCATAAACATGGCTTTACTTTTAAATAAAAATAGGTTGGCCCTATTTTTGTTGTAAAACTTATCTATTATAGAATGTAGGAGACCAAACATGTTTTTTTAATTGATGCAATAAGGTGATTCATCAATTATAGAGGAGATGGATGAAAGATGGGTTTTTCCAAGATGTCAATTTTTTCCTTAGCTAACATATAGGTTGGATGTGGAAGAAGTAGCTTACATTCTATCAACCAACTATGCAACCACTCACATTTTTTTCTCTTCTTGCCTACCTCTCTTAGTTTCTTCTTCTCATGTCTTCAATTTCTTATTTCTCTCCATATCATTTATTCTTAGCTAAACATCAATAGAGATTGTATCTATAGGCAACATTTGGAATAGTTGCATTTTGTATTTAATCATTGATGGGTAACTAACTATCAAGGATTCTATTGGGTGAAAATTATGTAATCCCTTTTCAACAGATTACAAAACCTTGATTTCAACCACAATTGTGTGAGATTGAATCTCTCCTCTCGGAAAGGGGAGGCACCCTTCTTACTGCTTATTGAAACTAAGTAAAAATAATCAGATATTTACAATATTGTACACTACACTAATGATATGAGGGTGTGTCACATTCACGATTCTCTCTTTTTTCAAAGAATATGTTTTACAATGTTTCACAATTTTAACTTCAAACTAAAATTAAGCAATAATTCCAATATTCCTATCTTGTCAAAGCAAATCCTAGGATGTAACAACCCTCAAACCGGGTAAATAAAATTTTTCTACTTTCACAAATAAAATACAAGGAAAGACATACATAATGACAAAGTAAATAAACTTTTCTTTTCATTCTAATGCAACATTTCATCATAAAGAAATAATTGACACAATACATCATTATTTTCCTTTCCAAGTAAATAACAAAGTATGCAATTCATAATTACTTTTCTTTCAAATAAATAACAGAGTAAGAATCTTACAAGTTTCAATCATAGCTCGAAAGCTTTTGAGCAAATAGGAATAAGACGGTCCAGGTTCTTCCCTTTCAAACCTTGGTTCATCAGATGTCTACTATGGAGGAGAAACATCACTCAAGTGTTTTTCCGCCAACCACAAACTTATAATGCGGTCCCCCGCACGTTTACTGTTAAGTAGACGACCCTCCCTTCTACGAAGAGATTGGTTGGGTAACCGGTTTTGTATGACCAACTGAGCATAGTGTGAAGTCCTACATAACTAAATCCTTGTGTCCTCACAATCTCAATCTAGTATGTATTTTGGACTATGGTGAACTGATAGTGTAATCGTCCCACAGTCTAAGTGGACGTAGGTGTACTACACTACTTTGGCCAAAGTGTTTCGACAGTATTTAAACTGACGGTCATCTATCACATGCACTAAGTCAGGTTCAGTTTGACTTGAGACTATCTTATCCTACGCGTAGGCTAAGTCCTTTACCGTGGGTAGTCAATCACCCCATACTTCCTACAACAATCTACTTAATCAGGAATTGAAATGTAGTCAACAAGGGTCACTCGGGTAACTCCTATCTTGGAATTCTTTATCCATGGAGTACATAGCTTTTCCTAGTTAACCTACTAAATTTAAAGCTTTAGACTACCTTGGTACTGATCGCATCCTCATCCTAGTATTTAATAACTAGTTTCCTCACTTCCTTTATATAAGAAGATCAAGCAGTATTCACGTAAATACAATTCATCAAGTAAATTCTATTAAAAAGTATTCCAACATTTCCTTTCATTTATTTGGACAAGCTATTCCTTTATAAACAAGATGTTCCTATATAAACAAGCTATTCCTTTATAAACAAGTTGTTCCTATATAAACAAGCTATTCCTTTATAAACAAGTTGTTCCTATTTAAACAAGCTATTCCTTTATAAACAAGCTGCTCCTATATAAACAAGCATAAATAGGAAACTGAATTTCTCCTTTACTTGTCTACTCTTCTTATACCACAATACAAGTAATGCACATTTAAACAAGTAGATTTATCTAATTCAAATAACATAAGTATTAAGAAATAACTCTCATGCTTGTTTCCTTGCTGCTAGCAAATTCAGTCTAGCAGCTTCTTCTTTTAATCTCACTTCCTTTCTATCTCCTTTAGATTCTAATCACAGGTTGGATGGAGTATTTTCCAGGTATTGTTGATTACACTCTTCACAGTTCTGGATTCTACAAGAGGTATGTATATATATGCTTGCAGCATATAAAATCCACAATCCTCTCAAAAAGGAAATAGTATTTATGAATTGGCTCTCTCAGCAAGTTCAAATACAACAAAAGACAATTTGTGGCTCTCAAAAAGGAAATTCGGATATAGCAAAGGAAAATGTAAATTGGTAAAAATAACAAAGTGAGAAGCTCTATTTATAGGTTTCGAATTCTCATGCCTGCTACCATTTTGGCATGAGAATTGACACCTTATATATTTGAACTAGTCAATTCATGAAGTGGTAGCTATTTAGCAAGTTACTCAGCAGTTTTAAAGATGATTCGACCTTTATCCAGGGAGAAATTTTCAACTTACACATGGTAAAAAGTAGATGAAAGACACCTACAAGCGTACTCAACAGAGGCGCCCAAAAAATGGCGGATTAAATTCCTTGCAGAAAGACGTCCAAGCAGAAAACGCCCCATTTGGCCTATCTCTCACGCATTTATAAAAATGGAGTCTTGCAGGCCATGACCTAGTCTTGCACGCACACGCGTGTGTTCATAGCTACGCGAGATTTTCGCTTATTCATAATTTCGACCATTTCCACATAACATTTAAAGTTTGTGTATTTTTTCATGGTGAAAGAAGTTCGCAATATTTAGCATAACCCAAGGTTTATAAAATGTTCAATAAACCTCTCATGAGATTTCATATGTTGAAAACATTTATTTTCCATGTTATATTTCAAACGATTTAAACCAAAAGACTATAGAAGTCTATTTCATTTATTTTCTCATGGTGAATATATATATTATTTACCAAGTGACTATAGAAGTCATTTATTTTCCAAGATCTTTATTTATTTAAAATATAAATAAATTATTATATTTATATCATGTATTATATTATATATAATTTATTATAGTTTTATTTACCATAATAAATATATTTATATATATATATTTAAATGTTTTAATATTTAAATATATCTATATATTTATTTTGGCAAGACTATAATAATATATATATATAATATTAAATATACATATATTTTTATTTATATATTTACACTTAAATATACATATACATATTTGAATTAAATCATTCGAATACGTGTATTGCGAGCCAGTCAACATACCTCCAATACACCTATTTGTGCAAACATGTATATACGTTTAACTGTAAATTTAAGGCATCATAATAATGTTATAACAAACATCATAGATAGTGTGTATGTGTTTATAGGTGTGTTAGTCATGTGTATCTATCTGTCTGTATGCCATGTCGACACATGCGTATGGCATAGTGATTTCCCATCATACATCTGTATCGCCATGTCATACTTATTGATGCATACATATGAGTGATACATGTATACACATATACATCCTGCCTATGTTCACATATCAATCCATGTTTCACATCAAAGGTCACAGGACAACAAATCAGTTAACAAGTAGCACCACTCACAAAGCACAAAGAAGTAATCCAAAACTCCTAAGCCTAAGGATGACTTATCAAGATAACTCTATCTGATCCAGTTCCTCTAAACCTTAGTGAAGTGTGTGTATGATCAACTGATTTACTTTACCGGTTAACCGACCAAGCCCCTCTCCCGAGTGATGTCTCCCCTCCACCTGGAGGAATAGTTCCTGTTCCTGCATCCATTGGCACAAAACCATGACAATTACTTGCTCATAACATTTTGCAGTATATAAATCAATTATAAAAACAAGACTAATTATTCTCTTTTATGCATTGCTTTATCCAAGAATAACATCAATCAAGAACACAGAATGAGTCAATCATAACATGTAAAAATATTCTCAAATTGATAACAAGGTTCAACACATTTTATTCATCCAAATCCTTCCTTACAAACAAAATGCTCTAAGCATTGCTAAAATAGTAGCTATACAATTTCGGGGTGTAACATAGGAATACCAGTATTATGATAGTATGTAACAAATAAGAAAAGCTCACGAAGGCACAAATTCATTTCATAGCTTCCGATAATAAATCCTTCAAGATAGTAACCACCGTTGTAAAAGAAACACAAAGTCTTCTTTATACTCCATGATAAATTACACGAACAACATGAACAAATATACACACAAAGTCTTATAGAAAGTTCACCAATAGTATCAACAATAACACAATTTCAAGCAATGAGTGTAAATCAAAGTTTACATGGATTTACTCAAAAGCTCTTTCAATCTCAACTACTAATCACTGTCAATTTCGATCAAATCACAAGATAATTGTTCCCAACACAAAGTTTGGTGTGCAACTTCACTTCTTTATTGATAAAAAAATAGATTCAGAAAAATGAACTCAAAGATCAATGTTTTCTTCACAATTGGGCAACACTTTGTTGCATAAGATAAAAGATAACCATTACAAAATAATCCTCTCTTATTTATAGATGGGAGAGGGGAGAAAATCTAGGAAAATTAGGTGAGCAAATCTAGGAAAATCTCACCTAACTAGTCGACTTATTCAAAAATGTTGTTCACAATTATAGGAAAACATATTTTTTTTTACATGTAATTAAATTTTTCAAAATGACATGTAAAATTTTGAAACCTATCTACATAAGCATGAAAAATGCTAAAATTGGGAAATCTAATCTAAGGAAAAATTTAGCCTTCTTGAACATCTTTCTCCATGAAAACTTCATGATGGCATGCACTTCATCACTGTCTGGCATGGGAGTGTGCTTTGGAGATGATGATAATTCTTGAGATTGACTCCTCCGATGAGATTGAACGCTTTCTGATGCCTTTCAAATCTAAAATAAGTTGGAAATCCATCATTTTGTTCATTGAAGCTATTGAAAAAGCTATCTTCAAATTCTTCTTGAACCATCGATGAACACTTCTTTGAAACATGGGAAGAAATTTCTAATTGTACTTCAAAACCTTCTTGCTTGGTGATAGGCAAGAACTTGATTAAAACTGCTTCAAAATCTAGGCACTAGAGATTAGAATGTATGCAAGAGTAGACTTTAACAATTTTGATGTGAAGGTAGGAAAAACTGAGGTTTTAGCATGGGGTATTGTGCATCAGATGTAATTACTAAAATTTTCAAGACACTGCATATTGGATGTAAATATGAGCAATTTCATGGGTTTGGGAAACTTGAATGTGATTATGGCAGAGAACGAAGTGGAAGCAAGCAAACTAGCTGGTGCAGGAGCACCTAGTTGAGTTCATGCCTCCATGAGGCCATTTTATTAATTTGGTTTGAGTTTTGGGTTTTGGTCATGTAATAAGGTCTATGAGACCATTTTAGGTGTGTTTGAGTCCATTAATAGGTGGTTAGGTGGTTTGTTGAGTCATTTTGCAAATATTGTAAAAGTTGTCAATTCTTGCACATATTCTCATATTGTAAAAATGCAAAATGCAACAAAAGGAAGATAAAGGGTCAAAGTCAATTGGAATTAAAAGAAGTTGGTTTGTAACTATTGGAACTAGTTGGGAAAGGTTAAAAATACCTGGTTCCACCATTTTTTTGGTTGTTGAAGGTTGGGAGGAGGTTTTGGAGTAATAAACAGTTCATTTTTTGCATTATTATTGTGTTCCTTATTGTTCCTCTCAATGGAACGTGCTTGTACGAAAAAATAAAGGTCTGAATACTACTGTAGATGATAGAGGGTTAAAACTAGTTTATGTGGATTTTTGTTTCATTCCATTTCATTAAGAAACAAGAGAGATATTGCATTTTCTTTGTAGACCGCTTGAAACCCTGGCTAGGTTAACTAGTAGCATAGAAAAAAGAAGTTTCTTAGTATATCACAGGTGAAAATCCATAAAACTTGGTGCATATGTCTGTGTAGAAATTCTCTTTGTTCTCTCCAGGTTACAAGAGTCAGGGATAAGGTTTCATGCAGGTATGATGATGCCCTAGGCTGGTAAAAGCATGTTTTTGAATAAGAATGAGGTATAGAAGTAGGGTTTTGAAGAAAAGATGATTGGAACCCATCCTAGTTGATGGAATCAGAATGTGCAGACCCTAACTTAAGTGTTTAAGGTGTTTGAGAGGATATTTGAGTTCAAGATTTTAGAGAACCAATAAACCCTTCTTGAAACAAGCCTAATAAGGCCTTGTAGCAGCAAGACAATCAATTTTAAGGCCCTATGTTGCAAAACAACCACCCCTGATTTTCACACATGTTGAATAAATTCCAAATGGGTACTCAAAATAGGTTTTATATTTTGGAAATGAGGTCTGGTTTGAAAGTTATGGTTAAAAAAAATGAATTTCTTCTCTTTTAAGCTTTTGTGCAAACGTAGCAACAAAGATTTGAAGGATATGTTCCAAAGAGACCCTATGATATTTTGAGGTATGTTATGAAGGGGCTTAATGGGTATCTAAAACTGGTTTTGGTTTGTGGGTAGGTGTCATTTTCTGAAAATTATGGTCAAATTTCACTATTTGGAATGTTACAAGCAAGTTTGGAGAGATTGTGAGAAAACAGTAAGTTAGAGTTTCAAGGTTAAAATATTATCCAAATATGGTTGATTTGTGATCGGCTAATGTTCTCCCTCCATGATATTCATCACTATAAAATGGATGTGAGTAGTGGAACGAGAAAAATTGAGCGAAACAAGCGAAAACAACTTGAAATGCATTTTTGGATGATTTTTGAGCGTTTAGTTAAAAAATATTTTTTGTGCAAGGGTGCTGAAAATCAGTGCCCTTACATCTTGGAGGATCTTCATTTCACGCACAAGCGCTAAAAAATAGAGCTCTGACATGCCTTGGAGGAGTTTAGAAAATATGATGCATAAGCACTAAAAATCAACGCTTTTACATTTTGGAAGTTCTTCTTTTGATGTAAAAGCGCTAAAAAAACAATGCTCTGGCATGTTTTGGAAGGAAATTGTATTTTATGTAAAAGCACTAAAAAACAATGCTTCAACATGTCATATGTCAAAGCGGTGAAAAATAGAGCTTTTACATCTCATATGTAAGAGCGGTAAAAAATAGAGCTTTTACATTTTGAAGGACTTGGGTAGTTTCATGTCAAAGCGGTAAAAAATAGAGCTTTTGCATATCACATGTAAAAGTGATAAAAAACAACTTTGACATTTTGGGAAAGACTTGGTAATTTCATGCAAAGGCGGTGAAAAATAACGCTTTTACATGTCATATGTAAAAGCGGTGAAAATCAACGCTTCTACATGTCATATGTAAAAGCGGTGAACAACAATACTTCTGCATGTGGGAAGGACACTTGAGTATAAGAGCACTAAATAATTGAGCTTTTACATGTCATATGTAAAAGCGGTGAAAAATAGAGCTTCTACATGTGACTTGAGATTTGAGATGCAGAAGAGCTAAAAAACAACGCTTTGACATTTTACATGTAAGAGAAAAAAAATTCAGCGCTTTTACATGTTGGAAAATATACAGAAGCACTAAAAAACTCGACATTACATGTGCTAGAAAATGACTAAGGCATTGAAAATATGCAAAAGCGCTGAAAATCAGAGCTCCTGCATGATATATGTAAAAGCGGTGAAAAACAGAGCTCCTGCATGAAATATGCAAAAGCGGTGAAAAACAAAGCTCCTGCATGAAATATGCAAAGCGCTAAAAAATAGAGCTCTTGTATGCACATAAAATTTTCTAACTCCCAAAACTGAATTTTCACAACTTGGTTTAAAATGCGAATTTCAACAGACTAACAAAGGTTAATGCTCATAATGAATTTTTGAGGATGGGGAACCATGCACAAGGACCAATGCAACTCACCTTTTTTTGCATGCTTAGAGCATGCGGGTTACAAAATAGACAATTTTCATAGGGGTTATCCAACAAATTGAGCATGTTGAATTCGAGGATAACAACTGGCTTTAACTGGGGAACTACCTTCGATTGTGAAAATAAGTGAAGCTAGTAGAATCCAGAATCTCCAAGTGCCTTAGTATCCATTGGGTTACAAAGTCAAGCATTATTGACACAAAGAAAATCTATTAAAACAAGATGCAAACTTATGCAAATGCTTATTAAAAAGGTAAAAACCTACCTAATTAAAACTAGCCACCAATGAAATCTTCTCAAATGAAACAGTTTACAGGTTCAACAAAATAGTTGCCTTTCTTGAATAACTTGCAATGCCTTCCATGATCATTAGCAACTACATGTAGATGAAGTTGAGGCACTACTTCTTGAAAGAGATGAACAGGTTCAACTACCTCTGAAAATATATCAGATATACTGCTGCTCAAAAATAAATCATTGAATTCCGATTGCTCCTACACATCTACAAATACATCTTTAGCCACATCCTCAAGTTTATCTTCACGCTTAGGTGCAAGTGGAACCTCTATCTTCCCATTAGACTCCAACCAAGCAAGATGTCTTATGGGACATCCCCTCGATCGGTCAAAGATTGAATGCTTCTTACCAGTTGCTACTTGAACAACCGATTCATCAACCATGGCAACCTCATGCTGATCAAAATGATCTCCTTCATGTGATTCAGATGAAGATATGACTGCACTACATACCTCAATATGTTGTTCACCATCTTCAGAATTTGGAAAATCTAAATTATTTATAAGAAGGTCCTCATCATGCCTTTGGGAAGTTATTTTATGCAACACGTGTTCAAGTTCATGACCTCAAAACAAAAATGTATTCTTTTCAACTTGACTGAGACCTTCGTGCATGTCCATCTTTTCAGATCTCAAGACAAGATTGTCTTCATTCACTTTAACTTCAACAAAATGACTTTCATCTTTATTCTTTTCATCAATGACTTTTTGAGACTGCATAAACTAGAATTGGGAGTCGCCAGCTATGTCTGCTTCCTTTTCTTGGAAGAGAATAGCGAGATCACTCCGATTAGAGTCAAGATGCTTCGCTGCTGCTTTTACTAATGGTGCCTCAAGAGCAAGCCTCTTCAAAGGTGAAGATTGTTGAGCTTCTCTTTTGGTATTTGTCCTTGATGTCAAAATTGTGTTTCAGATTAGCATCTTGGTGATTGATTATCAGTTGTACTGTTTACATTCAAATGGTTGGCACTCTTGTTTATATTCAGTTTTGGCATACTTGGTTTTGGCTTCAACATTGTGATGATGGTTTTGATGGTACTGATCTCTTGACTCCATGTGCATATTACAAGGCATCTTGTTTACAGGATTATGATTCTATGTTCAGGTGGTATAGTTCTAGTTTGATAGGTTTGACATTTTGAGCTATACTGTGCTAAGGTCATCTCCAGGTTTTCTTTTTGTATATATGTCTATGATCATGCTTTCATTTCATATAGCTATTTATATAGCTTTGGCTTACAAGTTGATATCTTTTGGCCTCTATTTTGAAAAATGTTATATCATGGCAATTTCTATAATGATGTCTTGGAGCACTATTCTTGGCTCACTCTCATTTGAAAATGACTTAGAAAGAAGTCATAGTTGCATCGGGTTCTAAAGGTCAAAAACCTTTTTTAATTACTAAGGTTCTTTTTGGATGTATTGATTAGCTAATCCATTAGGCCTTAAGGCCGACAGAAGGTATGAGGAAATAATTATAAAGTCACTTGGAAAGTGATTGGCATCGACCCTTGGTAATAATGCCTTGGTTGTTAAGGTAGTCTACATGTTGGAAAGTCAAGGAAATTGCATGGTAATGACTTTAATTATTATGCTGGTTTTTTGCTTGGATGAATTTGATTATGTCAAATGGTTGAAGCCGTGGATTTGAAGTGCAATTTTTATTTGATTATGATATGATTTATCTCGGACCTCAAATGACATTGTATCTTGTCAAAGTCATTGATTTCTTTTGCAAAGGAAAGTTAGGGAATTCTTTTTGTTGTTTCTTTTTGCTAAGGGATGAAACCCTAGCTTCTGACGCTGCCATGAGTAACTTGTCACAATCGTTACTCTCTTTGCTGCAACGCATGGACAAATGTGTGAACTCGAGCATGAAAGGAACTCGACTGGTTTGTTTGATCTCCTATTTTGGTAATCTCTTGGTATAGTTTCTCACACTCTCTCTTTTAGTCTATTTTAGGTATTCTTCTTATCATTTGAAGTATGGGGAACAATTACTACTCATGGCATGAAAATAGAAGACAATTTTTGTTCATTAATTTGAATTTGAAAATAATACATTTGGCTTGGTTACTCTATTTTTCTGTTTGTGGGTGGTTTGAAAGCATTGCTTATTTTTGCTCATCATGAGTGGGGTTTAGTTACAAAACTATTTCAGGTTCTTGCAGAATGTTATTTGTTGTTTATTGTAGCATGGAAATCATTTTTTTGTTAGATGTTATGACATGCATTCAGAGAAATATGTCATTATTTTCAAGGATTCAAAATGGTAGTTGTTCTTGGTCACTGGATGCACAATAATGAGGGTTCGGTTACAATTAGCAGTGGTATTCAAGGATATTTTTATTTCATTAAAATCCTTCAGATCTGAAAATGTTTTTATTGGTGCATTCATTATATTGATTCTTTTCAGATAGTATTGATGGTGCAAATTCCTTGTGTGGTCAGGGTTTAGAGTCTTCTTTCTCAAAATACACTTTCTTGGCCATTCTGTCAAAAGCAATCTTTTATTTTGGATACTTCTCTGAATCTCTGATTATACTTGGCAAAAAATCAAATTCGACAGAAGTTAGCCATATTGAAAATACCTCATTTTGATGGACATAAATATATATGTTTTTGGTTGTAATTTTGGGAATTAATCAAGACATTAGTAAGAGGAAAAAGAGGGAAAATTCATTGTTTTTTTTTTGAACTATGAAAAATGACTGAGAAAAACATAGCTATTGTATTGTCTATACTGTGAGACATGTTTTCATTCTGAGATTGTAAATCTGAAATATAAGTTCAATAACAAGTTGTCTCAAGATAAGATAATGGCTAGAATTTCGGAGGTTCATTTTTGAACTTTGAGGATTGTGGGTATTGTCTATTGAGAGGCACTTGTGAGAAAAGAGAGAAATAAAGAGACCCTTTGTATCATTGTATCTTCTATAAAAGGGGTTGGTGCTCCTTGAAATTGGTGTTTCAAAATGAGGGGTTGGTGCTCCTTGAGTTGGTGCTCAGAAATCAGCCTATAAGGCATTGTTAAAAGTGGTTTTTCAAATATAAGCCTAAAAAGGCAACAGTTTAGGAGTGGTTTTTCTACCCAGGAGGGTTTTCCACTCGACATATCTTGTGTCACTTTGCTCATCTGAGGTTCCTCTAATTTATTGTGTGAATGATTTATTATGCAATGTTTCACTATCATACTTCTCATTTCAGTTATATGTGATTACATTCAATATATGGATGAGTTAATCATTGATAAATGAGGGCATAAATTTGTTTTGTTTCATTTTTTGTAAAATTTGTCAAATCAGTTCATGACACTGATTCACCCCCCCCTCTCAGTGTCCTTTTCACTCCAAAAATTGGTATCAGAGCATAGGGTCCTTTGATAGGTCTAAACAACTGTGGATTGATTATGGTCTTGGAGTCTATTTAAAATGTCTCAAGCTCACGAAGGAACATCTATGACTAGAGCTCCATTATTTGATGGAATGGATAATGTATTCTGGAAAATTAGAATGGAGACTTATCTAACTTCTATTGATCTCGATGTGTGGAGCATAGTGTTAACTGGGTACACTGTACCAACTACATTGCCCACAACTTTTGATGAAAACAAAAGATATGAAACCAATGCTAGAGAAAAACATGCTCTCTTGTGTGCATTGAATAAAGATGTCTTTATCAAAGTCATGCATTGCAGTTCTACTAGGGAAATATGGGTTAAACTTGAAACCATCTATCAAGGAAATGAAAAAGTTAAATAGTCAAAATTCCTTACTCTAAAACATCAATTTGAGGAAATAAAAATGAGGGACGATGAAAAATTAGCTGATTACTTCTTGAGAGTTGATGAAATTGTCAATGTTATGAAAGGTCTGGGAGAAGAAGTAAAATAATTTAATGTTGTAACTAAGGTCATCAGAACCTTACCGACTAAATTTGAAGCTAAGGTCTCTACTCTAGAAGAAAAGAAACACTTTGACCCGCTTACCCTAGACAACCTACAAGGCACTTTGACTGCTTATGAAATGAGAATCAGTAAAAACAATTCCTCTGCAAAAGAAACCGCCTTTAATACTGAAAGGAAAGAAAAAGATGAGGTTAGTGAATCAAAATTTTCTAATTCTAAAGAATCCCATTTTGTTAGAAAGCTCAAAAAGGGGTTTGGAAAATATAAGGGAAAACTTCCCTTCAAGTGTTTTAATTGTGGAAAAATAGGTCACTTTGCTGCAAAGTGCCCTTATGGTGATCTGAATAGTGACAATGAGAAATCTAAAAAACTGCCTAAGAAAAAGGCCTCTAGACCAAAACAAAAATTCAACTTAAAAAAGAAGAAGATTCTATTCAACAAAAATGAAACAGACATTGAATTTGAAGATTCTTTAGATGAAAATTTATTCATGGTTGAAATCATTCAACAAGAAGATACTAACAACAATGATGCTGAAGATGGTGAAGTATATCTAGAAGGTGAACTGAAATATGCTTTAAAAGAGATTAGAAAACTCAAAAAACAAATGCTTGCTCAAGAACAAAATTCTGCTCAAGCTCTTTCTCAAGAGAAAATTTTAAATCAAGAAATAGTCTCCTTGAAGACTCAACTTGAAGAAGCCAAGAGAGTTGAGGATTGTCTTCGTATTGCTATAAGTCATAAAGATCAAGAAATTCAAAAACATGAACATGAAATTGTTGATCTTAGGAAAACTATTGAGAAGTATGAGAGTACTCTAAAACTGAATGACATGCTCAGTAAGCAAAAATTGAATAAGGACAAAACTGGTATTGGGTTCGTGAAGGGTGAATGTTCAAATGATGGTGCAAAGCAAAATGATGTTGCTGTAAACAAATGTTCTGAATCTAATCATCTTGATTCTGATAAGAATCATGTTCATCCTTTTAGGAATAACAAAACATTATATAATCTCAACCCTTTCTTTTATGGGTACTATTTTTTCTGTAAAAGATTTGGCCACAAAGTGAGCTCTTGCAGGTTTATGAATCCTAGAACACCTAGATTTGGTCATAAGCAATGACTTGGTTTTGCTAGATGGTTCAGATGCTTTAAATAAAATAGCATGGGTCATTCTACTAAGCAGTGCAAAGCTGATCTGCAAAATAAACAACAAAAAACCAAAAAGGTTTGGAAACCTAAAAATGTCAAAAACATAGAGCAAACTATGTTAGTTCAAACAAATTTTCATTCCAAGAAAAAGGACTTATGGGTCCTAGACAGTGGTTGTTCTAACCACATGACTAGTGACAAAGAAAAATTCATAAATCTTGAAGATTATGTAGGTGGGTATGTGAAGTTTGGTGACAATTCTGGTATACAAATCAAAGGTAGAGGTTCACTTCTTCTGAATGAGGACACTCCTATCTACAATGTGTATTACATAGAAGGTCTAAAGCACAATCTTCTAAGTGTTAGTCAAATTTGTGACAGTGGCTATCATGTTTTGTTCACTTCACAGGGATGTGAGATTAAAAATAAGCTTGGAAAGGCTATTGCTGCTGGAAGGACTAAGGGAAATGTTTACAATCTTCTTGACACATCTAGTAATGAAAATAATCAAGGTATGTGTTTAATGAGTCAAGTTGAAGAAAGTTGGTTGTGGCACAAGAGACTAGGTCACATTAACTTTGACAATATGGTTAGGATCAGCAAAAACCAAAATGTAAGAGGACTGCTTGTCTTAAGAAGACCCGAAAATGCAGTTTGTAAAGAATGTCTCAAAGGAAAACAAACAAAGGTGAGCTTTAAATCTAAAGAACATTCTTCTACTAGGCCTCTGCAACTTGTTCATACAAATTTATGTGATCCTACAAGGACTAGATCTATCAATGGTGAGAAATATTTCATGTTATTTGTTGATGATTACTCTTGTATGGTATGGGTTACTTTTCTCAAGCATAAATTTGAAGCTTTTGAACGTTTTAAAGTCTTTAGAAAAATGATTGAAAGGGATTCAGATTTAAAATTGAAATGTCTGAGATCTAAAAAAGGTGGTGAATTCACCTCACAAGAAATCATTGACTATTGTGAAAAACATGGCATAAAAAGACAATATGATGCTTCTAGAACACCTCAACAGAATAGGGTTGTTGAGAGAAAGAATAGAACTGTAAAAGAGATGGCAAGGACTATGTTGGATGAAGCAAAATTGCCAAACATGTACTGGAAAGAAGTTGTTCATACAGTTGTTTACATCTTGAATAGAGTACAAATCAGAGTGAAATCCAATTTCACTCCATATGAACTGTGGTATGGTAAATCTGCCTCAATTAAATACTTTAGAATATTTGGTTGTAAGTGTTTTATCAAGAGAGATGATGATAATTTAGGCAGCTTTCAATCAAAATATGATGAAGGTATCTTTTTAGGATACTCCACTCATAGCAAAGCCTATAAATACTTTAATAATAGGTTGAATAAGATTATTGAATCTGTCAATGTCAAATTTGATGAAAACATGCTTTTAGATCTTGAAGCTATGCGGGATGATGAGGAAGAAGAATTTGAACTTGAAATAAATTCATAAGACTTTGAAACAATAAAGCCTGAAGTTGAATCAACAAGTTCTAAACTTGCTGAAGCAAGTTCTAAAAATCCTGAAACAAGTCTTGAAAATTGTGCGACAAAAACCCCTTTAAACTCTCTTGCTAGAAACCATCTTAAAGATCTGATTATTGGAGATAAATCTGCAGGAGTTCAAACAAGAAGAAGAACTGCTAAATCTGATGAAAAATCTCACATAGTTGAGCTTACTGCTTTCTGTTTGGTTACTCAGTTTGAGCCAAAAAAAATTGATGAAGCTCTAACTGATGAATGTTGGCTTAATGCAATGCAGAAAGAAATTGATCAAATTGAGAAAAATCATACTTGGGAGTTAGTCCCAAGACCAAATGACAAAAATTTCATAGGGGGTAAATGGATATTTAGAAATAAACATGATGAAAATGGCCATGTTGTTCGCAACAAGGCTAGGTATGTCTGCAAAGGATATGCTCAGCAAGAAGGTATTGACTTTGGTGAAACCTTTGCACCTATAGCTAGACTTGAATCTATTAGAATATTCTTGGCTTATTCTATTTTCAAGAAATTTACTGTATATCAAATGGATGTCAAAACTTCTTTTCTAAATGGTTATTTATATGAAGAAGTTTATATAGAACAACCTGAAGGGTTCATTTGCAAAAACAAGCCTAATCATGTTTACAGGCTGAAAAAGGCTCTATATGGCCTAAAACAAGCTCCTAGAGCTTGGTACTCTAGACTGGATAATCATCTAATTTCAAAAGGTTTTATTAGAGGAGGTGTAGACAACAATATTTATATTAAAATTGAAGGTTCTGATATTCTGGTTGTTGAAATCTATGTAGATGATACTATCTTTGGCTGCAACAATACTGCTTTGAGTAAAAAATTCTCTCAAATTATGGAATTTGAGTTTGAAATGTCAATATTGGGAGAATTAACTTTCTTTTTAGGTCTTCAAGTTTCTCAACTTGAAACTGGTATTTTTCTCTCTCAAACAAAGTATGCAACAGAGATGCTCAAGAAATTTCAAATGGATGAATGTCATCCAGTTAGCACTCCAATGGTTACAAGCTGCAAACTTAGCAAGGTTGATGATACTCCTAATGTAAATCCAACTGACTATAGGTCAATGATTGGCAGCTTGTTATATCTAACAGCTTCTAGACCTGACATAATGCAGGCAGTTTGCATGGTTGCAAGATTTCAGTCATCTCCTAAGGAATCTCATATTAATGTTGTTAGAAGGATTCTTAAATATGTTCAGGGTACTCTTGATTATGGTCTTTGGTATCCTAGAAGCAATGATTTTTCATTAATTGCATGTACTAATGTTGACTGGGCTGGTTGTCTGGATGATAGGAAAATCACTAGTGGTGTTGCTTTCTTTCTTGGTGATCGATTAGTGGCATGGAACAACAAAAACAAGAATACGTTTCACTCTCCACTACTGAAGCATAATATATTGCTGCCACCTCTTGCTGTACTCAAGTAATCTGGATGTCACAAACTCTATCTGACATGGGTATTAAGTTCCTAAACCTATTTCTATTTTGTGTGATAATACTAGTGCGATTAATATCTCCAAAAATCATGTTATGCACTCTCGCACTAAACACATTGCTATTAAATTTCACTTTCTTCATGAAAAGGTGTTTGATAATGAGGTTTTTGTAATATGTTTCTACATAAGCACATGCAGTTGACATCTTCATGAAGCCTTTGGCTAAAGAGGCATTTGAAAGACTTCGGTCTAGATTGGGAGTTGTTTCTCAATCTTTGCTCTCTTAATACTTTATCTTGGTGTTAGGGGGAGCTTGTTATCTCTCTTAGCAGCTTATTGCTTCTTCATATGGTTTTCTATTTGCTGCCCCATTGCTATATCTGTAGCTTTTTTTGTTCAGCTTCTTGGCATTTCACTATTTTTCCCTTTGTCCTTGTGACAAAAAGGGGGAGAATTGTGAGCTCTTGGTTCAGGTTCAATTTTTTGGTTTGATGGCTTAGTTTTTTGCCATCAAGGACAAAGGAGGAGTTTGTTGAGCTTCTCTTTTGGTATTTGTCCTTGATGTCAAAATTGTGTTTCAAATTGGCATCTTGGTGACTGATTATCAGTTGCACTGTTTACATTCAGATGGTTGGCACTCTTGTTTATATTCAGTTTTGGCATACTTGGTTTTGGCTTCAGTATTGTGATGATGGTTTTGAAGGTACTGATCTCTTGACTCCATGTGCAGATTACAAGGCATCTTGTTTACAAGATTATGATTCTATGTTCAGGTGGTAAAGTTCTAGTTTGACAGGTTTGACATTTTGAGCTATACTGTGCTAAGGTCATCTCCAGGTTTTCTTTTTGTATATCTATCTATGATCATGCTTTCATTTCATATAGCTTTGGCTTACAAGTTGATATATTTTGGCCTCTATTTTGAAAAAGGTTATATCATGGAAATTTCTATAATGATGTCTTGGAGCACTATTCTTGGCTCACTCTCATTTGAAAATGACTTAGAAAGAAGTCATATTTGCATCGGGTTCTAAAGGTCAAAAACCTTTTTTAACTACTAAGGTTCTTTTTGGCTGTATTGATTAGCTAATCCATTAGGCCTTAAGGCCAACAACATGTATGAGGAAATAATTATAAATTCACTTGGAAAGTGATTGGCATCGACCCTTGGTAATAATGCCTTGGTTGTTAAGGTAGTTGACATGTTGGAAAGTCAAGGAAATTGCATGGTAATGACTTTAATTATTATGTCGGTTTTTTGCTTGGATGAATTTGATTATGTCAAATGGTTGAAACCGCAAATTTGAAGTGCAATGTTTATTTGATTATGATATGATTTATCTCAGACCTCAAATGAAATTGTATCTTGTCAAAGTCATTGATTTCTTTTGCAAAGGAAAGTTAGGGCATTCTTTTTGTTGTTTCTTTTTACTAAGGGCTGAAACCCTAGATTCTGATGCCGCCATGAGTAACTTGTCACAGCAGTTACTCTCTTTTCTGCAACGTATGGACATATGTGTGAACTCGAGCATGAAATGAACTTGACTGGTTTGTTCGATCTCCTATTTTGGTAATCTCTTGGTAGAGTTTCTCACACACTCTCTTTCAGTCTATTTCAGGTATTCTTCTTATCATTTGAAGTATGGGGAACGGTTATTACTTGTGGCACGAAAATAGAAGTCAATTTCTGTTCATTAATTTGAATTTGAAAATGATACATTCGGCTCAATTACTTTGTTTTTCTGTTTGTGGGTGGTCTGAAAGCATTGCTTATTTTTGCTCATCATGATTGGGGTTCGGTTACAAAACTATTTCAGGTTCTTGCAAAATGTTATTTGTTGTTTATTGCGGCATGAAAATCATTTTTTTGTCAGATGTTATGAAATGCATTCAAAGAATTATGTCATTCTTTTCATGGATTCAAAATGGTAGTTGTTCTTGGTCACTGGATGCACAATAATGAGGGTTCGGTTACACTTTGTAGCAGTGGTATTCAAGGATATTTTTATTTCATTAAAATCCTTCAGATCTGAAAATGTATTTATTGGTGCATTCAAATAGTATTGATGGTGCAAATTCCTTGTGTGGTCAGGGTTCAGAGTCTTCTTTCTCAAAATACACTTTCTTGGCCATTCTATCAGAAGCAATCTTTTATTTTGGATACTTCTCTGAATCTCTTATTATACCTAGCAAACAATCAAATTCAACAGAAGTTAGTTATATTGAAAATACCTCATTTTGATGGAAAAAAATATATATATTTTTGGTTGTAATTTTGGGAATTAATCAAGACATATTACTAAGAGGAAGAAGAGGGGAAAATCACTATTTTTTTTTTCGAACTATGAAAAATGACTGAGAAAAGCAGTGAGAAAAACATAGCTATTGTATTGTCTATAATGTGAGACATGTTTTTATTCTGAGATTGTAAATCTAAAATATAAGTTCAATAACAAGCTGTCTCAAGATGAGATAATGGCTAGAATTCTGGAGGTTCATTTTTGAACTTTGAGGATTGTAGATATTGTTTGTTGAGAGGCACTTGTGAGAAAAGAGAGAAACAAAGAGACCCTTTGTATCATTGTATCTTCTGTAAAAGGGGTTGATTCTCCTTGAAATTGGTGTTTCAAAATGAGGGGTTGGTGCTCAGAAATCAGCCTATAAGGCATTGTTAAAAGTGGTTTTTCAAATATAAGCCTAAAAAGGCAGTAGTTTAGGAGTGGTTTTTCTACCCCAGGAGGGTTTTCCACTTGGCATATCTTGTGTCACTTTTCTCATCTGTGGTACCTCTAATTTATTGTGTGAATGCTTTATTATGCAATGTTTCACTGTCATACTTCTTATTTCAGTTATATGTGATTGCATTCAATATATGGATGAGTTAATCATTGATAAATGAGGGCATAAATCTATTTTGTTTTAGTTTTTGTCAAATCAGTTCATGACACTGATTCACCCCCCCCTCTCAGTGTCCTTTTCACTCCAACAAAGATAACTTTTTTTGATTCCCAACAATAAAATTATGAGTAACATTTGAAAATAACCTCCCTAGTATGTCCTTGTGAGGCACAAAAAACACACCTTGAGCTAGTTGCTTTTTGAGGACAAGTAGCTCATTTTCCAACCTTTGCACCATAGGATCTATCCTTGTGATGGAAGAAAATAACTCCAAAGAAGGGATTTTCTTTAGATTCATTTGATTCAATTCTTATTTTCCTATCAAGAATGAGATCATCTTCAATTTTGTCGCCAATGTTTGCACAACTGCAAGAGTAGCCAGGGCTACTCTTCTCAATAGGAAACCAACCTCGGGCACTTGATAATTTACAAAGAAACATTTCAAATTCTGAGTTGTAGGTTGAGCACCAGTTGGAATTCTTCATGTCAACTTGTTGAAGTGAGCAATGAACTTGCACATAGGCATGTGAGATTCCTTCTTTAATTGGGTGAGAAGAGCCAACAAAGTATGAGTGTCTTCAGGAGGTTTGAACCTTTCTTCAAACTTGGCTATGAGAGTTGCCCAATTTGTCATGGTACGTGGCGCCAGATGATAAAACCAATATGCAATGATAGCTTGGAGAGTCTCCACAAACAACCTTACAAATACATCTTTGTGTTCAACACCATGAACTCCACAAGCGATGTATAAGGCATCAACATGCTCGTTAGGATGTTGTTGTCCATCACCAAGGAACTTGGGAAAATTCTTCCGCGAGCCTTTAGAAAGAGCATGTAGGGGTAGAGCTACACTCAATGGACCAAAATAATTTCCCCAAGGACCTTGAGCATCCATTTACATGTCCTTGGTGAAAGCTTGAAAAAATTACAAGAAAATAAATTACAATGAAAAAGGACACATGTATACTTCAAATGAAAGCGTGAGGCTTTCGAATGCATTTCGTGTCCCCAACAGAGTTGCCAAAAAATTGTTGGGTGAAAATTATGTAATCCCTTTTAAACAAATTACAAAACCTTGATTTCAACCATAGCTATGTGAGACTGAATCTCTCCTCTCGAAAAGGGGAGGTGCCATTCTTATTGCTTATTAAAACTAAGTAAAACTAATCAGATATTTACAATAATTTACAATACACTAATGATATGAGGGTGTGTCACATTCATGATTCTTTTTTTTTTCAGAGAATATGTTTCACAATTTGAACTTCTTGATGCAATACAACTTCAAACTAAAATTAAGTAGTAATTCCAATATTCCTATCTTGTCAAAGCAAAGCCTAGGAATACCAGTATGATGATGGTAAGTAACAAATAAGACAATCTCATGAAGGCACAAAGTCGTTTCGTAGCTTTCGATAATAAATCCTTCAAGATAGTAACCAGTGTTATAAAAGAAACACAAAGTCTTCTTTATACTCCACGAACAACATGAAGAAATATACACACAAAGTCTTATAGAGTTCACCAATAGTATCAACAACAACACAATTTCAAGCAACGAGTGTAACTCAAAGTTTACATGGATTTACTCAAAATCTCTTTCAATCTCAACTACTAATCACTGTCAATTTTGATCAAATCACAAGATAATAGTTTCCAACACAAAGTTTGGTGTGCAACTTTACTTCTTTATTGATCAAAAATAGATTCACAAAAATGAACTCAAAGTTTCAATGTTTGCTTCACAATTGGGCAGAACTTCGTTGCATAAGATAAAAGATAACCATTACAAAATAATCCTCTCTTATTTATAGATGGGAGAGGGGAGCAAATCTAGGAAAATTAGGTGAGAAAATCTAGGAAAATCTCACCTAACTAGTCGACTTATTAAAAAATGTTGTCCACCATTATAGGAGAACATCTTTGTTTTTACATGTGATTACATTTTTTGAAATGACATGTAAAATGTCGAAACCTATCTACATAAAGCATGAAAAATGCTAAAACTGGGAAATCTAATCTAAGGAAAAATTTAGCCTTCTTCAACATCTTTCTCCATGAAAACTTCATGATGACGTGCACTTCATCACTGTTTGGCATGGGAGTGTACTTTGGAGATGATGAGGATTCTTGAGATTGACTCCTCCGATGAGATTGAACGCTTTTCGATGCCTTTCAAATCTAAAATAAGCTGGAAATCCATCATTTTGTTCATTGAAGCTATTGAAAAAGCTTTGTCTTCAAATTCTTCTTGAACCATTGATGAACACTTCTTTGAAACATGGGAAGAACTTTTTAATTGTAATTCAAAGATTTCTTGCTTGGTGATAGGCAAGAACTTGATCAAAACTGCTTCGAAATCTGAGCACTAGAGATTAGAATGTATGCAAGAGTAGGCTTTAGCAATTCTAATGTGAAGGTAGGAAAATTTGAGGTTTTAGCAATGGGGTATTGCGCTTCAGATGTAATTACTCAAATTTTCAAGACACTGCATATTGGATGTAAATCTGAGCAATTTCGTGGGTTTGGGAAGCTTGAATGCGATGATGGCAGAGAACATATTGGAAGGGAGCAAACTAGAAAATGGATGTGAGTAGTGGAGCGAGAAAACTTGAGTGAAACAGGCAAAAAAAAGCTCAAAATGCATTTTTGGATGATTTTTTAGCGTTAGTGAAAAAATATTTTTTGTGCAAGGGCGCTGAAAATCAGTGCCCTTACATCTTGAAGGATTTGCATTTCATGCACAATCGCTAAAAAACAATGCTCTGACATGCCTTGGAGGATTTTAGAAAATATGATGCACAAGCGCTAAAAATCAGCACTTTTACATTTTGGAAGTTTTGCTTTTGATGTAAAAGTGCTAAAAAACAACGCTCTGGCATGTTTTGGAAGGAAATTGTATTTTGTGTAAAAGCACTAAAAAACAACTCTTCAACATGTCATATGTCAAAGCGGTGAAAAACAAAGCTTTTGCATCTCATATGTAAGAGTGGTAAAAAACAAAGCTTTTATATTTTGAAGGACTTGGGTAGCTTCATGTTAAAGCAGTAAAAAACAGAGCTTTTACATATCACATGTAAAAGCGATAAAAAACACTCTGACATCTTGGGAAAGACTTGGTAATTTCATGCAAAGGCGGTGAAAAATAACGCTTTTACATTTCATATGTAAAAGCGATGAAAATCAATGCTTCTACATGTCATATGTAAAAACGGTGAAAATCAGTGCTTCTGTATATGGGAAGGACACTTGAGTGTAAGAGCACTAAAAAATTGAGCTTTTACATGTCATATGTAAAAGGGGTGAAAAATAGAGCTTCTACATGTGACTTGAGATGCAGAAGTGCTAAAAAAAAATGCTCGGACATTTCACATGTAAGACCGAAAAAATTCAGCGCTTTTACATGTTGGAAAATATGCAGAAGCGCTAAAAAACCACGACATTACGTGCCTGAAAATGACTAAGGCATTGAAAATATGCAAAAGCGTTGACAATCAAAGCTCCTGCATAAAATATGTAAAAGCGGTGAAAAATAGAGCTCATGCATGAAATATGCAAAAGCAATGAAAAACAGAGCTCCTGCATGAAATATGCAGAAGCGCTAAAAAATAAAGCTCTTGCATGTGCATAAATTTTTCTAACTCCCAAAACTGAATTTTCACAACTTGGTTTAAAATGCGAATTTCGACGAACTAACAAAGGTTAATGCTCAGAATGAATTTTTGAGGATGGGGAACCATGCACAAGGACCAATGCAACTCACCTCGTTTTGTGTGCGTAGAGCATGTGGGGTACAAAATAGATAATTTTCGTAGGGGTTATCCCACGAATTGAGCACGTTGAATTCGAGGATAACAGATTCAACATAGTTTCCCATTCTAGTTTATATAATTGGAAGATCACCTAAGGATTTTTATTGTTGAAAAATTCACTAGTAATCTGTATCCATACTTACTACATGCATGCCTACTTGATATTAGAGATTATATATCATATGCACTTGTATTAATTTGCAACATAGTTTTAATCTATTCATTGGCACATTCACATAAATTGAGCCAATCAAGGCCTACAATATTTAACCTAGACCATGATACAAAGTTATTGATCACTCCATGTGCTACTACTGAAATATAATAGAAAACATAGGTTCTTAAAACAACTTTTTTTTAGTGAATACATCCCTTCATATATTGTATACACAAGAACAAATAAAAAGACATTGTCATTTATAGTTCTAATGAAACTCTTCAAGCTAACTTATTAGATATTTTTAGTAATGATACAATGTCAGCTATGAAGAGATTAAACCAAAGAAATGTCTCACATGATGAATAAATAATATGATAAAATATAAGGATTTTAACATCCATGAAGCCAAATACAACTTAAAAGACAATTGAACCTAGTCATCTAACTTTTTGTGTTGCTAGTTTTTGTTATTTATTTTGATGATATAATCACCTATTTTCTCAACCTTCTTCTCATTGAACAAATTTTATAAAGAAATTGTTGCTAAAGTACCCTCTTATTTGGATTGAATGTTATTACAATCTTTGAACTCAAAAATAGTGTTTTTCTAGCTCAAATACCATAACTATTCAAAAGAAACATACCTTCTCCTCCTTTTCTTCTTTTGGCCTCTTCCAACTATTTGTTTCACTTCGAAGATTATGTGAGTTAGTTCTCAGTTGATTTATTAACATCTTTTATATCCAAGTGATATTTATTCATATATGAGATTTTTGCAAATCATATGCATGTGATAGAATTCATCAAGATAATAATTCCTCTTTCTCCCTAACTGATGTAGGAGAATCTAGGTTGTATGAGCAAGATTGCATGACCCAATAATAGTTTATTTCATGTTTATAGGTTTCTAAATAAATTTTGAGCCATCATATTCTTACCATAGAAGCTAATTCACATTGCAAAGGCATATAATTATTTCACTCCTTATTTTAGCACAACATAGTTCCAAATAGTAATCTTATTATGTAACAAAAAATATTGCACATAGCTTCCAAATTGATATGAGATCTACACAAGGTTATATTATATCATCTGATGGCATTACTAAGGGTTTTACCTATTTGTTAGTGCAATGTGGCTTTTAGGATTTCTAAGGAGGACCTCATTTAGTTATGTACCAAAAATTTGAACACATACATAAGCTTATTGGTCCTAGGAAGGATCATGGTAGGACCACATTGAGTTCCCATTATTACATCTTATTACATTAATCTAAGATGGATTTTACAACATGTTTCCATAACTAATGCACATGGAGAATTATACCTCCTTCTTGGTCAATGCATGACATTCTTTCTTGTACTTAATATATAAACATCATTCATCCTAAATTTGAAGGCAGTTGGTAGTTAGCTTATTAGTTGCTCAAGATAATTTAGTAATAGATGGAATAGCATTATATTGTATATCAACTCAAAATATTTTTATTAAAGTTCTACAAATTGATGTGATTATGATTTATTATGATCAAGGGCTAATATGTACTATACTATAAGCCCTTTTATTAAGACTATTGTTGGTAAGTCAAGAATCACAAACAAGATAAACCAATAATCATTGGAAGATAAGTGTGGTAGAAAATAACATCATATAGTACCTTCTACAACACTTCCGAGAGATATCTCAAGGAGAAAGGACACATCTCTCTATGTACTTATATAGATATATGTACAACACAATGATATGATACATAGTTATAGAACACATAATAGAGAAGAGAGAGGGAAGCTACCCAAACATATGATATTTATGTATCTACGTTGTTGTATAGACTCTATAATGTACAAATAACATGTCATACAAATATATGAGTTGACCTATCTTATGGTATCTATGAATGGGTAAAATTATTTGAATCTTTATGTTATGCATATGATATCTACCATACTATTTATTTTTTTCCTATTGCACTACCTATGGTTATCTTCCATAACATAAATAATAAAAACATTAGCCCTACATTCTATTGACAACATTTAGTTTTTTTTCCAAGACCTCAATTTGTGGTATGTAGGAAGGAATTATATAAAAATGGAAAAAAGTAGTGGTAAAGTACACTACCAAGAGAGGTATATTAATGGCAGTTGTCGCAATAAATAAGATGTACAATAACATACTCTAGGTTCCTATCCTATGAGAGGGACTATGAACCTAGGGAGTGATAGATAGAAAGGGGGGATCCTAGAAAGGATTATGAAGAGATGCAACTGTTAATACAAGGCATTTGAAGCCATTAAGTTTGGATAAAATGATGAATGAAATCCCAATTAAAAAAACACAAATGACAATACGAGATAGTAAAAGATTGAGGTATTTTTTAAAGAAATCTATATGGATTATGATATGCACATGGAAGAAGAAAGGAGGTTGAAATATACCTAGGAAAGAAATGAAAGATATCATAGAACGATGGAAAAGGACACAAAGCCTCTATAGAGTGCACCAATAGGGTTCTACCAAAGATGACCTTATTTTGCCAACAAAGGGACAAATTCTTAATCTACCACTAGATAAAGATGAAACATGTAAGAAAATAACTATCCACATAAGAAAATCATAAAGAAAATATAACCAAATTAGTAAATTAGATAAATATATGGATATGATGAATTTAAAAACTCAATTAGGAAAGGGCTTAGAAGTATAAGTGCTCAACTAGAGTGTAGAAGAAATGGTGCTCCATTGTTAGAAATTTAGACTCAAGAAACATATTTTGAATTAAGTTTTTTAACCTAAGGGTAAAACATAGTAAAGGATTTGAGGTTTAGTTAACTCTGATTTCAAAACTTAAACCTCTATATTTGAGTGAATATTACTTAGAGAAAGTAGTAAGTGGAAATAAATAAATAAATGTGGGAAAAGATAATATAAGGAAAATGTACAAGGAATTAGATATAAAATTGAAGCATTAGAAGAAGGATGGAAGAATCCCACATCAATTAACAAATGACAAATTACCAAAATTTGCATCTTCAAAGATGAAAATACACCTTGAAGAGATGAACCCCTTGGGAACAAGAGTCACCCTCCATGCCAAATAAAACAATTATTTTTAATAATAAATAAATATTGAATCCTTGCTAAGGCTATAAAGAGTAAGAGTAAGAAGAGAGTGTGTGCTAAATGTTGAGAAGATACTTGGCAAAAAATACTTTTAAATTCAAATGCCTAAAGACATAATAGAAAGGTTAGTAAAATAATAGAGTGAAGCCAAGAAATGATACCCAAGGAAAATAAAGGAAGTAAAGCAAATATATAAGACACATCAAAAGGAAGGGCAAAACTCAATCTACAAAAGGACAAAGTAAAAACACCTTTAAGGATGACTACAAATGTAGCAAAGCTCCTTGTGTATCAAAAAGATACTAAGGATGCAATTGATCACCTCTTCATTTTGGAATTCCATTGGAGCAAAGAGAATATTAATGGTCATAAGACTAGATTGTGTCAACTTCTAGAGAAACTAATATGAAGCACTAAAAAATTTGCATATTAAAATATACCCAAAATATAACAAGACATGGGATGAGATAAACAAATCATTTTTGATAAATTTTTATTCTCTTGATTCCCCTACCAAAAGCATCAATAAAATGAGGGAAATGATACACAAAATAATGACTAATCGAAGCAAATATGATCAAATATTTAAAAGTGTAGTCCATAAATTGAAGAAACTGCTAATTGAGAACCAAATAATAAATTGGTTTACATCTGGTTTAAAATTGAAAATCAAAGTTGTTGTAGATGAAAAATAATATGGTACATAAAATGAAGTCGTGGATCTAGTGACAAAAATAAAAGCTCAACCTTGGAGTAATTTGATGAAAATGAAAATATTGAGAAATTGAAGTTAGAATTAGAAAAATAAAAAATACAATAGGAGATTTAGAAAAAGGAGGGAGAAAAGAGAGTTCAAACCCACCAAGAAGGAATAAAATATTGTGTACCTATTATAGGAGAGAAGGACACCTAAGTAATTAATTCACAATGGCTGAAGGTACAAAGCAATTTGTTGTAATGAGGGTAGAATTTCATAAAGCCCTAAAAAGAGCAGCAAGTTTCTATTGTAATATATGAAAAACATGGGATAAACATATAACTCATGATTGTTGTATGCTGTTTGAAGAAGATGAGGAACAATTGGTCAAAGGAATGGATACAAAATAATCCTATATGGATAGAGGGAAAAAAAAGGCACAAGGATTAGTCATAGGTGATCTAAATGATTATTTGACACATGGATACCAAGAACCAACATGGGGGAGAAATCAACAACAAACTAACAATGTGAGCTAGCTGGTGCATCAAATATAAAATGAGGAGTATTCTAATAGATATAACATGATTATTCTTAAATTTATGATAGAGGAAATTAACACAATAGCTATAGGGGGTTCACGATACAGGAAGAGGCCAAAAATTGACCTACTATTACTATAGTAAGTTATGTCACTATGCTAATGAATGAAAAAGCAGAAAGAAGAAAAATCAATTTCCAAAATTTGACTTGCTATTACTACAATAAGTTGTGTCACTATGCTAATGAATGAAAAATTAGAAAGAGAAGAAAAATAAATTTGCAAATTTTATGGTGATACCTCAAGTAATGTATATTTTTAAGGAAGGTGTGCAAAAACACTTCCTATGCTAATCTTCATATAAATATTATACAAATTTAATTCAAATATTATAGAGATTTAAATATGGATATATGAAATAACATATACAAAATAATAATAAGAACATAACATCATAATTGGCATGGAGAAAACCCTTTTGAGAGAAAAATCGCACACTCCAAAACTTGCACAATGTATTATCAAATCCTAAAATAGATTACAACACTTGCAATGCAAGTTAATTATTACAGGAGTCTTCACCTCAACTAAATCCTAGAGGAATTTTGACAATATTCTGATAGCATATCATAGACACCTAAAATATTCCTTAGTCATTCATTACCTAACCCTAATTGATCAAATCCATCACCTAGGTCTAATCACCTTCATCTAGTCCTAATTGATCAAGACCATCACTTGGTTTAGTCCCATTCGTCTTAGGCCTTACACACTTAATTGAATAATCACATTATTTAAATAATCACATTTTCTATCTCCTCACAATAAATAAATAAATAAATATCACATTCCACCTATTTTCCACCTCACACATGGCTAAAATAATTAAATAGTATTATTTAATTAATCTTACATTCCCTCAACACATTCTAAAAATAAAGGGCACCTAATTGTTGGAGTACAAGACCACTGAGAGGGGGGGTGAATCAATGGTCTAATGAGAAACCAAATTTCAAAACTTAACTCACCTATATTATGCAAAGAAACCTATTGAAAACAATTCAAACATGATATGCAAATACTTGATCAAAGATGAACAATCAAGCACAAAATGGAAAACCACCAAGAGAAGACAAAACACAAGTTTTATGAGTGGAAAACCCTAAAGAGTGAAAAACCACCCTGAAAATAAGTTTCATTAAGCCTTATTGGACAAACCTCACTGGTTACAAATTGTATGCCTCACTGGAAAAACAATAAGCCTCACTGGCTACACTTTATGCCTCACTGGCTACTCGATCTGCCTCACTGGAAAACACACAACACTTCAGAAGAAATACACAAATCTTAAGAGGGTTACTCTATTTCCATACATATCATTGTTCTATCTCTACATCAGCAAAACTCTATCTCCCTTATTCACCCATAGATCAGCACTGTTTCACCAAAATCTTCACATACGGATATTCACCATGTAATTCTCCTTGCATACATACAAGCATTCAAATATTGATACTTCTTGCATACAAGAACAACATTCTCTTTACAAGACTCCTCTCATGCAAACAAGACTTAAACTGACGTATATCAGAACACAAAAAACAAGACTTAAACTGATGTATTATATCAGAACACAAAGTTCTCAAAAAATTTCTCACATATAGACTGAAACCTACATTGAAAGAAGACAAATGGTTCCAATTACATGGACTGTTGCATATATAATGCACTGTTATGCAAACTTACACTTTGTCCTAATTACAATCAAACTCCATAACACATGAAACTTCAATCAGATCACATTGATTTGAGCAGTGAATGCAGATTCCAATACAAATGGTCACTTGACACCTTGTAACTCTTTTATGTACTATCAATCAAATCACCCTTTTATAAACTGTCAAACGAATCTTCTTTTTTGTGCATTATTTCTGCAGAGACAAGATATCACAATCCGCAACATTCATTATTCAAAGACACTGATATGTATGCACCATATCATACTGTCATTTTTTAAACTTCCTCTCTCTCTGTATATTCATGAAAAAGCATGGTGTCACAGTCTTTAATGTATTCTCACAGAGTTTTCATCACCATTCAAAACCGCACAATACACTGGAAACCTCTTTAAATCTATCGATGTTGAATACAGTTAGAAAATTGTGCATAACTTGAATACCAAATGTCATGACACTTCAACTGCCCGTCAATATGAAGACATGGAGAAATAACCGTTTCCAATTTTGAATAAGGACCATAGATCTTCGCCTCCCACCAATGTCTTAATCAAATAATATCCATTGATTTTGTCTTGGGCGATAAAAGACAAACTTCCAACCTGTCTGGCCGGTAACACATGAAGGAAGGGTCGGTTATGCCATGAAAGCGACCCCCTTAAGTCATGACTAAAATTAACTTTGATTGGTGGTATCAAGTCACCAACCAAATAGAATAAAAACTGCATTTTCTTTGAAGACCTTCACAACACATAAACCCTAATGGCCTTTCTGAATATAGAATAAACCTAGGGTTTTAGATATGATAAGAGTCTTAGGTTATGAAGTATAGAAACTTCAATGATTAGAACCCTAAAAAGGATAATCCACCATATAAATAAGCTCTCTATAAACCTCTGAAACAGATGATAAGAAGTGGAATCAATGCTAACCTTTGCATTAGAACCATGAAATGCCAACACCATAAAATGAAGCATGAATGAGAAACTTTTTGACATAAAGATCTATAATCATTATGACATGAAGATCAATAAATAGATGAACAATTCCTCTGAAAATAACAAGCAATACATCGAGCATCAAGAAGAATTGTGCAAATCCATGGAGATTCTTGACATAAATCCCTTCTTGCATACATGAACAAGAATCCATTTTGATATCAATGTCAAGCAGCTCTGTGTCTTGTCCTGAAGCAACATCTTTTTAAATCTATCATGAAACAACTCTATGAAGCATCTTCTGAAGCAATACTGAAGTACTCTTGTGATACAAGATCCATGAACACTATTTTTTCATCAACAGACTTCAACTCTTTGAGACAGTCAAACATCAACATATTCTACTTTAATCTCTCAATGCTCATCACACCTCTTGTCATAAAACAACCCATGAGCACATGAAAAGATGATCAACAACATTAAGTATCAACATAATATCTTATCATGAAGCAAGCAACTTTCTGAATAATCTTTGACCTGAAGCAACTCTGCATGATCAAGCAACTTTGAGATTATGATACTTTGTCAAAAACACCACTGCATCAATCTTTCCTTTACACCAACCTCAACTTATGTATGATAGTCCTTATCAACCCTCAACATAATGAGATGAAACATGAAATGATCTTTGACATCAAACACCAAATCAACACTTTGCAATGAACACCATGAAATTTGACATCAATGACAAACATCATGCCAACAAACTCCCCCTTTGGCATTGATGTCAACCAGTCATTGCACCTGCACCTAGTTGCTCTTCTCCCCCTTTGACAACAATGACAAAGGACCCTTGGGTGCAAATCATTCACTCCCCTTGCAAATGAGATCCATATAGAGACAACATCAGGCATCATGTTTATATACTATCAAGAATGTATCAAATCTGTAGATTATCATCAATATGGTTGTCACAGTAAGATCACAGATAGAAGACAAGAACTCCATAAAGGATTCAGTTGCACCATTGTCACTCTGTATTATTTGCATAACCTTTGGTGAAACACTGCATAGTGGGAGCCTAAGCTAACTGTATATGCAAAGCGTCACCCTATAACAGCTACAAATTGGCACATCATTAAGTGAGACTATGTAATTGACCACTGCTCTTGGAAGAAGCAATGACAAAGACATCAAAGAAAGTGTGCAAGAGTGGCATGTTGCTCATCAAATAGACACTGTGTGGATACATTATACTACAGTCCCAAACCACTGTCAATTGGAAATTGTCAATAACCACTGTCACAAGCAACCAATGATAAAAGATAGACACCACTGACAAGTGTCATAAGTTGCTTGTCAGATTCCAAACAACCAATATCATTGTCAAGCAAGCAAATAAGATAATTATCACATTGTCACCACTGTACCCTACTAAAAGACTGAGAAAGGGTGTATGAAACATAAGCATTGTAGCATTATAGCATTGTCAAAGACATTGTCACTTAATCATCAGCAAAGCAGACCATTATGAACTTTTAATAGCACAAAACAAATTGACTTAGCACTGTAACATACAAGAAGTGTAAGAACATTGTCCAATCATCACTGTCATAGGCTCTAGCAAATGGTTTAGGGTCCAAGCAAGCACTATGAGAATGTATTATCATCTCAACTAAGCAGCTTGAGTAGAAGAGATATAAGCACAAGAAACATATAAGAGCATTGTTAACACTGTCAAAGAAGGATTCATAAGCAACAATCACTGTCCAAGCCATAAAAATTGTTAAGAACAAGATTAGCATGCAAATCACCGTCACCATATTCTTGTCAGCATACAAGCACTGTCTATTGACTTACTTTCACATCATCAAAGAACTGCTACCATGAGGAGCATGATGCAGATAACTTCACAAATCTAAATGTTATTTTGCAACCATTGCCATGACAAACCATCCCTTTGTAGCAAGATACCTCATATTCCATATCCATGATGCCAGATCACCTTTGACCACCTCTTTTTCAATATGTTCAAGATTGTCATCAAGAGTACACTATCTTCCTTCTCTAACTATTAGACTCGCCTTATTTTGGACTGTCCACTAGAATGATTGTTGAGTGTCCTCATAAAAGAACTAACACCATTCAAAGCTATCACTTCTTGCACTGTAAAACTAATTAAATCAAAACCATACCAGAATTGTATCACTGCAGAGACACAACCTCTCTGTTGTTGTCTATGGGGCTGAATAATAATGCAATAATCATCTCCCCCTCAACTCATGCTTCTCTTTATGCACTTATAGATGTCACTTGTGCAGTATCCACAAGCTCATATTATTTCTTCTCTTTCTCTTGTTTCCTTCTCCAAAATTTTATAGTGCTTGTTTTCTTGTGATGACTAAAAGGATTCACCAAATTACTCTTACAAAATAGTGCTCTATGTCCAAACTTATGACATCTATAGCATATGATCTTGTAACCAACATGAGAAGTAAAATAATTATAGTCTCTTGACCCAAGAACATCATTTCTGACGTGTGTTCTACAAAACCTTGCAGTATGACCTAGATGATTGCATTTCTAACATAGGACCTTACTTCCTCTATTTGGCCATTCATAAGAGCTCCTAGTCCATCCAACTTTTTTTTCATGCATCCAACACTCTCTTTCTCTATGACCAAATTCATAACAAGAATAACAATAGTCATGAAAAGAATTATCAAACCTAGACATTTGATGTTGTCCTGAATGAAAGGATTTTCTGAACTTGTTGTTGTTGACTTGTGTAGGAGAATTTTCTTTTGTCTTATTCTTGTATTCAGTATTAGGAGCAGCAAAATAATAGTTTAATTCTATTTTCTTCCTTGGAGTTTCTCTAACCTTAGAACCATGCCCTTTTTCAAAGCCTAAACCAAAAGTATCCTTGTGACATTTTTGCTTGCTTAACAGCTTATTTAAGCATTCAGTGCTCTTTTCAAATTGAAGACTCTTGTGAAATTTAGAAGATGTCTTTTCTAGTTCATTTCTCAAAGAAACCATCTCTAATTTGTATCTTTCACAATCAACCTCTTTTTCCTTAAACTGATTTATAACTTCTTCTTATATCTTCTTAACCTTTGCAACTTGTACCTTAAGGTCTATGATTAGTTTTTCTGCTTCTTCAAGGGCTGAAAGTGTTTTGGCTTTGGAATCCTTTTCTTCTTGAAGCTGCAACTTAAATCTAGTTTCTTGATCTCATTTAGGGCATAAATGAGTTCACCTTTAAGATCAATTTCACATTCATGTTCATCATACTCCTGTTCACATTCGCTCACAATGTGGTCCCCTTCTTTGTCAACATTCTCAACTACAAAATCATCTTTTATTTCAGATATATCAAATCTTGTGTCAATTGGCAGGGATGTTTTTTGCAACAACACATCACTTGATTTGATTGGAACTTGTTGAACAACTTTTTTCTTAACACTAACCTCTTTATTTTGTCCTTTTCCTTTTACCATGATAAGAACTCCACTACCAAAATCTCCCAAGTTGATTAAACTTGTGCTAGGGACCTAACGCTTTGATACCACTTGTTGGAGTACAGGACCACTGAGAGGGGGGTGAATCAGTGGTCTAATGAGAAACCAAATTTCAAAACTTAACTCTTATATTATGCAAAGAAACCTATTGAAAACAATTCCAACATTATATGCAAATACTTGATCAAAGATGAACAATCAAGCACAAAATGGCAAATCACCAAGAGAAGACAAAACACAAGTTTTATGAGGGGAAAACCCTAAAGGGTGAAAAACCACTCTGAAAATAAGTTTCATTAAGCCTTACTGGCCAAACCTCACTGGTTACAGATTATATGCCTCACTAGCTACTCAATCCGCCTCACTGGCAAACCACAATGCCTCACTAGAAAACACACAAGACTTCAGAAGAAATAAAAAAATCTCAAAGGGTTACTTTGTTTCCATACATATCACTATTCTATCTCTACATCAACAAAACTCTATCTCCCTTATTCACCCATAGATTAGCACTATTTCACCAAAATCTTCACATACATATATTCACCATGTAATTCTCCTTGCATACATACAAGCATTCAAATCTTGATACTTCTTGCATACAAGAACAAAATTATCTTTACAAGACTCCTCTCATGCAAACAAGACTTAAACTGATGTATATCAAAACACAAAGTTCTCAAACTTTTGCTCACATATAGACTGAAACCTACATTGAAAGAAAACAAATGATTCCAGTTACATGGATTGTTGCATATTTAATGCACTGTTATGCAAACTTACACTTTGTCCTAATTACAATCAAACTCCATAACACATGAAACTTCAATCAGATCGCATTGATCTGAGCAGTGAATGCAGATTCCAATACAAACAGTCACTTGACACCTTGTAACTCTTTTATGTATTGTCAATCAAATCACCCTTTTATAAACTGTCAAACAAATCTTCTACTTTGTGCATTATTTCTGTAGAGACAAGATATCACAATCCTCAACATTCATGATTCAAAGACACTGATATGTATATGCACCATATCATACTATTGTTTTGAAAACTTCCTCTCTCTTTGTATATTCATGAAAAAGAATGGTGTCACAGTCTTCAATGTATTCTCATAGAGTTTTCACCACCATTCAAAACCGCAAAATACATTGGAAACCTCTTTAAATCTATTGTTGTTGAATGCAGTTAGCAAATTGTGCATAACTTGAATACCAAACATCACGACACTTCAACTGCTCATCAACATGAAGACATGGAGAAATAATCGTTCTCAATTTTGAATAAGGACCATAGATCTTCACCTCCCGCCAATGTCTTAATCAAATAATATCCATTGATTTTGTCTTGGGTGATAGAAGACAAACTTCTAACCTGTTTGGCCAGTAACACATGAAGGAAGGGCCGGTTATGCCATGAGAGCGACCCCCTTAAGTCATGACTAAAATTAATTTTGATCGGTGGTATGAAGTCACCAACCAAATAGAATAAAAACTACATTTTCTTTGAAGACCTTCACAACACATAAACCCTAATGCCTTTTTTGAATATAGAATATACCTAGGGTTAGAGTCTTAGGTTATGAAGTTATGAAGTATAGAAACTTCAACGATCAGAACCCTAAAAAGGATAATCCACCATATAAATAAGCTCTCTATAAGCCTCTTAAACAAATGATAAGAAGTGGAATCAATGCTAACCTTTGCATTAGAACCATGAAATGCCGACACCATAGAATGAAGCATGAATGAGTAACTTTTTGACATGAAGATCTATAATCATTATGACATGAAGATCAAGAAATAGATGAACAGTTCCTCTGAAAACAACAAGCAATGCATCAAGCATCAACAAGAACTGTGCAAATCCATGGAGATTCTTGACATAAATCCCTTCTTGCATACATGAACAAGAATCCATTTTGATATCAATGTCAAGAAAATTTGTGTCTTGTCCTGAAGAAACATCTTTTTAAATGTCATGAAACAACTCTATGAAGCATCTTCTAAAGCAATACTGAAGTAATCTTGTGATACAAGATCCATGAACACTATTTTTTCATCAAACTTCAACTCTTTGAGACAGTCAAACATCAACATCTTCTACTTTAATCTCTCAATGCTCATCACACCTCTTGTCATAAAACAACCCATGAGCACATGAAAAGATCAACACCATTAAGTATCTACATAGTATCTTGTCATGAAGCAAGCAACTTTCTGAATAATCTTTGACCTAAAGCAACTCTGCATGATCAAGCAACTTTGAGATTATGATACTTTGTCAACAACACCACTGCATCAATATTTCCTTTACACCAACCTCAACTTATGTATGATAGTCCTTATCAACCCTCAGCATAATGAGATGAAAAATGAAATGATCTTTGACATCAAACATCAAATCAACACTTTGTAATGAACACCATGAGAATCACCATGAACTTTGACATCAATGGCAAACATCATGCCAACACTAAAAACACTTTTCCTTATGGTCCCATTATTCTCTCAACCCATTCCAAGGATATAGCCCCACTAGATACACATATCCCTTGTTTCCTTCATGCTCACAACTACTTACTAAACTTAGTAAGTTCATCTTAGCCATTCATAATATAACAACCTCCATCCTCTCCTTGATCCTAGGGAAATTATCTCAACTATCCTCCACCATTGATCTCACAGTTAGATCTTGACCATCCTTCCTCCTTCCAAAAGTCTGTAAATTCAGGTAATCTCTCATCCAAATAAATCAATCATCACTTATACTAGGTACATACTATCAAAACAGTTGTCAAAATAGGTATCTTCAATAAAATGAGCATCCACATATAACTATTCAAGGAGAAAATCAAATCACTATGGAGTCACTAGTAACATTTAGAGTTATTTTGATGTTAAATATTGTTTTGAATTATATTGTGAGTTCTATCTAGAGGTTTTGCTTGGTTTAATGTAGGAGCTTACATGCTTGTTTGTTTCTATTTTGTATTTCAAATTATTAACACTACATTTTGGCGACTCTACTGGGGACACTTGAACTCTTACCTGACTCCATTTTATGCATTTGTGCTTTATTGTGTTTTCTACGTAACTAATTTTTGCACGCTTTTGAGTGGATTTTAGGTATTGAATTTTTATACATATGTCTAAGAGCAAAACAAACTACACTGTTGTGCCTGGAACAACCAAGAAACAAATTTTGACATAAAATAATTGATACTTTGCTAACAACTTTTTTTGAGTGTTTATAGAGGCATCTAAGGGTATAAGTACAAAATTTGTACGATTGTACATTTTGTACTCTACAGACAGTCATACTACTACACAAAAAGCAACACAAGTATATACAACTTTCTTTTTAGCATATATACATAAGTTTTTAACATATACACATTATTTTTTAGGTTATATAGAAGCATACACATAGTGGTTACAAAAGTGTATACTCATGCCACATCATTGAGGAAGCATATACACTAAGTTGAAGAGTTACGTGGTATATACATAAAATATATTTTTGTTTTGTAGTATATATAGGTACAACCAGGCACACATTGGGAGGGTTTAAAATTACGTAGTATACTCACGTTTTTGTGTATATTCCACACGAAAGCAGACATATACACAAATGAGGTAGATATTAGGGATAACTTAAAGAAACCCCCCTAGGCAAAAGGTATAAAAACTTGGTGAATCTTGCATTATTCTCAAAAGAATATTAATTCTATTGGCGATTTTTTTGGAAAAACTATAATCCTAGAAGTTTGTAGAAAATCTTGGCGAATCATACTTTTATTGAAACCAATAAAATATTTTTATTGGCGAATTAAACCTATTTTCAAACCAATAAAGTATTTTCATTGGCAAATTAAACCTGTTTTCAAACCAATAAAATATTTTTGTGGCGAATTAAACCTATATTAAAACCAATAAAATATTTTTGTTGGCAATTAAACCTGTGTTGGAACCAATAAAATATTTTTGTTTGACAATTTAACCTATAGTCAAACAATAAAATATTTTCATTTGCAAATTAAACCTATTTTCAGACCAATAAAATATTTTTTTTGGTGAACTAAAATTGTATTCAAACCAATAAAATTTTTTTATGGCAAATTAAAATCATAGTTTGGGTGGTGAAAATATCAAATGTTATAATGATTAAGTTACTTAGCGATTTTATAAGTTCTGATTAGAAGTGTGGGAAGTTTATTGTGATTCCATATTGATAATGATTAAGGTATATCAAGCCATTTAATTCTCGTATCTTTTCAATGCTTCAAGATACTCTACTTGAAGCCAGATGTCAGTCCAAATTAGCGAATTATATTATTTAATAAATTAAAATAACATTAATATACTCAAAAAAATAAAATTAATGTACAAAAATACTCCATTGTTCGATGAATGCTTGATGGACAACATTCTAGAATGAAATGTCCGGAGCTCTAGACTTGCAAACTCAAACCTTCAAAATCACCCTAGAGCCGCTAGATTTACAAAGATCGACATTTGACCTTTAAATTATGTGCGTTATTAAATCACTTAAAGTTGCGACTCATTTTTTGCAAATGGTCCCTACCACATTCTAGCTATCAGCCACCTAGTGAGATTTCATTGCATCGCATTCTCTCAAGCCATCATAGTTTTATAAATCCCCGAGCTTTACAAAGTTGCGACCATGCGCTATTGTAACATGTGGCATTACATCTCACATTTCTATTGTTACTATAGTAACTAGTTACGTTATATTTAATAAGTTAATATAAACATTTTTTTTTGTAATAAAATTATGTCACATCAACATGTGTCGTGTGGTGAATTAAATGCTAAAGTGATGAGTATTGATGTCCTCATTCTATATATACTTCACCAAGTTGATGTTCTTTGAATCATTTATAACATATTTACTTTCTAATTCTCTCTTCTCTATTCACTTGATATTATGGAGTCTTCATGGCGTGTCATGATACCCAAATATTTTTGGGAGAAAAAAAAACAACAATCCATATGATAGAGAAAAGTTGGGTAGGGTATTCACTATTCCTTGTGTGCCTATTGAGGAGGCTATCAAAACAATTCTAGGTAGGGAATGGCTTCAAAATAACCCTCAGGCTCTATTTTATGAGGTAGCTTCTACTTTCTTGTCCAATTGCATAGACATTTTGATGGATAAAGAGTTAGCGAAGATGTTGGTGATATGTTATTTTCAACCTTTCATTTACTCTTTCTTTGTTGGAGTTGGCACTTGAGTACTATAATTTTGAATTTGGATTAACCCTTGTTGGTGAAATCTTTCCCAAAGTTGAACTAGCTTCTTTAGTGCAAGCTCTTGCCTTGGTTGTTATGAGGTATGGTCTAGTTTATGATACGACAAATGAATCACTGCTTAGTCTAGAGTTTTGGAGGAAGGATTTGGGTGATACCCTTTTCATTCTGCTCTTACTTTGTTCAATTCAATTCACCTTCCTCTCAAACACCCTATTAAGGGCCTCCATGGACCATCATGATCCTTTGTTGCCAATCTCCTTTGCTAATGCTAGCTCATGTAGAAGTTGCTAATGGAATATTTGTAATTAAAAATTTGTATCTATTTTTTATATTTAATATATATGCAATGCCTTTGCCACCTTGAGCATTCAAAAAAAGAACATGAAGCCTTGGTTTAAAATTCAATAATTTATTTTTGAAGATTATTTATATGATTCATTTGTTCACTTATTTAACATATATTAGTCTTAATTGTCAAGAAAATATAAGTGATAATGAGGAAAATGATGTTAATTAGACCAATATGAGTGTGATGCACTTAGACAATTCTAGGTGTCTAATTTTTACTTTGAAAATTGTAGTAAATATTATATATGTATATGTTATTTTTTAATAGTTTTTTTTTTTTCTAAATATATGTCAATTGTATATATTCACGACATGAAACTCCTTGATGTTATATAACACCTCAACATTAAAATATACATTATCTTAAAACATCACAAACAATGTTTGGCATGTACATTATAAATGTCAATTACAGTTAGCATAATCCAAACAAGCCGCATATGTTCCTTTCACAAAACATAGGAAATAGGACTCTATACAAGTAGTCCATGGAAAACATGCCACAATCTAGAGCACCTCTTATAAATCACTTTTCTCAATTAATGATCGTTATTAGTATCACTGATATATGCCCATAAGGTTGTGTCTCCAACGACCACTTATTCAAAAGCACAGATAGAAAAGCTCCTTTGATAAATATATGTACAAGATGGTTATAACTCTTTGGAGGGGCAACAATAAAGCAACTCACAAATTTTAATCCAAATCAATAGAACTAGCCTTCAACACAACATTGTTCTAAAACTGGCCAATCTTGGTAATCAAGACAAATGTAACATCTATAGTCTCTTAGACCACAAGTGCTCATGGGCATAATTAAAATCATTTAACCCATTAATGATATCAAGTTTCCACAATCCGTCATGTTGATCATTATAATTTTTGGATTCAATTTGAAGTTTTTGCATTGACGTTTTAGATCACTCTGTTATCCATCATCAAGATAGTAGAGAGCTAAATAAGAAAATATGATGATCCGAAACATTGATGTAAAAACTTAACACAATTGAATCCAAAAATTATAATGATCGCCATTTAACCTTTTCAGGTCCTGACTAGAAGTTGCATCTAACTTAAAAACACAACCCAATCTCAGTCTCCACAAGCATCTAAACCAGAAACAACACTAGCCAGTACACTAATTAAATATTTCAAAAACCCAAAGTATAAAACCAAAATAATAAGATGCCTCGTCAAGCATTCCCTAAAAGCAAGTTTAATGAAGAATAGGCTAGATGCTAGAAACTACTAGCTCAAGGATAAATATTAATACTATTCATAGTCAGAAATGACAATCGTGTACCGCACAATGGATGCACAAATTACCCATAGATGTGTTATACACTTCAACTCTTCCAAAAACAATCCAGACGTATGGATGTGTCCACATAATCTCAATTTCATGGATGCCCTTCCAGATGTACAAAATTTAATATATAATGTAAAGTGAAATGTTCTCTAGGCCCCCGCAAGGGGGAACCTCATAGGCCTACGTTGTCTAGGCTGTGACATTAAAAAATGACTCTACGTAAATAGCTTGTATTCATTTGGATCATGCAACAAATATTTTGATAACCCAACTCGGTCGAGGCCAAAAAATAGTTCTTTCATTCAGTAGAACCTTCTAATCTTTTCAAGTAACTCAACACCCAGAGTTAAGAAACAATAATCGCGCCTCATCTTCCTAGGGAACTCAATTTTTTTAAGGTGCTAACATCAGTCAAAACTTTCATTTTAATCCAAGCTCTTTGACATTTGCGTATCCAAAAAGAATCAAGTGAGCAAAGCTCGAAAAGCACCTTTGACTATACAGTATAATTATACATTTTTTATGCCACTGGATATGACATATTTTACAAGCCTTTGCTCGACTGCATGGGTGAGAAATAATGCGCGAATGCTCAAGCCATAAACCACTTGGGTTTCCGACAGCTCTTTTGCTTACCAAAGCAGCTCAAATCTCGGCATCAGCATCAAAGATTGATGTTTACTACAATAAGGCCTAATGTTCACAAAAAAATCAACCATTTTGAAAATTGAACTCCGAATTTGATCTTTTTCTATAAACTCTTCCAATTTACATCTGTACAGTGCTGACCAACTCAGCTGTTAAGCTTTGCTACAAACTGTCCAACGTTGTATTCTTCAGTATACTGTGATTGATCCCATAGTTCCTCCAAGCCATTAAGCACTGACTTCAGCCCTTTGCCTGCACCTATAGCATTTACATTGTTTGATGTTTCATCATTTTCCAGATTCTTTGAAGATGAAGCCACCTGCAAAAATTTGAGATAGAATTGGGGAGGAAGATTAAGATCCCAGCACTAAACTCTAAATTGAGTAAGCTCGTGCCAAACAAAAGTAGAATTATGAAGGAAAATACCTTCCCAGACGATGCGGATGTAAACAGGTCAAGTAACTGAGTTGTGTCCATTGAATTCAGACTAGCATTCTCAGCATTTATGACTGCATTAGCAACTGAGACCTTGAACTTCTGAAGACTCATGACTTTCTCTTCCAATGTTCCTCGCATAATAAGTCTGTGAACATTCACCACCTTGCGTTGTCCCAGTCTATGAGCTCTGTCCATGGCCTGCAACAGGATTCACATGGTGAACATGAGGGTTGGACAATCTAACACTGAAATAAATCAGTTGATGGTAATATTAATGCATTTTAATAAAAATGACAACCAAAAACACACTAAAATATTGTCAAATCGCAGTGCCACTAAAAGGCTAGCAATACCATCTACTAAATAGCATGAAACCAAATGTAGACAACTAGAGAAACAAGTAAAGATTACAGCAATCAGACCAGAATCTCCTTGTAACCACCACATAATTTTCTAAGACAACTTAGAACAATGGAAACCATGAAACCACATAGAGATGACTTGAGAAACAAAATTAAGACAGCATCGTCAGACTGGGATCTCCTTCTGACCAATATCTCATTCTCTTCTTTCATAATCAAAGTGAACCTATTTTACTTCCTGGACAGGGGCAGCAAGGGAGGAGGGGGGAGGCAGGGGGACACGTTTGACCATTTTTTAGGGGATGGCTATTGGAAAAACAAAAACTTAAAAAAATATATTCATATAGCATTGATAAGGCATTCATCATACATTGTGGAACCTCATTACATAACATTAGAGATGAATTGAGATTTTACAGGGAGTTGACACACAAAATAAGAAATTTTCATTTTGCTTTCATTGTCAATGTGTATATATATTATATAAAAATTACAAGAAAATGCCCAAAGGCCGAAGTTTCAACTACAAAATGACAAAAACATAGAAAATCTGATACTGCCCCTAATCAGCATCTGTGAACACTGCAACAAAATTGGAGTCTGAATCTGAGGCACTACCACTATGAGGGACTGCCTTATAATTCAAAATAGAGTTCTCTAAGCTTTTGCATCTGTTCATTCTGAGTTTTCTATATTCAATAACAAATTAATTAATTTCAGCATAGTTAAGTAACATATTGACAACTTCAGTCACTTGAGATCCAAGCCAACTAAGGTTGAACATACATAACACAAATGAAGGAGCCTCTTAGGATTACTATCTTACTAAAAGCATAAAGAATAAATTGGTTAATGAGATGGGCGTTTCTTTTCCAATCATCATTCTAGGATATATCAACAATTCCATGTTTTTCACATACCTAGATTTAAACTGTGCTATATAACTATATATAACTAGACTAATTTTGGTATGTTAAAAACATGGAATTGTTGAGATATCCTAGAATGATGATTGGAAAAGAAAGGCCTATCTCATTAACCAATTTATTCTTAATGCTTTTAGTAAGATATATATACAAAACGGTAAACATAAGACAAAACAAGATTGGTATTACTATTGGCCCTTGTTCTGAGACAAAGATCAGGAGTTAGCTATTGTTTTTGTATCCATGATATGAGAAAGTGAGAATCTAGCCTTGCATACAAACCAAACAGTTTCAGAGCTACCGGTCCAATATTTCACATTAGTACTGACATTGTTACAAACTTACAACTATATCAAATAAGTACTGATACTATTAACAACTATAGCAAAGCACCCAAAAGCTACAGACCAGAGAAGAGCAGTGTAAGGAGATTTTTCAAAATTCTTTCATTCTTCAATATCGCTTTTTTTTTTTTCGGGCTTTCTATGTTACATCAAGTTTTCATTGTTTTAGTCCAGAATACTTGCCATTGAAGCAAGAAAAATGCCTTCAGAATGCAGAATAAGAACGCCATGGTAATCAGATATCCCCTATAATTGGTGTACTCAATTCCCCAACTCGTCATGCTTCACAAACAGGTCTACATGTTTCTGTATAAAAAAATCGCAGATTCCAAAGAACTCATATGGTATATCTAGTGATTATCAAATATATAAATTGTCAAATGGCGTAGTTTAGTGGTTATTACATATTTATGTATGTGTATCATAATTTCCTTTATCATATTCACCTTAGTGAGAATAATATAAATTTTAAGTATAAATATCAGCCTTTGCCTAAAAGTAAATAAATTATCATTACAATATTATAATAGGTACCATTCACTTGGATTGCATGTAGCTCTATATCTCATTTCTTGCATTTTAATGCCATATCTCATTTCTGCATCAAAGTTCGAGGACAACAGTGTAATGTAATGTTTTTCTCCTTTAGTGTCTTTCTCACTTTGTATATCCCCGTATACAGACCCAAAGTCCATATCATCATACCAATTGCATAAAGTCAATGGAAATCGGGCATTGACACATAAAGGTCATGTTTGTCATGTCTGTGCAATATATATAGAGGATGGTAGCTGCATCAAGGCTCTATAAATCACGCTTACCAGGACTCTCCAGTTATGAACAAGTACCATGTCCCCCTCCACATATCCACAATTTTTGGTGACTAAATTTATATATAATAGCTGTACCCATTCACCTATGTATCCTAATTTTAATGGCATTCCCCTCCCGGCCCCTACCTCATCTCCAAGTAAGTATACTGTAAATGGTTAAAAAAAGTTCCTAATTACCAAAAGGATTCATAGCCAAACATTTCTTAAATGAACAAAATCTTGTGCATCTCATTAAATTTGACTTGAAAAAACAACCATCTGAATGTCACTGAATGATGTACAGTAGCTTCTGTTTTTCAAAAATATCAACAAAGGACAAATGGAGGAAGGGTGATTAAAATGGAAATTCAATAAATTGTTCAGCGCAATTGCAAAACATTTGTAAAAACAAACCTGACTCGGTTCCTAAGGACCTTGATCATCATTTCCTTCAGCACACTTGTGTGGAATCGATATAAGCAAAGGGTTTCACCATTTTCATTACTTATGATGCGCAATGGATACCAATGACAGCTCTGGCACACTCATTCCATCTTAACACAATTTTGTTGAGTTTTTTAAAATATCTGATTGTAAAATAGGTAGGATACAAACAGAAAACTTTAAGTCCAAATAAATTTTTAAAAGCTCGTCTTTTGTAATTGTAACTCACTACTAGGGCATAATCAGAACTGACACATGTCTTCTGACCTAAGGTTAAATATTCTTTAAAGTTTGCAAAGTTGTTTTAATGGATGTCCTGAGCTATGAATTTTAAGTTTAAAAGGCAGCTTTGAAAGATTGTTCACAAAATTCCTGGAAGAAGGATAAGTAAAGAAATGCCACCCCTTGTAAATCTGGTTGTTCTTTTAAACACAAAATATTTATGGTAAAAATAGTCAAGGTCTGGCAGTCAAAACAAATCATAATGCTGACCTGTCTTACTCTTTATTTTTGTGGTATGAGACAGGAATCATTAGGCATGTCTTTTTGACATGTTCATCTGCCAGGACTCATCATTACATATTCATCACTCCTTTCCAGTAAAAGTGCAAAGAGTTATGACATTCAATATGGTTATCTACTATCAATTTACAAGATGCAAGGTAACTTTACATGAAGATAATTTCCCAATCCACTTAGGAGAGATGAATATTTTTGAAGGGATCTAGCTATGCACATTAAAGCCCAGATAAATTGTCTCTGGGAAGCAGGCAGACTTGCCCCATCGGGCAATGGCTCAAGTGTTAGCTTTTCAATCTTTCATAGGTCAGATTTTCATGCAACCTCAATGCTAAGCTGATGTCACTGTCTTATTTTTAGTACAATACAAGATGTATTCTTCAAAGAAAGAACATGAAGCTAAAGTGGAGTAAGGAAAGAGCAAAGTTTATGTAAATCAGTTCCCATGAAACTTCTTATTTAGCAAACCATAAGTAACTCTGCATCTACAGCCAGAACTTCTGAAGTCACTATGAAGCATCATAGTTAAATCTGGCTGCTCATGCCAACATGATTTTTCAACCATGTATTATGTAAAAAGCAATGGTACATATAGCAGTTTCTTCCTGGGCTGTGGTGGTTATGATATCCACACTATGGCAACTTCAAATATCATTAGATATAGTTTCATATGGGCTATGGCATATAAACAGCTGTAGGTCTATGAAAGACTACATACTCCAATTTCACCCGTACCACCTCTCTTCAACAAGTCTTTATGATGCAGGTCTACCTAAGGTTACTGAATCCTTCAGCAGTTTTTGTTAGATCCCTCATTTATATGGCCCCATGAAGAAAGATAAGACAAATTTCTTGTCAGATTCTCCTGTAAGGAAGTTTTAACAATAAAAAGATTGTTCCTATGCACCAATAAGTTTTAATTCCAAAAAGCTGACCTACCAAATTGATAAGCAGTCTAGAAAAGACTTAAGCTACTAGAAATGTGGAGGCAAATGTCAGTTCACAGTAGACAGGACATTAAAGCATTGGAGATTCCTTAAGATAATAGTTTTTAACTCAATTAAAATGACCTTAAGTTTTCTATAAATTGAAGAATTGGAGATTTCTTAAGACTAAAGTTTTTACACTAAAATAAATTGTATAGTATAATGGCCTTCTAAATAACATCTTCAGGGTTTCTTTCAGTTTGAAACTTGACTTTAAATGCCAAACCTCGACATTTATATTGCTAATGCCACTATTTCTTGAGACAGGATTTAAATTTTGAAGAATTGATGTCTAACAGGGGTATGAGTTTGAAACTTTACTTTAAATGCCGATTGCTAATGCCACTTTTTCTTGAGACAGGATTTAAAATTTGAAGAATTGATCTCTAATAGGGGTATGATCCTCTCTTGAAATAGGCTTCTGAAAGATCACCTCAGGCTTAACTCTTGAGAATATAACTTGTCTTGCTGAAGAAATTAGTGCCAAAGGTTTTGCATCCTTACTTTGAACTGATTGTACAGTGACTCCAATTTTAAAAAATTGTAAAGTACAATGGAAAAAGAAATTCCTACAACCAGGGGAAACAACAGACTGAGAAATAGAGGGGTTAAATAAAATATTAAATACACTTCATAAAAGAAGTTGGAAGGATGGACTATTCCTTGCAGGAAAAAAGTTCCTAATGTTTTTTTCAAAAGGTTGGTGAATAAAGTTCTTTGTAAAATCCAAATCAGCTCATAATGCTCAAATTCCAAAACGCCTTTGCAGATATGGATCTTGAAGATTTTGCATCCCATCAAGAGTGCATGCCTTACTACTCACTCAAGTTATGTGAGTAAAATCAAGGCCCAGAAAGAAAAATAGAAATTATATCGATGTCCACAAATCAACAAAAATCAAAGTCATCCTCCGCATGAATAACTAATTATGCACAAGTTACAATGTTAGTGCATTAAACTACAACACTGAAAACAGAAACAATGCTAACCTGATGATCTCGCATTGGATTCCAGTCATGCTCCACAAAAACCACAGTGTCTGCAGATGTTAGATTCAAACCAAGTCCCCCAACTGTATTACATTCACAAAAGCCAACCCTTTTAGAATATTTGACAGGTCATGCTCATTACATAAATGAATTTTCTCAGAGAAAAAGAAAGTATTTGATAAACTCACCATGTGTTGTCAATAGGAGGACATCAATTGTTGGATCTGAATTGAATGTTTTTACAATATCAAACCGTTTTGACGGCTCAACAGAACCATCCAAACGCATGTATGTCACACTGTAAGTACCACATATAAATTCATTTCACAATGAAGCACTGAAATAATACTCACTATTTATAAAAAAGATATAACAGCCTATACAATAACTCAACTATGGTAACATAATTACATTCTAGCCAAAAATCCTGAGTTTCCTATTGCATTTACTCTGTATTTCCAGTGTCCACAGACAATCTTTACTTTACCTATCATCCCTCAAAATGTATCCTGTAACAGATCATAAAAATAAAATTCAAGTACAAAGTCTTTCAGAGTCCAAAACCTTGATGTTAGAAAATTGATGATCTAGTTATTTCATCCCACAAAAACCAGTGACAGACCGATCTCAAAAAGATACATATAACCACGTTTGATGTGTTTCCTTTCTTGACGATATCATATTTTATCCCACAAAGATGAATATTTTACTGATCTTAAAAATAATTACATATAACCTTAAGGTACATGAGATTTTCAGTCCATTAGATAAGCCTGAGGTGATCTTTCAGCAGCCTATTTCAAGAGAGGATCATACCCCATTAGACATTTAAATGATAAGAGTTTTTCCATAAGTTTCTTTCCCCCTGAGGATTAATTATTTGATGTGTAAATGGCTGTCAAATTTAGGTTAAGGATTTTTTGTTTAGATTTACATGCTCACGACATTGCCCTAAGATTCTGGAATTAAACTTCTGATTTCTGCACTTTAGATTTCTGCTCAAAACCCTAGTTTCTGATTTTATTTTCTGCTCTTAAACAAATAATTACAGCAAACATAAACCCCTCCCAAAAAAATTGCCGTACCGACGTACCATACCCACAATTCTGATTCAGCAAATTAGCCGCAAGTTGATAATCATTACAAGCATGAAATCCACCATGAAATACACAATGCAGCGCCACCAAATTGAAACAACAAATCTGATTTTCTGAATTAAACCCTGCTGCTACAAACTGAAAGTTCTGATCTGATTTTACAATGGATTCTAGGGCACAACATGCCAAACAATGCCCAGAATTTCTGCACTATAAATCAGACTTATAGAGTATGATCTGTACATACCAAATACATGCAAATTAGAAGGCAAATGATAAACCCTATCTCGGTGAATTCTCTAAGAGGTGCGCCTAGGGTTTACTGTTCCAAACCGCCTCCAAAACAAGTGAAAATGCCCTCAAGGATGGGCGCTCCAAATCTGCCCAAGTGCGGCGCTCAAAGTAGGGTGAAACCCTAATGCAACAATCTTCACAATTGCCACCAAGGTGCTGCTCCAAAATAGATCTTCAAATCTGACTATGCAATGTAGTTATTCTCCTCCAAATGATGCCAATGAAGTACAATTAGGTCTCCGTGATGAGACCACAAGGATGAGCTAGGGTTTCGTACAACTCACCACATTCCTAAGGGTTTTCGTCCTTGGAATGAAGGCTAGCAATATTGCAGCCGAATGAGATAAACCCAGTTATACCCCAAGTTTCTGGGACGGGGACGGCAGGGGACAGCTGAACGAGTCCCCAAGTTTTCGATTTTTCAGGCCAAATTTAGGGACAACAAGGGACAGCTATATAAAATATAGAAAAATTTAAAATATATAGGGAAACATTAAATATTCATATGAAAACATGGATAAAGCATGCATATATACATTATAGAAACTTAGCATATAACATTTTTGTTAAGAATTCATTGCCAATATAGTTTTTTTTTTCAATTACAATATGAAAATCAAAATAAAAAGAAAATGGTACACTGTTGCTGTCCCCCTGCCCGTTTCCGAGACAGGGACGTTTCCAGGACGGGGATGGGGGGGTTTAGACCCGGGGACGCATCCCCGACTAACACTGGATAAAACTCAAGAGAAAATCATATGTGAATGATGATGATATGACTTCAAAACACCTTTTATTTATAGCCCTCCAAAATAAATTCCTCAAGGCCGACCTCTTCTTGGCAAATCCCTTTTATTTTATTTTATTCATTTCTCCCATAGGCCAACCTCCCTCTAGGTGCCAAGAATATAAAATAATTTTATTTTATTTTTATTATTCTTTCTCAACTTGGGCGACAACCTTTTAGGGCTTCATAATTCATTTTTAGGACCTCTCCTAGGTCGTCTTCCTCCAAGAAAATTATTTGGATTTATTTAAATTTTTCCTTGGCATTACAAAAAAAATACCCAAAGTCATTTTCCATCTTTTATTATCTCCTTCCTAGGTCACTCACCTCCTTAGCCATTTTATTAAATTATTTCTCCTTCACCAAATGGCTCATAAAAAATTCAATTTGTCCAATAAAATTGATTAAAAATAATTGTAAATGTAATCAAATCTTTCCTAATAGAAGGATTCTAATACCTAAGAGCAAAACTAAGTTTCAATTCTGAGTAAAACAATTATAAGTTTCAAATAAACTTTCAGAATTTCTTCTAACTTCGATTTCCAGATTTCCTTCTAACTTCGATTTCCAGATTTTAGACTAAGTGTGAATGTGCTGATTGTAGAACATATACTGATTTCTATGTTTGCATATCGATTGAGGAACCATCATAAATAAGGGAAGAAGTCCGCCCCTCCTAAGAGGGGCGCCTCATGAGAGGACGTGTCTCCACGAGTGGAGGCACGTCCACTCATGGGACGCGTCCCTTAGGATGCGGCTGGTAATTACTCTCATTTACCATTTGTTAAGTATATACTCACATGTATATAATCTTCAATATGATGGCGTATGACTTTCAAGAGAATTCCGATTTCACATGAATACAAAAAATCACTGGAATGATAGAATTTAGTATGACTGTTCATAATGTTCGATTTTAATTGATTCTTATAGAAATATCATAATCTATATGATAGTTTTCGATCACTCATGAATGACAGTGATACTTGCATCACTGTCATTCATATCTGACTAAAGCTACCATACATTAACACTCCCTCTTAGCTAGGGAAGATATTTCAAATCAAATAAGTCAAGATATCACTTTCACATGTGATATGATATGTTTTCTCAAAGTTGTCAAGTCACATGACATTCTTCATAACATTTCTCCACTCCCTCTTTAACTAGGAAGAATAACTTCCAAAAATGATATCACCTAACTCGTGATATCAGAAGATATGATATGCTTCTGAAAGTGTCAAGTCACATGACATTCTTCATACATATCTTCATTATGGTATGTGCACTGACATCAAGCCACATGATGTCTACCATAGATCATGGCATATCCACGGATATACTCACCCACCATGATCATCTCTTATGGATCACAATGACCTTCAGATATCAAGTCTCATGATATCCATCAAGGTGTCTAAGAGATACTATCATGACATGTCTTATAGATATCAAGCCATATGATATCTATTATGATAGTTTTATCATTGTAGAGTCGTCACTTTACAATGTCAAATACAAGTGTTCATTATTAGAAAGATCGTCACCTTTCGATAATGTACACAGGAGGGGTAGGCCCATAAAGTCATGGAGTCACTCACATGACACAAGAGTTTACACATTAAACATCTTTATATATTAGTACAATTTATAAACAATTTGCATTTCAAACATAAATAACAAATTACATTTCTACCATACCAAGTTTCTTCCTGAAGTGCTCTACCTTGATCCGGGAGAGAGGTTTGGTGAGAATGTCTGCAGTTTGATCATTTGTACTAATGTACTCCAACTGAATCACTTTCTTTTCCACCATATCTCCCATATAATGATAGAAAATTTCAATGTGTTTAGATCTGTCATGAAAGACAAGATTCACAGAGAGCTTTATACAACTCTGATTATCACAATGAATGATTGTAGGATTCAAGGGCTCACCAAATAGTCCCACAATCAATTTACGAAGCAACACTGCTTCTCTTGCCCCCATTGAGGCTGCAATGTATTCAGCTTTTGTTGAGCTCTGTGCAACTGATGATTGTTTTCTACAAATACAGGAGATCATTGTTGATCCCAAACTAAAACAGCATCCTGATGTACTTCTTCGATCAGTTACACTTCCAGCCCAATCTGAATATGAATATCCATGTAGATCTAATGGATCATTCTTGTAATGAAGCCCATGTCCAATGGTACCTTGAAGATATCTAAAGATATGTTTTACAGCCATCAAGTGAATTTCCTTGGGTTCACACATGAATTGGCTGAGGGCATTTACAGCATAGCATATGTCAGGTCTGATGTTAACCAGATACATCAAGGATCCAATCATCTGTCTTGTAAAGGGTCGGATCTGCACATTTGGATTCTGCTGCTACTTCTTTCAATTTGAGAAGGTTGGTTTCCATGGGTGTGGACATTGGTCTACAGTCCAACATTCTAAATCTTTTCAGAATGTCAATAGTGTACTTCCCTTGATTTAGAATAATACCTTCTGATTTCTGTCATACTTGAAGTATAGATAGGAGTCAGCATCATTCTTGGAAAATCCTAATCCCAAGAGATAGCTGTCAATTCTTCCATACCAGACCCTGGGAGCCTGTTTTAAGTCCATAGAGAGCTTTCTTGAGCCTGCACACATGTGAGTTAGATTTATGTATCACAAATCCTTCAGGCTGTTCCCAGGTAGACTTCCTCTTCAATGGTTCCATTCAGGAAGGCAGTTTTCACATCCATTTGGTGGACCTTCCAACCTTTAGCTGCTGCAATGACTAACACTGTTCTTACTGATGTATAGCGGGCAACAGGTACAAATGTTTCTTCGTAATCAATGCCTTCAGCAGCATGCTTGATTTTGAAGAGCCATTTAGAAGAAACAACAGATTTCTCTTTTGGTCTAGGCACTATGTCTCATACATCATTCTTTAGGGTGGATTGATATTCCTCCGTCAATGCACCTTTTCAAGCTTGATGTTGGAAGACTTTCTCCCAGAGTGATCCTTTAGGTGTTGCAAGATCCTTTGCTTCTTTGATCATCTTCCTTGCTCAAAGTGGTCCTCATATGAAGTGGTAGAAGATTTAAGTGGCATTTCCTCAGGATGCTCCCTCTGAATCTCAGGAGCAGGTTCCATTTCAGGTAACCTAGGGAAATGGATCTCTGTCATACTTTGAACTTCATGACCTTTTGAATGGTTTTAATGTTTAGGTCAAACAACTTGAGGACTCCCTCTTAATTCCAGCACTCATGCAGAGTTCCTTAAGATGTAGGTTTCTATTATACACTTTTAAGGTTTTATTTTCTTTCCTAAGACAACTTTTACAAGATCCTCCATGGGATGTTTTTTTTTTTCCTTTTTGTTGATAAATGGATGAGATTTAGGCCATGCTAGAGTTTTCCCATCCATAGGGGTAACTCTAAGTCCATTTGTCCTTTTAGAACACAAGGTCTTCAGATTCATGATCTGAGATTGTCTTTCCTACTTTGGCAAAGGATGCTTGTTGTTTGGATCTGTCAGGGCACTTCATTGCATAGTGACCATATTGATCACATCTAAAGCATTGTACATGAGAGATGTCTTTCTTTTTAAAAGGTTCCTTTCCATTGGAATTTCTCTTTCTTTTAAAATATCCTGTCTTGTAGGAGTTTTTCTTGTTCCGTTTATTAGACGTTGTGTTGAGTACATGAATGTCTTCATCTATGTTCTTTTGTTTATTTTCCTTAGAGGAGAGTCTTGTTTCTTCTTGAAGGCAGTCAGTTCTTAGCCTATCAAATTTAGGGAGTTTAGATCTCGCACTTACTCCTTGAACGAATGACTCCCATGAGTTTGGTAGGCCTCCTAGTGCAATTAAGGTTAACTCTTTGTTGTCAAGTTGATATCCAATTGTGGATAATTGATCCCTAAGTTCAATAATCCTCATGAAGTATTTATTAATGGACCCGCCTTTATTCATTTGGGCATTGTTGATTTGACGTTTTAATGCTAAAGTCCTACAGGTGTTGTTGATCTCATAAGTACTCTCAAGAGATTTGTACATAAGGTATGCAGTTTCATGTTTTGCTAAGATAGGCACTATATGATCCCTTACTGCATCTACAAGGATTTTCATGGCCCTATCATTGTTTTCAATCCATTGACTTTTCTCAGGTTCAGACTCAGGTTCCCTTTTATTTTCTTTCACAAGTGAGTCTAGTTTATTCTCTTTTAAGATCATCATGATTCTAAATTTCCATGATGTAAAGTTATCTGCTCCTGCAAGACGATCTTCAAATCTGATCATCGTTGACATTATGAAGAATGTGAATTCGATTTAAAAAATACGAATTTCTTTGAGCAATCTGATTTAAGATTTGATTTGGATTCGCACACCGTGGCTCTGATACCATGTAAATGTAATCAAATCTTTCCTAATAGAAGGATTCTAATACCTAAGAGCAAAACTAAGTTTCAATTCTGAGTAAAACAATTATAAGTTTCAAATAAACTTTCAGAATTTCTTCCAACTTCGATTTCCAGATTTCCTTCTAACTTTGATTTCCAGATTTTAGACTAAGTGTGAATGTGCTGATTGCAGAACATTATCTGATTTCTATGTTTGCATATCGATTGAGGAACCATCATAAATAAGGGAAGAAGTCCGCCCCTTCTAAGAGGCGCGCCTCATGAGAGGACATGTCTCCACGAGTGGAGGCACGTCCACTCATGGGACGTGTCCCTTAGGATGTGGCTGGTAATTACTCTCATTTACCATTTGTTAAGTATATACTCACACGTATATAATCTTCAATATGATGGCGTATGACTTTCAAGAGAATTCCGATTTCACATGAATACAGAAAATCACTGGAATGATAGAATTTAATATGACTGTTCATAATTTCGATTTTAATTGATTCTTATAGAAATATCATAATCTGTATGATAGTTTTCGATCACTCATGAATGACAGTGATACTTACATCACTGTCATTCATATCTGACCGAAGCTACCATACATTAACAATAATATTTAAACAATTAGGTCATTCCCTTGGCCCTCCAACTTAGCCTACGGGAATAGGATAGGCTAAGCGACTCCATAAGGTGATCACTCCAAAAATGGGGACATGACATGCAGCTCCCACTTCTCCTATTGAGATCACAAATCTGTCTTTTGTTGCATCATCAAAGTTCAGAGATTTTTCTTCGAGAGCTTCCAGTGACTCTTTGCAGCAGGTAAATCATAGTATTTCAGATACATCTATGTGGGATGATTACTTGACAGGTATTTCAGACTTGTTTGTGGACTCTCACATATCAGATTTGGCGGACAAATTTGAGGGGTTATCTCTCATCTTTGATCACAGCCCCATCGTAGTTGTTGTCACATCAAATTTGTCTTTGGATCTTGTTCAACATCAGTTACCACTTGATCCTGGTTTGTCACCTTCTTCATTGATTGGGCATGTACCTGATTTGATTGTGGAATCATCATCTACCATGGACATGGCGACACATGAGCATATTTTAGAGACACGATCTTCATACATTTAAGTTCATATTCATTTAAATTCCTATCCAGAATGGGAATCATTCCTACATTTGTACTTGGTTTTGTTTCTTCCAAAAGGGAGGCATGTTGTTTGTAGGTATTGAATCGTGTTTTGTCTTCAAACATTCACCATATTTGCAAAACATAGCTACATAGTCTTTCTCTTTCTTTCCCATGGGGGGTTAATCAATTGTATACTTTTTATGGATGTCATACTTGGGAGGTCTTGAGTTCTCCATCCATCACCTGTTTATGTTTGTTTTTTTCTCTCTTTTGGGGAGGAGTTTTGTCCCACTGGGTTTTCTCCTTTTCTCCATTTGTGGGAGATCATTTGTAAATGGGTACCTAACATGGCCTCATAGTCGGGACCCATCCTTGCATTCTTGCATCCTTTGCATTGGTTTGTTCCTCCCTAAGTTGAACTTAAAGGGGGGTGTTGGTGTGAATATGGTATTTTACCTATCTAGTCCACTAGTAGGTTCTATTCACATGCTATGTTTACTTAGGTCCTAGGAATCCTTCTAGAAGTCTTAGTCGTCACTTAGATCTTATCTTATCTTTTAGCATTTAATTCTTGAGTCCTAGGTCATTTAATATTAGTTGAGTTAGTTGTCTCATGTTATAGGATTACGACACATGTCATGTTTTGTAGGTGATTCTGGAGTGTGAGCTAATTTTCAATTCCTACACTTTTTACGTTATCCATATCATTTTAAATTTGAATATATATATTTATATATGTAAACAACAGTTTTAGTAGTTTGACCTTTTATTACCACCCCGTGTATATGTCTGTAGACTATCTAATATCATATCTAGATATAATGGATATGACCCAGACATACATACATACATATATATATATATGTTAATAAGATTTTTGGCAGTTTGACTTTCCTTTACCACCACAAAGTGTATATGTCTACAAACTGCCTGATATCATATCTGGATATATTGGATATGACCCAAACATGGGTTTGAAGTTGAATAGGTCCATAAATGATACCCAATCCATATCATAGCCACATTTGTAAATGACAAGTGGATATGCATATCTGAGCAAGAGAGTGAAGTATTTGTCAACTCCAATTTAAAAAAAATGTTCCTCGGGGACACATCCTCAAGGGAAGTATTTGTCAACTCCAATTTAAAACAAATGTTCCTCAGGGACACATCCTCAAGGGTCTAGGTGGCATCCTAAATGTTGTAGGGACTTGGAGACTTAAAATTGACATATCCCCTTTTTCAAGAATTGACAACTTGTTCCATTTGGTGCAAAAATTTGAATAAAGGTAACCTTCTAATTAAAAAATGCCAAATAACCCAGAAAAACTAGGAGGGGAAGGATTGTCATTGCAAATTTAGTGTATTGTATTTACTATTTAAACTTACAACTACTTTTAGTGTGTTTAAGCTATTTTAATAGCAATCTCTACGACATTCCCAAAATTTGGAAAATAATTGCTCTCCCCCCCACGCTCCCTGTGCATCTGAGTTGGTAACTAAATCTACTAATGGTTACACATAGTTAACAATTGAACAAGTGCCTCCACAACCCTCCATTGGGTTTGCAAGCCAATAGAGAGCAATCGAATGAAATATGAAGAGATTTCTGTAATTTTTAATTGAAATGAAAAGAAAAGGAAAAATAATTTCATGGATTTGGTCACCATATTGCCAAGATACTACTTGGTGTTTATATAGATAGACCAACAAACCTTTTCAAAGCATAACACCATGCTTGGGCAGCCTCATCAAAATAAAGCATACAATGTATATTGCAACACCTCGAAGCCTTCCCAATTTGCATGCCCTAAATACTTTTATATGGCTCTCAGCATACTTGCAGTGCTCTACACTCATCTACCCTATTGCACAACACTCTATGTGCCCACCTTAGCAAGGTTCTTAACAACCCAACAACTGCAATTCCCAACCTACAACCAAAAGTATAAACTTTGACAATTGCAGCTTTTTGTTGGGTCTCAAAATCATTGCTCCACTTCCTAGAGCAAAATTTCACTCACAAGGCCAAGGTTGTCATCGTGCAAATGAAATCAGCTCATCAACAAACTGTGGAGGGACAATGGCCAACTCTACCAGAGTGAGTTAGATCTCCTATGCTTCGAGCTCAGCTTAGACTTGGGAGGATTTTCCAAGGGGAATACCTTAACACGCATTGAAATAAAAAAAAAATGATTAATAATCAAAGGCGGCCAAACCCAACTTGATGTCTAGGTCCCAAAAACAGTCACTAGACCAAGAACATTTGGTTGCATATAACCCCCATATAGTTGATATAATTGTGCAAGCATGACCCACATGAAATGTGTCTATTGAATGCTCATTGAAGAATGATTCCCTAGTTATATCGACAATCATGGGTGCACAAGAAGGACCACTTACTAGACTACCGATTAATGTTTTGATTTGATGGTGTGAGTTTGGGGTGTGGTTCTAGACTAGTGCCTATCCATTGGGCATTAAAGTCATAGCACAGAGAAGAAAACAAACAAGAATAAACGAACATGCAGCTATGCATTAACATACACCAATGAATATGAAACCTTGTTACAAAGTATACTTAGTAATCTAGACATAAATGCATATATTCAAATACAAAGTCCCGCAAGTGACATCAACAAAGTGGCATGACGTCAATAGGATTTCACCCAAGTACAGATGCAGGGAAATGATGTGGAACTAGTTTGTGAGAAAAGTCATTTGAACTAGATGAAAGAACCTAGAAAGGTGAAGTTCAAATGCATAGGAAAATTCCACAAAAAGAATGGAGCGGAGACAATAAGTGAACCAAACAAGTGTACTTGAAAGGAGAAGTTCACTTGGAAATTCTTGCAAAAAAAAGATGACATTAGCAAACGGGTGCGAGAAGGTGATCTTCATTTGCCCAAAAAACCTCTACTTAGCCAATTTCAAAAATAATGGTGATTACGGGAGAAAGGCTTGCAAGTGGAAAATGCGGGAAATCCGTCAAGATATGGAAATGAGTCAAACACATGAAAACAACCGCAAATTTGGATAGGGTGAATTTTCCCACAAAGCAGAAAATTCCAAGTGAAGTCGACAATGGGCAAAAGGGGAAGGTCAAATGGATGATGGGTTTCCGCAAAGCCAACACTTAGTCAATATTCTAACACTTAAGACCTTTGCGGGAATAAGTAGAACTACACATTTGTGGGTCAGCAATTTTCTAACACTTAAGACCTTTGCGGGAAAATCAACCACTTAGTCAATATTCTAACACTTAAGACCTTTGCGGGAATAAGTAGAACGACACATTTGTGGGTCGGCAATTTTCGAACACTTAAGACCTTTGTGGGAAAATCAAGTAGAACTGCACATTTTCAGGTCGGATGATCTGAACCGGATGGAGGGACAAAACCCACATGAGCATAACTTTTGATCCTTAGCGAGTTTTGCAAAACTTCAAAAGGCAACAAGACTTAATTTTTTATGCTCTATCCATTGTTGGTGCTCAAAAGTTTTGACAAAAAACTACTCATGACTAGTTTCTCAAATCAGTTATAAGCTTGGGCATAATGGCTAAGGCACAAAACGAAAGGGACTCAAGCAGAAAAGGGCAACAACAAATTTGAGTCCCAACACTTTCAATGGCCCTTTCATAACAAAAAAGGCTCAACTAAGGCCCTTAATTCATGCAACTTACATTGTGGAATCCACTAGTTTGATACTAAGTTACCAAGTTCTTGGGTTCTGAGACCCAATCCTGTGTTGAGCCGAAGCGGGAGCCGAAGTGGGAGGGCAACAGGAGCACCCCAATAGCCTCGAGTTCTTTATGGGTACACCATTTGCATGGCCACAAGGAACTCAAGGCGACTAGGTTGCTCCCTAGCTACTCCTGGGCACTCCCAGGCACTCTCGCAAGCGCCAAACCATGAAAGGGTGCGGTTTTCTTTTAAAAATATTTTTTTAATAAAAAACAAAAAAAAACCCTAAAAAGTTGCTTAAACCTAAAATTGGCCGCTTACATTCTAAACACATCATTTCTCTCAAACACACCCTTGCTAAGCCATTTTTGCATTTTGAAAGTTAGTTGGTTTTCTTCGAAGGAGATTGATCACAAAGTGCCAAAAGGGTGAATATAACTTGCACAAAGGAGATCTAGTCATCTAAAGTAAGTATTTTAATAGTGTTCTGCAAATGTGCATCCCCCCCCCCCCCCCAAAAAAACCCCCACGTTTCTGAGACGGGGATGTCTCGGAGACTAGGAGACTTGGGGGTGATGTCCCCCTCGCCACTAACGCCGTCGTCCAGCCAACAATGTTGCCATCTCCAAGATGTCGCCGAGACACTAGGACGTCCCCGAGACGTTTGGGGGACTCTTAAGAGTCTCCCAACCGCCTCGAGGACAACTAGGCATCTCCTACAGCCAGACGACCAAAAAGCAAAAACATAAATACAAAAAAGAAAAATTTTGTTTGAACTTCGTGCTCAAGTGTCATGCCCACAAAATTATAACACTAGAGTATGAAGAATTAAAATACAAATAACTAAATAAACATATATATATATATATATATATATATATATATATATATATATATATCATTATTATAATTATAATTATTACAGATAACAATATAATTATAAATATAAAATTGACAATTTAAATATCATTAATCATTGTAATATATAACTATATTACAATTTTATATTGACAATTTAAAAGAAACTAATATAAAAATAATAGTAAATGTGTGTTAGCAAGAAACATTTAAATATAGACTACATTATCAGCACCATTGCATAAGACATAGGAAAGAGGGGTTTATTAAGACAGCGATTCCTAATACAAATAAATGTAATTAATACCAAAGTGAAGCTATTCATATTACAGCAATTGGGGAATATTAGTGAAAGGGAATAAATGCTCACTAACTAAAGTATATGACTTTCCATGAGTAATCACACTCTTTCTCCAAAATAGAGGATATAAAATCAGATTCAATAGAAGGAGGGAAGGCATGGAATAGGAGAGAAAAAGAGCAGGTCAACCAGCCAGGTATATATATCAATCAGCATAATTGTCTTATGAATTTCAGAATAGTAAATTAATATATTTGCTGTAGAATTGAATTTTTGAATAATAGATTTATATATGGTTGTAGAACACTTAGATGGAGAAATAGATATACAGCAGAAATATGAAGGAAGGGATTAAGGGAAGTAACAATAATGGATTTTCCTCAGAATATAAGAATATATCAGTCCAAATAAAAGCAGATCTATAGCAGTCTAGAATAGATTTTGTGAAGAAGAAGACTTAAACAAAGATTTCAATCAGGAAAAAGGCATTCTATAGCCCATTGTTATTTAAATTAAGGAATTAGGGCAAATTTAGGACATTCCAAATTAGGGGACATTACATCAAGGCCGAACCCTAATGGCCTATGGGCCCCACAAACTCTATAAAACTGCTTCCTATCCTCATTCCAATTCACAAAAACAAATCAACAAGAAGCTAATAGTGTGTTGAGACATATATTTCCATAAACATACATATTTTAATGTGTTATTAACTTATTTTTTACACAACATTAGGTTGTTGAGACCCGATTCGCATCACACGGTCGTTTTGAGATGATCTGTAAGGTGCGAGAGGAATTGGGAGCCATGGTCATTAGCCACCAATGGAGTATTTGGAACTCAATCAAATTCAAAGAGGGCCCAGAAGGTCAACTCATTGATCCTAGATGATGATTGGTGGGCTCGTGTGGACATGTCTTTTGTTTCACCGAGCCTATCATGAGTGTGATCAAGTTTGCTAATACAGATTAACCATTGTAATGACCCTTTATGGAATTGTCTTAAGCTTACTTTTTCTGTCTTATATTGATGTATTCACATAAATGTGGGATCCAATAGTCTAGTGATAGATTTTAAAGAGCAACCTTAACTTAATTATTAGACTTATATTTTTGTGATGATGGTAAATAATATTCTGATACAAAGTGAATAAGAACCTGATATAAACAGTTCACAATTATCAAGATATTAAATTTTAAAATGATGGATAGATACTATGACTGGAATGCTGTTTCTGATTTAACTTGTCTGATTCATGCATAAATATTTGTTATCTATATTGATTGCTGTGTCTGATTGGAGTCTTCAATTCATGCGATCTGCTGTTAGGCTGGGTGTCTGAATGCTAACAAATGAATCACAGCCTGATTAGAGAACCAATGCTCTCTTGGAGCAGTCTTGCCTTCTGTAGAAATGAGTTTTCTAGTCCAATAATCCATGCCTCCAGCTTTGAATTATTCTTCTCTTTATACCCACGATGGGCCAAGAGTCATGGCTATTTGTTGCAACTCTTGTCAAAGGTCATGATACTTTGTTTAGTTTAATCGTTGTTCTTTTCTTTTGCCTTTTAATATGAATCGCACCCTTTAGAAAATAATAGCTGCATTAATTAAATATTAGTTAAGCGCTATCTCCTTATCTTATTAAGTCCATTTGGTGAGTATTCGCACCCTTTATTTTTTTGTCTTTATTCCGTTTTGTCTTATCCTATTGTGTTTTATTTACTTTGTCTTTTGTTTGCATATAACTCAATTTACTAAGGAAATCGTCATCTTCAGATCCAATATTTTTTTTATGAAGGTCAAACTGTATTTATTAATAATCTATATTTGGCATGAAATTCTTTGTTTGTCTTGGGCAAGCGATGGGTATTACACGTGTTTAATATATTTTTTCATTTGTTTATTTTTATTTTATATTTTATATTTTTCCTTTAGTTTATATTTGTAGTTTATGTTCATTAGTTGTTTATTTTAGCCAACCAAAATAATATATGTTATTCTATTTTTTGATGTTCATTTATTTGTATTCAAATATTTTGTATTTTGCTCAATCTTTTATATTGATATATTATGTATTTCACATGAATATATTATAATGGTTATAATATTTAGTATTTAGATTTTAATATTTATAATTATAATATCATCCTTGATAATTATAATCATAATAATATTAAATAGTTAATGTTTTTAATGTGTATTTTGCTTATCTTGTTTTTTTGATGGTTTATATCTCAATGCTACAATTTCGAGGGACATGACAACCATGTTTGGGGAAAATCTATGATGGCATTTGTTAGTTTTATAAGATCAGATATATGCACAGAAATTAATTCAAAATTGACACAAGAACACAGCCAATACCCTGGGAAAACCCTTCAACCTAAGGGAGAAAAACCCAGCCAATATATCTCCTATATATTGATAATAATAAGAGCAGCAATCTGCTTACAACTTAGGCACAAACTCAATGCCTGAAAGATACAATGAACAACACCTCTTCTAGATGCAAATATACAAATAATGTGTTTCTCCTTGAATCGATCTGCTGCTACAAGATTCGATCTGCTGCTTAGATCGCACTCCTCCTAGGTTGCTTCGAATGAACTTGATTGCATTAACACAATGAAGGATCTCCCATATATATCCAATCGCACCCCTTCATGAAGAGATGTCGGCCTCAAGAGAAAAGACGTCTTCTTGAGGAGGCATGAATTTCAAGATAAGTCAGCCCATGTCAATAAATAATAATAATTACTTATTATAATCTTTTATTCTTTTATTCATGATTAAGGCGCCTCCTTAAATAATTTGATTATATATATATATATATATATATATATAAATTTAAATAGCCATAGGCTACATTTAAATTTATCTTATGTTTAAATCTGGAAGTATTACACACGTGGCTGCAATTTAACATCAACACTCCCTCTCAGCTAGGGAGGAATACTTCCATCTGCACAACACATATCACCTCATCGTGATGCCAATCAACATGAATACATCTATGTAAGAAAAAGAGCTTATCACCTCATCGTGATATCAACCATCATGGCTACCTCCATAGATGGTATGTACAAGTGCTCATCACTCAATGTGATGTTGTCACCTCATCGTGACGTTCACCATGGCTCTCCCAGAGGGTGAAACACAAGTACAAGTAAAATCATCACGAACTCCCTCACATGATGTTGTCATGGAGTCACACACATGACATCCACCATGGCTCTCCCAGAGGGTGGAAACAAGGGCTTTCACCTCAAATCTCAAGGAGAAATGCATTATCAAGGGCTTGCACCTCAAATCTCTCTCAAATAGAGAAATGCATTAACAGAGGATCACTGATACTGAGACTCCTTCTCAGGTAAGGCTTGATTCTCCACCATACCAAGCTTATCTCAAAAGTATACAAACTTTATCCTAGAGAGAATGTTTGTTGCCTGCTCATCAATGCTGATATACCTCAACTGTATAGCTTCCCTCAATACCATATCTCTGATATAGTATTTGATCTCAACATGTTTAGTTTTGTCATGAAACACAGGATTGACAGAAAGCTTCACAACTCTGGTTATCACAATGAATGATAGTAGGCTCCATTGATTGTCCAAACAATCCTGCAAGGAGCTTTCGAAGCCACACTGCTTCACGAGCTGCCACACAAGCTGCAATATACTCTACCTCTGTTGTACTCAATGCCACTGAAGACTGCTTCCTGTTGCACCAGGATATCATAGCAGATCCCAAACTGAAGCAACAACCAAAGGTACTCTTCCGATCAATGACACACCCTGCCCAATCAGAATCAATAAAACCATGCAGCTTCAAATCCACACCTGTAGAATATCTCAACCCATATCCAACTGTGCCACGCAAGTATCTCAGGATATGTTTTGCTACAACAAGATGTATTTGTCTTGGTTCACACATGAACTGACTAAGTGCACTCATTGCATAGCAGGTATCCGGTCTAGTGTTAACTAGATACATCAGTGAACCAATCAGCTGCCTGTACATCGTGGGATCCACCAGTTTTGAACTAGTTGCAGCCTCCTTCAATTTATGTAGGTTGGTCTCCATAGGTGTAGACATAGGTTTGCAATCAATCATACCAAACCTCTTCAAAATGTCAATGGTATACTTTCCTGGACTTAGAATCATCTCATCTGACTTTTCCCAAACTTCTAAGCCAAGAAAGTAATGCATGAGACCAAGATTCTTCATTTCAAACTCAGAAGCTAACTCCATACATTTGAGAATGAGGTGTTCTTCTCCAGTGATAATCAAATTACCAACACACAGAACCAAAATCAATGCTTCACCATTTATAACCTTGAAGTAGAGGTTAGAATCTACATCATTCTTTGAGAAACCCAAACTCAAAAAGTAATGATCAATCCTTTCATACCAAGCACAAGGAGCCTGCTTAAGACCATACAAGGCCTTCTTCAGCTTGCAAACATGAGATTCCTTCCCATGTACCTCAAATCCATCGGGTTGCTCAATGTAAACCTCTTCTTCTATTACACCATTCAAAAAGGTTGTCTTTACATCCATTTGGTGAATCTTCCATCCTCTAGATGCAACAATAGCAATAATGGTCCTAACAGAAGTATAACGAGCTACTGGAGCAAAGGTTTTTTCATAGTCAACTCCCTCTTTTTGTGAGAACCCTCTAGCCACAAATTTGGCCTTGTACTTCTCAATGCTCCCACCAGCCGCATGCTTGATTTTGAAGAGCCATTTAGAAGACACCACAGATTTGCCTTCGGGTCTAGGAACAATGTCCCAAACATCATTCTTAAGTATGGATTGATACTCTTCAGTCAGAGCATCTTTCCAAACTTGTTGACTAGAAGCTTCCTCAACACTGGAAGGCTCTGACTCATCAAGGCTACATAACTAGAGAACTTATTAGGTCTCTTACTTTCTCTGAAGGTTCCTCTTGGGGCTGCAAAACTTTTTGCCTCCTGCATTATTTTCCTTGCCCAAAGAGGTCTTTTCCTTCCAATCACAATATCTGAAGGCCCATCAGTAGGTTCCAAGGGCTCAATTGGATCATAATCTCCTTTTGATTCTAGAGCCTCCCTCTGATTCTCAGGAACATGGTCAACTTCCATATCCTAAGGAGGCTCTTCATCATTGATCTCCATATGAGTGCCCGTGGATCTTCTAAATGCAACATCCTCCTCAAATGTGACATCTCTACTGATCTCAATAGTCTTCTGACCTGGAATGTAGATTTTGTAGGCTTTTGATGTCTCACTATAGCCTACCAAAATTCCCTTCTTGCCAGAAGGTTCCAACTTTGTCCTCTTTTCCTTTGGTATATGAACATACACTAGACACCCAAAGATCCTCAAATGACTTACTTTAGGCTTCACCCCAGAGAATGCTTCTTCAGGAGTTATATTCTCCAAGATTCTGTGAGGACTTCTATTCTGAACATAGATAGCAGTTGTGGATGCTTTAGCCCAAACAGAGATTTGCAAGTCTTGGTCATGAATCATGGCTTTGACCGCTTCCACAATAGATATGTTCTTTCTCTCTGCAACACCATTCTGTTGAGGATTATAAGGAACACTGAACTCTCTCTTAATCCCTGCTTCAATGCAAAAGTTGCGGAAGACAACAAAAGTATACTCTCCCCCGTTATCGGATCTCAAGACCTTGATCTTCTTTCCGGACAAATTCTCCACCTGAGCTTTGAACTCTTTGAATCTCTCTAATATCTCCTCAGATTCTTTAGATTTCAAGAAATAAATCCAAGTCTTTCTAGAGTAGTCATCAATAAAGATAATGTAATACAAGAAACTACTTGAAGACGCAACAGACATTGGACCACATAAATCAGAATGAATAAGATCTAAAACACATTTGGATCTACTTTCACTACTATAGAATGGACCTTTTGTATTCTTACCCAAAGCGCAACCTTTGCAGGTTCCTTCATGCTTCTGGTTGAATGTAGGAAGGCCAGTCACCATCTTCTCCATAATAGGTAGAGCACGAAAGTGAAGGTGAGCCAATCTTCGATGCCAAAGATCACACAAACTTGAGGATTCATGCACTAGAGCCTGAATAAGATGAGTGCATAGCCTGTAGAGACACCCATGTCTAACTCCAATCACTCGAGCAGTCTCGATGTTGGAGTTCTTTGCCCAAATGAGAACTTTGCCTTCTTAAAAAGCAGCTTGATAACCCTTGTCTTCCAAGGCTGAGCTGGAAACAAGGTTTCTCTTGATGCCTAGAACAAATAGCACATCATCCAACTGCAAGGAATCACCGAAATCCAAGTGAAGAGATGAGATCCCAACTCCTTTAATAGAATAACTAGCATCATCTCCAATAATGACTTCTTCGCTAGAATCTTTCTCCACCAAATTAGATAGATGCTCCCTAAATCCGGTAATGTGGCGAGAGGCACCACTATCAATCAACCAAGTGTTGGTGTCTGTAGATACATTGCTTGACAAGGCTGAATAGAATAGGTATTCACTTGTATCCTTCTGCATGGAGGCTTCATCGACATTTGCAATGGCGGCCTGCTACCTAGGCCTGGAAGGACATTCCTTTGCAAAGTGACCATACTTGTCACATCAAAAACATTGGACCTTGGAGAGGTCCCTCTTCTTCTTGAATGCGGGGCCACCATCAGCTCCTTTATCTCTATTTCTCTTGAAATAACCTTTCTTCCCATCTTTCCCTTTCTTCTTGGAGGATTGGTTGGCAAGAACATGGATGTCCTCATTAATGGAGCTTTGCCCAATACCTCTTGCAGCCAACCTAGACTCTTCTTGAATACAGTCTACCCTCAACCGAGCAAACTTGGGAAGTTTCGATCTTGCACTGATTCCCTGAATATAAGACTCCCAAGATGAAGGAAGACCATTAAGAGCCAACATGGTCAAATCCTTGCTATCGATAACATGCCCAATAGACGAGAGTTGATCTCTCAATTCGGTTATTCTCATGAAGTAGGCAATGACAGATTCTCCCTTTGCCATCTTCAAGTGATGGAGTTGTTGCTTCAGTGCAAGAGCCCGGCTGGTGTTGTTGATCTCGTACATCTCCTCCAGGGTTTTGAACATCTCTCTCGCAGTCCTTAACTTGGAGACAATCGGAACAATATGATCCTTCACGGAATCAACCAACATCTTATTTGCCCTAATATCTTTCTTCTTCCATAGGGCCTTCTCTTCCTCATCTGTAGGCTCGGGGGTGGAGCTCTCAACAAACTCTGCCAATTCACTTTCCTCCAAGGTGAGCATGATCCTGAATCTCCATGAAGTGAAGTTTGACGCTCCCTCAAGCCTATCCTCAATCTTAAGACCATTCACCATCTTGACAGAGAGATAGAGGTGAATAAGGATGAGAGAAAAAGAAAAGGTATCGCTATATTATACACAATTCTAATCGTGATCTTCTGCAAACCCGCTCTGATACCATGTTAGTTTTATAAGATCAGATATATGCACAGAAATTAATTCAAAATTGACACAAGAACACAGCCAATACCCTAGGAAAACCCTTCAACCTAAGGGAGAAAAACCCAGCCAATATATCTCCTATATATTGATAATAATACGAGCAGCAATCTGCTTACAACTTAGGCACAAACTCAATGCCTAAAAGATACAATGAACAACACCTCTTCTAGATGCAAATATACAAATAATGTGTTTCTCCTTGAATCGATCTGCTGCTACAAGATTTGATCTGCTGCTCAGATCGCACTTCTCCTAGGTTGCTTCGAATGAACTTGATTGCATTAACACAATGAAGTATCTCCCATATATATCCAATCGCACCCTTTCATGAAGAGATGTCGGCTTCAAGAGAAAAGACGTCTTCTTGAGGAGGCGCGAATTTCAAGATAAGTCGGCCCATGTCAATAAATAATAATAATTACTTATTCTTTTATTCATGATTAAGGCGCCTCCTTAAATAATTCGATTATATATATAAAAAAATTTAAATAGCCATAGGCTACATTTAAATTTATCTTATGTTTGAATCTAGAAGTATTACACACGTGGCTGCAATTTAACATCAACAGCATTGACTCCATGATAGAAAATATAAAGGTCATAATAGCACAAAAAGAGAATGATCCTAAAGAAACATTTTTCTGACGTGTGGAAAAAAGCATTCATCATCATTGGAACAAGACGAACACAACATTGCATCTCCTTGCATATGCATTATCCCCCAAATACTATAGCATAGAGATACTTTCTTTACCAAGGAGAATTGCACCATATAAAGATAGTGAAGTTGCTAACGGGTACAAGTTGGCATTCAAAAGAATCTTCTCAAATCCAAAAGTGGTGGATAATGTTAGGAAAGAGTTTGGTAGATTCATCTCAAGACGAGATCATAGTATTTGTGCTCTTCGAGACCAATACAAGGAAGATGCTCGTACATGGTGGTACCTCCACCGGCAAGATTATTTATTCCTCCAACCTCTTGCAATCAAGATTCTATCACAAGTAAGCATTTTTTTATTTTTATTTTTAATATTTGTAGACCTTAGTAATTGTCATTCTTTAATTTCTTTCGCATTTTTATATTCAAGTTGTGTTGGTTTTCTCTCCAACTTCAACAGGTTGCAAGTTCTTTTTTGGCTCAGTGGAATTGGAGTACATACTCCTTTATCCACTCAATGAAGCGTAATTGGTTGGCTGCAAAAAAAGCAAAAGACTTGGTTTATATCCATTCCAACTTGCGTCTCCTATCACATAAGCAAGATGACTACAAGGAAGGGGCAACAAAACATTGAGATATAGCCCCTAAGTGTACCAACTTTGATGCATCTGTAATGTCCCTTACCCGACTTTGCCTTAGAATTTGCTTGTAGACTAAGTTAATGGTTCTTTCCCTTTTCAAGTAAATGTTTTCTTTAATAAAGTGACCTTGAATTGAAATCCTGCATTCATCAATTAACAACATTTCCACATGTACATATGTCCATTAGCACAAAATCTAGATATCCAAAACATAACATCAATCATAAAAGCAATCATGAAGACATAAGAGGAGTCACTCAGCCCATCAGGAGAGGAGAATCCCTAAGGGCCAACAGTCTACCACCTCCTATTGCCCAACCCTTGTCTAGGGCCAACGGGGCAGAATGTCTAGGTGGAACCCCCATCCCTCCATGACCCAACCTTTGCACTGGGCCAGTGGGGCAGATTGCCCAACCCTTTCTTCAGGCCAACAGGGCGCAACTTGGATGGGGTTTTTAGAAAAAACCTTATAGGTCATGACTCACCTCTCCTGGCAAGATTACAATCAGGTTGCAGACAGTGGGTATACAATCATTAGCAAGTTCATTTGCATCTTCATTTATCATGTTATGGAAAAGTTCAATAGGAGTATACAGTGCAGCATGATGAGATAACAAATTATAGGAATAAAAGAACAGGAACTTTGCCTAAAGATTATTCATCACATTCTGCAGATTAATTACACTCCAACCGATCCAAGTTAGTTCAATTCAACATATGCATATAGTTTCATTAGTATGAAGGTGTAACAGAACACAGCGCTTTCAATTAAGCCAAATCCATATCCATACATTTCATCACATTCTGCAGATTAATTACACTCCAACCGATCCAAGTTAGTTCAATTCAACATATGCATATAGTTTCATTAGTATGAAGGTGTAACAGAACACAGCGCTTTCAATTAAGCCAAATCCATATCCATACATTTCATCACATTCTGCAGATTAATTACACTCCAACCGATCCAAGTTAGTTCAATTCAACATATGCATATAGTTTCATTAGTATGAAGGTGTAACAGAACACAGCGCTTTCAATTAAGCCAAATCCATATCCATACATTCAGACTTCAATCAAACATAAACGTAGATCAAGTAGCAATAGACTCGGCTCTGAGGAAGGTAAACAATTATGGTCTGTATCCGTTCAAGGACCACACAGTCTGCCAAATCCAATGCCCAGTATCAATGCTAATAACACTATTTCCATTTTAAGATTTATCAAGAAAGAATGGTTTCCAAAAACACGTCAGAGGCACATATGTATTTCAATGGACAAGGGTTGGATATCATATTCAATAGAACACAGTCCGACTGGAGCCTGGAACAAGGGGTATGCAACCTCATTATGTCCAATAAAAAAAATAAAATATTAAGACAAGTGAATACTCTCACCGAATGCCTACAACATCATTATATCGCATTTTGGAGAAACTAATTATTAAAGCTATGTGAAGAAGGTTACAGGTATTCAGCAACGTATAAATCTTCATAAGTAATTATAAATCTTCATAAGTAATTAGTTACTTGACATTGAGCAATATGTTTATTCTTTAAGGAATATGTATTTTGGGTATATCCACAGAATACAACCTAATTGGTCAATCACCACAACATCAGAAAGCCAGCACCAATCGTATGTTTTAGAGATTTCAGATATTCATTCACTAAGTGAGAATAACTCACAGTTGCATGTCTAGCCTCCTTGGGGTCTCTCTCGTCTACACCTTTATTCTTCGTTTTATATCCCTGTGTTTTTTATCTTTTATCTCCTCCCTTCTATCTCCCTCTATTCCTCATTTAATTGATATCCTTATGCCTTGCGTGGAAAGGTGCAACCTTTGGTATGAGGCAATTGTTCAAAGGGACGCGCCCTTAGTCACACCCTTAGTTGGTGCCCTGTTCATGCATAGCTTTGTCTATCATTAATGAATATTATTATACTATTGTTGCTTTTGATAGTAAAAAACCTTAGATGATTATAGTTTAATAATTCCCAACCAATATGTTTCGATTCTAATCGCTTAAGGACTACAACGTTGCCGATGCGGGATTTATTTGTGAAAATAGATATAGGAATTTGGCTAGATGTCAGGCCTTGTTGTCCCGTCTTTGCTTGTGAAAGGTTCAACGGGTATGGAATCCTCTCTTCATTTATTCATGGCTCACATGATTGACCTCATATATTCGTTAGCCTCCCGTCAATGCGCTAGTCTACAGAAGACTGCGATAGGCATCCGATCGGAGATTATTGTTTGTGTCTTAACTCGTATAAGCCTCCCGATACCGACAAACACCTATCATGACGACAATGCCAAAGTGGCGCGATGGGCTTTGATCGATGGCAACATCGCATGGAGTCATACACGATAATCATGAGCAGTCGTTCTCTATGATGGACTTTATCTATGCCATATGTTGATCGATCACCATTTGCTATCTATAGGATCACCGCCACTGCCCATGATGCTTTGCATTAGTAATGAACGCAATGTCTTGCATAATATTTTACACTTCTAAATTTCTAAGTAGCACTTCCCAGTGGTAGCCAATAGTACTAAAGGGGGGGCTTCGAAGGTTGTTGCGAATAGTCTTGTAATAGTCGTTACTATGTGAGGCCTGTAGATCTTCCATTAAGCACGATAACTACATATTAAATTCAATGGCTATTTAGATGTTGCAGCTCCTTTGAAATCTCTTAACGACGACTTCCTTGTAATCTTCATCTGTCAGGTGATTTTGTCGCTTATCTTAATTCTATTAGAGTCTCCTATCCTCTTATTATGCCAAGTTGCTAATATCGCAATCCTTCAGAGTGTGAGTGACAGTTTGAAGTTATCATGTGTGTCGTTATTTATTAGCATCATGTAATATTTAAGATATTGTATTTGATAATTATAATAATGGTTTCATAATTATGATGTTATCTACGATAATCATAATTATAGTATCATTTGAATGTCATTATATTTATGTTATGATATCTTATCTTGCTTTTCAGCATCATGTATTTTCGTGTTCACAAGTTCGGGGACATGACAACATCTATTGTAGAGCTTGCTAGAATCAATATAGATGATAACGAGGCTCTTACACATGATGTACCTAGTGGAAATGGTACTCCACTTGCTTGTGGCTCAAATGATGTTGAACCAAACAATGACCTTGATCTAAATCCTTTTGATGAAGATTGAAGACAATTATCGTATTTATTTCAAATATTGTAATTGCAATGATTTGCATTTGAATCATCCTAAACATATATGATATATGGCATGATATTGAAATTTTGAACTATCAATTGACATTTATCTTTATCACTACCATTGATCAATGATGAAGTATCATACTATCAAAATGTATTTACAATTCTTCATATTTTTTAAATTTTTTACATATATTATATAGCCATACCCAAACATACTGTACCCAAGAAAAAAAAAATTGCCCCACCAGCATACTAGAACCCCCTACCCATACCAAAACCGGCAACTTAAGTTTGATATGTAATCAATCCATGGTCACCCTACAACAAGCATTCTAAATGATATATATTTTGAAGATTAACGCTAACAATGAATGCACATTCAACAAATATCTTAATCAGATGTAGATACCAAAGTATAAAGTTCATTGATAGTGGATCTCAGGGACCAAGCAAACTCCTACCAGAAATAGTAACAATAACCAAAAACAGGTGAAAACGGTAACCAAAAACACCAACAATCAATCAAGTCTTACTCAAATTAGTGACAAAGAGAAACCTTCCAACTCTGCCTATATCATGTGTAATGTTCCCTTTCTAGTGGAAGCACTTATACCGGAATCTTGCATTCAAAGTGTTTCTCAAAGAGACATTAGAAGCAGTAGAAATCAATAAGTTTCAGTGGTAATATCTAATACGATCAAAGATGATATAAATATTTCATTCTTGTCAAAGGATTATTCATTTCCTTCTTATCACTCACTATGAATGATTCTTCTATAATATATTTCATAAGATATTAAATGTCTTTCAAGATCCCATAGATGGAATTCTATTATACTATTTATAATCATAGTAGATGAATAGAGTCATTATTACTTATAAGGTTCAATAATTGCTACAAGCATCATTAATTGGATAGTCATAAATAATATATATATATATATATTGTATTCGTCCACCACCTATGAGGTATTTATGAGTCTCAATATATATAATATATATATATATATGCACTTATCAATTACCAAAATATATTTATCAACATATGAATTATATATATTGAAAACATATTATATTTGATATAATTATATTTATCATATATATTAAATATATATGTCAAACACCAACCATTACTAAATTCTTAATTCATACATTTATTACCATCTATTTACTCTTTGATTAGTTTCCAACACAAATTGTAATCATTTATTTATAACAGAAATTACTTATATCAATTAGTATTTATATATATGTTTATGTAATTATTCTTTCTTATATTATTATATATAATATATATATATATATATATATATATATATTATCAACTGTTATTTAATTTCTAATGTATCTGACAGTCCTTAGCATTTGTATTCAGAATGTACTCATCCACATTACTATTTAAATACCTAAGCATTCATTCATTCCTTGCAACAAACATACAACAGCCATAGTATACCGTAATTATAATGGAACCTACCACCGATTGCTGCTCCTTTAGAAATCAGATTTTCAGAGAGTATCAGAAAAGATTCTCTGACAGATTATATTCCTGTTTTCTTATTCGATCAGAATATGTTCATATATTCTTTTCTTTTTCCCTCTATATCCCACTGTCTTGGATGTCTCTTCCTATTTATATGTCGACCAAGAGTCTTACCCACCTTTGACTAGGGACGTGTCCCTTGTGTAATCGCTGCTTTGTTGAAAAGCGATTTATTACTAATATTTGTTGTTGTGTTTTAGGAGAGTTGACCGATGCATTGTTTCCTTTGTTAGTTGTTGTTTATGGTTTTAATTTGGGGATTGATGCTTTCACAATTATTTGTAAATGATATGAAACATGGTCAGGTCTTAGGGATTTATGGTAATTGTATAATATCATTTGTTTAATGATTTGTAACTATTAATTTTTGCCACATGATAATTGCATTTTATAATAATATTTAGATTTGTATCATAATATTAAATATTCAGATTTATAACATTATAATAATATTTAGATTTTTATAATAATTTATTTGTTTATTATTATTTAGTTTATAGTAATTACCAGGATTATTATAATGTTATTCTGATGATAATGAATTTGTTAATACATATGCTCATAATTTACAAATTATAATGGTTTCGCTACTAATGACTGTTTTGTTATTTCTTTATTTTAGTACCATAATTTGGGGGACATGACATCATGATACTCGATCTCAGCGACCAAGCAAACTCCTACCATAAAGTATTTTAAGCATAGAAGATCCTCTGCCTTAAACAACATTTTAACTTATGAAATCTCGTCATAAAACAAAAACAATCAATCAGGTCTTACTCAAGATGGTGGCAAAGGGAAAGCTTCCAGCTCTTCCTGTATAATATCATCAGTGCTTGGAGGCCAAGCAAACTCCTACCAAAAAGGGTTTTAAACACAATAAAATCTTCTGTCTTTAGACAAGTTCTTTATATATAAAAGGTCACCACCCTGAAAATATTGCTCTAAGAAAAGAACAAGGAGTCTACCTCTAATTTTGGTAATATCTGAGCCTAATTTATTAAATCTAAGGATAAAGAGATTGCAAGAAATAGATATTTTCCATTGACTTGCACTGAAGTGTAATAAGATGGAAAGTGACTCCTCCAATGCATAGTAGCCTACTCTAGGTGATAATTGATAATAGAAACAAAGAAATTGAATCTCTGCAATAGTGAAGCAATTCCATTCAGCAATCACAATGCACAATCAATGTTGTTTATGGTTGTAGAAATGAACAAGCTATCAAGACTCGGCAGCATCACAGCTTAAATTAAATATCTATACTATCCAAGACAGTCCACCTGAGATGTAGTCCCAATCAATGCCTATGAAATCAGGAATTGCTATATTTAAGAAAGTTTGATGTAAATCATGCATCATAGCAACTGAGACCCTGCAAAGATGTTACCTTGGGTCAACCCCTGAGTATTCTTGTCTCCTTTAATTTATGCATATACTTGTGGCTAGTTGAAAATCATGCGATCAATGCCATTATTTCCCAGAGGGATTAACTCATCAATCACGTTGCCAACAATACATATAACATGCAAGCCTTCCAAGCACTCTAAATAGCCTAAAGACTCTTATGAGGCTTTGTGGACTCTAAAATGCTTTCTCGTGCATGAGCCATAAGCTCACAAGGTTACATATTTGCAATGCGCCTACTTGCATGGCAGTGTTTGTGACCTAGCATCCTGCTTGCCATGCATTAATCTCAAAATGCTGCACAATCTCTATGCACCTGCCTTGTAGTTCTATATTTTGCCCACACTAGACACAGCATAGAATGTTAAGCCATCCATATAGCACTATCTACTTACAGCCACAAATATACACCAACAGTGTCAGGATATTTGATGTGTTTCCCACTTTGTATGGCCTAAAAAAATTTCGGTGACTCTTGATATACTTCCATGTTTCAACAATCTGCACTCTTCTGCCCTCTCAAACAGTATATGGCAGGCAACATCACAACATTTGCAAATCCCCACCTTATGCAAGACTATAATGACCCAACAAATAACCACGGTCACAGACATACACTCCTGTAAATATATTATGAGCTTGCAAGCATATCTTATATTACTGCATTTGCAGGCTTGCAGCTCTTTGGTACAAATGGAACAAACAACTCTCAGACAATGTGTTAAGGGGCTCATATGCCAAGATTTCACTTGACTAAAATTGTATAGAACAGGGTACAAATGTTAACTTTAAAAAAAAAGTGGTAATTTGATACCCTAGAAAAGAAGCAGGTCAGCAACAGAAATCCCAAAGAAGATGTTGTGGAATTACATCGTTTTATTCAAGCATTAAAAAGAAATCTCTATTTCAAATAGGGGAATTGCTATTGCTATTGCTATTGCATAGACAGCAGTTTTTAAACTTCTGACAAAAGCCATACCTCAATCAGAAGTTTCCTGCAACTTAAAAGCCTAATTTTGAGATGCTTATTGCACCTTGCTCCTTGAGCACATTTAACAACTACGACCTTGCATACCAAAACTACTACCATTTAATGGCCTTGAAGTACTCCTGAGCATATCTATGTATTCAACAGGACTTAGAAATCAGATAACTCTATATTAAGCATAATATCAAGTAGTTAAAACTGGGTAAAGACAGAAAATATTGACAGCAAAAGACCAACAATCAGAAGGTAGCGTTGCACTCCAAGCATGATGACATCTCACTGATATCACAACATATAGTATAAATTTCTTTATAAAGGGTCTCCCATAATTCAGGAGTTGGTAGAGAGTTTTATAAGTGAGATATCAGATTAGATTGGAAAAATCAAATAGATCTTATTGAACATCAAAAATCCCATGCTACTGGGTGTCAGTTTATATATCAAAATAAACATAAGAGATGAAACACTAGATGAAAACCAACCTTTTCATACGAGTTTGAAACAGATCCTTTTCAATTATGTCCAAAAATGCCTGCATGTCATAAGTTGATATATTCAGAAAACATGAATTAGCAAGAAAACATTTACAGCTACAAGCTGATAACAAAATGACCATCAGTATAACAGCTTACTTTGTGCTGAGCAAAAATAAGGACCCTGTGTTGACTGCCTTCTGCAACAGCTGCATCTTCGCTACCTGAGATTTCCATACCTATTCCATTCTCTGTGCCTATTCCACATTCTTCAAGTATTTCCTGAAGAGCAACCAATTTTGGAGCATGCTGTAGATCGTGCAGGCTTGTTCTGATATCTTTACTATCAGGAATGCACTCAGATAGCTTTGACACAAGGGAATCAGATGGTGATTCTCCTATTACAAGCAATGGATGACTGCACAGTTTAAGCAAGTATTGCAAAGCCTGGACGAACAACCATAGACAATGAAATTAAATGAGATATTGAAAAGGAATGAAGACCCAATCAGTGGCAGCATTAATTGACCAGGCATATAATGATTCTCCTTACCTGGAAGACATGGGAGGATGCCTTTGATGTGGTAGTAGGCTCATTATCTGCACCTGATGACCCATAAGCCTCAACCAAGGTAGATATTTCCTTTTTAGCCTCTGACCTAGAAAAGTGTTCATAAAGTCTTAGCTGTACCGGACTCAAATCACAATACCGGTCCTGAATTATTTTTTCTGGCAGATCAGCTAATACTTCATCTTTTGTTCGTCGAAGAAGAAAAGGCATGACCTATTGTGCAAATAAGTCAACAATTTGAATTAAAGGCATATGAGGTCATAAACAGAAAGCATTTCTCACTAGTTAGCTCTGATCCACACCTGTTTGTGCAGTGCTTCCATGGCAAGGGCACCAGCTTCTGCATCCTTGGCCGAACACTTCGCATCTCTTGCAGCCAATATTGGTTTCCCATAAGTGGACTGAAACTGCAAAAAGTAACTATGAAGTCAGTCCACAATAAACAAGTTAAAATTTGCAATAATAGCAAACTGATATTTCAACAATATTCTCATTTTGTACAGCCATCTATATTCATGAGTGGGAATGTCAATTATCATCCAAAGTTGCCATGCCTGTCACATCAATGTAAAACTCAGGCCCCATGCTCCCAATCAAACTTTTCAAAAATAGGATACTAAAAGAGCAGTAAACATATAGAGTGAAAATCCAACAATGTAGTCTAGTGCTAAAGTGGGTTGAACCTTTTGGGATTTATCCAAGTTCAACTCCCTTAGTGGATGTATAAAGTAACAATGAAAGGAAATAGTTTAATCGTGGCAACAAGATCAAAAGGGGTTTATGAAAATTTTAATTTACATGTGCACACACATCTTTCTTTTCTCTATCACTATTGGCTTCCATCTAGATCGGAGGGGGTTCACTCTTTTAGGATTTGTCTGAGTAAAAACTCCCTTTGTATTTATCAGTATCTAAGTTCAACTCCTTTTGTGGGTGTATAGAATGACAGTGAAAATAAAATGGTTTAAGAATGGCATTGAGATCAAAAGGGTTTTATCAAATTTTTCACATGCACGCATATCTTTCTTCCCTATTCGCTATTGATTTCTATCTAGATCAGAGCACAAATCCCTTTGTGAATGTATAAAGTGATAATGAAAAGTAAACATTTTAAGCACACCATTGGGATTAAACGGGACTTATCAAATTGTTCATACATACATCCACACATGCCCCCGCACATGAGCATGTGCACATATGTGCACACACATGCACATACATAAATTGCTATGGTTATCTGAGAAAGAAACCAATGATAGAAATGGGAAATAAAATATGTTTTGACATCTGAAAAATCTCTAGGAAATTTAACCATAGAAATATAAGCATGTGTGTGCTTGCATACATTGCGTGAGTGTGTGCATGTATGAGTGTGGGTGTGTGTAAGCACATGCACATGTGTATGCATGTACGTGTATGTGAAATCTGATAAACCCCATTTGATCTCTCAAAGGTGTGTTAAAAACATTTACTATTCATTATCGCTTTATATATTCGTAAAGGGATTTGCACTAGGATCTAGATAGAAACAGTAGTGATATAGGGAGGAAAATATTGCTTTGTAGATACAAACCAATGATGAATACAGGAAAGAAACAATGACATGATAACTGTAAAATTGACAGGAAATTTAAGCAACCATAGCAAATTATTTCGATTATCATTAAGTGCTTACAACATTGGAGAGAGAGAGAGAGAGAGAGAGAGAGAGAGAGAGCAATTTCTTGCACCAGGATTAAATATTCCAAATAAAATATTGACATATGAGAATGCATTGCTGAAAATATTTTCATCATAGATGGATGGACAGAAAAAACTTGGGACAGTAAAATTACGTACATTATACAAGCTTTTTTAAAATCTTACTTATTAAGTGCAATAAAAGACTATACACAGATTATCAAGGTAGAATATATCTGCAATTAATCACGGAAACGGGATAACTCATCAGCAATCTCAGAAAAATAAGAATTATTAGGACACCACCGGTACACAAATGAATATATCTGCAATTAATCACGGAAACAGGATAACTCATCAGCAATCTCAGAATAATAAGAATGAATAGGACACCACCGGTACACAAATTGTCAACATAATACAGCTTAATCTCGACGGCCAACAATGCATAGCACTCATAGAACTGTGTGCATAAACCAAAATGAAAGTGGATCTGAGAAGGGAATGAAATAATGTTGCATGTTTTAAAGAGGCCAATTCTAGAGGAATCTTTCTATCTAAACAACCTCCTTTGGTGATACATCATTGTACTCCCGATCACAATCTGTAATACCCTCCCAGTCAACTTAAGCTTATCCTTTAGATTACATTGCCTCCATGCTTCATCAATTAAGTATAGCTTCAAAGATAATAACCTTGGGAAAAAAAAGGCTAAAAGGATACATTGAGTTTCAACAATTACAAGAAGAAATAAACTATTGATTAAGGTTTACTAAAAACAATACATCAAGAGGACAAAGATAATACAGCATGTAATTTTCCATAAATCTCTAAAGTCGCCTATGATCAAAAGCTGAATCCAAAGAAAAGAAGATTATATTAACTGCATATACCACTGCTGTCCACTTCCAGCATCAACCAAAACGAATCAGGCATGAGTATCTAGCTTGAAGCCTTCTAAAAACTGAAAAAAATTAATCATATGTCAGACATGGGATCTCAGCCTGGATCCTCTACTAACTTTGGCCTATTACAGATTGAATTCTTCTAGAAAAACCATGAGTTGGATATGGGATCTCAGGCTGAATCATAGGGCTCCTTGAGTACTGGGTAAACTCCTGAATGGCTGGCCCTGTTCTACATTGAATTCCCTGAAAATCTGGACATTTTTAAATGAAATATCTTCCAATTATTGTTCAATGCTATATTTATAGTACTCTGTAGGATGGAGGTCAATCTTGCACTAGATCTGATTAAAACAAAACCAGGTTCATATATTTACTCAAGTGCATCTCAAGATGACTGCAGGTAGAAGCTAAAATAATCCTGTTGTCACGACACACATTCAAGTAACTCTGTAGGATGGAGGTCAATCTTGCACTAGATCTGATTAAAACAAAACCAGGTTCATATATTTACTCAAGTGTATCTCAAGATGACTGCAGGTAGAAGCTAAAATAATCCTGTTGTCATGACACACATTCAAGTAACCCAAAATTTTCTTACCTGGCTTTCCAGATCCTCTCATGAATGCCCTTATTAATCTCACATTGTCAGACTTCCAGAATTAATAGAAAAGTTACTGGAATTACATATCTAAATGACTAGATCTAATGCAATCTGGATCACAAAGTATAGCATGGCTTAAGCATATACCTACTCCAGCCACGCCCATGACAAACTTGCCTTGTGGAAGATCATAAAATTAAATAAGATTTGTCATCATGCAATGTAGCCAAGAAGCATAAAGGCTATGCAATATTGATGAAGCAATTGCAATGTTTAAAGTTTCTGAGATGGGAAGTATTTCAAGAACAAGTAGAGAGCATCCCCAAATTTTGGGTATGGCACAGTGTATATGAGGCTCAAAATATATATAAAAGGATATAATTTCTTATATAGGAAAAAAATGGACAGACCTCAAAACCAGAATCTTAGAGAGCTCCAGCCACACCACAAGATCCAGACTTCCAAATGGCACTTTGCCCATAAAGCCATATTAAAATTCCTTGTTGCACTTCACTAACTATTCTTTTGCATTTGATTTCATTCTCCTTAAATAATCAAATTGTTGCACCAAAACTCCACATTCTAACCTCTTGTTACCAATAGTTGCCACCAAAAAGCTTACCCCTAGGATAGATATCATTCTTATACCAATTATCAGAATCCAGATTAGAAGCTTAAAGTGAACTGCAGGCTAACCTATATATTCTTACATGGGACTTTCCAGGTCAAAAGGAACTTCATTGTGACTCCTAGAGAAACACAGAATCACTTTGACTGCATTTCTCCAACCTCCGTTAAACCCATTACTCAAATTTACAGTTTTGAAATTGTATCCCTATTTAGTTAGAATATTTTTCAGTCAGTTTAACTATACAACAGTACTATAATGAAGAAAAAAATAAGCACTCAATGTTGTTTCATAATGCTATGCACATGGTGCCAAAGAACAAATTTGGTCACAATATGTTTCCTTTTGTAGACAAATGTAGCCTTTGCAAAAAATTAAGGCTTTATAAAAGACTTTCAGCTGCCTACCAAAAAACCATTAAATAGTAAAAACTTTAAAGAAATTTGTTAAGAACATTTTCATTGCCACAATCTTAGCCATAAATAATTGAAGCCTGCAGGTGCCAAAGAAATTATCTGGAAAGTACCATCCAACACAACCAGATGCATTAATTACCTGTCTCTCCGCTCCAAGGAAACCTGGCATAAGAAAGTCAAAAAGTGACCAGAGCTCCAAGACATTGTTCTGTTGTAACAACCAAATTCATGCAATCACAGATAAACATAAAGATAAAATGAGCTAAAGTGGGTCAATTGAGAAAATGAAAAGTTTCTTAGTTGTATTCTGCATGATAGCTAAATCTAAGTTAAGTTTACGAGCGAACAATCAAGATATGACAGCTACAAATTCTAGTTACTACAACTTGATTGAAACTATCCTTTCAAATGCATATTTTAGAGACCTGAATTGGTGTTCCACTCAGAATAAGACGGTGTTCAGCCTTCAACTGTTTGACTGCAGTAGTAATTTTTGATCTTGCATTCTTTATAATGTGACCTTCATCTAAAATACAGTAATTCCAGACAAGAGACCCCAAGAAATCAATGTCTTTGCGGACAACATCATATGATGTTATAACAGTATTATATTCTGTAAATTGATTCCGAAGCAAAGAGCGTTCTTGAGGAGATCCAACATATTGCAGAGGATTTAAAACAGAGGTATCAATAAATTTCTCAATTTCAAAGGCCCAATGACCCACCAATGTCGATGGGCACACAATCAATGAACACAATTGATCTTTGTCTGCTTTGGAAGCAACACATTCCATGAAATCAGATGCTACTATTGCTGATGCTTGGAGTGTTTTACCAAGACCCATGTCATCGCACAAAATCCCATGAAGCTTAAAACGTTTGAGAAATCCTAGCCAGTTGATACCTTCCTGTTGGTACCTGAAAGAACAAATCAAATTCTGAGGATCTGCATTTGCGAAGTAGCAGAATGATTATCATACAACATAAAATCCTATCTCAAATATATACTTCATGTCTAAGCATGCATTAATGGCTACACAACAAGAAACTGGATGCTAAACTGGTAAGGGAAAGAAAATATTTGTCATTATTTAAATTTTGATAGATTAATCAGAAATACGTGAAAAAATGGCCATCACTGTAGCGAATGGCTAAGCCTAAAATTTTATTGGAAAATTGTGTGCGTGTCTACTTGAAAAACTTCATAAAGTTTGCACGTTAACAAGGGAGACTAACATTTAATTGGAAAAATGTGAGCCACTCTCCTTCAAAACACTTCAATCAAGTTTACACATGCACTAGGGAGCCATCTCAATTCTACAATATCCTAATCGTAGGAGTATGAGAACTAAATCATATTTTACCTTCTAAGGGTCACTTTCAACTCTACAGCAAGTTTATAGTCATCAACTTGTGAATTATCAAGAAGTTGCTCCAGAAAGTGAGCATCTTCAGCAGTTCTTGAGGAGAGCTTTTGACTGAGTCCAGTTGGTGATGGAACACCCCTAGCAAGTGGCAGAAGAGGAACCAAAGCAGCAAAGCTCCGAGTTACACTCTGCCTTACATTAGGATCACTGTCGCTCATACAGCCCAGAAGCGGAACAACAAGCAGAGGAGCATATGCTACCAGCTTCACTCCCAAATCCTCAACTAGTAAAGTTATAAGCATGCCAGCTCCTTGCCTTGCCTGAACAGATGATGAATCCTTCAGCATAGGGATGGCCTTTTCCATCACTGCTCCCATCACATTGACCAATAATGTTTTTGCCATGGATGTAATACATCTTGAAGCTGCCACTCTAACAGCAACATGGCAGTGACATACACAACCAAAGATGCCAGGTAGTAATGTTAGCAATTTGAATTGTAAAGGCTGTACCAGCAGAGGTGCAATCGAACGCACAACCTGTAATAACACAAGAATAGTCATGAATGCATTTATAAAACAAATCAAGGACACAAGAAAAAGAAGTTTGAAAATTACCCAACATTGACATAGACAACTAAATTCAGTTCAACAATATGGTTCCCATAGTCTCCAAAGATATGATTGTCATTTAAACTGGCTGATGTTAATAAAGCTGAAATGATGAACTAGCAAACACTGTTTGGCAGATATTAATGCTAACACATATTGACTCATATAATGTTATAATGCAGCTGTACTGACCAGCATTTTTCGTATCATGTATTGATCAATATTATTGCTATTATGTACTAATCAATATTATTTCTAGCACATATTGACCAGTATTATTGCATGTCCAATGAATTTGCACAGAGATGGAAATAAACCAAGATTTCAAATCTAGTTGCATTGGGTTCAAAATGATCAAAACTAAATCAACTATCCTTTGAACAAGATAAATTTAAGCACTTAAAAATCAAACAAGCATTTGATCATCTATAAGAATTCCCAACCTGATAATTATAAATTATGGCAATAAGCCTAATGGCATACATTTTTTCTTGCAAAAAACCTATTAATGAAGATAACAACATGCCTATAAGAAGCCAGCACAAACTGAAAATGCATTAATTTTCATTCTCAATCGAAAATTTACTCTAGATAATAATTTAAGCTAGATAGAGACTGAACACTCAAGGTACAAGCAATCTCATGAATGATGCCATATCCATGCATGGTAAGACTTTCAGACAGAAAACAAGGTAGCAAAACTATCCTAGGAACTAGAAATCCCCACATGTAAACAGCAGAAACTCTTTCCACAGAAAAAGTACTTTCTGCACAAACAAATCATTGTTACTAAACACAAACTAGAGTAATTGACATATAATACAAAACAAAAATGAATGATTTGATGGTTATATGGATTGATAATCAATTTCTAGGGATTAATGAACCTTTTCAGAGCTCCAACCCAAGCCAAACAGAAGTCTTGGATGATAATTTTTGGTCTTTCTTACCACAGAAATCAGAACAAACTTTAACTTTATGTCAATGAGATGCAAGTGTTTATTATAGGATGTCTGTAGTGTTTTTAGCCACAGAACTACACACCATTAGCATCTATGTAGCGGTAAATAAAATCAATTGGAATTGCAAATGCTTGAGCATAAAGATCAAATGAAATTTTCATTTAAAATTTGGAAAACCCAGCTGCATTAAGAAGAAGAAAAACACAGCTACCAAGCATTTTAAATATTTTCGAATAAAAATTAGAATTAGAGACTTCAAGATTCCAATATCTATTATGTTAATCAACAATGATTTCAGATAAAATCTTGCACAGGGGATATTTAGCCTATATTTCAGGCCACAATTTGTGGCCCATCATCAGATGAATGATAACACCGCATATTGCAGCTCCTTATATAGATTATTTCAATTACATAATGAGGTGGAAAACCTTTACAAGCACTACAAGGGTATTCTTAATGCATAAATGTAATTAATTCTATTTACCCAACATTATTATTACATGTAAACTATTGTGTAGGTTGAATGACAGGCCCCCATGAGTCTAATTGCTTGTCTCTATTTCAATTACTGGGAAACTTACCAATTTCTACAACTTCCCTTAGTTTTTGTTTCAAGAAAATCCTCAATAGAAGTTTTATGTATAGACTAGTGAGAATGTTCTGCTTGTGCAGAGCTTTCAATGGAGCAATTATGTGTGTTTGTACACTTTTCCTTGTCCTCTGTTGAAAGGCTCTCCCTTTTTTACTGAAGCAGGGATGACAACAAGCAATTTATGTGATTTTCATGAAATCCTAAATAGAAATTTCATTTAAAGACCAGTGGGAATGTTCTGCTTGTGCAGAGCTTTTAATGTAGCAATTGTGTGTGTTTTTACAGTTTTCCTTGTCCTCTATTGAAAGGTTCTCCCAGTTTTACTGAAGCAGGGACGACCACAAGCAATTTATGTGATGAGCCCACTATATGTCTTTGGATCAAGTGGATCTTCTGTTGACTTGAGCATCCCAGCAGTTTTGTTTAGAAGAATACAAATGAATTTCATATTGTTCCTCCTCAGGATTTTGCTATTTCTTAGATATTCTTCATTGTATGTTAGAAATGCTTATTAGAAACTCTGTGTATAATTATGTCCTTGGTTTGGCCCTGTTTTCTTCACCATATTTCTAAAACGCATAGCAATCTGTTTTATCTTGTAGCCATTCTTTCTGCAAACCTTCATTTCATTTTTAAGGACTATAAGAAGGTTTCTTTATTAATGTAATATTTTTACCTTATGGTTCCACATTTAATATTTCTAGGAGTTTTCTGTTTTCATGATGCACCAATGATGAAGACTAACCACACCAAGAAGCATCAAAAGTAAAATACACGGATTTTGAATGGCATGACTCTGTTTCTGGGAAATACCAATCTGTTAAAGGCTGAAACAGTTTCTACTGTTACTTCTGACCAGCAATCAGAGTGCATAAGGAAGGAGAATGGAATCACAAATAACACAGTAGGAAACAATTCTGACCATCCAGGGAAGACACAAGAAACATTTGCAATTATAATTTTGTATAACTAAATAATTATGCACAGATATCCACGAGAATGGATGTTGATAGTTGAAAGTTGAAACTACAAAAAAATTTTACAACTCTCGTAACAGGAGGCCGAACTCTTTAGGAGCTGTATTAAAAATAAATTATACAAATTCCAGAGGAAACAGACATAGTGGCAATTATAAAAGAAAAGAAAATAGTTTTTTCTGTAACTTAAAGTTTTGGAACCATTGGGCACTGGCACTATCTTCAGCCACGGGCACCACCTGGTACTGGTAATGCAATCCTGCTAATGGGGATGAATCAGACCACATACAATGGCAAGATATGTTGCTTAGACAGGGGGAAGCAGGTGCATCTAATCCAAAGAGATGCCTGCTGCACAAAATCAGGTACATCATATTTCCAGCTGTAATTTGGAAGATTAATGGGGAACATGAACACAAATATGTATTTGCAGAAGCATATCTGCTGCATGCAGGCTGTCCAGTGCAACTACAGTTTGAAAGAATAATGAGGAGCAGGAACAGGCATGGACTCACAGACACATAGCTGCTACTTGCAGGCCGTCCAGTACAACTACAGTATGGTAAGAATAATCAATGGCAATGGACCAACGCAATGCTTCATTTGCATTTTTTTTCTTTTTAACAAAATTTAGTTCTTGTTGAAGGTTCATTTTGCATTTGCCCATCCAAGAAAGGCAAGTTGGCTAACACGGAACAAGAAGTTAAGCAAACAAACTATATCCTATTATATGCCGTGAAGCCCAAATGTATCAATCATATAGGTCCCATGAAAGAAATAAATGAGGAAGTAGCTCGTAAGCCAAAGTCATATAGGCAAACACATTAACAAACTGTGTTTCTTCAAGTTTGGGGATGAAGAAGCATGTGGGCAGGTTTTGGAGATAGTAAAACTTTTTCTGAATTTTGGGGATGGTGAGGGGATGGCTATTAAAAAAATATATAAATTAATATTTGAATTTTTAAAATACAAATAGATCAAAAATAACTATGTTACCAGGTCCTTCTAGAAAGGTCTCCATACCCTGCAAATACAAAATGGGCCCTAATTCTAGGTTGGGATGGCCTGGAGTTTGCTCAAGGTTCACCCTAGGCACCCACAAGGCACTTGAGGTGCCCAAGTGGGCCCACACTAAGACATCTTTTTTTTAAATAATTTAAAGCAAAAACACATTTCACAACCCTAATTTCAACCTAAAATGATTACTATTCACCATAGCAGCAAATATCTTTTGGGAGAAAAATCAACAAACCAAAAGCATAGATTTTTATTTTAATTGGGTTTTAAACAAGTTACCGGAATTGCTCAAATGCCCTACCGATTCCGGGTACTGGTACGTATCCGAATCAGATACATGTAAAAACCTTGTGGAATCGACCAAGGTACTGCATTTTTATATTCTGAAACATATTTTAAAAAATAGATGAATCCCGACGTTTTTCTGACATTTTTCCAATCAATGTGGCGTGTTTGACCGATTCCAAAAGTCTTGACGCAGATTTCGAAGTTCTTTTCAACTTTTTCAATAGGTTGCTGAGCGAAATTACTCCTTTATCCACTCAGTGAAACGCAACAGATTGGCAGCAAGTAAGGCGGAAGAGCTTGTTTATGTGCATTCCAACTTGCGCCTTCTTACTCATAAAAAGAATGAGTATAAGGAAGGAGGCACGAGGTTGTGGGATGTAGATCCAGAGCGAACTGATTTGGATTTTTCAGCTGCCACACAATCTTTACTTTCTGTGGAGTCGGATACCCAACGTGCTTCCGGTGCCAAGTGCTAGTGGGGCTGCATGTGGTTCTACTAATTTACCTACATCATCTAATGTCAATGATGATGTTGATCTTAATCTTCCTGATGACCCATATGATGCCTACTGTTAATTGTATTATTTTCTTTTAAATGTTGAACCAATGAACAATGAATTCAATATAATTATATACCTATAGTAACTTTCAAGTTTTGAAAAATTGATATCAAATTAATTTAGTATAATTGTATTTCAGATTTGTTATATTTATGGTAGTTCTAAGTTCTGTTTAGCATATGCATGATATGTAGTATTCTAAATTTAATTCTTGTTTTTAATTTTTAGGCTGCAAATATGTCTATACCTATGATTTTTATATGTTTTATGTACGGATGTACCTAGCCCCCAAAAAAAAAAAATTTGTTGTACTGGCATACCATACATGTACCCATACCCACGTACCCGTACCCGATTCAGCAACTTCGGTTTTAAACGGGAAAAATTTGGATATAAAAAATGTAGAAAAAGGGAGAAAAACCTCGTGTTTTTGAATTTCAAAGGCATAGAGATTTAGAGAGCAAATAAAATTGAGAGTTTATCCCATCAATTGTGGAATATAGATTTTTGTCATTTATGTTCATATCGTTGATTACATTGCATTGCAAAATGCATACTTCATAGTGCATAAATAATAACTAGATGCTAATAGTTCTCAAAATTTCAATTACAATCTACTTTGTACTGCATCAACCTAGAAACTAAGTACAAACTTCAAAAAAACTTGGATGTAGCCAATGACTCTTGCTACACAAAGAGAGCTACACTAGAGAGCTGCAGGATTTGATGATGAAGCTCCTAGGTCAAAGCCTCTTCTAAGTCATTCAATTGCATCACTATCATATAGTTGCACTCCTTAAGGAGAGCATAATCATCATCGTCAAGGACATCATCATTTGCAATCCACTCAAAATCTAGATCAATGTCATTGGGATCAATTAGCTAGTCATCCTCAATAGTACCTAATTTTGTCCATATAGAAATTAATCTTGGCAATTGAAAGTGAAAAAAAATAATGACTACAATTATAAGTATGATTGCAAGTATTTTAGGACTCTAACCTTGAGCTTTCTTTAGCTTTAGGCGAAGGTTGTGGAGAACGAACACTAAATCCTTCATCTGTTGTTGCATTAATCGGTTATGTTTCTTGAAATGTATGTATCTAAAAACACTCCAAGTACACTTGCAAGTAGATGAACTAAATGGCTGGCTCAAAATGCATCTCACCATCCAAGATTTTTGGCCTTTTGGCCAAAAAATCCCACCATTGTGCTAAAAAACACAAATTATTTGAAGATATACTAAAAGCTTTAACATCTTTAATGTACATGTCCTCAATATAGAGAGATTCTTCAAAGTTTGTAGAGTCCACCTAGTTTGAAGGTCTTTCTACCTTGGACAACAGCCATACTTGAGAAAAAATCACTTGCTGTAATGTCCCACCCCAAGTCGAGTTGGACTTTGTGATTTTGCTCAGTTTGTTTCAGTTTGACATATAAGGCATTTTGTCAAACAATTATCATGCATAACCAAAGGAAGTAATCACCGTTTAGGAGATACAAGAATATCATGTAAAGTAATTCACCAAATTAACCAAGATTATTATACCAAAGATAACTTCCTCAAACGTTGCATTTCTTCAATTTATGCATTCAACCAAACAACATAAAATATACTATCAACAGCAATATTATTTCAGTTCATCAGCAATATTGTAACATTGCAATCAGACTACATAGATGACAGATCTAAGTATATAAATGCCATTTTGCCGACTTAAATGAATCTCCTGTATGTTGCCACACCTGGTATAAAGGCACTACGGCTGTAGAAGAAGAATGGCGGCTGTTGTGGATGTCTTAATCCTCAGAAAGACTTCACATGTCTTCAGCAGCAACCCCACGCCATTGTCCAGCAGTCTTCAACTCAAGGAATATGGCGATATGTCAATAGGCAGATCTGCACATGACTTCACCCTCAGAAAAAAGCGCCCAACACACAAACCCTCCTGCAAGGTAACCATGGAGAGCAAGGAGTCTGTCACTGTAACAAGAAACCAGCACCCTACAATACTTCCACGGCCAGGCAACTCCCACGACTCAAGCAAAAAGCTCAATGCCTCCCAATACTTAGTATGTCGCCTCCACTAAGATGGTTAAATGCCACGCTGAAATTAGTAACTGTCGAAACTCAGAAAATGCCCACGCCAAACCAACAATGTGAAGAAAAAGTTTGCCCAGCAAACAAGAACCTATTAATACCCTACGCCCAGGTAAAAAGGAGGTTTTCACCCTCAACAACAGTGAAGTCTTCATGTCTATCGATCAGCAATATGAATGAACCTTGCAAACGTCCAGCACCAATGAAATCTTCAAACCTTGAAAATTGAAACCTTCCCGCAATCGATTGAAGCATAAGCACAACCCTTACAATGGAGTTATTTGCAAGCAGCCTTGGGAGATATTTCACTCCTGTAGCATGCTGTTCCTCATGAGGGTTTTCGTCCTCAATGAAGCCGAGATTTTCAGATTCTCCAATCCAACCTGCAAAACCCTTATCAATTTTCTTCTCAACATGAATGTGCAAATGAGCTCCAAAAAGGGCTTTTATATTTCCCTCCAATTCCCACGCCCAAGTTGGCAAATTAAAAATTATTTTATTTACTTTATTTCCCACCTTATATCTCCCTTAAGTTGGCATCCAACTTTATAAAATAAAATAATCTTTTAAAAACTTCTAAAACGCCTTTTTGTTAGTTTTAGGATCAGAAATGCAATAAGCAGAAAACTCAACACATAGCACAATGAACACAGTATTTTACCCTAGGAAAACCCTCCTACTCGAGGGAGAAAAACCCAGCAAGATATTCACTGAGTGCAGAAATAGCACTCAAAATCAGGCCCTAGAAAGGCCAAAACTTATACAATGGATCTGCACTTGTATATAGTGCGATTTCTTGAATACACAAAATATTTGATTCTTCTCCTTGAGTCAAAGCTGCTGCTATTGAAGTAGACCTGCTGCTGAAGGAATACTAACTTGGAATGGAATTATTGATCATCAAAATGAGAGGACTCTATCCCCTTTAAATAGAAAACTAGGCGATCTCCTTTCTAGGGCTGACCTAGAAAAATACAACATTTATTTATAATGTGAAGGCCGACCTGCCTTGAATTAATTTTATTTAATGGAAAATATCTCCCGCTGCTACAAAACACTAACACTCCCTTTTAGCGAGGGAGGTATTTTCAAGTATCCTCGTCATGGAGTCTCTCAACATGACATCCACAATGGCTACTCCCATTGGTGGAAAAACATATCTCAATCTCAGAGATGTACAAGGGCTCATCATGGAGTCTCTCAACATGATGTCCGCAATGGCTACACCCATTTGTGGAAACACACATCTCAGTCTCAGAGATGTATAAGAGTTCGACATGACGTCCACAATGGCTACACCCATTTGTGGAAACACACATCTCAATCTCAAAGATGTACAAGAGCTCGCCATGGAGTCTCTCAACATGACGTCCACAATGGCTACACCCATTTGTGGAAACACACATCTCAGTCTCAGAGATGTACAAGAGCTCGTCATGGAGTCTCTCAACATGACGTCCACAATGGCTACACCCATTTGTGGAAACACACATCTCAATCTCAGAGATGTACAAGGGCTTTCACCTCATATTTCTCCGTCTCAGAGAAATATACACTGCAAGAAATCTTAATGATGTTGTGACTCCCTCTAGAGCTCCAAGTACCCACATCAACCTCCTGACCTCCTCATCCAAGATTGCCTGCAATGCTTTCCTTAGAGGAATGGTTTCCAACGCACACTTCTGACACTACAGACTTGCGAGAGTCCAAGACTGTCCTCCTCGACCTTATCCCAGATCACCCTATTCTAAATAGGTTTGCGGTGCTACCAATGTCAAAACAAGGTTGACTGCCTTGTGCAATTCCGTTCTTTGTAGCTAAAGAGGCCTTCTTAAAACTTAGCACCTGGTCTTGCAACACTGTAACTCACTTAGCTGTCACCTTCACTTCTTCTCATCAAGTCACTCTAGTTCCTCGTGTCATAGGACTCCATTTTGTTGAACACAGAACTCCCTCTTGATCCCTGCCTCAATACAAAGATTACAAAAATCCTCTAGAAGTGAACTCCCCTCCATTAACGGATCTCAAAACCTTAGTCCTCTTCCCAAACATGTCATTGTTTTACCCAATTTGCAAAGAACCGAAAAATTGTTTTGCTTTCACAACTCTCAATCCAATAGCCATTAGCATGACTTCTCCAATGATCTTCAATAGGAACCTCACTGTTTTCCACAATTCTTTGTAGGGCTGCCAATAGTTGGCCATGCAAGAACCATAGACTGCTGTTCCAAATCAGGACAGGATTTATGTTATACCGTTGTTTAGTGTCTTCATCTTTCTCAATCTTCTTTGCTGATGCAAACTCTCCATCCAAGGCTGACCCAACCTTGTGCCCTCGAGAGATGTCTCCAGTGAATAATCATGAGTTATGTGCTACCAACTCAATCCTATGGCTGCAAGCTATGTCTCTATGTTTGTACATTTCTCCAACCGACATGACTTCCTTACAGGATGCCTCAAGCTCTTCCTCCCTTTGAATTCCTTACGCAATCTCTGATAATTAATCCATCATCTTTTGCTCCTCGATCCATCCTGCATTTTTAAAAGAATAATAATAGTTCATAAAATCAAACTACCCCGAAGGGGAATATACAGACCAATGCTAGTAGCATACATGATTCACTATTCCCAATGTTATTGCATGAATTATTATTAATTACATGATTATTTAAATTCATGATCATTATTCAAAGGTACAAACATAAAATACTTCTCTTTATTGTTGGTCAATTCTACAGATATCCAGCCAGCAATGCCTTCCCAGATTTTGATCTCCATATCTTTCCCTACTATCAGCACCACGATCTCTTTCACCATATCGACCACCACTATAGTGGTCATCATAGCGGTCTCCATAACGATTCCCTCCAAAACGATCTCCACGACCCGTACCAGCATGTAGGGATAGCGTGAAGAAAAACGGAAGAGTTAGGAGTTGGACGCTATGAGTTGGTTGGTGTTGGAGGGATAGCAAAGAGAGAGTCCATACAGGGATAGCGACAAAACAAGATACAAAACCAAGGCTCAACAACCAATATCATTGAGCATGCACCACAGCGTTACTGCCAACACCCAAGCAACTTGAAGCCAAACCAACAGTACCACCCAACTCACCACCAACGTGTTCCACCATTGATGTTGCATTAACCGAAGTGTTACCTCTACAATTAACCAAGGCAGAAAACTAAATGCCATGAATGACTTCCTCTGCAAAAGACTGTCTAGGGAGTGCAGAGTAATTCCCCTCCAACACTCCTCTCTGATGAGCCACAAATAAATGCTTTATCACCTTTCCCAAGTCAAGAAAGAAATCTTGCAAAGCCTTGATTTGATATTGAACTGATAACAAATGCAGAGGAGGCCAAAGAGACTCGCTTTTGAGAAACACAATTGCGTCTTCACCCAAGACAGGCACTGGTTTATTCAACAAAACCTACTCCAATATTGGCCAGTGGTAGATAACAATTATCTCCAGATATTATAAAGATAAACATTCGGCTTCAGCATCATGGACATACTGTGTATACCGTTTAAGCCTACAACCAACATACATAAATTGGCATATAGACGACAGTGATGCTAACAAACAACAACGCCAGAGTTGCGATTATACACCCAGAGATATATACTTTCATCATAGTGACCAAGGATGAATGAGAAAGGTATCATCGGCAATACATATACACTAGCAAAGGAATATTTATAATCCCATGATATCGCTCAGCTCTCGACAACGACTAAGTGACATCCTGATAACATTCATATACAGACTTCAACCTTCGATATGTTCTGCCAAATAAGTATAACTTCCTGGTATTTGTCGCAATAGAACACGCCAAAGGTAATGAGGGCCTTAACACATCGATCAATTCTTGGAGAACACCAACCGATATATTATATATTGTGCATTTGACCCCAGCAAACGTATGCAATTAAAGACGATGCTAAACCAAACGACTTTAGCAATGAGGGATATGAGTGCCATCCGTTAACCTTTCAAATATTATCGGACATACATTTAGAAGGCTCTCGATCAATAATCTTCAAGGCTTGCCCTTCGATGAATATATGATGATTCAATTATTCTCTGTAGCGATTCAAATGTTAGTCGGCATAATGCAACCCGATAGAGTGTATCTGCCTTCACTGTTCTTCAAATAATTGCCACAATCACCAGTTGAATGTCTCGAGCCAATAGCAATCACATGCCCATCAATACACTAAATTTGTCAGAAATATACACCCGCTAATTGGATGAACAAGACGTGGCCCGATATCGGGTGTCTTCATCAATGATTCTTGCTTGACAGATACGTTCCTGTAGTCGGCTCCATAAAAATGTTTTCCGCTAAATGTGATATTTGGACTAGCCACAGAGAGAAATATATGGTAGTTTTTATTTCATAAATCTTTGAGATGGCGACCAAGAAGAGTACCAAATGTGAAACGTGTGCAATGATAAGTAATATCGACATCAATATTAATTCCCAATGCCTGCAAACTCGTTCACCAACATCTTAAACCCAATTCTCCAAAGTTCAAAGATTATATTCAAACGCCATGATCAGGGTTTTCATCCTTCCATGGCTCCAAAATCCAAAGAATTTTTGTTCTCAATTTTCCAAATATCAAAATCCAAATCTTATTCAATTCTTTTGATCAGATCTTTTCTAAACCCGCTCTGATACCATGTTAGTTTTAGGATCAGAAATGCAATAAGCAGAAAACTCAATACATAGCACAATGAACACGGTATTTTACCCTGGGAAAACCCTCCTACTCGAGCGAGAAAAACCCAACAAGATATTAACCTATAAATCAGAAATAGGAGTGTGTCATGTCCCCAATATCGTAACCTATTGAAATACAAACACTAAATAAAGTAGATACCAACATTATAAAATTTCAATTTAAATATTATTATAATAATATTATACTATAAGATAAATACAAAATACGTATTAAAATTATAAATATTAGTAATTTAATTATAATTCTCACAAGATAATATTATAATTAAATTACCAAATGCAATATTATAAATATTAAAATGTAAAACAATTTAAATATTGTAATCATAATAGATGATAAAATTAATATAAAATACACAAGTATAAAGTATGAACTAAATAAACAAATAACAAATATAAAAGTAAAATAAATAACAAATAAAACTAAATATGAAAATGTAAAATAAGCAACTATAAAATATAGAATAAACAAATGACAAATATAAAATAACATAAATAATAATAATAAATCAAAGCATTGGTAATATATGAGCGATGAGTGTGGTTAATAAATAAATAACAAAGACATTATCTATCTACAAAGGCAGCGATTCATTTAGCTTTCCAAAAGGCAGCAAATCACAAAGGCCACGTCCATAGGAAAGGAGAAGATGTGACTTTTCAAACCACAACAATATTTGAAGGGAATCATCTCCAAAGCAAGGGGGGAAATAGAATATGAACCATGAAATAAAAAGAAGATAACAAATCTGAGATAGATATTTCTGAGTAAACAGCAGATTTAGGAATGAAATATAGTATGAATCAAGATATGAATACAACAAATCAGTTGGAAATAATAATATATAAAAATTTATATAAGTATATTATAAAATCATATGTATATATATTATATGTATGGGTAAGTATATATGTGAATCACTTGCGAATATACAATAATGATGCTTGCAACAATTATTAAGCCTTATAAGTAATGGTGACTATTTAATATAAACATAAGTAGATTATGTATATTTATGAATTGTCCTCATCCTATGACCAATCCAATATAAGGTTGAAAGAGGTGAGTAAGGAATCAGAAAACATGGAAAGATACAACAACTCGGGTGATGTACTCACTTAGCAATAATATTTAGCATATTTCGAATATAAGAAACAAATATTGCTAATTGGATTATTGGTGTAATGCTTTCTTTAATATTATCATGATGATAATGATGTTGATATTGACTTCAAGAATCAATAATAAAAGCAAATGTATTTGATTGCTAAAAGATTGTCTTCTGAGTGTTTGCAAGCCTACTAGGGAGGAAGGGCCTGAGAAAAGTGGTGCCTAAAAACCCCACTTAACAATCCGCTGCGGCCATGGAGGGGTGGGGGTCCCACTTAACAATCCGTTGCGGCCATGGAGTGGTGGTAGGCCCGGAACCACTTATAAGCTCCGCTAGCTTCCCCCAGTAGGTTGAGTGTCTTCCGAGGTGATGGCACGGGTAAAGAAAGCAAGTACAAGTGTTTCCTCTAAGCACGCCACTCCGAGACGTTCATGCCGCTCGGGGCCAAGGGGTGGGTTGTCCTCATAGGACGCTTGTGCTCGTGGGCTTAGATGGATAGCTTCAGACGGCTCTACCCATGCCACTCCTCATATGTCTTTATTATTGATTGGTGCTTATTTATATTTGGATATCTAGATATTAATGCTAACAGATATACGGACATGTGGAAATATTAAATGCAGATTTCAATCCAAGATTACTTAGTCAAAGAGAACATTCGTTTGATAAAGAAGAAACCCTAAATATAATCAACAAGCGAATTCTAGGGCAAAGTTGGGTAAGGGACATTACAGAGTGCAGAAATAGCACTCAAAATCAAGCCCTAGAAAGGCCGAAACTTATGCAATGGATCTGCACTTGTATATAGTGCGATTTCTTGAATACACAAAATATTTGATTCTTCTCCTTGAGTCGTAGCTGCTACTATTGAAAGTAGACCTGCTGCTGAAGGAATACAAACTTGGAATGGAATTATTGATCATCAAAATGATGAGGACTCTATCCCCTTTAAATAGCAAACTAGGCAACCTCCTTTCTATAGGTGACCTCCTTTCTAGGGCCGACCTAGAAAAATACAACATTTATTTATAATGTGAAGGCCGACCTGCCTTGAATTAATTTAATTTAAGGGAAAATATGTCTCGCTGCTACAAAACACTAACACTTTTTATCATAAGTCATTAAAATATTTAAATAACACAATAAGTTAAATATTTAAATTAACTTTGTTATTAATGTGATTTAAATTTAATACCCATGACCATAATAAATGCCAGGATACTTCGTGGTGAGAAACCACCAACTTTCCTGATATGGAAATATTGCCCACTAACCAAGATGTTGACCCCCTATGACTTACAAAAAATAGTAAGTATAAACAAAGTGTCCAAATCAAGCTCTGGAAGGTCACAACAATAACCCTAGAAACACTGAGCTAGGAAAACACCAATTGAGCACAAATGGTTGACTGTCCAGTCACAAACGCCCTCAGAGGGGCCCCCTAACCAACCCATTACTCCACGGGGACCAAGTGATGGACTAACCTCAGCAACTGATGACTGCCTAGGAAAAGGGGACATTACACTTGCCTACTTATTTATTGGAAACTCTACCATAACCACCTAGAACTTTTTGAGGGTAGAGAACATTTTCTCCATACATGAATAGGCCCTATGTGGCCTCAAAATTATCATCTTTGAAGAAGGGGCTACAAAACAACATTCGATTCAAATAGTATCCAATAGAATGGAGAGGGGAGTGCATCTGTCAATCCCATCTCTTATTGATTATGTCCCACAATAGCATGTATTTGACCTTGTTTTTTCCATTCTACCCCTCATCACCTCCTTGGCCCTATCTATGGCCTCATACAAATAACCCATGGGGGACTTCTCCCCATCCACTAGCCTAAAAACTTTTACTAGAAGCTCAAAAAATTCTACAACTTGTATAGCCAAATCCCAAAAACTTATAGAATAAATGTACTCTGCCACTATTATGCCATCCGTTTGATTTGTGAATTCGAACTCCATCCACTCATTTGAAACAAATATTCACTTCAAATTCTTTTGTTTTGGCAAAGGGCCTACAATACAAGGAATTGCATAGAAAATTTTGTCACCCCTAGTTGAACTAGCTCCTTGCCCTCTATGAAGGAGCACATCATACAAAACACCCTCATGTGATTGTAGATAAACTTAGTAAGTGTGAGCCTTTTGCAAAACCTCCCTAACTCATTCAAGTTTTCCAATGTCCTCTAGGGTTAGATCAAGGCATTGTGTTGCACAAGGGTTAAAACACAAGCAACAGTATTTTGTACAATAAACTGAACCACATTTGGTGGCCCTACATCCATGACCACCTCATCAAACAAGTCATAGATTTAATCCTATCTGATGCATCCATAGATTTCAAAAAAGCATGCCAATATCATAAGAGACAAGGAAGTTGATAAGAGTTCAGTTCCTTCTATCCATCCACCCATCTAAGATTATGGCACCTCCAATCTTTGCCCACTCTAACCAATGTTCATTGTCAACATCCTATACTAGGTCATTCAACATACCAACCCTCAATGTCTCATAAGATTGAGCTTTGAACCCAAGACCTATAGCTGCAATAGCACCCACCATACCTTGCTAGTATGGAGACCCTACAACATGGAATGACAAACTAGAGTAGTACCAAAATTTTGCAATCACCTTTGCTTGTTCGTGGACATTCTTCCTCCAACTTGTACTCTCCAAGGTGGCATGTGATTCTAGTGTGCTACAAGGTGCAGAGAAAGGAAAAATATTTCCTCCACCTATGTTCGGGCCACATTCTATATAAGTAGGTGTTGATTTAGACTCATTGAAAGACTCTTGTGCACCAGCTGCCTCATCTAAAGAATTGCTTCTAGTATCTATGGAATTAGAAGCCACTTTTTGTCCCAATTCTTGTCTTTCCTACCTAACCATCATAAATTGTTTGAAGAACTTGTTTTGCCAAATATGTGACATTTGCAAGGTAGGCTAGGCAAGCAATGGTGTCGTGTCTTGCCTCCTTTGCCAAACGCTATTTGGAACAATATATGCCTCCATTGGCATCATTCAAATACCAATTGCATTCGACCTTGATTGTACCCAAGACTAACAACAATGTGTCCAAGCAAAGTCTCTCTAATGTGGTGTTATGACCAAATCTACAAAAGGATTTGAATTCAACCCTTCATGAGGACCAAACCTACAAAAAGTAATTTTTTCGACTAAGTATATTAGACACCATGTAAACATTAGTACTTCACTATAAAAATTGCAAAAGCCTTTCTTTATTCCACCTAAACCGTCTTGTCAAGGTTGAGGAGCACTCTACTATGTTCCATTTATTAGCTATTGTTTTTTGTTTAGATATTGACTTTTGAGTTATGAGCGTAGAGATGGATTGACAAGGGCTAGTTTGCTCCAAAAAAATTAGTGAGGTTGAAACCTAAAGAGATCAAAAATTGAGACAATGTATAGGTAACATGGAATGTTTTGTTATCAACTGAAGAGGTTTCTTTTTATCCCATTTAAGGTTGTTGATGAAATTTACAATTTTTTCAATATTGACTACTAGCTACACTTGCATATGCTTTTCATAAATAACTGCCTATTGATTGAGTATTGATTTATTTTTTCTATCTAACATGAAGCCTAATTAGAAGTTAGGAACTACTTCAATTCCAATTTTATTTTTCTTCCGTTTGTGCATGCTTAAGAAAAATGTGTTTTTCCTTGCATTTCATTTTATCTAGTATTCAAGCATATTACACTACAATCAATGAAAATTATACTAGAGTGTTGCATCTTAGTCTTATTAATTCTCAAAAAAATGCTCAAATAGGAACTCACCTAGTTATAAAAGTTGGCAATGAATATTTATCAAAGGCTTGTACGTATGACTAGTTTTAAACTTCTAAAGAAGAATGAGCTTGTTCAATGAGGAGACCAATCTGTCCCTAACTCTTTGTTATTTTTTTGGAGGTCCTTTGTAGATGCCTAGCTAGGAGAGAGGAGGGCGTAAAACTTGGCCTAAACATTGACCACATTGATATGCATATCTGTCAAACAATTGTTGTTGTTTGCTGCCGACCTGCTAGCATGAGGAATTCATAGAAGTTGAACTATTCAAGAATGTCTAGAATATTGAAGAGAAGATGCATTGAGGTGAGTAATTGCTGATTATTATTCAATGTATAGTATATCACATGAGTAAACCCTACCACACATGGATAATATATCCCATGCAAAAAAAACTTATAGAAATCCATCAATTGGCCCTAACGCAAGGGAAAAAACATTGAAATCCTATTTAATCTCAAGAAAATGAGGATAAAATCAGTCAAAATCACCGATCAACAATTTATTCGGAAATAAAGATTTTAACAAGGAAAAAATCACAAAACATGTCATTCCACGATTAATCATGTATAATCAAACATTTTTGCATCATTTCACAAATAGAAGAAACCAAAACAAAAACAAAAATCCTCCAAGCTGCCATTTTTTATTCTTGATAGTTGTTGGATATTTCTTTGAAGTTGAAGACTACAACTATTCCTATAAGAGAGAAAGTACACTTAAAGATTTATCTATAAAAGGCAATATTATCTTCTAATTTTTTCAAGTTCTTCCAAAAAAATTAAAACTTTTTCTTTCTTTTATGAAATGTTTTGAATGTGTTTTTTAACCTTCTATATGTAATATAGGGGTTATAATGTCGTTTTGTTTTTGTTTTTCTTAAGTTAACACAATGTAGGGATGTAATTTGTAATGTTTTTTTCTTGCTTTGTTATTCACACAAATTAACTAGTAGTTCTAGTCCAATTGCCCCATAGGTCAAGAGCTTGCTCAAATTTGACAAACATCAACTCTTTAGCAACATACATCCATGATTGAGTAACTTCTTGCAGATGGAGATTACCATTGGCATTGTAGTCAATGTGGGACTAAGTATAAGAGTTCATATAGTCAAGTGAAAACTCACCTATACACTATGACCAACTTAATTAAGAGTTTGTCCAAAGCCAAATTAAAAAGGTTGGCAATGTAAGTTATAGAGGGAAGAAAAGAGTACATCGGCTTTCCAAGAAAGGATTGCACAAACCTCTTACTAGCTTAACAATATTGGCTGCCCCACATCCATTCATTCCACCATCGTCTTGCGAAAAGGCAATTGTCCCTTTCTTTCCCAAAATAGAGGCCCACTGGATAAGCCCTTCAAGAATGAGGCGAGAGAGGCTGCAAATAAGAGCATTGTTCATTGTATTTATATCACTGGGCTATATTTCAACCTTGTCAAATCACCATATTGGCAAGATATGGTGACGGCAATTGCCATTGCACCTATTGATTACATCAGTCTTGGGTATGAAAAGGTAGGCACCACCTTATTGGCCAAGGAAAAGGCTTCCATAGAGGCATCATTGAGCGTAGTCAAGGATACATAGGCATCATTGAGCCCAGTCAAGAATACATGGCCAAAAACAAAAGTATCCATCATTTCTCATGGATGGAAGGATTGCAAAATTAGACCAATAATTAATGTCATTACAATGTCTCCTAAAGTGGTGATTTTTTTAAGGCAATTGATTGTGAGGGATAAGTGAAGGATGCAACCGTCATTGTCAATATTATCATACAATCCATTGAGATGATTGGCCCTAAAAACATTGTCCAAGTCATAACAAACAACACTAAAAATTGTAGGGTAATTGGTTCAATAGTAGAGGGTATATATAGGCATACTTTTTGGACACCATGTGTCGTCCACTCTCTCAACTTAATATTGCAAAAGATTGGCACATAGATTGAGTGGTTCAAAGAAATCTACATAGAGGTTGAGAAGATTCAAATGTTTGTAACACATCATCACATGTCACCAGCCATCTTCAGGACCTTTTCCAACTTGGAGTTGTTGAAGGTAATTTTATCTTTTAGTATATTTTTAATATTTTTAATGTCATCTAAATTTTAGTTTGCAATTTGTTTTAATTTTTACACCATGTTAGGTTGCCAAAACTCGACTTGCATCACACAATCGACTTGAGATGACTTGTGAAGGTGTGATATGTGGTGGGCTCATGTGGAATATGTTTTAAGTTTCAATGAACCCATCAAGATTATGATTAGTTATGCTAATACAAATCGACCATGTTTAGATGAAATTTATGATGGCATGGCCTCTATGGTTTAAAAAAATACCATAATATAAGCCAATGAGCATGAACCCACAAAAGCATTTTTCGAAAGAGTGCTAAAGATCATTGTTGACCATTGGAACAAAATAACCACACCCTTGCATCTCCTAGCATTTGCCTTGTCCCCAAAATATTATAGCACAAAGATACTTTCCTTGCTGAGGAGGGTGGAACCATACAAAGATGAAGAGGTTGCTATTGGGTACAAGACTACATTTAGAAGAATATTCCCAAATGTAGATATACCAAGTGTTTTCTTGAATGAGTTTTTCGACTTTATATCTTCAAGAATTCATGAAGTTTGCACTCTTCGAGACAAGTACAAAAAATATGCTCATGAATCGTGGTACATACATGGCCAAGGCTCTATTTAGCTATAGCCTCTTGCAATAAAAATTCTATCTCAAGTATACATTTTTTTATTTTTTAACTTCCTCACTTTTCTTTCATTGTTATATATTATAATTTATGTTTTACAATTGTAAATATTGTATGCAATTTTTGAAGGTTGCAAGTTCTTCAGCTAAGCAAAATTGGAGTAAATATTCCTTTATCCACTCAGTTAAGTGCAATCCATTGGGTGCAAAATAAACTAAGGAATTGATCTATGTAAACTCCAACTTGTGTCTCTTGTCACATAAGAAAGCTAATTACAATGATGAGGTGAGGAAATATTGGAATCGAACTCCTAAGTGTGCTAACTTGGCCACTACTATTGCACAAGTTGCCAAAATTTGTTTAGATGAGACAACTTCTATATAAGACATGGCTAGTGGGAGTGGCATTGCAACTAATTGGGGTTCAAATGAAATTGAACCAAATGTTTACTTTGATGTTCTCAATAAAGAGAAAAATGAAGATTATTGATTATAATTTTCATTTTGTATTAACATTTGACAAATCAATGAATTATGGATTTATGAGTATTTTACATTTTGGAAATTATGAGGTTTCTTTGTTTATTGGCAATTTTGAGTATTATTGTTTTTGTATTTAATATATATAAAAATTATAAATTATAGTTATATTGTGTATTATTATTTATATATATATATATATGAACCCATACTCATACCCTAGAAAGAAAAAAAAAAATTGTCATACCAACAGACACGAACCCTAAACTTGTACCCATTCCCACACAAAGACCAACTACTTAGAAAAATAACATAACAAACCAAATGAAATTCCAAAGGGTAAGTACAATAACAATCCACGAATTCCATAATCCATCTAGAAGACCAATAATCATCAACATAATAAGAAATGCGATTTGTATTGAGAGCTGCCAAAAAAGGAAATGTTTCATCATGCATAGCACATAGTAACATTGAGCAACAAGCTCAAAAATAGTAGTCACCATTGGACTGATATCTTGGAAACTGTTCTTCTTCCCCTTCTTCTCTTTTCATCTTCTCTTTCAGTGAATGAACAACAACAAGAATGGGTTTTAAAAGATTTTCTGGGTTGGGGGGTTTTGGTGGGCTCCCCTTTTAGGGTTTTATTGATTATTCCTTTTAGAATATTCTAAATTTTATTTTATTTTTTGCCATTTTGTATGCATTTGATGTGGGGGATGCCCAAAAGTCTTGAGGACACCTAGAGGAAGTCAAGACATTCAAGGGAGGCTAGGGGATGCCATTAAGTCCCCAAAAAAGGCCAAAAGGGAGGGGGGGCAGAGGTGGTTCACACGACATCCCTCTTTTTAAGGGATGCCTCCAAAACTTTCAAAGAATGGTGGGGGTAGGGAGAGGGCATACCATCCAAGTCCCCAAGTTCCCAAAACATCTAGGGTGTATCGAACGTCACTAGGATCCACGAGACAACTCCCCATGGAACACTACTAACAAAAGAGGAAGTGGCTTTAAACAAATGTATGCAAGAAGGGCTATGTGACTCATGCAAGAGACAAAAATTGATGCAGATGGATAAATGACTTCCGCTGATACAAATTGTGAATGTCTTTGAATACGTCCTCTTATGAACTTTCTTCTCATGCAAGTAACTTCAAGTGACAAGGCATCATGAGAATGAGTAACTGGGTACATGTGACATTGATCATAGTGATGTATATCCCCGAAAGTAAGATTGAGTGATACATAATTATAATGTCCCCGTCTAGGGAGCACCCTAAATCTTGTCCTAGAACCACAAGCTTAATGTAGTTAGGGTTATAACTTGCCCCTTAGATGCTTCAAACAAGATAAATCTTGACTTTAGGTCCCTTGCATCAATATATATATATATATATATGATTATATTTAAATATATTAAGTTAATAGACCTCTTAGATCCTTATTGCTTGATTCTGATCTGATTATATTCTTCCCTTCATAAAATCTGTAGGTCTGATTGATGATTTAATATTTAAAAGATATTACTTTCCCTAATGTTTTGCAGCAATAGTATTTACTTACACAATTTATCCCCTTATTTCTGAATTCATAAAATAAATAATACTCACTATTCCCTTCTTCCCATCTATCAATATTATATTTCTACTCTGCCCTATCCCTCTCTTCAATATCCCACCCCTTATATATTTCATATCATAATGATGAGGCACACCTCTTTGGAAGAGATGTCCTTTTAAATGGGACATGTCCTTTTGTTAGGGAAGAACTAATCACTGTTTATTTAATATTGATGCCTAAAGTCTAAGTTGCTGCATGATGTAATCGCTACCTTGATTAATTGATCGCTGCTTTTCACATGCTACGATTCTAAGGAAAATGTGCTCTTTAATAATAATATAGTTGCTGCCTTTTATTACTGTCTTTTAATGTGAACTTGCTATTATATTAATCGCACTTTTAGCTGACTGTTTTTAATATATTAATTTTAATTTATAGTTGCTTTTAGACTTATTTCCAATAGGTTATATTAATATATTATATGTATATATTTCAGTATTATATTATAATGATTATAATAATATTTAATTTGTTACTATTTATATTTGTATTTTCAATATTTATATTTTTATTTATTTTATTTACTTATTTGTATTTCAATACTTTAAAATTATAATAGCATTAAATCGCTAATATATATTTTATTATATTTTCCTCATTTATTTGTATTTCAATGTGTTATAATTTAGGAGACATGACAGTAATTTTGATTGTATGTTGTATTTCCCCAATTAAACTTAATGGGTGGCTGTTAGGATTATAAATTTATATTAAGTAATTGTTTATATTAGTATGAGTGATTGTTCATAGCCCCTAACAGAATGATATGCCCACAATGGGAAATAGTTCTTTGAGACCACTGTTTTGTGTAAGGCCCATGGTTTTAGAGGTTGGTACAATACTGGATTTGAGCAATAAAGGCATATGAATCTACATGTACCCCACCCAAGCTATGTGAAGGATGGAGCAATAAGATTAGAGTCAGCTATATCCTACTATCAAAGCCAAACTAATAGTTTACCTGTACCAAATGATAATCAATATAATTGTTATAAAATCTAACAAACTCGGAAATATCATCGAGTACAAAACAAGCTTCTGTGTCCTCTATTAGTATGAGTGATTGTTGATAACCCCTAAAAGATGTTATGCCCATAATGGGTAATAGTTCTTTGAGATCACAGTTTTGTGTAAGGTCCATGGTTTTAGAGGTTGGCACAATATTGGATTTGAGCAACGGAGGCATATAAATCTGCATGTACCCACTCAAGCTACGTGAAAGATGGAGCAACAGAATTAGCATTAGCTGTATCTTACTACCAACGCCAAACTAATATTTTAACAAACGATAATCTATATAATTGTTGTAAAAGCTAACAAACTCAGCAATATCATCATGTACAAAACAAGCTTCTGTCTCCTCTTAAGTTGGATAAAATATGATGTGCCTCTTAACATGAGAACCGGAAGCAGAAACAAGTACATGAAAATACAAATTGAATGCCTGATGCATACAAATAAACATTTCCATATAAATCAATATTCATAGAAAAAATATGCATGGTTGCTACAAAAATTAGTCATGGCCAGACTCCAAATAAATCCTGAAAAATTGCAGAAGATGCATGGATCCAAGTGTGCAAATGTACCTGAAGATTGTTTATCAAGACTTGAGGCTCTTCGTTGAACTCCACCATTTGCATGTTTTGTAAAGCCTCTAACAGCTCCACACCATCAGGTACACTAGGCTTGAAAACTTCTGTGAGACATTCCCAAAGCCTAGGAAGCCTTTCAAATAGTGAATTTTGAAACTTGTCACATAGGGACTTCAAAGCAAGTTCTGCCCCACGTCTGCTGATAAAACCTTCAGCCCTAGATCTTTCCTCACCCACAGAAGATGTTTGTGACTTCGAATGTTGATTGCCAGCACCTTTCCCCATCAAAACGGAGTCCTTCTCCTCTATATTTAACTCATTTGCATTGATCTGTGTTGCCTGAGGAGTTTCACTTGGATCTGTACAGGTCAACGCACATATATTCTTGATCAGCTTATCATTTGGACTAGGCTTACGTCCAACACACTGTGAAATGATTTCTGCTACTGCTTCAGCAGCCATCATTTGTAAGACTTCCTCCTACAGTAAATAATAGTTATTAGAATATGGTCAGAAGATGAGAGAACTTAATATAAATAAATCTTATGAAAGATAGATCAAATCTAGGTATGTTAAATACATTTATACCTGTTCTCTTTTCAAAGCAGACATAAGAGGTTTTATGACTGGATTTAGCTTAGCTGGTAACTCTACCATCCAAACAACTGCACCTGACATTAAGGCAGTAACACTAATATGCAAATTTCCCTGAAGTGACAAAAATATCAAAAATTAGCTTTCAAAAATTTCAAAAGTATAGGTGATTTTGACAGTCGAAAGAAATCTAGACAATTCATATAATTGATCTCAGAAAATGATAGGTTCTGTGTGAGAAAAGAACATCTCTCATTGAATGAAAAAATAATCAATAGAAAACTAGAGAGTCTCAAACATCAGAATAAAGATGGGATGACAACTAATATAAAAAATATATGTAGAACTTATATCAAAAATAAAATTAAGAGTATGCCCCACAAAAGAGGATGGTTAGTAGTACTCTGTATTCCAGTGATAATGGAATCAAAATTCACAGACTTGGCAATCGTATGAAAATACTAAGCCTAAAATCATACTCAGGTTCAAGGAACATTTCAGAACTTTATCAATTATTTAGTTTGATAAACACTGCATGAAAAGGAAATTAGCGGAAGCTATTAGATTTGGAAACATCCTAATAATCTCAATAGGTATAAGGGAATTGAACTCAAGGATTCTTCGAAACCAATCCTTTGAATGCTAAGGGAAAATAATTAATGGTTGTATTTAAATAATAAATGCCTTATAGACAATAATTTTATCATATTCATAATCGTTAGTGATTGTTACTGATTTCTACCAAGTGTTTAAAACAAACTTTAACCAGACCTATCTATAAAAAGAGCTCTTGTCTGTAATTTTATCATTCATTCTGATGATGGACCACAAAGTGTGGTCCAAAATTTTGATCCTCTCATATTCTTTACAGAAATTTTCCAGAACTTTCTCTCTTTAAACATCATGAATTGCAAGAATCTGAAGTCTCTAACATGATTTATATTAAGACTTGAACTGAATAATCATGTACAGCAAAATTTTCTGGTTAATGATGACCATAAGAAGCCTGACAACCAAGTATATTACTATATACTCAAATCAAGGGAAAATTTGGGTAACCAATTTTGACAAATTAACCAACAGAAATTTTCAAAGCAAGCTTTTATCTTATCATTGGAAAATCTGGATAAATAGAAGATTAGAGACATTAGATTTCCACAGTCCATATTGATGAAGCATTTTACTTTTGGATTCAACTGTGTTTAACTTTTTTTGCATCAACATTTCGGATCACACTCCGTGATCCATCATTAGGATGAGAGCTAGAATAAGCCTATCTCCGCCATGTCTTCCTTTTAAATGGCTACTGGAATAAGAAAATCTCTGGAACTTTCAATCTAGCCAAATCAACCTTCTTCTCCAAACCCAACCCCTCTCAACCATCAACCCCTCGCCCCACCGCCTTCCCCTCCCCCCCTCCTTACATTGAAGGCTTATCCCAAAAAATCTCGAAAATCCTTCTTAAAAAGGGCATTCAATGTACCTTCAAGCCTGTGTCAACCTTAAAAAACATCATCCCTTCTCTCAAGGGCCACAAAGACATCTACCTTAACTCTGGTGTTTACAAGGTGGAGTGTTCATGCGGTATCCCTTACATAGGTGAGACTGGACACTCTTTTAGAACCAGAATTAAAGAGCATTGCACCGACATCAAGCATGAACGCGTTGTCAAATCTGCCCTTGTTGACCACTCCTCCACCAAGCACCACATTTGTCTTGAAAGCACCCAAATCTTATCCATTGAAAATAACTTCTTCAAAAGAAAACTTAGGGAAGCCATCGAAATAAGCACCCACCCCTCTAACCTTAATTGGGACGAAGGGTGGAGCTTAAGTTCTTGGAAACCTCTTTTGTCGAACCCCTCACCCTCCCAGCCACCCGCCTCCTAACGCCTCCTAGCCCCCCCTCCTCTTGTCTTGCCCCCTTCTTCCTACCCCACCTCGCTCTATTTCTTTCCCTCCATTTTCTCTTCCCTTTCTTTATTCTGCTCCTTGATATTTTTTTATCTTCTTTATATTTTATTTTCTTTTGCCTTCACCCCTCTATTACTCTTTTTTTCTTGGCTTTGGTTTTCTTCTTGCCTCCTTGAATTCGTTTTTTGGTACTTGCCTCTTTCTTTGGTCTTCTTTTCTCTTGTTTTTTGTCCTTCATTTTAATTTTGGTTTCTTTTCAAAAAAAAATTGTTTAATGTTGTTGGGTTTCATGGCTTATTGAGTTTTCTTTGTCTTTATTTTCCTTCATTTATTTTTGTATTGATGTTCTTTTTCTCCTATTTTTGTTCTCTTGTTTTCTTTCATTATATATATATATATATGTGTGTGTGTGTGTGTGTGTGTGTGTGTCTCTATTTATTTACATTTTTATTTTTGTTTTGATGTCCTTATTCTTTTTCTCCTATCTTTGTTCCCTTGTTTTCTTTCATATTTATATATATATGTATTTATGAATAGGCATAGTATATATGTATAGACATAGACAGATATATATATATATATATATGTGTGTGTGTATACATATATATATATATATACACACATATATATGTGTATATATATGTATACACATACATATATATGGTTTCTCTTTTGGTTTTTTTTTTTACTTCTTTATTTGTATTATCTTCATTTAGTTTTATTGTTTTTTCCTTGTTTACTTATTCTTCTTTATTTTCTGTTTAATTTTTAATGCATTTTTTCACTTTTGATTTTCATTTCCTTTATTTTCTTGATTGATATTGTTTTTTCTAGTCTTTTCTTTTCTAGTTTAGTTGCTTTATTTTATTTTTTATATCATTTTCACATTTCTTTTCTTTTTCTTCTTGTTTTCTATTTGGCCCCTTTATTTTGCTTATATTTTTCACTTTCTTTCTTTTTGGAATTTTGCTTCTATTATTGTTTGATTACTTTTAGTATTTATTCCTTTTAAGGATTTCTTTTCTTTGCTTATTTATTTTGGTTTCTTTTCTTATTGGCTTTGTTTAATTTCATTTTTATTTATTCTTTGCTTCTTTCCTTGTTCCCTCTTGCCTATATAGTCTTTTCTCTGTTTCTTTTTCTTATTTTTCTTCTAATTCTTTCTAATTTTATTGTTTAGTTTATCATGTGTTTTTTCTTATTTTTCTTCTAGTTCTTTCTAATTTTATTATTTAGTTTGTCATGTGTTTTATTTATTTGCTCCTATTCTTGTTCTCCCTTGTCTTCTTGGAGTCTCTCTGATTAGTTTTCTCTTTGGTTTATTTTTTATTTGTTCTTGTGTTTGCTTTCTTTCATGCCTTTTTTCCCTAATTGCTTGTTCTATGAGCTTTATTTTATCTTATTTCTTTGTTCTTTTTTGCTCAAGTAACTATGTTTCTTTTTCATCTTTTTTAATTCTTTGCTCTTATATATTCATGGACATACATATATGTTCAAGTTCATGTTTATACATGCTTTTGTTTATGTTTTATTTCTATCTCCTCTTTCAATTCTTTAACCTTATGTCTTCTCTGTCTTTCATTTTTCAGGGGTTTTTCTTTTCCTATTTGTTTTTTCATTTTAATATTCTTTCCTTGAATCTTGTGCAACCTAACCACCTCTCTCTTTCTCTTTTTTTATGCAACTTGGTTCTGCAATCTATCATTTCACTCATTCTAGCTCTCATCCTGATGATGGATCACGGAATGTGTATTAGAATAATATCTTTCTATTTGTGTTAATGGTCATCTCATTGTTTCTAACTCTGTCTCTTGTAATCTATTTAAGGAACTTTCATTCCTTTGTTTAATTGAACAACATCGATTCTTGTAACATGGTATCAGAGCCTAGGCAAATAATTTTGAAAAAATTTATAATTTCTTTTCGAAATTATTTTTGCTTAAAATCTTTCGAAATTATTTTGGTAAAATCTCCCGCCTGTGTACTTGGTTAGGTCGTGTTCCAAAAAAAACACAGAAGTTTTTTTTTTAATGCCCGCGTTTGTTTCCTGACGGTTCGTGTTTGTTGTTCGTGTGAGTTCACGTCTGGAGTTTTTGCCCACGCGGCCCTGTTTTTTTTCGCGCGACATCTCTACAACTCGTGTCGGCTTTTGGGCGTTGCGGTTTGTGTTGTAGGCTTATTCTCTGCTTCCGCACAACTTCGTTTTGTCTCTGTTGGGCGTTAATTCAAATCTTCTTTGCATCCTTGCCTTGTTTTGTTGAAGCCCACGCGACTTTGAAGGTGTGCATCCCTGAGTGGCACGTTTTCTTCTGCACGATGGCTTGCGACCTAGTTTTTTCTCTGTGCGACGGTCTCTCTATTCAATGAGTCTCTGTATTCTCGTGTCTTCATGGGTCGACCCTCGTTTTTGTATTTTGTGGGCTATGTCTCCTGCACGACTTCGAGGAATCCAACCTAGGGTTCTTTTGCTCTTTTTTTTTCATTTTTTTTGGGTGCACTGTGGCCAGGGTTTCCAAAATCCTTTGTCTTTGCATTCGAATTAGGGCTTTGAAAGACATATATTTTTCTTGCTACAGTTTTTCGAACTCTCAGACCTACGGCTAAGGTTTTTATAAAAATCCTCTGATTTTTGGTCGAATTAAAATTCTATCTTCATATTATTTTTGGGTCTTTCAGCAAGAATTTTGGGTCTTCATAAACATTTCTGGGTGCCTTTTGTCTACGGCTAGGGTTTTCAAAAACCCTTTGTTCTTTCAAGCCGACAAATCGATGTTCTGGATTTTTTTAATATTTTTTTGTCTCGTAAAGAAAGAAAAAAAAATCTATCTTCTGGGTTTTAAAATTCCGAGAGGTTTTATGATTTTCTCTTCAAAAACTAATAGTTTTTCTCCTATATACCCTAGTCAGGGTTTTTGTTGTTCGGGAGGGCTCTCTATTATTTGGTTTTTACCATTTTTTTCCAAAAAAACGATGATTTGTAATCTTGGGTTTGGCGATTTTTTCCTCAAAAATCGTGGTTTGTTGTAGTCAATTTTTTGGTCGCACTTGGAGTTGTTGGGGCAAACATCTACACATCTGGCTTCTTGCTAGGGTTTTCAAAAACCCTTTGTTTTTTCTAGTCGACAAATCGATGTTCTGGGTTTTTTTAATATTTTTTTGTCTCATAAAAAAAGAAAAAAAAAATCTGTCTTCTAGGTTTTAAAATTCCGGGAGGTTTTATAATTTTCTCCTCAAAAATTAAGAGTTTTTCTCCTGTATACCCTAGTCTGGGTTTTTGTTGTTCGGGAGGGCTCTCTGTTATTTCAATTTGGTTTTTACCGTTTTTTCCAAAAAAAAAAACGATGATTTGTAATCTTGGGTTTGGCGATTTTTTCCTCAAAAAATCGTGGTTTGTTGTAGTCAGGTTTTTGGTCGCACCTAGAGTTGCTAGGACGAACATCTACACATCTGGCTTCTTGTAGTCTGTGTTGGGGTGTCATGCTCATCTGCAAAAGTTTGGAGGGTTTGCCGATTTTTCCTCAAAATCGTAGCAGTTGTTCTCGATGTGTCTCTGGTTACAAGGAGGGACAGTTCTCCAACATCAGGTTGGACGGTTGGTGTTGTTATTTCTAGAAGTTTTGCAGTTTCTAGGGGGGTTGGTGGCAAATTCATCTCAAGTGGCAGAGTCAATGGTAGGCTCTTGTCTTTTGTTGCAGAAGCATTCTGAGAAGAAGGGGGCAGCCTTCTCTGTTATCTGTGGGTAGTTAGAATGATGACCATTAAGGGAGGGTATTAGAATAATATCTTTCTATTTGTGTTAATGGTCATCTCGTTGTTTCTAACTCTGTCTCTTGTTAACGATTGTTTCTTTAGAAACATCGTCTCTTGTAATCTATTTAAGGAACTTTCGTTCCTCTGTTTAATTGAACAACATTGATTCTTGTAACAGTGTGATCCGAAACGTTGATGCAAAAAAAGTTCACACAGTTGAATCCAAAAGTAAAATGCTTTATAAATAGAAGATATCATATTCATAACCGTAGGAGACTTGTACCATAAAAGAACTCAAAACCATACATTTCATTTTTCTAAGAGTTTCCAGCTCTAAAATATTGTACTTTGGGAAAATCAATTAGAGAATATTGTGAGCTTGAACTGCAAGTTCAAATATTTTTAATACCCATCTAATAGATAATAAAAAAGTAATTTTCTGTATTATTAATCTACAAACATGATAAATAATGTTAGATTACAATAAAACCTGCTTATCAGTGCTAGATACAGAAGCATATTAGACAGAAAACATGTTACTGTGCCCTTGAACCTTTTTATAGCCTAATAAAACCAAGAAAGCATAAGTAGTTAATTATATTAATGTCCACAATATCAAAAGTAGGTCAATGAAACTGGAGACTACGAGTTAGATAGCAACACATAAGTTCTAAGCTCCAACAACCAGCAACAGAAAACAAAAGACAACTAGGAAGCAAAAGAACCTAACAAGTGGGGTGTAAACCCCGAACCTTTCAACATATTCAAAGCCATATGTGGCCAAAGTTGGTCAATTCAACTTGAGAATACATTCAATTACAATAAGAAAACTCACCAGGGATTAAAAAAACACTAGGTTGTGAAAACCAACTAAATACTAAAAACTGTAACTAGAGGAGGGGAACCAAAAGCAGTTTAAACCCAAGCCATATAAACTAAATACAAGTACAAACATTCATGTGAAGGAAAGACCCTTCAATGAAATGGAACATGAAACTGAAAGAACATTGCTGAAGCCCAAGAAAAAAAAAAATGCATTGCCACACATTTCTAGTCGATATCATACATAAAAAAGAAAATCAGTGACATGTGTCTACCCATACCAGTCTTAGCAGACTCTGACTTGGCACAGACTCAAAGGCTGACTTTTGGCTCTTCTTGGAATTGGCGCAAAAACTTAGCATAGACTCAGCAATCTTATAAAATCAATGTATATAGATATTCTACAAAAAAAAAATGATATATAAAAAAACAGTCTCTAACCAAGTCTCGTGAAATGAGCTGGTGTGCCCCATTTTGGCCTGATCAGCATCAGAAACAGGGAAGCCATTGAGTACTCAGCAAGTCATGTAACACCAGTCCATATATTATGGACAATCAATGACAGCATAAGTAAGCTCGTTCCATGAATCAATCATATGAAGCATTGGGAGTAAAAATTAAGTGTAAAAAGCAGCTAGAAAAGAATTCTTGTATCGGAATAAAAACCAAATAGTCCAATAACCAGAATTGCATTAGCATACAACCATCTGCCTACCTTGAAAACCTAATGAAATACTATGGTACTTAGATTACTATTTGAATCCTACTTCTAGTGTCCTATATTGATGAAAGAAGAGATCATAGGAAAATTGGTAGCATAAAAGTCTTTACTGGTTGGTTGTAAATTTGTATTGGTATTCAAGATCCCAAACACTTCCAAATAAAAAGCATCCCAAGCACAGAGATCACTAGTACCACCTTGTCCTGGAGTCTGAAACATTGCAAGGGAAATTTCAAAAACATAACCAAAATCTTTCTTATCAAGCATTATCCTGGAACCATGTGCATCTAAAGCACCCTTTACTACAATCAAGGTAGCTGTACGCAAAACTAGAGCAATAGCATGATGAAACAAAAAGTCTCTAAGACCAATATTTAAGAACAATGTATAACAAAGTATTTTTATCATCATTAATAGCATTCAACCAACCAGGTAACCAAGGACGTTTACCCAACATTTAATATTGGATCATTTTCTGAAGATAAGGGCACATCAAAACCATATTAGAACTTATCATGATGATTAAAATTTTAAAAATAACATAATTTTTGTGACTAAATTAAAACTATGTTACCAGTTTGCTCAAGGAAAACCCCCAAATGCAAGTCCAATTCATCCCTGATCAAGGTAACCTATAGATCCAGCCAAGGTTGTACAAAACAAACCCAAATTCACCCAACCCCATTGTAGCATGTCACCAATTCACTCAAGTAAACCCCAAGATCCAAGTCTAATTCGTTCTTGGCCCAAGTGCCCTATGGATCCAGTCCAAGTACCCTATAAGGTCTAGTTAGGGTCCTACAAAACGGACCTAGATTCACCCAAGTCCACGTAGATTCGGCCAAGTTCCTATAGAGCAGACCCAAATTGATCTAGATTTTGATTTTCTTAGATCCAACAAGGGACCTAAAACACAAATCTACTCTACTATGTTATAAGTTCACTCAAGGAAACCCCCAAATCGGATTCATTCCAACCCCAAGTACCCTATGGATCTAGCCAAGGTCCTACAAAATGGACCCAAATTTGGTTGGCTTTGCTCTACTCGATCTAGGTGACCCTGTGGATCCAACCAAGGTCCTATGAAATGAACCCAGATTCACTTGAGTCCACTTAGATCCAACCAAGGTGCTATTGAATGAACCTAGACTCACTCAAGGAAACCCCCAAATCAGATTCATTCCAACCCCAAGTACCTTATTGATCTAGCCAGGGTCCTACAAAATGGACCCAAATTTGGTTGGGTTTGCTCTACTCAATCTATGTGCCCCTATGGATCCAACCAAGGTCCAATGAAATGAACCTAGATTCACTCAAGTCCACTTAGATCCAACCAAGGTGCTACTGAACGAACCTAGATTCACTTGGCTCCACTCTATTATATCACCATTTGGCTCAAGGAAACCCTTGGATCAAGGCCTAATTCATTCCCAACTCAAGTACCCTATGGATCCCACTAGGGTCTTGCATAACGGGACCAAATTTGACTGGGATTGCTCTATAGTGGATGCAAGCAAATCTAAGTCCGTTCCACGAGAACTCCAGAGAACCCAGTGCAAACCTTGTTGCAATTTCCATATTTTTTTCCTATTACTAAAAGGTTGACTATTCAATCAAAAAACATGAGTGCTAACCCTTAAAGTAACATCTAAACAATTTGAAACATTAAAAAAACTCATTTTACCTCATTTTGAATGCAAAAGACACAAACCAGATATGCTTTGTTGAACTTTCATTCTTGTCTATCATTACACAAATAGAACTTAAAATTGATCATTGAAGGTTCCAAAGCTAGATTGCAATTCCTATGCATGTGTAAGAGCCCATTCATAACCAAGGAGATCATCAAGGAAGAATTTTGGATTGGATGTCAGCTCTTTTTTGCTTTTATAAATGTACTATTTTTATTTATTTATTTATCTATTTATTTATTCTAACTCGATTAATATTTTATGGAAGAATGAAAACATATATTGTAACTCATTCAATAGTTTAAGTGTAGAAGAATGAAAACAAAACAAGAGAGTTCATTTATAAGAGACAAAATGAAGATTTATTGATTGCATGTAAGTATTTTTTAGTTTTTGTCTTTTATAAACAAACTCTCTTGTTTTGTGTTCATTCTTCTATACTTAAAATATCAAATGAGTTAGAATATATATATGTTTTCATTTGTTTGGAGTGTGTTATTTTCCAAACTTGTTGCCATAGGAATCACTAAGGTAGCTAGTTCTAGCTCCATCAACCAGCCCCATTCAAAAGGAAACCCAGATTCGTAATTTTGGAAGTATGTTGACATGATACAACAAGTTTTAGGCGGTGGGGAATATGTTTGGGGTTATAGTGTGTTGGATATGAAATGTGTTGATTTTTAAAGATCAGACATGAGAGCAATCAGAAAATGCAACACATGAGACAATGAACAACACAAGATACCCTGGGAAAACCCTCCTAACTCGAGGGGAAAAAACCCAGCAAATATATCTCTCATATATTTCAGAATAATAGCAGAAATCTGCTTACAACTCAAGCCCAACACAAGGCCGAATTTGATACAATGAATAATAGCACCTCTCTTAGATGCACAGATACAAATGAATAAGTTTCTCCTTGAATTCAACCTGCTGCACTGAATATTTGTCTGCTGCTCCAGATGATGAACTTTTGAACAAGTGCGAACTTCTTCTAAGAAAAGCAAATGACATTGAATTAACTTGGTTATCAAGGAGAGATCATCATCTTATATTTATACCAAATAAGGTGACTCTTCAAGAAGGTCGGCCTTTTATTCATATTCACAATAATTAAAGATAAGTCGGCCCAAATTAGCAATGATTAAATATTAATCAATATTTCATAATGAAGCGCCTCTTCATTAATTGATCACCATGTATTGTTAATGACGTGTCTCTTGAACTAATCCAATCGCTATAATATAAATTAAATAGCCTTAGCTATTATTTAATTTATCACATGTAGAAGGAGATCGCTGGAAGAAGACCACGACAGTGCTCTAAACATCAACAAAATGTACAAGCTTATATAGTTGAGTGAAATCTCAATTGTGTGATATTCCTAGAATGGGCAACAAAGCTTGCCTAGGCAAGAAAGGTGCACCCATGCCAACACCTAAAGTGGTGGAATATGTTAGAGAGAAGGAGCAAGAAGAAGAAGCAATTGTCTGTAGAACAAGTCATCCTTTGGCAAGGGAATAGATCTCAAGCAATGAGGCCCCCTACTTCTCCATCTATTCCTAAAGTTGTGGTAGGGAGTCACCCATTTTTTCCCACATCAAAAAGAGACTAATTCATCAAAGATAACGAAGGAACCATTGGAAAAGGAATTTCAAAATAAATCCTACATCATTGTTGAGAACACATTGCAAGACACATTTGTGCAAGTAGTTTGGATTTCAACATTATTCACTCACAATCTTGGCAAGAAATGGTGAGCAAAATTAATGAGACTCCACAAAGTTACAAGGATCCAAGTTATAAAAAGGTGTATAGCACCATCTTGTTTCCAATGGATGTAAAGATGTCAAAAATTGGCTCTTGATTAATGTGATTGTAGTGTCCCCTAAAAGGACAATGTTTTTTAAAGTCATGGATTGTGAGGGGGAGAAAAAGAATGCACACAATTTATTGCTAGCATCCTCATAGGGGCCATTAAGGAAGTGGTGCCTAGTAACATTGTCCAAGTCACAATGGACAACACAAAAAATTGTAGAGAAACTACTTTGTTGGTTGAGGCATTTTATTCACATATCTCTTAAGACACCTTGTGCTATCCACTCACTCAATCCTATGCTACCAAAGATGGGAAACAAAATTACTTGGATCAAACAAGTGTATTCTAAGGCCAAAGAGATTCAAATGTTCATCATCAACCACCACATGTTGTAGAGCATGTTCAAATCAATTTTCAAACTTGGACCTATTGAACGTAAGTGAAACAATACATTTTTATGTTTCATTTCAGTAATTTATTTTTTTTAAATTAAGTATGTCTTCTTTATTTTTATTTTTTTTTATATTACTTTCAAATAGGTTGTTGAGACCCAAATTGCCTCCGACATAATTATCTTGAGATCACTTGAGAAGATGTAGGAGGAATTTTCTAGCATGGTCATCAGCCAATTTTGGTCCTTATAGAGACAATCCAACAATGGGAGGACACAAATACTCAAAAAATGATCCTAGATAACATCTAATGGGATTGTGTCTAATATCTTCTTAGTTTCACTGAGTTCATCTTGTATATAACTCATTTTACTGACATGGATAACTCATGTTTGGGAGAGGTATATAATCGCATTGACTCAATGATTGAGAAAATGAAGTTTGTCATAAATGAGAAAAAGATAGTTCCTAAAGAAACTTTATTCAAACAAGTGCAAACATTTTTTTGCTGAGCAATGGAACAAAATGGCCACCACACTACATCTTCTTACCTTTACATTGACTCCAAAACATTTTAGTAATGAGATCCTTTCTTTGCCAAGGAGGATTGCACTATACAAAGATGTGAAAGTCAATGAAGGTTACAAACTAGCATTTGCTAGACTATCCCTTGATCCTGATTTGGAGAATGTAGTCACAAATGAGTTAAGTTCATTTTGTAACAATGTTCCACGGGGACACGTCCCCCCAATTTCACATCATTTCCGAGATGGGGACGTCCTAAGACACAAAGATTGTGAGGAAATGTCCCCCCACCATGTTGCCACCACTACTAGTAGACATCCCTTAGGGGACTTGTCAATATCCCTTAAACATAGCAAAAACATCCAATGCATCAAACAACTAAGAAAAGCAAACAATCAAGGATTTATTTGAACCCCAATAGTCTAATGGGCCCCACCCACACTCTAAACACTCAAAAAAAAGCTATTAAAAGTAAAATTGCATTGCCTAACATCATTTGGACTAGTCGAATTTGTCAACTTCATTATTATTTCTTTGAAAAATGAAGATATGGTTAGAGAGTGACCTCACTTGGTGTTGGAGTAAACATGGTGATAAAATAATGAAAATGGCATGTACCATGAAGGTCCCCCATCAATTGTTTTCCCCAAATTTAGGCCCTTGGTCCCCGCATCCGTTTGTCCCGAGACTCCATGGAACTATGTTTTGTATGCTCTAATGGTCAAAGTATTTCCACTCTTCGTGACAAGTATAAGAAGGATGCTCACAAATGGTGGTACATCCATGGCCAAACATTCCAACACCTACAACCTCTTGCGATAAAGTTTTATTGTAAATTTTTTATTTTTTATCTTAAACTCTAAATTTGAATTTATTTATTTTTCCAATTTGAAGATTATTTTATAATTTTATCTCTAACTAACTTTGCCCCAATAGGTTGTTAATTCATCTTCATTTGAGTAGAACTAGAATGCATACTCCTCCATCCACTCAATGAAGTGCAACCAATTGCCATCAAAGGAAGCAGAGGAGTTAGTTTGTGTGCATTCAAATTGGTGCCTTCTTCCACACCAACAAAATGACTAAGGAAGGGGCAACCAAACAGTGGGATGTAGAGCCAAAGCATACTAGATTGGATTCTTTTGCTTCCCAACAATCTTCATTTTTTGAGGAGTCAGATAGCCGACATACTTTAGTGGGATTGCCAATGGCACTCTTTTTGGTTCTTCTAATCTACCTATATCATCAAATGTCAATAATGATTATGACAATGATGTTTATGAAGACCATATAATGCAGATTTTATTATTTTAATATTGAGCAATCATTGGCTATCATGACATTCAAGTTTGACAAATTGACATTGAAGTAGTATTTTTTTATTTTTATGGTGGTTTTGTTCATTACATGCATGCTATGTGATTTTGAACTTAATTCCTATTTTTATGCTGTAAACATAAAATGAATCCAACCCCCAAAAAAGAGGTCATACTGGCTTACCTGAACTGGTAGCTTAGAATTAAAACAAGTATAGTCAACTGTCCAGTAGATGATCAATGGAATGCAAAGAAGGGTGAGAAATATAAATGCAGATAGCTCCAGCAATTTGCGGCGAATATATATAAATAAAAACTTTTTTTTTCACTATTGTCCGAATAATAGACCAAAGATCACAACTACCACCAGCACAACACTTACAAAAATGGATTGAATTACCATGTAATGTTCTGCATTCCTCAAATACCTGGCATAAATCTACACAAGACTCAAGCAACAATCTATAGTCCTAAACTAAGAAGTTCAACAAAAACAAATGCTGTTAATAAAGATCTAAGAAATTCCTTTTAGAATGGTAAGGGTGGTCTGTCATGATTCTGTATTCTTTAAACTTCTTGCAGAGAACAACAAGATACTACAAGTAAGCTATATAACCTTTTCAACTTTGGAGATAAGAATTTTATATCTTCCCTCCCTCTTGGTAAACAACAACTAAATTTGTTTAAAAACCCAGTTGTATAAGGGTTTGTATTTCTCTATACAGATATATCAATATGTACATAAACACATACAAGATCTATTCCCTTATTAATCCAATATAAAAGAACATTCAAGGATTGAAATCAGTTGCAAAATATATGGTTCTAGGTAGATATACACCTGAACACATTTCAAATATCCTGCAGTGGCCAAAAGCCGTTGCCTTGCTGCCTCCAAACTCTCAAGAGCTTGCTTCTCCTTCCCATCTTCAGAAAATGCATCCTTTGACACCAGAAACTTTGTCCCTAGATCTACCGCAGCATCAATACTTAACTCATCTGCTGGAGGAATTCCTACAGAAAATAGGTTTTGAAAGCATCCTGAAGTACTGGCAATTCGGATTAATGCAGCAGCCTCAGATCTCATCTTTGAATAGGTCCGAGAAAGCTCAGCATATGGTAAGGAAAGATCACAAGTAGGCATAAAAGAATCACTTCCATCCAGCAAGACTAAAAGTCTTTGCCGAAGGGACTTGACAGCATTGATTGCACAAGCCATTCTTTCATTTGAGGTACATACACCAAGCTCTTTAAACCATGATACAAGAACAATAGATGCAACCTGTCAAGGAGATAAATGCTACTTTTAGTATTTGAGCATTAAAAGATAAAGACAAGAAAGCAGTATTGTATCTATACCAAGCATATTAATAATAACCATCATTGTTGTTTATTGCCAATCACCTGCCGCTGGACGGCAGATAACGATGCTAAATGCTCCAACAATGAATTAACAAGTTTCTGAAACAGTGACTCTGGTAAATTGGCTGCAAGGACCCCCAATGCTGATGCAGTAACGACTCTCATACAAGTCACTGATTGTTCACCATCTGCACCAACATATATCTTTGTGAAATTTAGAGAGATATCTAAACTTTTGTCATGTGTAGGAAGTTCTTTCTCGGCAGTAATAGCAACATGTCCAAGGTTTAGACTTTCTCCTTTGGAAGCTCTCAACTTTGCAGCAGCCTTAAACTGACTCCTCCTTGGAAGAGAGGTGGGTGAAAACATTTTTGATGCATCCAAAAGGCAGCCAGCAGGGGTTGTTGAAAGCTTTAACCATGAAGCAAAATAACAGTCTGCAGCAGCCGCTAGCTCCTCATGTGGACACTGGAGAAATAATAAGGCATTTATATAGCACTAAACATCCAAATAAAATGGTTGATTCAGGAAGCATCATCCAAATAGTCATAGTAACAGAGAGAAGCCAGATTTACCTGAAGCAAAAGACACCAAACCTTCTCTGAACACCGAACAATCGCTTCATTGGATTCCAAAAGCATATTCTGGAATACAATTCTTAATGCATCACCCAGAATAGGAATTGGCCAGAAATTCTGCATTCTACATGTAAGGGAATTCCCTTTACTTCCAGCCTCCAGAAGCCGCTCCTGGATGGAATGGTGCACATTATTGCAAAATAGAAGAAAAGATAAAGAAAAAAAGGTACCACCATAAAGAGCCTATCTTGAGATACAGCTAGATTTCCACTGGAAGAAATAGCTAGCACTATTCCCTCTACCACTCACCAAACTGGAAGTACAGCATTTTACACATTTGACAAAAAGAGATGTGAAGGGAAGGAAAATGATATAAAAAAAAAAACACATTGTTCAAGTCGTTGCAAAGAACTCACTGCTAAAGACATTTTTCTGCCAATTCCTGGTTATCAAGAAGATGCACATCTTAACAAAGCACTAGCAATTAAGCAATGTTAACATTTTTCTCAATGCACTCGATAAATCAAAACAGATCAACAGTATCAGTGGAAGAACTACCAAAGTTCGTATTGCAGCATGACGAACTGATGAAATGCTGTGCCTCATAAATGGCCATAAGCGAGGAGCTAAACTTGATAGCAAGTATGGATTGTCATCAGCCATTGTGCTATCTGCATGGTCATCAACCCCAACTGCTTCATTCAAATCAAAGATCTGTCTCTGCACTGGAAGCAAGGCTTCCAATGTTTTTGGCACCACTTCCGGCTGAGAATAGAGCTCTGCCAGTAAATGCATAACACTGCAAAAAGCATATAATGCAACAGAGACAACAATTTTAGATGATTCTTAAAGAACATGCAAACAAAATATCGAAAACATTCTAACCAGTATATTTCTATAATCTGCAGACAAAAAAAGAGGTCAAATGGCACCAGGCAGGAATGAACCTTTATAAGATGCATTTCTAATCATCCCAATCAAGCATATAAATCTCCTTTAACTAAATTTTAGTTTTATCAAAAACTAAAAACATGCAAGTGAAAAAAGAAGACATGAATCCTCATGCATATAAAAACAACAAAGGAAAGTGTGAAGAAGGGTGCAGAAGCTGCATTACTTCGCACTGTCTTCTCTTGTTTAACCTCCCACCCTTCACATTAGTTTATCATTCACCTTAAAATAAGTAGAAGTTAGCTCTGGATCAGCCATACCTGCTAGTGGAGGGGCTTAGATCATCCAGATCAAGAAGAATATCCCATAGCTTCATAAGAATTCTATTAACCATCTGGCCAGCAAAGGAAACAACAGCTGATGCAGCAGGTGTCAAGGCCTCAGCTGCAACTGCTCTTACATCATCATCTCGATCTTCCAAGCCAACATCAATTGCAGGAAGAACACGAGAAAGCAATTCTTGAAGCATTTCCTGTAGACAAATACACAAAATTTTGAAAACCTCTGGACATCACAGTATGAATAACCACAGAAGGAAAACTACACAATGAGAACCCAAAGGACATCGTTTGGACTCAAGAAAACACCATTTCATAGAATACTCCATTTCAGAGCCCATTCAAAATATTATGACAGGTGTTATAATCAGCACAAATAATACTTCACAGTAAAAAATATTAAACATGAGTACAAATACCATGAAAAATGGTAAATGACAAGCTACAACAAATTATAATTGTGAAACCCAGACTAAAACAGGTCATATATGAAATTACACATTAATGAAGTCAGGCAAGACTGTATGTGAAACACCAAAAACCATCTTGCTTTTTGGTATAGTACCCCTATATGTAAAATCAGCTTCAATTAGGTTAATCTCCTAGCTTACAAATAAATTGGACAACAAAGTTTATTTACAAGTTATCTATTTCTGCAAAAGGAAAGTATTATAATATGGTTTAAATCTTAGCTCATAGGGTTCTTTTAATCCTAGTACTTTTCTAGTGTAATTGGATATATTCACTTGCTGTGGTCACACATGGACATTAATATAGCATCTTTCTCCTTTTACTACATTGTTGGGGACATAGATGCAAAACTCGCGAAAAACTCGGCGAGTTGCAAATGAGTTTTTTTGCACACTGAGTTTTTGCGGTATTTACTTGCCAACAAAAACTCGCCATTTTTTGAAAAAAAACTCGCCTGATCAGAACAAAATCCCACAGCAGCCAGAAAAAGGTCATTTCAACTTTTTTTTTTCACTCTTTCATTTGCTCTGCTTCAAGAAAAACACTAAAATGATGTGTTCTATGAAGGTTTGTGTGGCTTTGATGGTCTTAACTTGGGTTTTATTGTTAATGCAAAATGATGTACACCATGAAGATTTGTGTGGGTTTGGAGGTCATAATTTGGGCTTGGTGGCAGGGGCCCTGGGACCCCGCGAGGGCACTGCCCCTCAACCCTGATGGGGGCATTGCCCCTCGACCCCATTGGGGGCATTGCCCTCAAACTCCCATTGAATTCGTTTGATTTTCTAGGTACTCTCCACTATTTACTTCCAGTTTTACAAAAACAATTTGCTATTTTCATTTTGTTTCAGACTATCAATATCAGCACATTGAGCATTCTGCATGAGGATGCCATTTTGTATCTAATTTTCTTTCAAATCAATCAAATACAACTAGACTCAGCTTGTTTCTTCTATGTACTCATTTATTGACTCATTGGATGCATCTTATCATTGAATTTTGCAAAAAAAATCCATTTTTAATGAAGTTTATGCAATTTTTTAAGTTGCTGAAATTTTTGCCGAGTCGCGTTTTTCGGGCTTGCCGAGTTTTTGCAATTGGCGAGTTTTTCAACTATGGTTGGGGATAATTGTCTCTTGAGAATAAGGAAGGGTTGATTGGTTAGGGAGAAGGGTTGGTAAAGGTATGTGTAGCGGGAGATAAGTGTACACACATTTGAACGTGTACCAAGCATATAATTTAACAATATAGATATATTTTAACAATGGAAGGCACATGTCATAATTTTATTTGGCCCAAGTAGAGAGGCAGATTCTAGATATTTCAAATAATTATTGTTTGGGAATACAAATATGGATGCTTCCACTCTAGAGAAATATATAAGACCAAGATCACGAGGTTAGCGTTTGTGTTAAATTTGGAACAAGTTTGTCACCTAATAAAAATTGGGATATTCTTGTGATTAAGTTCAAAAGAATATAAATATGAAATTTTTATTATTTATATATTTTAAAAATATGACAAATTGTACTATTAAAAAGACATTTAAACTATTGACGATCATGTTATCTAAGATTCTAAACAATAAAATAAATTAAAAACAATCTACAAAAGTTGATATTTATAATTATCCATTCATATTTTATATTTTTTTTAGAACATTCAACATTCATATTTATAATCAAAATTTAAAATAAAATCTTATAAAATTTTAAAATATATATTACTACTACTTCACAATTATAATTTTAATTTTTACAAAACAGGACAACAGCGACACTGCTGTAGGTCTGCACAGGATGAGAAGACGGAAGATGAACTGGGCAGCAAACAAAAAAATCCCTAAAATTTTTGCTGTCAATGTTCTTAAAAGATGAAGCACCTCTAGCAATCGCCAGTACAGATGAATTTAATGGGTGATTTTAAATGCTTTTTTAGACTGAAATTAAATTTGCTAAATTTTAAATTTCTTCCATAATAATTGGTAAATTTTGTGACACTGTATAAGACAATTTTTGATGTACTGGCTAAAGGAAGGATTCAAATTGGTAGAAGAAACAAAAGAAATTCTATTAATGTCCATGAACAACCAAGTTGGTAAATGGGCCTCAAAAGTACACCTCCATTGTTAGATGATCTGATCCATACAAAACACCCCTTCCAGATTCTCTGCTTTAGTCTTATTGTCTTCTTGATTTTAGTATTAGATTCTTTGTCTAGAACACTCCCCTCTGATAGAGAGGGTGATACCGTGTGTTTGTGGTCCTCAGTTGCATGATGATCCGAGAAATTGTTGATATTGATATATGTGATAAAATATGTTTAAAAGTTATTTGTTCTTCCCTTTTCTATCACTCTGGATAATGTTGATGTTGTAACTTCGGGCTACATACTTCCACCTTGAACAATAAATTCATATAGCCTAACGGCTATTCATTTATTGCATTGATTAAAGTGAAGAGGCGCTTCACTTGACAACTTATTATATTTCATTTGGGCCAACTTCCTTCTTGTGGCCGACCTATTTAATTATTGATATTTTCTAAGGAGGCCGACCTCCATGAAGAGACACAATGTTTTGAATAAATATAAGGTGATGATCTCTCATTTGATCATCAAGTTCATTCATTCATTCGCACTCCTTGAAGAAGTTCGCACTTGAGCAGCAGATCATTATTTTGAGTAGCAGATCATCATCTTGAGCAGCAGATCTTCACATTGTTGCAGCGAATATATTTCAAGGAGAAATATATTCATTTTGTATCTTCGCATCTAGGAGAGGTGCTATTGTTCATTGTATCGAATTCGGCCTTGTGTTGGGCCTGAGTTATAAGCAGATTTCTGCTCTTATTCCTGAATATATAAGTGATATATTTGCTGGGTTTTTCTCCCTCGAGTAGGAGGGTTTTCCCAAGGTATCTTGTGGTGTTCATTGCCTTATGTATTGCATTTTTTGATTGATTTCATTTCTGATCCTAAAATTAACATGGTATCAAAGCGGGTCTAAGAAAAGATCTGATCAGAAATTGATTGCAGTGAGAGTTATGAAGTCGGCATAGTGCAGAGGCCTCATTGTCGACATTGGAAACTTAGATTGAAGTTATGCACATTTTGGGACAATAGACTAAGAGTCTACAACGACATCGCCATCAGTCATAGGTGACGCCTTCATTAGTAGCAGATCAAGCAAGGAGATCAGGTGCGGAAGACACCAAACCACAAGCGCATATTGGACCTAATCGCGGCACCCTCAGTGTGCTCCTATTCTAGCAAAGGGATATCCAGTGGCAACCCGATACTACTGCAAGGGACAGGAACAGACGAGAGTCTCCAGCGACAATCAGAGGATCACAAAACATCACTGGAACTCTTCACGGTAGACCGGGCATCAATATACACAGACGAGTCGCTTGATAGCCATGAAGCGGGTTTGCCTTCATTGATTGACGTCATTGTATAATCGGGTGGAACTCAAGAATACACACTGGTCCAATTGCTTCCTGGGTCTATCAATCTATGGAATGTGATTGTAACAAGAACTCCACGTTCTTCGATTTATTCAATTTTTGTATGATTGTCTGGAACGACTTGCAAGTCAATACACTTTGGGTTTGACTATTAGACTTACAAATTCTTTGTATCGGTGCGCATTAGTCATTGTCTGAATCTATATTTTTGAAGTTGCAGAAGTTGATATCCAAGATCTTTGTTTCCATAGTTTCAATGCTAATCTAGTCAGATCTTATCATTGAAATATTACAGTATTTATAATCTCCAGTTAGTATTTTTCTGTGAAGACAATTCAAGCTTCTCACACAATACAATGATGGCAGGGCAACAATCTGAGGAAAGTTTAAAGAGTTTGAATGAGAAGCTGTTTCAGACACTTGTTGCCAAAGATTAGTTGAACATCTTGACAAAGAAGTCGCAATCAATACTTAGAGCAGAAGTATAGATACATATGTATGGTGAGGACTTAGTGAAGGATGCTTAAGAGAATAAAGATCTTCTTTTGGTATTCAGTTGCAATCGAAGTCAAGAGTTCGCATTGAGAGCAACAGCGATCGACGCCACTGAAAAGGGCGGAGAGAGCAGATATTGTGATTGTTGATATCGATCCCTCAATTTTTGTGTACAGGATTTTGATTTCAATGAGATAAGTATTTCATGGTTGAATAATGTTCATGAATCTTTATGTAGTTATTAATTCATGCTATAACATTGAGATAGTAAATCATGTATGCTTCTAGCATTGGTATTTCTCTTCAAAATAGTTGAGTTCTATGAACTATTAGTAATCTCTCCTTAATGTGCATTAGGACAGACCAAGAAGCGTAAGAGATTGCTTTCAAGAAAAGAAGAGCTTGATGCATCTTGTAGGCTAAAGAATGGAGACACAACTTGCAGCCATAAGACTGAGTTGGTGGCTAAAGACATCTCTCGAAGAGGAAGAACCTATTCAGGTTGTCATTGTGATTAGTTTCTTCGAAGAGGAAGAATTAACCTTCAGAGATTGCAGTGTTGCAAGGCCAGATCCTAAATCCTTGAAGAACCTCTTCAGCAGTTGAGATCACAATTGCTCAAGACAGCCAACCTGGATTTAACATTAGTAGCTCCGCAAACCTATTCAAATAGAGTGATCTGGGATGAGGTTGAAGAGGACAGCCCTGAATCTCTATAGAGGTGTGCGCTGGAAACCAATTCTCTAAAGCAAGCATAGCAGTCAATCTTGGACAAGGAGGTCAGAAGGTTGATGCAAGTACTTGGAGATTCAAAGGGAGTCTACTGAACCAAAAAAAGATGGTGATTCAGTTGAGCCTTTGGAACCTACCGATGGGCCTACCGACATTGTTATTGGTCGAAAGAGACCTCTATGGGCTAGGCAAACAACGCAGGAAGCAAAAAAGTTTGCAGCCCCTCGAGGAACATTTAGAGAAAGCAAAAGATCTTAGAAGTTTTCAAGCTATGTTGCATTGATGAGTCAAATGATTGAATCTGAGCCTTCCAGTGTTGAGGAAGATTCAAGTCAGCAAGTATGAAGAGATGTTATGGGACATTAAGAATATCAATCTATCCTCAAGAACGATGTTTGGGACATTGTACCTAGTCTAGAAGGCAAATCTGTTGTATCTTCTAAGTGGCTTTTCAAGATCAAGCATGCGGCTGATGGAAACATTGAGAAGTACAAGGCTAGATTTGTGGCTAGAGGATTCTCTCAGAAAGAGGGAATAGACTATGAGGAAACCTTTACTCCAACTGCTCGTTATACCTCCTTCAGGACCATCATTGCCATTGCAGCAGCTAAAGGATGGAAGTTACACCAAAGGGACGTGAAGATAGCATTCCTTAATGGTGTAATTGAAGAAGAAGTATACATTGAGCAACCTGATGACTTTGAGGTTCATGGGAAGGAGTCTCATGTTTGCAGATTAAAGAAGGCTTTGTATGGCCTTAAGCAGGCTCCTCATGCTTAGTATGAGAGGATTGTTCGATACTTGCTAAGCTTAGGCTTCTCCAAGAATGATGTTGATTCAAACCTGTATTTCAAGGTAATTAATGGTGAGGCCTTGATCTTGGTTCTATATGTTGATGATCTATTTCTTACTGGAAAAGAACATCTCATTATCAAATGCTAGAAGGAGTTAGCTTCTGAATTTGAGATGAAGGATCTTAGATAAATGCATTACTTCCTTGGTTTAGAAGTATGGCAGAGGCCTAATGAGATCATTCTAAGTCAAGGGAAGTATACAATAGACATCTTGAAGAGATTTGGTATGATGGATTGCAAATCCATATCTACACCTATGGAAACCAATTTTCAGAAGTTAAAAGAGGCTACAGGTAGTTCAGATCTGGTGGATCCTACTATGTCCAAGCAATTGATTGGATCATTGATGCATCTAGTCAACACTAGACCAAATATTTGCTATGCAGTGAGTGCACTTAGTCAGTTCATGTGTGAACCAAGGCAAATACACCTAGTTGTAGCAAAGCATATCCTAAGATACTTGCGTGGCACAGTTGGGTATGGCTTGAGATATTCTTCTGGTGTGGATTTGAAGCTGCATGGTTATACTAATTTTGATTGGGCAAGATGTGTTGCTGATCGGAAGAGCACCTCTGGATGTTGTTTCAGGTTGGGGTCTGCGATGATCTCCTGGTGTAGCAGGAAGCAATCTTCAGTGGCACTGAGCACCGCAGAGGCCGAGTACATTGCAACGTGTGTAGGTAGCTCGAGAAGCAGTGTGACTTCGGAAGCTCCTTGCAGGATTGTTTGGACAATCATTGGAGCCGACTATCATTCATTGGGATAATCAAAGTCGTGTGAAGCTTTTTGTCAATCCAGTGTTTCATGACAGAACCAAACATGTTGAGATCAAATACCACTATATCAGAGATATGGTATTGAGGAAAGCAATCCAGTTGAGATAAATTAGCACTGATGAGCAGACGGCCGACATTCTCACCAAGCCTCTCTCTAGAGTAAAGTTTGTGTACTTCTGAGACAAGCTTGGTATTGTGGGGAATGAAGCCCTACCTGAGAGGGAGACTCAGCTTCAGTGATCTTCTGTGATTTGATTTAATGCATTTCTCTCTATGAGAGAGAGATTTGAGGTGCAAGCCCTTGAAAAACGCATCTTTCTTTGTAAGAGAAATTTGAGGTGAAAGTCCTTGTTTCCACCCTCTGGGAGTAGCCATGGTGGATGTCATGTTGAGTGACTCCATAACATCACGTGAGAGAGTCCGTGATGATTTTCTTGTACTTGTGTTTATTCACCCTTTGGGAGTATCCATGGTGAACGTCATGTTGAGATGACGACATCACGTTGAGTGATTCCATGATGGGCACTTGTGCACATATGCTTTACCATACATGGGAGTAGCCATGATGGTTGATATCACGATTGAGTGAATCCGCGATGAGCTCCTACCACATATGGGTGTAGCCATTGTGGGTGTCATGTTGAGAGATTCATGACGTTGTGTATCGGAAGTATTCCTCCCTAGCTAAGAGGGAGTGTTGATGCTGTAGCTTCGGGCTACATACTTCCGCCTTGAACAATAAATTCATATAGCCTAACGGCTATTCATTTATTGCATTGATTAAAGTGAAGAGGTGCTTCACTTGACAACTTATTATATTTCATTTGGGCCGACTTCCTTCTTGTGGCCGACCTATTTAATTATTGATATTTTCTAAGGAGGCCGACCTACATGAAGAGACACAATGTTTTGTATAAATATAAGGTGATGATCTCTCATTTGATCATCAAGTTCATTCATTCATTCGCACTCCTTGAAGAAGTTCGCACTTGAGCAGCAGATCATTATTTTGAGCAGCAGATCATCATCTTGAGCAGCAGATCTTCACATATTTGCAACGAATATATTTCAAGGAGAAATATATTCATTTTGTATCTTCGCATCTAGGAGAGGTGCTATTGTTCATTGTATCAAATTCGGCCTTGTGTTGGACCTGAGTTGTAAGCAGATTTCTGCTCTTATTCCTCAATATATAAGTGATATATTTGCTGGGTTTTTCTCCCTCAAGTAGGAGGGTTTTCCTAGGGTATCTTGTGGTGTTCATTGCCTCATGTGTTGCATTTTCTGATTGCTTTCATTTCTTATCCTAAAACTAACAGATAACGGATACCAACTCTACTAAACACAAGAGATGCCCGATAGTTTTGACCAACTGTTGTTTATAGCACAGAAAGCCCTGAGAAATCTTTCAGGCTAAAAAGAGCCACATATGTCATGAAAGGATCTGATCCATCATTCACCATAGCAAAGACCATATAAACCCAACCCTTGCAGATGAGATCTTTCTCTGATTTACTTTTTCTGTCTTTCCAATGTTTGTATTAGATTCTTTGTCGAGTTCACTCCCCTCTGCCAGAGAGGGTGATACCATATTCTTCTGATCTTTCAATTGTAAATATATGCTAAAATATGTTTACTAAGCTTGTTCTTTCCTTTTCTGCCATTCTGCACGAGTACCAGCTTTGCCAAACCCGAGGGATGCCCAACAATTTTGGGCCAGGCCCATAGCAGAAAAAGTCGTTTGGGGAAAAAATCGGCAAACCAAAAGTATTAAGGTTTTTTGAAAAAATCAGGAAAAAAATTTGACCTAACAAAAAACATAAAGAATTGTAGAAAAAGAGACATAAACTACTTTATTTTTAAATTTAAGGGCATTTCCATGGAATAGAGATATAGAGAACAAATAAAATAGAGAGTTTAACACATGAATTGTAAAAAATAGGATTTTGTTGTTTATATTCATATCACTGATTACATTGCATTGCACAAAGCATACTTCATGGTGCATAAATAATAACTAGATGATTATAGTTGATAAAATTTCAATTACTATATACTTTGTACAAAGTCAACCTATAAACTAAGTACAAAGTTCCAAAAAATCAAACGTAGTCAATGACTCTTACTAATACAAATAGAGCTATGCTAGAGGGTTGTAGGTCTTGATGATGAAGCTCCTGGTACAAAGATTCTCCTAAGTCGTTCAACCTCATGATATCCAAGTTGGTCTCTAGGATCTCAAAATCGTTAGGCTCAAGAAGGTCATTAAAAAGACAATTTTTCTTTGCTGAATAGGTATAAAATTACAAAATAGGAATTAATTGGTTCATATTTGTGATTTAACAGTACTTGCAATTTCTAGAACAATGTCAAAGAGAACTATATGAAGAGTGTGAAAGGGAAATTATATGACAAATCAAGCAATTGCAAAGTTCAACTTGATAGGTTTTGAATCAAATAGCTCAAGATAGAGTAATAGAAAATTATTTTGAAATAAAATCTTAAATCTCAAAAGACCATAAATGATATTGAAATGTTCTCATTGATTACTATTTTAGCAGATTTGTAAAAGAGCAAAGGGAGTGTTAAATATTTTTCCATCAGATAATAAAGACCTGCTAGTACAAAAGAATAGTGCAACTATTTGAGTCACAATTTTAGCTATTATTATTTAAGTAAAATTCCCTTGATTTTGCATATAAGTGGATAATGGAGTTAAAAACATTGATGGAGTTTGAGTTGAGAATTTGAGAGATTATAGGTACAAGTTTCAATGGAAAATCAAAGCACGAGGAACATTCCCGTTCAATGGGATAGTTGTCGCTGAAATCTATTTGGATCGTTAAAGAGAAAATATATGAGGCCTGCTTCAGGAGGGTTTAAGATAAGCCCACAAGACTAAGGCATGACTTCTCTGAAGACATGTATTAGTTTGCCCGATACCTATTTAACATGAATGGAATGCTACACTATATATGTCTAAAGCATTCATGCAATGGTATTGTACTCCTTGCAAGCCTTTTGAACCTCCATGTATATGACGATCCTGAATAGAATGTAGTTCCCGAACAAGTGCAAGGCATGATTTAAGTAGTGAGTTTTACCAATTAACAAAGCATTAAGCTTGTAGAATATATAGGAAATTTAAATATAACCAAAACAATCCTTCATTTTGATATTAAATACTACTATAGTTTTTTTTTTCAACACTACAAGCTGATTTTTATCTTTATGATAGGAACCATTTTGCTTCCAGTTCCACAATGTCTATATACTATATGTATATACTTATGCTTCCCACTTAATTATACAATTGTCACTACCCTACCCACCTATCATTAAAACTTGATGGCCAATGCCAAATTGAAGCTCCAAATTATCACACTTTGTTAACATCTGAAAAGGAAATTTGTCCCAACCTAACCTTGATAATCTAAACAACCACCTTGGTATTATTGTTGACAAGTGAAATGTTAAACTTCTTTTGAATAGTCATGATCACAAGAATTCAAAGAAAACAAACCTCTTTAGGTTGAGGCTAAGCCAATAGAGTTTCGTTTCAGTTTAGTTTGGCTTTCTATATTTACTTTTGGCAGATACTTTTATAAGGTTCAGATATGTTAAAAAAATAAGATAGAAGCCTTACTTAGTATTTATGATATTGTCTACTATTTCCCACTAAATTGTGTTTGTGGATTTATATACATGGAAAGCATTAATACGAATCTAAGGCAAATGAGAGTAGTGTGGATATAGAGAAAAAAGCAACACATCTCTTAACCATTCCATGTTAATGTCCTTAACATCAAACATAGAAGCATACGAAACAGTGTGTCTCTATTTTGAAGTCCTTAACATCAAACGTAGAAGCATACCAAAGAACCGTGTCTCTATTTTAGTGTCCTTAACATCTATTAGAAATATATGTCCATTCAAGGTTGCCTACCCTATGATTTGCCTCAACAACTTGATAAAATCTATTGAATCTTTGATGGTGAACCACGTCCCAACAGCCAATGCTCAATTTTGTGCTAAAAATCAATGAAAACCCCAATTAAATAGTGATTTCACACGGTTATGGTTTTGCGACGGGTTGGTTGGGCAATTTTTTCGCAATTTTTACGCAATTTAAACCCTTAAAAATCATTGAACATTGTTGAAAATCACGGCTGATTAAATCAGGATTTCTAGGGGAAAAAATTGTTGAGGCCAAAGATATTTTAAAAATCGAGACTTGCGATTTTTTGAAGATTTATGCTTCTATGACTTTTGGCCAACTGTTGTTTGCACTAAAAGCACTAAGAAAACTTTCTACCCAAGGAGCTAAATATAGAAGAATGTAAGAATTCAATTAGTTTACACATCCAATTACAAGTGTAATGTCCCTTTTAATTAATTCGTCTTATATGGGCCCACTCCTTTATTTATCAATGGGCTGGATTAAAAAAAAATTAATAATGGTCTTTGGTTTGGGAAAATAGGCCTGATCTTAATTAAAATTATATAATAATAAAATAATAGTATATGAAGATGTAACTCTTTATGGAGTGTTCTACCCGCCAAGACACTTGGCAAGTTCGTCATGACAGATTCTATGACAGGGTTATAGCAGATTCTGTGACAGGAGTTACAAGTTGGCATTCATGACAAAGTTGGGGCTAGTTTGAGGAGGGAATCTTATTAATTTATTAATTGCTATTTTGAAGGGGGGGAATTAGCCATTGGTATTTTCGCACCCAAATCGGTCCTCCTGCTTGCTATATATTAAGGAGCTTGGTTGCCCTTTGGCAGTACTGTCATTTTTCATGTATCTTTGTCATAGCTTGAGCCTTGTGTTCAACTATCAATTCAAATATGAAAACCCTTGGGTCTAGAGATTGGAGGACGAAACCCCTTTGGTTTTCTAAGGGCAATCTCATCCGGAGGTTGTATTTGTGTTGAATGCTTTTATTTTGTTTCCAACAAGTATTTGTATTTGGAGCAACAACATACTTTGATAGCAGATTTGATTCACATTTGTATGTTGTATATTTGAATTTTGAAGTATTACAATATATATGAGTTATAAATTCAACTCCAGCATATTCATGAAGATTTCTATTGCTCATGCAACCCATTGCCATATCTTCCATTTATTGTTATTTGATAAAATAAAATATATAAAATCATTATTCAACCACCATATCCTCTCACCTTGCCTTCACAGGATCTTGGTGACTAGAAGGTGCTGAATAATAATATTTACTCACCATATTCTCTCCTCGCCTTCACAAGATCTTGGTGATTAAAAAGTGGTAAATATTTTATATTAAAATATATTGAGGTCATTACAACAAAATCAAATATACAAACATTTTTCTTCTTAGTATTCTTTCAAAAAATAATGGGCAGCAAAGAATTTCCATGTCCTTCATTATCTGCATTGGCTGAGAAGAGATTCCCACGTGTAGATGAGTCATTAGCTCATATCTTACACAAAGCGCCAAGATAGCAAAGGAGTAAATATTTTCCCTCTTCAGAAATACATGCACAAACATGCCGGCATATGTATTATGTTGGGCATTCAGCATGTTTGTGGAGGCTATGTTGTATGACTCAACAGGACATGCCACTTTAAAAAGGTGATTGAAAAGTTGAATCTGCTACTTTGTAACTATCAGACCAAACACCATCCATCCCATATACATTCAAATATTAACTATATTTAAGCATCAATAATGCTTTAGACAGTTGAATTACAATTTGCCTTTAAGGTTATAGATCAGCTGTCTTTCATGAGCATTGTCTCATCCAACAAAAGAAAAGATTTAAAATAAGCCATGCAATGATTAGTGATACACCTTGTCCCATCACCATGTCATAAACCAAAAAATATTTCTCTTTATGCCATCATGAACACCAGCAGACAGATGATCCTTCCCATTTAAAATGCTCCCGTCTTGATTCTTTTTCCAAGGAGAACAATGTAAAAAAAAGAACAAAAAAAATCTCCTTACCTGGCGAATTGCAACCAAATATTTGATACCCAAGAGGCTCCCATGCCGAACTTCCCATTCTTGACGATGCTGGAACAAGAATCAACAAATATCCTTTCATTCAATTTACTTCACCTAAAATTTGGCTTTGCTAGATGCTGGACAGCACAATAAGTATAAACAACTCAAAAAAGTCATTCAAATAATGTAACCTGCATTTGAAGAAGAGTACTCAAGGTCTCATAGACCATGGAAGGATGCATATGCTTAAGCACAGCACCAAGAGCCTGGGCACAAGTCTCTCGTACAGGAGCCACAACCTGATCCGCAACATAATCTCCAAAACTGGAAAGTTAAACAAACAGAAGATCAACAATATGTTCCATGTGAGAATCTATGTACAATAAAAACTATTAGACAATAAACTAAGTAAACAAACAGAAGCAATATAAGATATGCCTTACCATGAATGAGTGTAATTGTAAAAAGCATTAGGCCACTAAAGAATTAGAGAAGTGAACAAAACAATATAGAAAAAACCAACATTGACCTACCGGTCCAAAGATAATACACAAAGAAATCGAATGGCACAGTCCTGAAGAAATTCCCAATTTTTAGCTGATACATGCTGTGCTAATCTTAGCATCTTCAGTGCCCTGCTGTCTTCAGGTAATTTTGATATAAATCCCGAATCTATATGCATATTCTGATGTTTCTGAGGAGAAATTTCTTCCCTTTCAGAGGCAGATGCAGGTCCTACATCTTCATTTAAATCTAACTCTGGCTTAGCAGAAACCAAGCTTATTTCACAATGAGTATCAGCAGTGTTGGAATTCCACATGCCATTTTCATGTTTCACAAGTATCCCAGGTTTCAGTTCCTTCTCGGGATCATTCTCTTTCAAAAATTCAGCTGAGTGATCTTCAATTTTTATTTTTTTTGCCTCTGACATGTAATCATCTAAATTTAAACCAACATTCAAATCAATTTCAATATCCCTCTCCCTTTTTAGGGGATTGCTCTTCTTGCCCTCTTCCAGGTCAGTATACCAGGCACCTTTCGTGTTTAAATCAGGCAAGAACACTCCAGCAGATGCTGCTTGGTAACTTAGGATTTCTCTCAAAGCCATAATGCTTCCATGACGTATCTCCCAAACTGAGAAAGAACATAACACCACAGGAGCATGGTAGACAAGTTTTTAATATTTATAAGATGATCAAACCACTTGTAACCCACAAATATCAACCAGTAGATCAAAGAACAAGTACTTACTTACCGGGATCAAAAATATCATGAAAGAGCTGCTCTACAAAGTACATAAATGGCCATCTCCCATCGCCAACTTGTTCCAAACAGTCTTCATCAACTGTTGTCTCTGTTAAAATCTTTAAATAAGGAAATAAATTATATTACTTGCCAAACATGACCAAAGTAGGTAAATGAATTTCAAAGTACAACTAAATTTGGTTGGTGGAAAAAAAATTCTAATTTCATCAGAAGATATGATAAAATTAAAAAACATTCAATAAGAAAATAGCTGCATTCAATATACCTTGCTACATTTCTGTGGCTGGTCCACAGCTACAGATTTTGTGGTGACTTTGTTCTTTGAAACTGCTTCCTCAAGATTGTCATCATCACACCAACCTTTCGAATGGTCTTTAACATTAACCTTGGCTTTACGTTTCAGTGAATTGCGTTCCCTTGCACTTAGTGGTCTATGACGAATTCCTTGACCCATGTTTGTAACGAGTTTTTGAATTTGCTGGCCACTGGATTGAGATGTGCAGTATATATGCTGTGATCCATTTCCCTGGTTTGGCACCTTATGCATCACAAGATCCTCATCCCGTATCATATCATTAACATCCATATAGCCATACATATCTAATCCTACATCACAAAAGTAAGAACAACCATTAACACCTAAGCTAGGTCTTTTCCCATTCTCCTTGTATATCCATCTTATATGTACATTTTGTGATGAGCAGACATTTTGCACAAATATCTATTGACACCATAATGTATCAAATACAATCATATTTCCATACTAAGGCATAAGCATGAGAGTGATATTATATCACAAGATATGATGATGTAACATCATCTTTTTAAGCTGTCAAATGATACAAAAAGAGTTTAGATTGCATTTGGAAATTCTTAAGGCAATGGGTGCAAGTTGCAACATATGGCAAGGCCAAAAAATTCATGTGATTTGCATTCAAATATCAAAACACAAAGATTGGTGTGGCAAAAATAAAGGAAATGAGTCCGAAAATGAGTAGAGATTTATAAGAATTTAAGTTGCAAGTTTCAACATCATCTCTTGAAATTATGTTCTTGATGATCTGAGCTGAGAAAATTATCTTAGGAAGCCTGATTTTTGTAAACACAAAGATTGGTGTGGCAAAAATAAAGGAAATGAGTCCGAAAATGAGTAGAGATTTATAAGAATTTAAGTTGCAAGTTTCAACATCATCTCTTGAAATTATGTTCTTGATGATCTGAGCTGAGAAAATTGTCTTAGGAAGCCTCATTTTTGTATAGTTTTGGCTGGAATCTAGGGAAAAACTCGGAGTGACTGGTGTGTTCTGGGTTAAAACAAAAAGCAGTGAGTACAGTAATTTTGGTGCAGACCATGAAGAAGAGAAGAGCATGGAAATTGAATCCCATCCCTTTAGCTTGTGGGCATAGAACAAACAAAGGATCCATGGTTCCAGCATCAAGGTTGCAATCAATATAGCTGGATGATTCATTTACACCATTCGCTCATAGGGACTTTACAAATGAGGATTTTAGGAAGGAAGAGAAGCCACAAAAATGTTTATATTTTCAACCAAAGGTCAATGCTTGTTATAAAGTACCAGTGGTTGATGATTTCCCTCTAAAGCTGGAACAGTAGGCTGTTCTACCAGTGTGTTCCCTGTTTGGTCCTTGCCCAAGTTCTTCATGCCATTGCTATTTCTAAGGATCACATCTCTGCATTCAGTTGATTGAGGAGGAAATCAACCTGTTCGAGGAATGGAGTTTGGCAGATCATGAAGATGTTCTGATTCCACTCCAATTCAGGCCCACATTTCAGAAAGTCAGCCACTTGTATTTGATCATCTACTATCATTTGCCACCATAGTGGTTCCAAGATATGATGGGAGCTTAATAAAAACACATTCCAGTGTCCTCTCAAAACTCATTATATAATTCCAGATGACTAAGCCACCAAAGAATCCATAAAAGGCAGTGGAGTGTTAAGCTGATTCAGATTCAGTTACTTTGTCTTCATGATTTTGCCCAGTGGGAGCAAGTCATCCTTCAATAATTACCATGCCAATGTCATATTAAACCTATGTTGAATACATCTAGTTTTTCTTTCTATAGGCCTTCTGCAGCCTTGAGTATAGTTGCTTTACTCCAAGATGCACAATAGAATTTGAATTATGTATAAATCCCACACAACAAAAAGTTCCTTCTCCAGCTTTTTGTTAGAGGCCAAGCGACTTAGTAGATAAAGATGCATAGCCAACAAAACTATCTCTATGAGATCGATACAGCCTTCCTATGTGAAACATTTACAAGTTCAGTGATGTAACTTTTCACACAGCTTGGAAACCAATTTGTCCCAAACTGAAGAGCCTCAAAGTTGGTTGTTTAAGCCTTTAAGGGATAGTGCAAGTGTGGTGTCACCAGGTGTGCCTATTTGAATCCTACAATGTTCAAGATCAAGCATAGTCCGCATGTGTTGTGAGGAGGTGTGCCCATTTTGAATTCTACAATTCAAGATAGCCCCCTTCCATTGTGGTGGTGTGTTAAAAAAGAACACTGAGGAATTTTTTGAGTGGATCCTGTCCAAATGCCAATTGGAAGAGTGACAACACCTTCGTAAAGTAAGAATCACCCTCAGAATCAAGGTGGAGAGAAAATACGTGGCATCAGCAAATTGGAAACGTGTGTCTCTATCCTCACCATTTACTACCAAAATGCATGTAGTTGATTTGAGCCTTTGCCATCTGAAATTTAGCAATTCAGTCCCACACCTGATGATAAAGAAGTATGTAGAAAGTGGATCACCCTGCCTAAGATCCCAGAAGAATGGTTAAATCTCTACACAACAAGGTGGGTAGTTAAAGAATAAGTCTAACCAACAGGGTGGGTGGTTAAAGAATTGAGACAAACCAAATGGGAGGGTAGTTAAAGAATGAGCCTATCCAATTTGTTATGTGTAAGGTGATACAGAACCATTGAAAATTTGAGATCCAAGGTTCTAAACAATGTTTTCCGGACTTAAAAACATTCAATGTCAACATTGAACTCACAAAAGTCGGCAATGTGTCACAAATTACAATGGATGTGACCAGGTACTTGATTGTGGATATTACAATTATCCAAATTTTGGATTATTACCACATAAGCTTTGTGTAAAAATGCCATGAAGTGAAAGAGTTTTTTGTGTTCAAAGCATGAAGCAAAGTGAGCAATGTGCCAAATAGATGTGCCTTTGTACATGATGATAGAGATTATAGTGATAGAAATTTTGAATTGAGACAAACCAAATGGGAGGGTAGTTAAAGAATGAGTCTATCCAATTTGTTATGTGTAAGGTGATACAGAACCATTGAAAATTTGAGATCCAAGGTTCTAAACAATGTTTTCCGGACTTAAAAACATTCAATGTCAACATTGAACTCACAAAAGTCAGCAATGTGTCACAAATTACAATGGATGTGACCAGGTACTTGATTGTGGATATTACAATTATCCAAATTTTGGAGTATTACCACATAAGCTTTGTGTAAAAATGCCATGAAGTGAGAGTTTTTTGTGTTCAAAGCATGAAGCAAAGTGAGCAAAGTGCCAAATAGATGTGCCTTTGTACATGATGATAGAGATTATAGTGATAGAAATTTTGAAGTTATGCGGCTATGCTTTGCATGGAAAAAAGATTTAAATGAAAGGTTGTCAGATGAATTTTGTTTAAATGTAGGCATAAGTTTCTAACCGTGTCTAGAGGTGACCATTCCTAATCTTTGTTTGCATGGTATGATAAATCCCACACATGCAAAGCTTATGGATGCAAATCCTCCAATTTTGGTAAAGCAATGCCAATTTGAATATCATTTACTATACAAAAAATTGCTTTAACTAGTTAGTGGTTAGAGGGCATGCTTTCCACAAGAAACAAGACTACTTTTATTAGGACTAGCATCACATAAGACTTTCGAAGTACTCATCAACTAGTAAACATTAAGTAACCTGTGTCCTCTGTAAACCCCTTGGATGGACAGTGGATGCACTTTTGTCTTGAAAAATGGAAACTTGAAACCATATTTAGATGGGGAGATCCTACCTGCAACATCTACTAAAAAATGTAATATCCATAGCACATTTCCAAGTTTCTAAATATAGTTCTAATTTTTTCAGGGGGCATTTCCAGCTGTTCCTAATTTGTATAAATGTCTTTTGATGACATTTATACAAGTTCAATTTTTTTGAACATTTTTAAATTTCCTAATTGTTTCCCTATTTCCCTATAGATGTATATGCAAGTTTCCAAATAAATTTAGCTCATAGACTTCCTCATCTCTGCAGTTTCCACATTCAAGTTTCCAGTACTCACAATAACATAGGGAATAACGTACCTGATCGTGCTGGGGCTATTGACTAAACATCTAAATACTTTAACTCTAGCTTCCAGATATTATTTATTTTTATCATTTTCAATCCATATATGACAAATGCCAAAAGAACGATGGTTAAGGATATATAAGATCAAACCATCTTTATGAGGTACTCAAAAAACACGTGCTCTTCTTTCAAACATTGTGAAATAAATGAATAGGAAGGTATAGAAAGTTTATGATGTAAAATGCAGGGGCTCGAATATACTATAATTAATAAATAAAAGAAAATAAAATAAATTATTTTTCTATATCATTTTTAAGTAGGAATATAAAATATATAAAGCACCTTCTATCCAGAATTCAACCAAACATGAGTTATTATCTACTAACCTAATCGGTGGGTTAGATGTTCTTTCTGTCGAGCCAACCGCTCAGCTGTACTCTTACTATTATCTATTGCAATATCATATTCCTGTAACCAAACAGGTGCCGATAATCAGTCATTGTACATGCAGTCTAAGTTATGTCTGTAACACAAAAGAGTAAAGTTGGCCAAGAGTCTAAATAAATGCACTAAAAGGCCATTTCACTAAAGCTGTCATTTTCAAGAAGAAAATAAGAAGACATAAAAGAATGCATAAAAGTGAACACATTCAATAATACATGAAACCAAAATCTAACAATCTTCTTGTGTACTAAAACTAGCATAGATATTTTAAACACATCTATCTAAAAGACACTGAGAAATATCAGTCTTGACATGCCTGTATTGGATTTGTGACATACATTAAATAGATGCCTTAAAATTGATATATCTCAGAGTGTTTTAGATAGATGTATTGAAGATACCTATGCTAGTTTATTAGATTTGACGTGTAAATTGCCATCAATTTTTTATGTTAAGGGGTTGTGTTATCCACTCACTCCATTACAACCCCCCTGCTTCCATTGTAGTTATGCCTCTTGGCATAATCAGGAACCTACAGTGTAAAGAATGTAAAAGAATGCTGAAGAGAATTGGCGAAGTGCATGTTAAAGCAAGCTTCCTATACAATCAACCCCAACTTCAAAAGCCATTGACAATTGCAAGGAGCCCTGCCAGCAATTGTAGAATGGCCATTATTTGCAATTAGATATTGCTACATTGCACCAAATTAGTAGTATATAATGTGATGTTTTTGAAATACATTTCCATAAACCTTTGAATTTGCACTAGAAATTTAAATTCATTTAAGTTATATGTTGAACACAAAGGCATGTGTTCTCACTCTGATTGGTTACAGGTCCTTACATAAGACAGACACAAAAATGGAATCTTCTTGCATTCTGACACCTTTTGATATCTAAATATACTGTGAGGCACAAGACATTATGACAAATTGTAAAACTTTGTTCCCTGGCATGCAGCAAGCATTAGTTACCAATCATGGTAATTTTATTCTTAAGTAGTTTAGTAATTTTTCTTGAACTGTCTTTTCCTTGCTTTCAGTGTATCTATAGCATCATAATCTCATTAGAGAAACAAGAGGAATTAAAAATTGCACTAATATTATTCTTGTCAATCAGGATGGCAGGAAACGCGTTTCATTCATGATTAATACACACATATATGGCAATGAATAAAGGCCCATACAGTAGGCTTTTTTGCAAGGTTAATACTTCAGGAAAATTGCTTCCAGGTTTATAATTTACAGAAAACAGCATAATGGTAAAATCAAAAAAAGACCTCAATTGGATAGTAATTACTATCAAATTTTCCTTCAAAATAACAATACCATAACAAATCAGGCAAGCTCCATGAAATGTGGATACCAACATACACGGGATGAAAAGAATTTTATCCTCATCTCTGTGTCCTACTCTAACCAAATTTGACAAACAAGCTCCATAGCTGCATATTCTCAAATCAGATGTGTTTCCAAGAACAAAAATTTATAAGATAAACTTTGAATTAATAAATAAATCAAACACCATAACCAACATTAACTAGATATGGAGTTTTAAAAATATGAACTAGATTGCAACCTGTCCTCCTGATGCAAGCAATGGAGCTCCAAATTCTAGAACTTTATTAATGTCAAAGCTGCAATACATCCCAAAGATTATCAAATGTAAGGTTAGGCCTGATATGTCCAGTTCATGATAACAAAAAATAAATATTATCAGTATAATTTTTCTATTTTATTGCAAAATCAAATAACTTGAGAAGGTTAACATACCTGCCAAAAGAAAGAAGTGTTGAGGAATTTTGTGCTGGACTCCAACTTGCTATAGTTAGGTCTTTAACATTCTCAGCAATTCCCAACTTTAACAATTCAGATTCACTATCAGCTCTAATGTCGTTCACAGATACAGATTTAATATTTTCTGCAATGGCACCAATAGCCTGAGCAGCAGCAACCCTGGTATCCCATTTCTTGCTTCGAAGATACTGAGAAACCTGTGACATATCAGAAAGCGCCAGGTAAAAAGAAAATATCAAGAGAAAATCTGAAGAAGCTGATGAACTACACCATGGTCCTTCCATATGAAATATACCACAACCAGAAGGCAAGAACATATATATGCTCTTAACTGCCTTTGATTCCCAACTGACTTTGATACAAAAGAATACGCATAAGGAAATCTGCTTTTCAATCAAAAATCAGGTTCAAATGTCTTAATGCATTACTAACTTCCTATAGAATGGTAAACCGTTCAGACAATTTAGCACAAGCTGTGCTTATTAGGAGATCTAATGCAATCAAAAAACATAATAAAGGCCTCATTGGTTGTACTGCCAAAATCAAAACTGGCTTATAACAATTGAGGTATAAATGCAAATAAATTTCTATACCTGTGGTTCTGATTCTGATGCAGGAGCATCCAGTGATCAGGCAATCCTGCATCATCCAAAAAAAACATGACATTTCGATTTTGGCTTCATGCTTAGTTGTCATATGTTCCAGACTGGAACCCACACTCCTTTCTTCGAAACGACTGTCTTATGCTTTCAGCATTTGTGAATTTCCTAGTTGGTTGTGGGGTACACAGAGCAGAGCTGAAGATTTAATTTATTTATTGAGAAGGATTTGTTTTATCTACTGATTCTATGGGGCTCATGAAGTATGTTGGACATGAGGACAGTAAATAAAAGAAATTATTCCTTCTGCTGCTATAGGTAAAGCAAAAATATCAAAGCGACTCGGCATTATCCCATGGAGCCTGCACTTTATTTTGTCTTGGTGTGATCCTCTAAATTTAAAACTGGGATTTATTTAGGTCTATGTGGCAGCCAGCGTTTCCTAGACTTGTAACCTGGGACACACCATATCTTCTTTGGGCATTTTTGTTTCCAAAAAAAATATTAATAAATTGCTGCTGGTCTATTCCTTGCTGTTGGAACCCACCTGGGTTCTCTTTTTGGGCATTGACTTTATCCTAATCCCCTACTGGACCTGAGGCCAGAAATCTCAACTGCTAGGTGGTTACACCTGCTGGGACCCACGCACCTTGTCCTATTTTGGCTGGGTTCTGCTATTGCTGATGTGTTGTCATGAGTTGTGGTACTTTATTATCAACTATTCTCGTTTATATATTAACTGCTTCCTGCCTGGAGTTTACTCAAGCACACTATGACAGTTACAATTTCTGATCATCCAAAAAACAGGGTCATGGAACCTGCCTTCATGGCTGGCGACAGTCTCATTGGAAGAGGCATTTCACTTCCTTATGTGGCATCTAGAACTTCAAAGTCTGAAAATATATATATATATGTACACACACACACACACACACATATATATAATATATATATGTAAGTGTGTGTGTATATATATATATATATGTGTGTGTGTGTGTGTCTATATGCATATATATATGTACACACACACACACACATATATATATGCTGAGAGCTGGAGGAAGAGATAGCAGGGTGAACAGCGAAAAAACTTGTTGAATATTTTTCTCCTTACCTGAGGGCTATAGATGAAAGAATGTAAGAGAAGGTTTAATAGAAAGATACAAAGGTATGTCTTTGGTTGGCTAATGTAAGGGCCCAATGCTAAGCATTTAAGGGCAAGAGATATCATTCCTCATGGCTATGTTGAAAGCCTGTTAATGTCTATATGTGAGTCAAAAAAGGTTGTAAGTCCTGTTGTTGGACTGGATGCCTATGAGGCAAGTATGTAATAAAGATCTTGATTAATGAAAATAGTGTTGACTGTCATTACTTTTATAATGCATACTTGAACTGGGTATATGTTCTTGTATGTCTGAATTGACTAAGTGCCGTAAGTGAATGTGTGAGTGGCTGCTTGGATTAGCTGCCCTTCACTGGGTGCCTGATCCATGTCTGCATCAGATTCCTGACCTTTAAGTTTGATCACACTTTATGCCATCTGTTACCATAAAAATAAACCCTTTAAAGGCTGCAGAGTAATATAATTCAAAGAGATCTTCCCCTTTAACGAGAAGATTAAGGAGTTGATACCTGCTTAGAAATGACTTCTGCATTTCAGGCAAAACTGCAATGATTTTCTTATGATCAACACACCTTTGCCTAATAATCAAAGACTGATGAAAGAACACTTGATAGCATGGCAGATAGATCAAAAGTCCAAAGTTCTTGTATAATTTCTGCAACTGAAATATGTATCAATAGACTGTGTTTGGCTTATTTTGGTACTATTGCCAATTGCCAAACATTTGCAAAAAGCATCAATGAACTTTCTTTTAAGCATCCAAAGATAAGATTGAGGGTTTGGTTGCCTGACAGAAGTCCAACTTACATCAAATATATTTGTTCTTCCAATTCACATTTATGAAGTATTTATTAACTCCAAAATAAGCAACAAACTGGTTTTTTAAAAGATTCCAAGTCATAAATGAAGCAAATGTTGTGTAGCATGACAAGCAGGGTAAAAAAAAAATTAAATCAGCTCCTAACTGGCATGTGGGTGTTCCCCCTTTGTACAACTTATGATCATATTCCTCACTCTTCTAAGGTCTTGTGTGTCTAACAACAATTTTAAACAGTATCAAATTTGTCTAATTTTGTTTTTGTTGAACCGTCCAATAAATTCCTAGTAGAGAACTTGAAGGAGAACAAGCCTTCAATTTCTGCAAATCCATTGCGTTGAAAGCCAAAAGCATAGTGCAAGGGGTACATATGTGAATTTCAACAAACTAACCACATGATCAACATCACCAGGCCTTTCCTGAAAAATAATTATACAACTCTAGAAAAAGCAGTCATTCCTTCAAAGAAGAAAGGCACAAAAGAGTAACAAATAATATGTTACTCACTCAAAGCAGAAGGATTATCCTGAGTTTTACTAGTAGATTACAACAGCATTTCATAGAGTATAACTTACATCTGGTTCTTTGCGAGAAGCAGAAAGATTGACCTGGCATTTCATAGAGCATGACTTTAGGGTATACACAGGTTATGACAGTTGCATTTAGTGAATTATACTTAAATGCAGACTGACACTTTTTTCACTTTAGGACACTTTTTGTGAAAATGGACGCATCACAAATGGGGAATTCATGCCTTCACTTAATAAGAACCTAAAGGTCCTATGGTTATAGCATATATATTACAGTTCCCTGGGGAACAGATTGTTGGAAATAAAAAAATATAACCTTAAAAAGGCGAGGGGTGGGGAGGGAGTCTTTCTCTTAACAATGAATGTCAAGATTAAACAACTCTAGTGATCCTTTTACTAACAACTCCAGCAATCCACACATCTACTGAGGTTCTATGTGGATCATATCTTTATAACAAAAAATGGACCCTTCAAGAGGGAAATTTGATCACCTTCAAAATGAGCCTTTCTCTTAAGTACAAGGATCGAAGAACACTAAACTTTCTTTAAACATTCAATAGAGAAGAGGAACTCATCAGTTTCACAGCAAGAGTTTGACATCAATCAATATCCTTAGTATTTCTTGACTAATTCCTAGATAATAGTAAATACGCCCACCTATTGCTGATTCTGGAATGCATGGCAAGCATTCACTCATCTAGAAAAGAAAACACAAAGACTAAGAGCTGAAAAACACAGCTAGAACTAAAAACAAATTGTTCAAAAAGAAACAAAACGCAAAAGGTATTTGAGCATCCAATTGTTTGGCTTATAATTACAATATTTGCCATTTGTGTAATGACAATATTATAAAGCTGTTTACTAAGTTTACTGTGCAGGAAACTTCTATGACTTCAAAATGAGCCTTTCTCTGAAGTACAGAGACCAAAGAACACTACTCAATTTTCTTTGAGCATTCAATATAGAAGAGGAATAAATCAGTTTCACAGAAAAAGTTTGATTTCCATCAATATCCTTAGTGTTTTTTGACTAATTCTTAGATCATAGTAAATGCACCCACCCATTGATGATTCAGGATTGCATGGTAAACATTTACTCATCGAGAAAAGATAATGCAAAGACTAAGGTCTAACAGATAGAGCAAGAACTAAGGACAAATTGTTCACAAAGACTTCTGTTATTCATACCATGCCCAATAAATTTGGTAACACTGTGCAGATCATTGGCCAGCGCCAGAAAAATTTGAAAAAAAAAGGTTGTATTTCCCTACACTAAAAATCATTAAAAATAGAAATCAAAAAATTATCATGTGCAGAAATCATAAAATTTATGAGTTGAAATTGCATCCACAATAAGCATATCAACCAATTGTCTTATTGAACACTACTCTTCAGCACAATGGAAGAAACTTTGGGAGTAAGTTAGAAATATCCTGTGGACTCTTCTTCTCCGGATGATTAAAATGTTAGCAGAAATTCTATTGACACCATTTTTAGGTTGTCAATGAAAAAAACCTTTCACTAAACCTTTTAACCTAGGTTGTAGGAAAATAACCCTGCATATCTCGAAGAAAGACTTTCAAGATGTGGCAAGTTTGTGAAATATTTTTTATAAACATTTTCTTCCCAAATAACCATAGCCCATGGGTATGCACCTAGAAGCAATACTTTGTATTAGAAGTTAAAAATGATTTTTGGGGCATTTTCAAGTTGGCCTACAAAATCCTTGATTACAAAGCACTGACAATTTAAAACAGTTTTTTAATGTGATTTAATAAAAGTAAGTGGCATGTTGGCACTGCTCTGCCAAGAAAGGTGATTTTGAAGTAGTGTTAAATGGGCACATGATTCCATGGAAGCCATGATGAGAGTCTGCGGAACCCATATGGCCAACCGATGATATTATAAACGAACATTCTTGATGTGATTTAATGTTCACACAATAAAAATCTATCACCCACAAATGATGGTTTGTAGAAAAAAATATTGATGTATTTTAACCAAAATACAAACATTTATTAACTCTATGCCCACCATCCCCTGCATCTAGGGCCCATAGAAGGATGTCCTCAGGATGCCCCTGCATAGGCAGGCATGTCTCTCAGGATGTTCCTCTCTAGAAGGGACATCAAGGTACAACAGCTGGAGTGCCACAGTAGGACAGGGACAAAACACCCACCATCCCCCAGGTCTAAGCCCCATAGAAGAATGCCCTCAGGATGCCTCTGCATAGGCAGGCACATCTCTCAGGATGTTGCTCTCTAGAAGGGACATCAAGGTACAACAGCCGTAGCACCACTGTAGGACAGGGACAAAACACCCACCATCCCCTGTCTCTAAGCCCCATAGAAAGATGTCCTCAGGATACCCCTGCATAGGATGGCATGTCCCTGAGGGACTTCAAGGTACATTCCGTTAACAGTATGTCTGGACATCTCTCAACAGTCTCAGGGATGATATTAAATACCTTGAAGCCATTTAATAAAGGCAGTTACATAAAAAAAAAAGGTTTGGAGGTTGGTTAAAAGGAATAAAATTAAGAAAAAGGCTTGTACTATGGAGGTCCCTGTGGCCTCAAAGGTCTTAAAATGCGCCAAGGGTACTACACCCAAACCCCACAAGTGGCACTGCCCCTTGACAGTTGCTATCCCTAGACCCCCACTCTAGTTTTAAAAAGCAATAAATAACGATTGTTCTCAGCTGCACCAGATACAAAAACAGTATTTTCCCTTATTTTTATGCATTTTTTAGCTTCTCAAATTTTCTTGATTAAATCCTGAGTAGCTGACTTCCATTTATACTTTTGGTTTGCCAAGTCAACCATGATTCCAAGTAATGCTGCTGTGGTTACAATCAAATGATTCACAAAAGTAAATATAATGATCTTAGTGACGATGCTTGGATTTCTCACACATGTACATAGGCACTGCAACTTGTTGTCGACCTCTTTGTCAAGCTCTACTATCTAGTGAATCCCTTACTAGGGAACATGCTGAAGCTCCTGCCTGATATATAAGATGGCCCACTCTATATTTGGCTGGCATTCGTGTATTTGTTTTATTCTTTTGATGAATAATGTTGGAGATTAGTACTCTTTCTTCAGATGATGAATGGCAATATGTTTTATCATCTTTGAAACTTGATCAGATTGTTTACAGCATGGCTAAAATTGAGACATCAGATAGTGCAAAAAATCATCCTACAAAATCCAACAATGGGATCTTTGTCAATAGTACAATTTCAACTCAAGATGCTGACAATCTGAAAAAAAATTGTCATCCATGAAACCTGTCCCCACATTCTCAAATCTTGGAGAAACACTGATTAATACACATAAAAAACACCTAAACACTTAAAAAGTATTGAAATAGAAACAAAAAAAAAATTCATGTCAAAGCAACCCTAAAAGGAATTTTCATCTTTTCCTAGTGTGATGGGAATCTTCTGCCAGGGGTGCCTCTCCTGCACCTGATTCTTCTTGGGTGCTCTAAAGAGCTGATTTGTACTAGAACCAAATCTAGATGCTTTCATGAATGCCAAATCCAATTTACATCCAATTCTAATATCCATGTAGAAACACATTTTGAAATATGCCAATACACACTCACCACAGGAAATACAATAAACCATTATATATGGATACTTTTTTTGTTTTAAATATTGTTTAGTGATGTTCACTAAGGTTACTGTTAAAAATGGAATTATTGGGGGACCAAAAAAGCTTTCTTTATGTCTTTTTACTCATGCAAGGGGGTGCTGTCACAGACTAGATTTTATCATCTTAGAGTATTACTCTTCAAGCTTACAATTTTGTAGTTCAGTATTGCTGTATTTCAATTTTCAAACTTTTTAATTTGAAGCATTTCTCCAATTGCAAGTTTGAAAATTCAGTATTTTATGTATTTTAACTTTCAAAAACGAGTTTCTAACAACTTTTTTATTTGTGGCATTCCTCTAATTGTAAGTTTGAAAATTTAATATATAGCAAAATTGACCATTCCCAAACATAAGGGCCCTGTCGCATACACACCTACAACCATACTTCAGGTAAATTCCTCATTATTTTTGGTTCACAAAGGAGTGAAAAATGAGCTGTGGGCAGCATGATGTTTCTTTGTAGTCTATATAGTTGAAAAAGGTGGTAGACAGCAGAATGAAAGGCATTGTACAGGACCACAGGTTTTTCTTTGTAGTCTATATAGTTGAAAAAGGTGGTAGACTGCAGAATGAAAGGCATTGTACAGGACCACAGGTTACTCGAGTTGAAAGAGGATGTAAGTATCAGGAGGAAGACATCTTGTAGGTTTTAAGGGCTGAAAACTGGGATGAGCACAGCGTGAAGGCATTTTACTGCTGAAAAGTGTGCAAAAAAGCAAGAGGAATATTTTTTGAGGGAGATCACTGAATCATAGCTACAATCAGTTTTCTTGTTTGGTTCCCATTAGATTTATGGTTTTAGTATTGTATATTAATGATAAGTATAATCAGTCCATAAAATTTCTCCTTTTTCTGTAAATGGCAAGGCATCTGCTAATATCACGTGTTTATGCTAATATTTAAATTTGCAGTTTATGCATGCATTTGAAATTTCCCCATTTCGCAAGTATTGGAAAGCATCAGTTCCCAAAACGAAAATGTTAATTTACTTTCTTCCTGTTTAAGTCATTGTGAAATGTAATTTTGAACAAATATTCGAACTATAGATTTCTGTCATCTCACTTATACTTGGGAACAACTTAGAAGGCCATATTCCTACAAATCACTAAACATTTAATTGCAAAACAAAGCCAGATTCACCTTGCAATGTTGTTCTACACAGGAAAGCAGAGAATAACCATATGAAAACCAAAAACAGGAGCCATATAATTCATTTGGATATATAGTCAGCAGTTGTACCCATTTCAAAAATCAAAAAGAATGTCTGCACTGGTTCATTTGGAATCTGATTTTGATGACTACCAGATCATACAGTTTCCAATCAGAGTTAAAAATCAGCCCAGGCATGTCGTTCAGTATGATCTTTATACAGGATAATGGCCATTCTACTGCTTTCAAAGCAAAATAAAATGTCCGGACTGAACCATCTAGATGTTAAACCTGAGGACTTCAACATCATAGAATTGTGATGACACTTCAAAACGACCTGATGGTATCCTTCAGTCTGACCTTTTACATGAGCAAATCTTTAGTGTGTTGCAAAAGAAAAAGAGCCCTCCATATGAAATTCAATTTAAATTAGAGCATTAATTCAGTTCCATACTTCCTCTGTGTATCCTTTTAAATCTCTTATTTGATTCACAAAATTTCTGCCCTTCTTAAATGAAAAGAGCAATACTTATACACAAGAGAAAATATAAGTATTTTCAACAAATCAACAGCAAAGTGTGCTTATTTATACATTTTGAGCGATTATGACTGTGCATATAGAATGCGATAAAAATGAGGGTGTATATGTGTCCAAATGTGTTATTAGGCCGTCAAAGGCTGACAAAGTATATATGTGTCCAAGTATGTTATTAGGCTGTCAAAGGGTTGCAAGGTCAAAACTTGAGAGGGTACAACACAAAAGCAAGAATATATGGGTAAAATGAAGATGGCCATCTGGTCCATGCAAGAATGTTCTATAAGCCAAGGCTTATGGGCTGGGTTGGGGCCTAAAAATCTCATTTACATGTTAACATTTACTAATTTATATTTTGGAAGAACAAGATTGTTGTAAGCGCTGAAACAAGTTGCAGTCATGTGCTGTTTCTACAAGTGTAAATCACAGGTCATTAGATCCATAATAAATGCAGTCTCGGACCTGCTGTGAAAGATATTGATGTTAGAAGTATGAACAGAATCCAGATTCCCGAGAGTCTAATTTTATTTACCATTTGGATGAAACTAAGCCTATGGACAATTTCTGCTTTTTTCACAGGTTGATTTTAGCTATTCTCTCAAGGTAGAGACATGTTCCTGGCATTTCATCATACATATTTTTCCTGCTTGACTTGATCTCAACTGTCATTGTCCAGATGTTTGCCATGATTTAGCTTGAAGAAAACATGTAAGTTTAAAGATGCTTTAAGATGCAAATTGCTCACCAAAAATGAGATAAGAATTAAATATGTAGTTTCAATCCTGTAAATTTGTAAAAATAACATGCAAAACACATGCACCATGGGAAAGCTATAATGCACAACCAATTCATCTGTGAGTAACAATAAGGTCGAGCAACAGAAAGGAATCTGAAATTGAAAGGTCAAGAAGGAACAGGAGTAATAACTGAATAAATATTGTAAATGCTATCCTCTGGAAATTAAGCTGGAAACTAGAAAAATGAACGGGATTGATAGGGTCAGATCTTTAAGATCAGAACAACTATCTAAGATATAGTACACATTCGAGCTCCTCCCACCCTCATTGATCGGGGGAGCACCTTTTCACACCCAATCAATAGATCAAAGGAAACCCTCTCCCTCCTTGACCCCAACCTAGGCTTGACCAACAGGACAGGACTTCCCCAACAAAAAAGGGGAAGGAGGACAAGGAATGAGCTATAGTGAACCGCTCATCAAGTGTCAAGACTCCAATTGCTAGGACGAATAGGTGATGGCCACCTCACCTAATAAGGCAAGAGAGGGAAGGAAGCTAGGGGCCTAGCTCACCATGTTTTTCCTATCAATTGTCTCATTTTTGCTATCCATTGGTTGTCTCCCTCCCATACATCTATATTGACATCAATAAATGGGAACAATCAGCTATATCTCTCTTTCCTGTCATTAGTATTGACAAGAAAGCTGTATCTTTCTCATCATTTGCACTAATATCAGCAGGCAAAGACAAACAGCTTTAATTTCCCGAACTATCATTGGCATTGATATGTTTCTGGAAAAATGTTAATAACTGTATGGCCCCCCTCTTCAACCCTAACCCTAGAGGTGGTTGTGCCCCACTCCCTCCTTCGCCAGCCAAGTCCCTTGTCTTCCTCCCCCTCCTTTGCCAGGGAAGTCCTCTCCAATTGATCAAACCAAATAAGTGGTTTTCTATCCCTAAACTGTTGTCCTTTTATTTGTGTCAATGCTTTGGTTTCAATTTGTATTCCACTACAGAAATAATATACATTAAATGTTTATATATAATATACTATTTCTAACTGATATTATCACTTATAATGCCTCGTCTTGATATCAAATTTCTCTATATCATTCTAGAAGTGCAAAAACATTTGCCGAATGATGAAAGACTTTACATATCAAAGATAATGCATCCATAATTTAATAATTTTGATATATGAAAATTATCAATTCAAAATTTTGGATACTTTTAACTTCTAGTGATAGCACCACCTTTAGCCAGCAAGACTCCACCAACATTATGCAGAATTGCCTCATGTATCAGGTTTACTTTAAACTATTCTTATGGCCTGATATTGAAATTTGAGTTCAAAACAACATGTCTTTCAACACATTGCTAAAACAATTCAAACAAGCCAAAAGTTGATATTCTTAACATGTCTCAATTATTAAAAAAGCACTGTTGACATGTTCCTAATATCTTGTCTTCAATAATCTTTTTGGAACTATTATCTTTTCCCTTCATTTTATATATTTAGAGTTTCCATTATGAAGGCTCTTTTTCTAATGCCAACCAAAACACTGATCTGGCTAGCATAGTTACAATGTTAGTCACTTATTGAAGCCACAAATTCTGTACTGCATATTATACTTGTGCACAGTAGAGTACTATAATACAAGAGCTTCCCTTCATTGCTTTGTGAACAACTAAGAAAAACCTGTCCACAAACCATGAGAGGGATCGCTCTTGGACCTAGAATTAATTTGAAGATATTTATTACACCGTGTGGGCATTGTGGTTCTATATCTTGCATCTATTTTAAGCTTGTAGAAGATTATTCTTAAATAACATCTAGTTGTCTTGGTGTATACATTCCGTGATCAGTAATCTTGTTTTGTACTCAATAATATCATTTTCTAATATCCACTCCACTCGAATAAGCCTATAGTTCTTGTATCTGCTGTGCGTAAGCATATACTCATAGATGTGCATTGTAGTTTTCTTTTCCGTCTTGCAACTAAAGTTCAATTGAATGTAACTAGTTAAAAGAAAACATAATAATACAACGAATTGCACAACTAAGCCTCTAATTCATATCCACACATGTGTAAGCATATTCCCAGAGATGGAGAGATGAATTGAAAATTGTGAGTTTGAGTTTCTTTTCAATACTATTACTGAATTTTACTATTTGGCAGATGTTTTATGTGAGTTCCCAATGCAAAAGTACAAAAATTAATGCGTAACAAAAAGCAATACTGTGAAAGGAAACTTAAAATGAACAAACAATGCAATTCCATACTATCCATACCTTCTTCAAGAGTATACTAAGATCCTGAGGATGCAGCTTTGCAATTTCTCCTATCTGCCGTGCAGCCGTAAGCCTAGTTGTCTGCGTGGTACCAGCTGTGCTTCAAGTTAAAGTTTTAGTTTCATAATCTCACGCAGCAAATAATTCACCAACCAAACAAATCTACAGATCAGTGGCCCAGTGTAAGCAACCACAATACATTTGAAAGCCGATCTTCTTGATCACTAGCAAAAACACATAATACAAAATTCTGTAAAACGCAAAGTTACAGGGCTCTGACTAATAGTATAATTCTAAAGACCAGCAGCCCAGTGTAAGCAAGACTAATCTTTAGGCAATGATGAAGCAACTAACAATACATACATTTTTTAGCCTCGCTTTTACATTTTTTAGCCTCGCTTTTCAAGTATTAAGAAGATAGAACTGTGAATTAAAAGGATACTGTCAAGAAGTGTGAGCAGACGTTGAAGACGAGACGACTGTTGAGCCATAACGTCACCAAATTTACACTGTCTTTCATTCGAACGTGCTTCCCGAGGCTAATGAATCCTTCGAAAAACCTAAATTTGCCGCTAAACGAAGAATTTTACACAGCAAGCTCTTATATTAATTATGCATATCCAGCACTTGAACTATTATTTCTTGCATTATGCAAAAACGAGAATAAAACTATACAAACTGTTTCGTCGCGCCTTACGAGACCGCCATTAAACAATATTAGGGCTGACTCGTGAAAACCAAAACCCTTGCAATAGAACTTCGGTTTCTTTGCTTCCCGATAAATTTAGGGCAAAATGTATACCTGCCCAAAAAAAACCACGCCATTGAACTCAAACTACGCCCAAATTAAACGAGCCTTTTTAGGGCCAAATTACAACTGATAAAAAACCATGCCATTAAAACTCATACTACGTGCAAATTAGGCGCCATGTAAAACTCACAGGAAGAGGAAAACAAGTTGAATATAAATAAATGATTTTTTCAACAGTATTTTAACTTATTTTCCAACCTATTGAAAATTCAGAAAAAACGACTACTGTGAAACAAACGAAAATAACATAAAATCGAAGCGAAAAATACCTGTGATTCCAAGCATTTGAATCGACTCAGAGGATCGCACGCAGTTTTATGGTTAGATGGGAGAAATGGGTGTAATGGCGTTAATTGACGGCGTCAAGTGACGGTGTCAATGTCACCGTCACGAGACGTCCATAACTGCCTTACGTTTTCCTCCTCCCCGGGCAATAGTTCCCTTAGCAATTTTCCCGCTCCTCAGCCCAGGGTCACATGGTGTGGGGAATTTGTACTCAAGGTTGTGGTCATATGGGGCAAAAGTGGCTGGATTTTAATGATATAAAGCTTGCGTCATTTTTCTTAAAAATATATATATATATTGTAATATTGAATAGGTTTTATTATCACTAGTCTAGATGTTAGAGCGGAACAAAATTATCAAAACAAGGAATATCCCACTTTATCCTTTTATTTTTTAGGGCAAAAGATTTATAGATTTGAAGTTATTGGCCAACGTGAAAGAAGAAGATTGAAATGAGAATTTCAATTTAATAAAATTGCCCTTCCTTAAATTAAATTTAGAGCAAACAAATCAAATGGATATAGTTCAACATACATTAGTTTCAATTAATTAATGTGGTAAATTAAGATTAAATAATTGAAATATTAATGATATTATGATGTGGAAAAATCAATATCATCATTATTTGTCACTCGAATTACATGTAAAATTGTGACTATTCTTTGGTTGATTATGTAGAGTCAGATCACTTCCATAAGCAAATATATGTCACATAGAATGTAGATCTAATATGGTAAATGTCACAACTTTATTATTCAATTTACCTTGAAGGTTGTGTCTCCTTAAATGTTAAGCACTAGCAATATTTAAAAATACTTAGGAGAGGTTTTTGAATTGCTAGTTTTAGGTGTGAATAAGGTGTATTACCTAATTGGTTGCCCTATAGGGTCATATCCACACTAGTTTACTTAAATTCACTCAAGATATTATCACTTTGTGTCTCGAGTCATAAGATTAAGATGTGTCATAATCCTATGTTTTCATATGTCTCACCTTGGCCTATATAATCAATAGTTTCTCAACGTAATCTCTATCCATTATAATTCATATACATATATATTTTCATCTTTTTGATATATGGAATTATTCTCTCATGTTGGATCTCTCATGTGCTTTCATTAAAGCTCCCGGATTTTAGGTGGCTACCTCCATAGCTAAATCTTGCATTTCTATACAACTCTTACATGATATTGAAACATGTAGGATTAATGATATCAAGTTCCCACAATCCATATTGTTTATTGTTGAACTTGTTTTGGATTTGATTGCATAAGATATTTTTGCATCAACATTTTGGATCACACTATGTGATCCATCCTTAGGAGTGTGATCCAAAACGTTGATGCAAAAATATCTTATGTAATCGAATCTAGAAATAGGTTCAACAATAAACCTGTAGGATTGCTTCTTATTAGTCTTTTTGATAGATTTAGGTTGTAGACCTTATATTTTCTTGGAAATTGAGTATGTTCTATAAGATTTGGATATGAAGCCACCCTGGATGCAAATGACTAAAGAAAAGCAAGAACAAAAATCCAAAATTGAAAGAATAAATTAATATTATATTCAACAAAAAATTGCAAAGAATATCAAAATAAGTGATTACAAATAAACTATAGGTGAGTATATATAGGATATACCACCTAGGAGACTAAAAACACAACCAACGTGAGATAATGTGTAAAAATCCCCAAGTAAACTTAACCTAGTACAAAAAAGGACCTAAATGGAGAACTGGCTAGGAAATGAACTAGTTAGATAATATATTGTGTTCACATTAACACCCTCCTTAAGTCCAACTGAAGGGAAGAAAAGTGTAAAACACTCAATGATGGGTCCTAACAATAAGGCCTAATGAGGTGCCCATGTGCAAATATCCCCTCAACACAAAAGAGGAGAAAACTTAGTGGGAAAAAACTACCCCCATGAGAGGAAAAGGCGAGAAGAACTCAGTGACCCCCCAAAAGATATGTGTTACACCCCCAAAAGAGCTTGAATATGGATGTACTTGCTTTCAATGAAGGGTGTGGTGAAGATATCTACAATTTGGTCTGTTGTTAGACAATACTATAAATTAATGACTTGCTCTTAAATCAACTCCTTAAGGAAATGTATGTGGATTTCAATGTGTTTGGTTCACTAATGATGAACCAAGTTCTTTTAGATCTAGGTGTCACCTCGGCTACCATGGATCTTCTTTATAGGTCCTAACCTATAAGTGCTCTAAGATTTTATTTATAACCATACAAATTAAGTCTCATTTTTGTCTCCATGTCATTGGTTGTAAGATGTTGTTTGGTATTCTACATATTTAATATGCATTTTTATTTTGGATCCCCATCCCTACTCATTGCTTTTGATTTTAGTATGCTCCCAAAGATTCTCATAGATTCTCATTATGCTTTCCAAAGGCACATGCCCATAGCTAGAGCCTATGCTAGAAGTATTTTTTGAATGCCCTAAAATGTATTTTTTCTAAGTTTGGTATCCCTTTGTAGACTTGATCTCACTCTTCCCATTATTAATAATTGATTAGAGAAATAATTTAACTACCCTCTAGGTCAATTATATTCTTAATTTTGTGTTTTGCCTCCTTTGATTCCCCTATCATTTTATTGAATATCAAAATATTGAAAAAATATTTTAAGTTGGTACGAGTTGTCCACAGTCCATGAATGTTAATTGACGTTTTGGATCACTGAGTTTGATCTAAAACGTCAATCAAAAAACATACATAGTAAAATCCAAAAATTTTCTCTACAAAATATTTGAGTGTCAAGGTATTTGAGTTATTTCTAGATAGGTGGGTTTCAAGGTTTCCCTTACCTTGGCACCATTCCTTAAGGTTCCCTATTCCTCAAACCCCCACATTTTCATGCTCACTAGTTATTTGGGATTTTTCTTGTTGGCATCTATTTCCTCTATTGACATCATTTTCATACTTTCCTTGTGTCTCCACACTTCATATTTCTAAATTTGGTAGGATTTCAAGATACTACTTACCTGTCTTCATATAATTCCCATTCCCTACTTCCCTAGTTCCTCAAGCATTTAATCTCTCCACCTCTCATTGCCTTATGTTTCAAGTCTGAGACTTCAAGAATAATTTTATCTCTACATCACATAAGCATCACACCTAATGTTTGAAACCCGATCCCTAATATACTATGGGCCCTCGAATATTTCCCTGCTATCTTACTTGAAGATGGATAGTATCATGCAGTCCCTCTCCTTAAGTCCCAATGGGATCTCCATTCTTCTCTTCCTCTTTTATTGTAGTTTCAGGTATCACATATTCCCAATATCTATTTCCCCTTCGTTGCTATTTATGGGCCTCTAGGGTTTCCCATCCCTTGGTTCCTAAATCATATTAGGTACTTGATACTCTTGAAACCCATTCTTTGCTCCATACTACATTGAGATTTTCCATTTCCCCAATCCCCATTAGTATTGGTTATACCAAAAATCTCTAATCCTTGACCTACCCTAGTATAAAATCGTTCATGATATTTTAGAATTCTTCTTCATCCATTCCCCTATTGCACTTGGTATCCCAAAAAATTGATCCTTTACTTCCTACTCCTTTTTCTTTTCTAGAACTTAAAAAGTTGTACATATCATCATATATCTCCCACTAGGTATTCCAAAGCCTTAGTCCCTATTGTATCATTGATTATTTCTCCTTGAGCCCATGGAATTTTCCTTCCATGTTTTCTCTTCCTCTTTTGGTTATGAGTATCCCATTTTCTTGATCCCCTCTCCCCCATCATACCTTCCTATTTTGGACCTCTAATATTTCTAATGATTGCTTACCTTTTCTTCTCCTTTCATCCCTAAATTTGAAACCTCAATTCCCCATTCTTATCTAGAAAATATGCATTATTTAAGTATGTGAATCTCTAAACCCCTAACTTTGGACCTCTAAATTTTTTCTTGTTGCTCACACTCTTTAGGCATGCATTTTATCATACCTCAATTGTTTGAATGACAAGTTCCACCTACCTCCATGCATGACCCAAGATGTCATTAATGCTCAATTTTAACTTTGATGAATTTGTACAATTATGCTAATCCCTCAAAAACTCCATTGGACTTATCAAAGATGTATATCCAATTGCAAGGCCATGTGAAAATGGAAAATATGGATGTGTATAGTTCAAACAACATAAATGAAACCCTAGTATTCACCATCCTATAAATAACTATGTGGTTGCTCCTTTGAGTAAAATAATTATATTTTAATGTTCTAGATTGACTAATGAAAGATCCAACAAAGATATTTGTGCAAGAAAATTGTAATGCTTTGTTTGGAATGCAAATATTTTGACACTAAACAAGGCAAGCAATGTGCATTGCAACTAAAGGCTATAAATACAAGGTTGAAAGATATTTTAAGTGTTAGGCATTGAGCCAAATTACTAATTTCATTATGTCTTAGCTCATTCTATGGAATAAAATGATGTATGTCTAACTCTATAAGTGGTGAAGAGTATCTATAAATTAGAGGAATGAGTAGTCTAGTAAGACTTTACCTAATGTAGGAGCATCCAGGGGTACCAAGCAATCCTACATCCCCAAAAATATTTTATTTTAATTTTGAGTTTTTTTGTCTTGGTTTTCCTTGTAGGCTCAATTTATTTAAATGCTCAACTCCTCCAACAGACTAAGGTTTGATGTTGGAATGTGAGAAATCATGGATTAATTGATTTACTTATTAATTATTTAAATATCTTTGAAATTTGTTAATTTTTCAAAAAAAAGAGTTCTCACACCCATGCCTATGAGTAGGCATTTATTGCAAATTGTAACTCCATTATGGAAGGGGAAAATGACATTTTGTTGAAGAAGTGGAATGTAGGAGCATTGAGAGAGTGGGTTGTGATGTGGGAAGATCAATTTTGAATGGGAAGATCAAGTTTGAATGGAAATTGAATGCACATACCTGAAAGAGAAAAACCCACGCCAAGAAAGGAGTCATAGAAATTCAGAAGGTTGGATTAGGAGAGAGAGATTGTCAGAAGTCTTAACTGAGAGGACCATTCTCAAAAAAATGGCATAACTTTCTCATACGATGACAAAATGAAGAAATTCAAAATGATCAAGAAAGTTGGGAAGGAGGCGCATAAAACCCAAAAACCATTTTAGAAGATTCAGAGGAATGAAGGAGCAGTGGTAAGAAAAAAATGACAGGTTTGTGGAGTTGTGATTCTTGCCTGTAGAATTGATTTTAGTTTAGCCTATGGATTTCCAGTAGCATATGTTGTTGTTACGACTGTACATTATATGTAAAAATTAGATTATCCAATTTGAATGAAGAAAATTTGGTTATATTTTCCATTAAAAATTTGTTGCAAATGTTTTCAATTTTTGAAGTAAGGTTGTTGGTGGTGTTATGGCTGCTTGGATGGGTTGTTTGACAAAACCCCCCATCCTTGTACTACATCAAATGGTATCAAAGTAGGAAGATCGGTTGGGAGGTGTTGCAACAATTATTTTTCTTTGATATGTGTTGGGAGAGAATTAAAAGATTTGGGTTTGTCAGAATGTGTGAGTGTGATTTTTGTTGCAGGTATGGAAGAGGACTTGTGACTTTATCCTCCAATAGAGGTTAAGGATGGGTAAAAGGTGCACGAGAGAGAGGCGTGTCTTCCAAAAACCGTCTATTGGGTAGAGGATAAGCAAGAGTGAGTTTGTTGCAAGGAGGACCTATGACTGTAGAGGGTTGATACCCTGAAGTGAGAGATTGTTGCAAGGAGGACTTGTAACTACAGAGGGACTTGTGAGTCTCTAAAGATGTCTTCGAAGAAGGGGACAAGATGGGTGATGAGAAGGCATGTGAGGATTTTACCTATGGAAGAGTGGAAAGAAAAGAGGTTTACAAAATGGGCTATTGAATAATTAAAGAAGATTGAGGCTAGAGTGGAAGCCTTGGAAAGATATTACTTTCCTGATAAATTTGTGATTGCAGAAAACAAGAACGAAATTGCAGCAGTAGAAGTGGCAACAGATAAGAAGGTTGAAAAGGAATATGTGGGCATGAAGGAGCCCCGTTATTTTTCTAACAAAAATGTATTTGCTAGTCAATTTGTGTATGTTGGTGAAGAGAAGAAAGAGGAAAAACAAAGATTTGACAAAGAGGACATTGAAAAGAAAAAAGAGAAAATGAAGAGTTACAGCCCTATGATGAAGGTGACATGGAAAGAAGAGCATGTGGGATCAACCCACATGATTGTGGTTAAAGAAAAGCAAGAAAAGAAGAGAATCATAAAGAAGGAATGGAGAAAGAAAGAGGTAGTAGCAGATGTGCATTTTGTTGAGGACATAAAAGAAAAGAAAATTGAAATTACATGTACAAGAAAAGAGGTTGCAACAACAAAAACAAAGGTATTTTCTCCTTCTTCTGAGTTTTGTAAAGTAAATATTTATTTGCATGTAGAAAAGAAAAAGGAATATGGTGATTGTGAAGTTGGGGCATCAATAGAGAAGAAAGAAAACGTATAGGTAAAAATTCATTTTTATGATATCTGTGAAAGAAAATTTGATGTTAAAGAGTTATATAAAAAAATTCATGCAAAAACAAGTGAAAAGGATAGTATTGTTGCAATGAAGTTACAGAGGGAAAAAGGAGTGAAATTGTAGCAAAGCTTGGTCCATCAAAGGACATGGAAACACTAAAAAGTTTGGGGCAACAATTTAAAGAAGAAAATATAGAAAGGAAGACAAAGGAGAACATTGGAGCAACAACAAAAGAAGGAGATAACTTACTAATCTAGGTTGCAGCAATGGTTGGAGAAAACTTTGTAGCATCAAATGATGAGGTAAAATTTGAATTTTGTGAATTTTTTTATGAAACCGATTTATGTGTAATTGACACAGTTGGGATGGATAGATATGAGAAGATGGAAGAGTATATTGCAGTAGTAGAGAAAGAGAAGAAAATAGAGGTAATGAATTATTTTTCTACATTTTTCAAAGATGGTGTTACAGTTGGTTTTTCTTCAAATGAAATGGCAAGGGGATATAAAGAAATAGAATTGGAAAATTCCAACAACATTATGTTACAATTTGAGGTACAACAAGATGTTCAAGATGATGGAATAGAGTGGGAAGATACATATTGGTGGAAATTAGATTTTAATGGGTTGAATTTCCTGAGAGGAAGAAAGAGAAGAAAGATGAAAGAAGGAAGAGACAAAAAGGTGCAATGTAAAGTGAAAAGGAAAAATCAAGTAGACAAGGAAGAAAGATGGATGAAGAACAAACACTAGATCTTAAAATTTTCATGAGCTCCAACTCATGGAACATTTCTTCTTACCTCGGGTGTTTGATGGAGGAGCATCTAGGGGTACCAGGCAATCCTGCATTCCCAAAAATATTTTATTTTAATTTTGAGTTTTCTTGTCTTGGTTTTCCTTGCAGGTTCAATTTTTTAAATTCTCAACTCCTCCAGCACACTAAGGTTTGATGTTGGAATGTGAAAAATCAATGGATTAATTGATTCACTTGTTAATTATTTAAATATCTTTGAAATTTGTTAATTTATCAAAAAGGAGAATTCTCACGCCCATGCTTGCGAGTGGGCATTTATTGCAAATTTTAACTTCATTCTCAAAGGGGAAAATGGCATTTTGTTGAAGAAGTGGAATGCAGGGGCATTGAGAGAGTGGGTTGTGATGTGGGAAGATCAATTTTGAATGGAAATTGAATGCACATACCTGAAAGACAAAAACCCACGCCAAGAAAGGAGTCATGGGAATTTAGAAGGCTGGACTAGGAGAGAGAGAGAGAGAGAGATTGTCAGAAGTTGTAACTAAGAGGACCAATCTAAAAAAAGGGCATAACTTTATCATACGGTAACGAAATGAAGAAATTTAAAATGATCTAGAAAGTTGGGAAGGAGGCACATAAAACCCATAAACCATTCTAGAAGATTCAGAGGAATGAAGGAGCAATGGTAAGAAGAAAGTGACGGGTTTGTGGAGTTGTGATTCTTGCCTGTAGAATTGATTTCAGTTTAGCCTATGAATTGTCAGTAGCATATGTTTTTATGGCTGCACATTGTATGTAAAAATCATATTATCCAATTTGAATGAAGAAGATTTGGTTATATTTTCCATTAAAAATTTGTTGCAAATGTTTTTCAGTTTTTGAAGTAAGGTTGTTGTTGATGTTATGGCTGCTTGGATGGGTTGTTTGGAAAAAAACCCCATCCTTGTATTGCATAATTACCTATTAGTTAATGTCTCCATAGTAGGCTATAATATTTTAAGAGAATCTTCCAACCTAGTTACTAGTTCTCTCTCGCCACATTTGTTGGCATAATATAGTGAATATTTGATTAATGTCACAACATTATAATACACAATAAACTATTTTATAATGGTTTCTCTTTGTTGTATATGAAGTATTTCTTATCTACTTGGGATTATTAACAATTTTTAATTCTAGGTTTCCTTATTCTTTGAGGTTGCACATACACAATCATTATTCCATTACTATTTTGTAATATTTTTTAATCCTCCTTACAAGTTACGACTTTGTTGCCCAATGGAGTAGGCACTAGTCTAGTTGATGATAGGATAAACCTTGCTCATTATAATTATATCTCTATCTTATATAGATTAGGAGTAAATTAGGGTTCTACATGATTTAGTGATATAACTTAGGGAACATTCTAAGTGAGAATGAAATGTTAAGATTGTTAGAGAATCATGTTATTGGTGTTTATACCTTGTACTTGTGTATGAAAGGTTAAGTGAATTTTCTTGTAATTATCTAGTACTATTGTCATCTTTTACTACATATGCAAGGATATAGTTATCAACTTAAGAATAGGTTTTGCAAGAAGCTACTTATTCTTTGGTCTAGTGATAAATCTTGGGGCCAAGGTTACATTGGGTATAGTTCATGTTGGTTTAGTCATGATCATCATATTTTATTAGATATCCTATTAAAGATACCATTAAAATTAGCCTCTTAGGTTTATTTAAGAATAAATATGAAGGTGATCTTATTGACTCCCATTCATGCCATTGCTTGATAATGAGTCTTTCCTATCACCTATATTAACACTCTTTGGCCTTAGGTTTTGGTGCAAGTCTTTAGGATTTGTGGGGATATGAGATCCAACACAAACTACTATCCCTTATAACTACCCTTATATTTTTCCACATATTCATAGTTTCCTTACAATCCATCCACACATACCTTAGCTCTTACATACCCTACATCACATTAGTCACATCTTCCCTGTCTACCCATCCACTAGTTCCCCACCTTTTTACATCCATTATCATTGGATTTTTCATACATTTTTCCTTCTTCCCACTTAGTTATATTCAAACTATTAGTTCATCCTTGTCTCTCATCATAGATCATGTTCCATATACCCTCCTAATCATTCTATTTTTCCTAGCTCCCACCTTAACCCAACCATGGCTCACATTTTTGACTTTTTCAACCACATGATTATAATTTTGAACGTGACTTGTATTTCTCACACTAACATGCTATAGAAACTTAAAAAATATACTCAACTATGATATGCCTAAAAAATAGTCAATCCTGATGATGGATTTGAATTTTTTTGGGCTGATAGATGCATTGTGAAACTTGTTGTTTACTAATTCTTCTAGCCTCATAATGCTACAAAATACTAGACACATTATGCATATGAATGCACTTTCTTTAATAATCTTCCATTATTCTTCCAAATAGAGTATCCACTTCTATAGTATCCTCAGTGTTCCATCTCATTCTACTAAATTACCTATTCACCAATCTAGCCCTCTGTAGATTTCCCTTGTTTTCATTGCTTCAATTCCACATTTCTTATTATTTCAAGCAATAATATCACATTCCACCACTCGTGTATCTATAGAATCATATCCATCCCTCAATATAGATGCATTTCCCATTCTCCTTACCTTTCCCCTCATTTTGTGTACACTTTTGTGCCACCATCCTATTCTTTATCATATTCCCTTCAAAACTCATCACCTTTTAGCCACATTCCCTCTTATATTTATTTTTCTATGACTACCCCATCCTTCCATTTCACCACATCTATATATTATCATATATCTAGATCATTGACATCTTATCACTCCTCTTATACATCCTTTTGACCACCTCCCACATTCCTCATGAAAAATCCTCCTACATTCTCCTTCTCTCTCCCACCATTTTTTTTACCTTGTTTATGTGTGTGCCTCCCACACATGGATACTTTCTTCCAAAACTCATCCTTCACAACCATCTTCCTCAAATTCTACCATCTATCATGTCCTTCACCATCTCCACTGAATACCACAAATTTTTGGATGTTATTCCTTTGGGGTATGGGAAGGTCACCATGGACATTCATCACAACCCACTTCCCTGTGGTATATTGTCACATCCTTTTTCATCTTACAGTTATAGATCCTTGACTATTTTTATGGTGGAAAAGTAAATTCCATGACACATGTGGCCCTTTAATGTTTCTTGTATTGATTATGTTTCAAAACTCATTCCTAGGGCCCTCAAGAATCATGCCCTTGAATGTTCCTATTTTCACTTGCATGAATATATCCAGTCCTTCAACATTATCACTCAATTTCTTGTGAGCTATTTCCAAGTACAAATTAATTGTAGGTGAGATTCATAGACCTTATACATTGCAATAAATGATCCAATGAGAAGTTCCTTTATGCTACAATTTGGTCCATTCTTGCTAAAATGCACTATTTTTCCCAATCTATTCCACTCTATTATGAAAAACTCATATAATTATACTCTCTTTGTTGATTTGTATGCTAAACTTCTTGACTATGAAACAACAATGGAAAAGATGCAATGTGCATCTAACGAGCTAGTTATTGTTCATGTTTCCTCTTTGCAAAAGTTTTCCAAACTTTTCATTATTTTTTTAACAATTTCAAAAATATGGAACAAAATGATTATGTGAATACTATTGAATTGTCTATATCTTCTTTAGTTCTTGTTCTTCCTCTTCCATCTTCTAACACTATTTATTTCTATTTGAGACTCACTTGATAGTTTAAAAAATTGATAGATATACAATTTATTGTAATGTGACAAGTTCTTGTTGCCAATATTCTTACATTCCCACTTATTCATTCTCTCAACACTTCTCTTCCTCTCCCGTAAGGATATGACTCCAACTTTTTTTACTAATAGCATAGGTTTCCTAGCCACAATATAAAATAATGCGTGTCTCTTAAATATAAGATCAAGACCTTATTGAATCAAATAATATACATGTGGAAGGGTTGAATAATAAGGGGTTGCCCCTCTAAATCAAAATTTATAAATATATACAAACCCTTTTCCATAGCACAACCAAGAAATCAATGTGGATCCCATCACCAAGGCTAGTACTCCTCCTCTCTCTTGTGAGGAGTTGTCCCAACTTCTAAGAGTAGTTCTCTTTCTCTCACAACCCATAGTCACATATTTTTAAATTATTTTGTTGATTCTACAGATGTTGAACTCATTGTTTATTCTCCTTCTTACTATTCTACTCTTGTAATTCCTTCTCTTCCATTGAAGTGTTAGGAAATAATTATGATGGGCAGCTATATTGAAGGGATGGTCAATCATGGACATTATGAAGGAATATTAATTGATCCAAATTATCCATTTAGTATTATTGCAATGGAGTTATTTCGTTTATACACATATTCAATAGGATTATTGCATTGAATTTAGGGTGTCCTAGAAGTGTTATTATGATTTGTTTACTAACACCTTGGGTCACATTACTCTTTTTCTTAAAGTGTTTTAATATATTTTCTCATTATTTCTCACATAATTCCCGCTTTAGGTTAATTCCATCTTATTCTTTGTTATCTATGGCTCAAATTTTTTCAAGTTATATCATCCATGTTGAATCAATGTTTCAAATTTATTCATGATGGTCAAGTTGTGACTATTTTGTATTCCTAGTATAAACCTCTTTTCGAAATAGGAAAAATAATTGTTGTTAACTTCATTTAGAATAACTCATCCAAATGAATATTTTGATGTGATGTTTAATGTATATGAATTATTTGTAAATAAGGTTTCTTGTAATATGTGTGATTCTATAATTTTTATTTTCCTTTTGATATTGGATATTTATATTCTCCAATTACATAAGGGATTTTATATGTGTGACCATCCTCAAACTTCTATCACTCATCTTTCTTGAGTGCCCTATGTCCATCCTCCCCCATTGCCACATGGTAGAGTTACACCTAGGAACTTAGGACCTCCCCCTTGCACACATAGATAGGACTTGTCTCATCTCCCATCTAGGCCTTCAACTTTGCCACTTGTCCACCTAGACCTCCACCTCCTTCATCTACTCAAACTAGACCCCAAATTATTCCAATTGTCCCATATAGACCTTAGCCTACCCCACCCAACCCAACCTAGACAACTATCTACACCTCCTACTCAATCTCAATAGAAGAACAAAAACATTTCTAATTTTTATCTCCTTCACCCTATTTTTGCTACACTTACACCATCTTAGCCTCTTCCACATTTTATTCCCACCCCCTTCCACATTACTATCCCACCCCACCCTAACTTCCCTATAAGCAATATTTATACCCTTTTATCCCCATCAAGAGTTTAGACATATATCCATCCCATCTTCTCACACCATAGAGCCTCCCATGACCACCACTTCTATACTTTTTATTTTTGTGGGATATTATTAGCCTCTTATTGATCCTCCTACATATTCCACGATTATGTGTGCAAGGATTTTATTGTTTCTTCTACTTATGTTGATACATTTTTAAGGGATGCTCTTATATACTGCATGGTATCTCTTCATATTGAATATCCACCTCTTCATCTTTTTGATTTGGTTCTAATTACCATATTTAATGGAAAATTTCATAATTTGTGTTATCCCTACCCCTCAAGACTACATGTTTAATAGTATTGCTTATATTACACCAATATATTGTATGTTTATATCGGATTAGATCTTTTTGAGGCTACACTAAATCACTTTGAAACATTTATAGAAAGAGATTTTATTGATGAGGAATTGATGGATGGTGAGGATTTTCCCACCTACATTGCTTAAATACATGTTCCCTTTGTACATAGTTCATCCTTATTGTTACCTTATTTTATGTTATTGTGATTATTGTCCCTTATTTTCATGAAAGATGTATGATATTTTTGGATGCATGCTAGCTCATGATGGGGGTAAACATTTAATCTTAAATAAATTGTATTTTTTTCACTATTTATTATCTATTTGTTTCCTCATTTATGTATCATATTTACCTTTCCTTATACAATTTAGGGATGATTCAAGGCATCATGGTGTCAAATCCATTTTCATGTTGACAAAGTTATTGTAGGATCACCATTGTTATAGGTTCCATTTTCTTCTATATGCTATATCTTCCCATGTATTTTCATTATTTATTTTTTATTAATGGAAAAATAGGTTTTGAAGGGACCCAAAATCCTTTACAAATAGGTTCTGAAGGGACCCAAAAGCCTATCTAAACAAAGAAGGTTGCCAAATATAAACCAAAGACAACCAACAACCAAGCCACAACAAACAAAATGCTCAGAAAAACATCTCTCGAGTTGAGAAAGACAACTTTGAAGGGGCCCCAAAACCCTTTACAAATAGGTTTTGAAGGGACCCGAAACCCTATCACAACAAAGAACACTGTCTAAGATAAACCATATCCAACCAAAAACCACATCATTATTTATTGTCTATCACTCTTTATATTTATTTTAGGCCAAGAGAAGGCATTAGGGCATCAAAAGTCTTTTCGTGTTGACCCAAAAAGATATTTTTCCACCCTATCCCTTTTTGTATTGTGTTCTTACCTCTTTTCATCCTATGTATATTTGTAGTTTTGTAAAGATAGAGGATGATGATCCTATAGTAGAGATAACTATATATACCATCCTCATTAAGACCAACTTAGATCTTGTAGAACCCTTCATTCTCATTTTTATATGTGTATCCCTCATATCTTTTTACACCATTGATTACTTCTCCATTATCATCTTTGTTATGCCTACTATGAACACATCATACATACTTTTTAATGATAATATATTCTTTTCTTCCTCCTATTTACTTATTCATCATGTTTTGATTGATCTACCTCCTCTATTTTGTATAAGTACTATAAGTATAATATTTATTCCTATTAATTCAAATATATTTCAAGTACTATAATTTAAAAAATCACTCATTCTCTCACATATATGACTTTTCTCACTACTCTTCTATGATATCTTTTCTAATATGACCTTGTTTTTATTTATATGTTCCTTATCTCCATACTAGTTATGGCACTCTTTATTTTCTCATACTATTTATCATGATAAACCCACCCTTGGGGTCATCCCATCTCAACTGCACCTTGGGACTTAGGGGCACCACCTCAATTACATGCTCCCATCTCCTTTGATTACAATGTCTCATTCATTTATCTTATCTTATCTCGATCCTTAGGACATGCATGTATCACATTAGTTATATGCTCCCTCTCCTTTTACCATTTTATGGTTTCTTTATCTTAACATATTAGTGATTAATTAGTACTCTCACAACTTATTATATACATAATAAATTTTTACTTATCATTAGGAGCATCACTTACACGTTTCCCTCCTTTCTTTTATAATTCTACTAACACATGTATCGTAGCATTTCCTTTTCTCCCCTCTGTCATTTATCTTAAATTGGTTGGACCTATTATTTCACCAATAAATTTAAGGGGAGACATACTCTATATAGATTACCTAGCTAACGTCACAATTTTCATTGTCATTTTGCCTAGCCTAATCTTTTTATCAAGTTTGTTTGGTGGGTGAATATAGGTGGTGGTAACCACACAACCATCAACACTAGAAAGTTTATGTTTTGGATTTACTTAGCCTTTTTTATATTTTAGATGGCAACTACATGTAGTCAAGTGGTAACCTCATAACCATAACCATCATCATTTTATTTTATTTTGGCCTTGTCTCACCCTATCATCCAATGATGATGTCATATTCGCTATTTTTGTAATTTATATTTTTAATGTATCTTAATGGCCATGACATAGCCAAACCTTTACCAAGGTACCATTTGTTGAGAAATAAGATGAAATAATATATACAAATCTGAAATAATTATTTATCCAAGGATTACCATTTGATGATTATGTGATTGCATAAAACTACCAAACCATATCAAGACATGATTTACAAGAAGAAAAAATTTCAAAACAATTCATGTGAAAAGAGAACAAGTATATATTAATATTCAACAAAGAGATACATTCAACACACTAACAGTACTCTATTCACCCTGATAGCACTCTATTGATACCTATGTACATGTAACATAAACTTACAAAACTACCATAGATCGTGCCTCCAATTTATAGATAAATCGGTGAGTAATACTATAAATGCTTTCCAAAAATAATGTACCATCAAACCATAATAAAATGCAAATATACTATATTGAAAATGAAGAGGCTCTTCTAAGAATTGTAAATGTAACTCCCAATGAGCCATGGATAACATAACTAACCTTCATACAATAATAGATGGAATATTTTACTTATAAATCCTCCATAATGGAACATATCCTAGGGTAATTATATAAAATCATCACCCCTCGTATGGGACCCACCAAAAACATGCAAGATGCTACACTACTCAATTCTCATGCCCAAGTTTATAAATTTGCTAAAAATAGCTTCATAACTACCACTACCAACTCCACCTCCTTCATGAATGCATATAACAACTAATGCCAATATTCTCACAAAATATTAATTATAAATTATTTCTAATTACACCCTAGGTATCCAATGAAAATTTCCAAGAGTGTTGGAGATACATAAAATGTACATAGGATTAAAAGGTAAATGGAACCTTGATCCTAACATTCTCCCACTCAATATTATACATTGTAAATGGATCAATAGGAAATACAAATATAATTAAGTACAAGAATCAAGGCCTATGAACTTCCTACACCAAGAGAACTTATCCACAGTCACTAGCTTCATAAGAAAATTTGCAACATTTTCTAGAGTGTCAATCTTCAACAAGACCCTACTATTCTTAACCATTTCTCACACAAAGTGATAATGAATGTCACCATGCTTAGTAAAAGAACGATACATGATATTCTTGGCCAAAAAAATAACACTCTAACTATAATATCTAATTATAAAATCTTGTAATCAAAACCAATACCTGTGTAAATATCTAGAACCAAATTGCCCCTTTAGAGGCATGTGTAGCAGCCATATATTCTACTTTAGCGGTGGAAAAAAAAACCATCCATTTAATCATCCAACTCACTACAATACCAAACAAAGAAAACACATAGCCACTAGTGGACCTTCAACTTTCCAAGTCACCTACTCAATATGCATCAACAAATCCATGTATGTCTAACAACTTGTCCACATCATCACTACCATGATAACATAAAAAAAAGTGAGAAGTTCCATGAAAATAGCTAGATACCCTCTTAACAAAATTTTAATTCTCTCTAATATGGCTAGACATAACCCTACTCAAAACTCCCATTGTTTGAGAAACACACATAAAAATACCAATAACACTAGCATAAGGCACATTAGACATCCCATAAAAATCATAATCTAATTTAAGAAACATATCCAAAGTAGGATTTATACTAATAGGAAATAGAATAATCACTAGTTTACAATCATGCATACCAAACTATCACAAATGGTAACACAAAATTTCTTTGAATCAACCAAATATTTCTATGTACATGATCCCTATTATTTTTTCATCCCAAGAATTGTCCTTCATGTAAATTGAGCTATAAATTTGAGTTTTGAGCTCCTTGATCATCACCTTGTTGTTACCATAAACAACACATCATTCACATACAAGACAATGCTTAAAATTTGATAATCAATAATATTAACATAAGCATGATGATCTTGATTGCTCCTAACAAAACCTAAAATCAATTCAAAGCCATCAAAATTTTGGTACCACACCTTGATTGAATGCTTTAGACCATACCATAATCATTTCAACTTGGAAACCAAATGTTCCTTCTCTTTTACAACACAACTATTAGGTTGTCACATATAAATTTCCTCCTGAAGATCCCCATGCAAGAAAGTATTTTTAACATATATTTTCTCAATATAAAATCACATTATATAGTAATATATAAAAGGAACCTAATAGAATATAACTTAGAAATAGGAGATACATTTTTATTGAAATAAACTCCCTCTCTAGGAGTATCCCTTGGCCACCAATCTATCCTTGTACTACTCTAATTAACCATTTGCACCAGATTTATTTTTGTACGCCCACTTGTAACCAATAGGCTTTGTTCCCTTAGGTAAAATATCAAGATCCCACGCTTCACAAATTTCCAAGGTCATCGTATCCTCTTGCATGGTATGCATACAAGACTAACTCTCCTTTAAAGAGAGAACCTCCTCGAAAGATCTAGGCTCATTATTAGTACTCAACAAATAAAATACACAACAAAAATATGGTGGGCTATACCTATCAACTAAATTTCATTGTCTTGTGAATCTCCTCAAGGTAGGAGTAATGGGTTATACCTATTCATATGTGTTATCATCCTACACAACATCATCTAACTTTCATATGAACTTTATTCTTCTACTCCATCCTTTGATCCAACTAAATGTTTTTTCACACATACATCTTCCCACTTTTCTCTTTTTATTTTGAAGTGTGTTGTTTTTTCCTATATTTTATATTTTATTTTTCTCCACCTAAATAATCTCTAAACTCCTTGAAAACCATATCTCTAAAACAAAATCATTTTATGTGTTAGAGGATTCCAAATCTTATAACCCTTAAGATTCTCACTATGACCAATAAAGATATATTTTTGAGCTTTTGGATCTCGTTTCAATTGATTTTCCTAAGGCACATGAACACAATCCTCACAAAAAAATATATTTGAATGTGAAACTAAAGGCTTCTTACCTGTCCACACTTCATAAGTAGTTTTATCAATAAGAGTTAAACAAGAACATTGATTAATAAAATAATAAGTACTATTATAAACTATCCCCAAAAGTAATACTTTGATGATCTATGCCAATAATATTTGCATATTTACATAATTCATCAATTTTTTTTTGGTCAATAAACGCTTTTGACTAGAGCTATGAACCAGTGAGGCCACATATGGGGGACCTCATCCTTGATATCTTCATTTCTCCTCCTCCCTCCTCCTTCTTGCCACCTTCAGCCTTTGAACCTTCTCCCTTTGCCTCCTTACTCCTTCTCACCCCCTTCCTCCTCTCCTCCTTCCTCTCCTATTCTCCTTTATTCCTCTTCTTATCCTCCTCTCTTCTTCTACTCCTCAACATTCTCCTTACTCCTCTTCTTCCACCCCTTCACCTCTTCTTTCTCCAGCTCTACCTTCACCCCACATCTCCTTCCATCCTCTTGCCACCAGCACCTTTAGCTACCATTGTCACTCCACCTCCGACTATTCTCCTCTTCGACCCAACTTTCTCCCTACCCGATATAACCACTCCTCCAAAATTATTCCTCCCTTCATCCTCTAATAGCAGTCTGTCAGATGCCTACACACCATCCACGAGCACAAAACTGCCAAACTCCACTGCATCTTCCTACCGCCTTTGACCCTGCAAAAGAATCTAGTCGTCCTCCATCCTCCATTCTCCATCCTCTGGCTAGCGATTGTTCATCCTCCTTGCACCAATGTATATCCCACCAACCATTGTGGGATTCAAACCTGAGGCAATTCAACTACTGCCCTTGCAACTTAACCGTTGCACTGCGAGGTCAACTCGACTTTTTACATAATTCATCAATTTTAGTGGAGCAATATTTATCACAATTTAAAAATCTCAACACCCTTATCTTATAATCCACTTTCTTTTCAAATAAGGATTGAAACTCCTTAAACTTAGTAAAAACATCATATTTTAAATGGATAAAATAAATTTAGGTGTATCTAGAAGAATCATTAATATATGCAATACAATAACAATATTTTCTAGTAGAATCCATATCCACTAGACCAAACACACCTGAATGAATAGTTTCTAACAATCTCTTAGATTTAGTACTTCCAAAAAGAAATAAAAATCTATTATGTTTTCTAAACAAACAATGCTCACAAAAATAATTTATGTCAATAGAATAATAAAAAATACCAACCAAATTTTTATTAACAATGATCTTAAGAAAATTTTCACATAGGTGACCCAAATGGTTGTGCCACGACATACATGTATTTTTATTTCCAATTACATTGACATAATTACAAAATTTGGAGGCATTTGTCATAAACAAGGTTTCAATCCAAGATCCTCCAACAACCACCAAGTTCTCTACTACCAACCTTTAATCAAACTTCCTAAATGTCACATGAATAATCATTAAACTTGGATACAAAAAATAAATTTCCCACAAATCTTGGAATATGCAAAAGATAATCAATTGTTTTAAACCTTCCATATTTAAAACAAAAATGTACCTTTCCTTTACCAATAATCCACTTGGTATTATTATCTTCAAGGAGAAACTCTACTCCATCATAAGCTGTATATATAGAAAACCACTCCTTGTGTGGATTCATATGGTAGGAGAAACTTGAATCAATAAGCCAAGAATTGTCACTAATATGTTAGTGGAAATGAACAAAGCATCATTATCAATATCATAAGAATAATTTCATGTGGGGGAATTTAAACTATTTTTCTTGTTTTTGCATTGTCCTCTTTTTCCACAGTTCCAACACTTTTACTCTGCTCTTCCTTGAGGTTTTAAATTGTTCTTTAAAATTTGATCTATCTTTATTCTTATCCCCTTTAGGCCATCCTTTTTCTCTGGACCTTTCCCATACATACAAAGAATCTTTCGAGCCTTTATTCATGGATTTCCTTCTCATCTCCTTTGAAAGTAAAGTAATAATAATATTGTCCATTTTTGGTTTTACACCACTACCACTAATGTAAAAATATATATTTTTCCAAGTATTAGGTAAAGAGAAAAATAATAAGATGAATTTATCATCTTCTTCCAAATTAACATCTATACAAGAAATTTGCCATAAAATCAATTGAACACATTTAAACGGTTTGCTACAAAATCACCTTCTTTCATTTTTAATAAATATAATTGTATTTTAAGATACAACTTGTTATTAATACTTTTAGTTTGATGGGTATCACCAATCCTCTTCCCCAACTTGAATGTGGTGTTCTCCTAAGAAGATGGTAGAATTTGAAAGACATAATCAAATGGTTACTCATGTCTTCTTATCTAGTTTCAAATAATATTCATGAAACACATCCAATAACTCCCCTTTTTTTGAAACAAGAAACCATTGATCCATTTTTTAAATTAGATCTTTCATCTTCAACTTCCATATATCATAACCAGTACCATTGAATTTCTCAATATCCATACAAGAAGTAGAAGAAATAGTTTTCAATCCTTTCCATATATTTATAAAAGAGCCCAATATAAAATCTCTCACTACAACCAAAAAACCTTCAACACTTAATAGAAAGGTGTCCCTCTCCATACACAATTATTAGCTTTGATACCAAATGTTAAGAAACAAGGTGAAATTACCACAATAAAATCTCTTATAAGTGTATGAAAATCTAAAATATAATTGTTTATCCAAGGATTACCATATGATGATTATGTGATTACATAAAATCATCAATAAGAATAAAATCAACAAACTATATCAATATAGGATTTACATGGAGAAACCATTTTAGGAAAATTCCAAATGAAAAAGATGACAAGTATGTTTTAATATTTAACAAAGAGATACATCCAACTAATGCATCCAAAATTTACTTTACATATAAATTATAATTATTATTAAAACAAAAAGACACGAAAAACTCAAAATACTTCTGCAAATTCTCCTTTATTCCTTGTTCCATTCTACCTTCAAAATTGAAAACAAACTTCCTTTTAAGTACAAATATGAAAATCACATTTTTTGGAATTTTTTAGCAAAATCCAAAAATTACTCTTTTTTTTGCAATTTTTAGAAAAATTAAAAAATTACCTTTTTTGGAAATTTTTAGCAGCTTTATTAACTTGCCTTTTTGTTGGTAATTTCTCATGCTTACCTTCATGGCCTATGAAATTTGTCAATTATTTGAAACTAACTAAAGTGACACTAATTGTCAACTTAATAATCTAATTACATGCAAGAGTTTGAAATTAAATAGAAAAACAAATTGAAAAAAATCTTGAAAAATCACTAAAAGCTCAATTGTACTCCCAGATCAAAATTTATGACCTCCAAAAGTTCTTGCATCATTCTTCTTTGGTTGAAAAAACTCAGCTCTTGTGAGTTGCTTTCTTGAAACTTGTACCACTTGTCCCAATCCGGCTTCTTCAACTTCCATTCTATAATCCACGTGTTATCTTCTTGTGCTAGTCCTTCCCTATGTACCAAATACTTGTTATTTTGACCTTGTCATGTGTACATTGTCTTTTTGTCCAAAATATGTGCAATCCTTTCCTTTCTGCTTGGAACCTATTGTTTCCAATCCATTTCTTTCTCACACTTATCAACCTTCACCACTACCTTTCCTTCCATCTCTTCTCCTATTTGCATTTCATCTTTAATAAAACCAAAAATAATAATAAAAAAATCACCTCTTTCTCCTATGTTGTTGCAACATCCTCATCATTCTTAGTTTCACTTGCATTATCCAAAACTATAACATCCTCCAAAGGACACTCAATTGCTTCTGCTTGTACATGTTTTTCTTTACTTCCTTCTCCCTACATCACTAGTGCATAACAAAAACCTATCACCTTCCTTTCTTTGACAAGTTCTATTGTGGATAACATATTTTCAACTTTCCCTTCATCCTTAAGAGGTAATAAAATTACTTTTGAACCATCCTTCCAAAAAGTGTATGTATTCTTCTCTCCATCATGCATTACCTTCCTATCATATTGCCATGGTCTTCCCAACAACACATGGCATGCATCCATTAGAATGACATCACACCATACTTGATCCTTATAAATCTTTCCTATAGAAAACTTGATTAAGCATCTCTTATCAATAGTGACTTCATTTTCCTTTTTAAACCATGCAATATGGTAAGGGTTGGGATTTTTTTCACAGGGAAATTTCAATTTATCTACCATTTCTTTAGAAACCATGTTTTCACAATTGCCACCATCAATAATAACTTGACATACCTTTCCTCCCGAGGTGCATCTAGTTCAAAATATGTTTCTCAAAGCCAATAGTCATCACATCCTTTGTTTTTCACTTGCTCTTCCTTTAGTATCACCATTGTCCTTCTCATCATGAGGCTCTCTCCCACATTTGCTAGAACTTCTAGATCTACCCCTTGTTCATCCTCAGCTTGAACCAAGTTCAATTTGGGTTGTTCTCCTTGTCTCCTTTCTTGCATGTGATAGTTTGGACATTCAAATGCTCTATGACCCTCTTCACCACAACTAAAGTAAATGAAAGGTCTTTATGGATTTTCCCATCCTCTACCACCACCATAATATTTGTCTCTCTGAAACTCTCTTCCTCTTTGATGATTTTGAAAGTCTTTTCGAGTATCATCTTATGTCTCTACTGCTTGAGATGATTCTCCCCCACCATAATTTAAATCACCTTGCAATGGATATTTTGTACCTCTTCTTGCACCCTTATTCCTTTGTAAATATTGTCTACTATGTTTTTCTTTTGCCTTTAAAGCTAATTGGTATGCTTCTTTCATACTGCTAATCCTATGCATGCTTAGTTCATCTTGAATAGAAAATTTTAGACCATTTACATACGTTGCAACCATCTATTCATTGGTCTCTTAATGCTCCACACGAATGGAAAATTTATAAAATTCATTTGTATAGTCTTGCATAGTACACAAATTTTGCTTCAAAATTTGAAATTGACGAAAAAGAGTGCATAATCCACAGGAAAGAATTTATCTCTCAGCTTCTTCTCCATTTTTCTCCATGTTCTAATTTTATTCTTCCCCTTTCTAACTCTTTCCTTTTGTAGATGATCCTACCAGATCATTGCATGACTCTTCAATTTAGTACATGCAAATTTTACCTTCTTTTCGTATACCATAGTCTTCCATTCAAAAAATTTCTCCATATTGTTCAACCAATTTATTAGCTCCTTTGGTTTAAGACTACCTACGTAATCATAAATTTCAATTTTAATTCCTTCATTTCCATTTCTTCCTTCTAATTCTCTAAGTATCCTTTCTTCAAAGATTAGGTGCTCTAATTGTTCTTCATCTTCATATTCTTCATGTTGATCTTCACCTCCTTGTCTTATTTCTTCATAAGAATTGTTTCCCCTTATTCTTTGATATGCTATCATACCTACAAGCTTTGCTACTTGTCTCTATAGATTTTGCATATCTCTATGCATTTGGGCAAGATATCATCTTCCTCTTCCTCTCCTAGCCATCTTCTTGCTCTAATACCAGGTGATGTCGCCAAAATTCACAACATATAAATTATAATTATTATTAAAAAAGATAGACACAAAAAACTCAAAATGCTTTTGCAAATTCTCCTTTATTCCTCATTTCATTATACCTTCAAAATTGAAAACAAACTTCCTTTTAAGTACAAATATGAAAATTACCTTTTTTGGCAATTTTTAGAAAAATCCAAAAATGACCTTTTTTTGACAATTTTTAGCAAAATTCGAAAATGACCTTTTTTGGAATTTTTTAACAAAATCCAAAAATTACCCTTTTTGGAAATTTTTAGCAACATCCTTAACTTGCCTTTTTGTTGGTAATTTCTCATGCTTATCTTCATGGCCTATGAAATTTTCCAATTATTTGAAATTAATTAAAGTGACACTAATTGCCAACTTACTAATCTAATTACATGCAAGAGTTTGAAATTAAATAGGAAAACAAATTGAAAAATCGCTAAAAGCTCAATTGAACTCCCAGGTCTGAATTTATGACCTCCAAAATTTTCTACATCACCAACACACTAACACTCTCTTCACTTTGATAACACTTTGGCAATACCTACGTACATGTAATATTAACTTATGAAACTATTAGCTCATGACTCCAATTTATAGAGAAATGAGAGAGGAATACCAAAAATGGTTTCCCAAAATAATGTACCATCAAACCAAGATAAAATTAGAAAAATTCTATGTCAAATAAATAATCCCTTTCAAGAATAGTAAGTATAACTCCCAATGTGCCATGAATAGAAAAAATAACCCTTATACAAATAATAAATGATATATTTGACTTGTAACTCCTCCACAATGACCCATATCCAAAGGTAGGCCTCTGAAATCATCATTCAACTCATATGGGAGCCACCAACAACATGCAAGATGCTCCACTACTTAATTCTCACACCTAAGTTGAGAAGTTTGATAAAAAAGCTTTGTAACTACCACTACCAACTCCACCTCCTTCATGAATTCTTATAAAAACTAATGAAAATATTATCAAGGAATATTAGTTACAAATTATTTTTCAATTACACCCTAGGCATCCAAGGACACTTTTCAAGAGTGTTGGAGATACATAAAATATGCATAGGATTGTAAGGTAAATGATACCTTAATCCTAACTCCTATATGGTCCATCCACAACCATCTCTTACTATGTGATATCCATGGATCTTCTTCCTATTTTCACCTTCTATGGTGTTGTCATGTTGGCCATATAGAACATTAGAAGTTGTGTGCATATGAAGTGTTTCATTTATGCTATTATTTTCATTCTTATTTAATATCACTATATGTTTAGTGTTTGTTAATGTTAAGCGTTTTCACACATGTACAATGTTCTTATTTAATTTTAGTACATTATCTATGTTAATGTTTCCTATCCCTTCTTCTATAGAGGCAATTGCATCCATTGCTAGCAAAGAATCTTTGTGGTATAGATAAGGAATTTGTAGTTCACCATTAAATTCTAAAGTGGTTCAATTAAAAAAATTAATAGAATGAATTTAACAATTTCACTGTTGGCCAATAAATTTGGAAGTGAGGTACTCATTTTGATGGAATCTAAAATAATATTATAAACTTCAAGCATTGGGATGCCATGGAGGAAATAAGAATATTGAAGGCTAAAAACACTATGCAAGGTGAAAATTTGTCATTGTTAGATAAATATAGTCAAGAAATTAAGGCCAACTTAAGAAAGGTGGTAGACATAAGTGAAACCACTATAAAAAATAATGCTAACAACATCAAAATTTTATAGGAAAGAATGATATCCCACTCTACTCCAAGGCATGTTGGCCCTACTTCTATAACTAGAGGCCACAAGACAAAAGATGCAAGGGTAAGTGAGACGAAGGTTACATATTTCATGAAAAAGCATCTTGGATTCCTTTAGGAGGAATGGGAAGCTATTGTGGCACCAACCAACTTTAATTATGTGGGTTTTACTAATTTTATTCTTGAAGGTTTTTTCTTGTTCCTTTTTGGCCTTTTGCTAGTGTTTACATTGTCTTCTTTAGGACTATTATGTTGTAGTTTGGTTGTGCGTTTTTTGTTTTTTTAGCTTGTAAAAGGGTAGAGGCCCTTTAAAAAAATTCCTTTTACCTTTAATAACAAATATTTCCTTACCATATATATTTTATATCATTTCTTTCTTTATTATAAAGTTACCATATTTCTTTGTTGTGATGCATTGTAGAATAGTTACTTGCACATGGATGTAAAGAAATATTTGAATATTGGTATCCTTATTACACATCCTTCACAAAAAAAAGATTGAACGTTACTTTATTTCCTTTACTACACTTTAATTAAGTATTATTCTTCCCTTAGTGTCATCAACCTACTAAAGTGAGGACAAAATGTAAACTTGGAAATTGTTTACTTTGCTATCTTTACTTTTCTTTTTATACTAATTTTAGCATCCATTGATTAGTGTGTTTTAGGTCCATTTCCACTCGATTCTATTTATTCCTATGGTCACAAAAAAGATACTACAAGTGCCTCCAACCTTAGGAACATATACTTTGACATGTCCTAAAAATTAGAAATCTAACCATGGAAAGACTCATGCACTATGCCCCCCAACATAGGAGTCTAATTTTGAAATGTAAAAGGTAATGTTTCTTGCCTCCATGTGTCCTAAAAATTACTACATTTTTAATGGCTATTTTCTTGAAAACTCGATATAGGTTCATTTATAAGCTCATTTATCCCTCCAATCACTCAATAGATGCAATTGAGAAAATTTAGTATTATCATTCTTCCTTTAATACGTAGGGAAAATTATAGATTCACCATTTGAGAAATAGGGAAACAAGGTTAAGATTAAAGACCTAAAATTTATAAATTCCTCTTGAGTGACCAATATAGGGATCCTTTGCATTTTTTCTTCCTATCTTTCATTCACCATATCCATTCCTCTATTTCACCTAGTAATCAACCAATAAATAGTCATTTCCCTCTTGATGGCTAATTCTAAATTTGTAAACTACCCCATTTAGAACATAATGTTATTAGGGGTCATACACAAGTTTAAGATTAAAGACCTAAAATTTATAAATTCCTCTTGAGTGACCAATATAGGGATCCTTTGTATTTTTTCTTTTCCTCTTTCATTCAACAAATCCATTCCTCTATTTCACCTAGTAATGAGCCATTAAATAGTCATTTCCCTCTTGATCACTAATTCTAAATTTGTAAACTACCTCATTTAGAGCATAATGTTATTAGGGGTCATACACAAGTTTAAGAATAAAGACCTAAAATTTATAAATTCCTCTTGAGTGACCAATATAGGGATCATTTGTATTTTTTCTTCTCCTCTTTCATTCACCATATCCATTCCTCTATTTCACCTAGTACTGAGCCATTAAATAGTCATTTCCCTCTTGATGGCTAATCCTAAATTTGTAAACTACCCCATTTAGAACATAATGTTATTAGGGGTCATACTCTTATAAAATTTATATATCGTTCTAATATAAGGTTATGAAACATTATGCTATAAAGTATATACCATTTCATAATTAATAATTAATAAATATTATACTATTAATTATTTATGAATGTTTGCTTTGAATAGGTGTGACTAATACCCCTTCAAGTATTTTGCCACTCTTCCTCCTTTATTTAATGAGGTTATTTCTCATTTGAGAATATGTGAATTTTAGAGCTTGATAATGAATTCTATCACTATGCACATGAATTGTTATTTCTAGGTTCGGTCTATGTTAGAATATACCCTTTTTGTAAGTGTTTTAATAAAATAATGCTTTATGAGGTTTTTTATCTGAAAAGGTTTTCCCATGTACATCTTGTGTAATGTATAAAATCTATGCTTGTATGATTCTCATTTTGTTTATTTTATAATGATTAGTATCCTACGATCCTAATCTCTAACACGGTATCAATGCTAATTAGGTTGTGCTAATCATTTACTATGTGTAAATTCAATTTGTTTACTTATTTTCTTGAATTACTTGTATCATCATATTTGGACTAAGTTAGCAACAATATTTTTTTAGATTTGTGAAAGTGCAAATTCATTTGAGAAAGATTGGAATGCATTTTTCACCTTCTTAGGTAGTTGATGAAGTAAAATCCTTTTACAATTCTAAAAACTCATAACACAACTCAAAATAGCACAATATATGCAAGAAGGAAAACACTATATTTTATTGCAGCAAATATGAATTGGGATTACAATATGTGAAAACTCATAAGCTCCCTTACAACATGGGATTCTATACAAATATAAATTTGCAACAATGGAGTCTTCAATCCTATGTTCAATTCAACAACATCTGGTTATGTAAACCTGCAACTCCTCCAAAGCCAACTTCTCACAATGACAAGGCATCGATATATAAATTTTTTTGAGAAGAAACCACTATTGGTTTCTCAAATCAACCTCCACTAAATCACCAAGAAAACCTGTCACTTTCTACCTATCAATGCTCTATCATTCATCATAATTTTCTAAAACGGTTTCTGGGTTTGGTGTGTCTCGTTTCTAGATTTTCAAATCATTTTGAAATTCTTAATTTCGTTACTGTATGAGAAAGTTATGGCTATTTTACTAAGAATGGGTCTCGCAATTACGACCCAGACATGCAACAACATGCAAATACATACAAATGATAATGCAAGAACATGTAAGAAAAGTGGTTCCCTCTTGTAAATGAATGCCCACGAATCATATTCCCTGTGGATATGCTTTAGAAACATTTATCAAAGCATAATTCCTTCAAAAATTACCTCTTCAAATCATCACAAGGGAAAATTATATTGTTGCAAATTAAAATATTTATTCTCCTAACCCCTAAGCCCTTATTGAAAATAAACCAATTTAAAATAACAATTTTTTTGGTGACACGAGATTGCCATTTCACCTCGGATGCTCCTACATCAGTAATTATATGATATTATTTAAACATGATTCATTCCAACGAGGCAAGATTTCATTCCAAAGAATTTCAATGGCATATTAAAAATTTGGTATTGTGATATCTAACTAGATTTTTATGCTAATTATTATTTTTCTAATAAACTCATGAAAATCCATCCTACAACCTCTTTCTCTTGCTAAAATATCCTTCATTTGATTGATGTTGAGATTAAACCAAGTAAGCAAATTATAATAAAATGAGTGACACATACCTAAGTAAAGAGTCATAAGTGGGCCATATCTATGGGTGAGAGTGGTGAGATATCTATAAGTAAGAGGAAAAATTAAATGGAGATTGCCAATTATTGGTAAGGGTGTTACCTCGGGTGTCATTTTGAAATTTTTTCTCATATATTGAGTAGCAAATCTAATAGATTGATTCATGCAACTTCAAGTATTTCAATTGCAAGCTCAAGCAAACAATTCCTTAATCATTATTTATAGTATTTCACAAGAGCTTCATATGCCCACTATATTTGGGACTCCAAAAGAGTTGCATCATGTTCTTGGATTCTATGTAATATTTGATTGTTTGTTCCCTTGTTTTAAACTTTATTTCCCTATACTTAGTAGAACTATACAATACTTGATTTATGTATATCAAACTATATTTAGATAATAAAACATTCATCGATAAAACTCGTTTTAACTCACAAAATCCTCTACTTTGATATACAAAATATAATACATAAGGTATAATTCAAATGAACCACTTTAACTCGTGTTGAATTGTATACTCCATTTTCAAAATATAAGACTCGTCCTTAATACAATTTCAAATGGGCATATATGAAGGGGCACCAACTTTCTAAAAATGTAAGATTTCAAATATTTCAATATTATTATCTATACAAGTATGGATTTGTTGAAACGATGCAAAGTAAAGCTTGTCTTTTGGACCACTTATAATTACCTCACCATTAAGTTGCATTTTTGTTGGGTAGAGGAGAGGGGTCGATACATACGTGAGGTCCAAAATGTGTTATTGGAATTACACAGATACAAACCCACAATGATACATTAAGTACCCAATAAAGATAAATTTTAAACTAAATAGTGAACCACCAAAAATGTAATGCTAAAAGGGAAAGAGGATTCCCCCAAATAGGCTCCTAGGGTTTTTCACCTAGGAGCACTTGTTAGAAGGAATGGACTCTCTTTCACACTAATGATAACCTTCTTGGTGAGTTCATTCAAAGGGTAGGGTTTGGATGAGGTTGTGTTGTGTGTGGAATGTGTTTAAGTGTTGGAAATGGAAAATAGAAACTAACTACTAATGTAAAACCTAGAGAATGCAACTATGCTGGAAAAAACATTGTGATATGCAAATGAACTAAGAAATGTAAACAAACTATAACAAAAACATGAAATTAAATGTGTGCACCTAGAAACTTGTAGAGGTTGGAATGAGGACTGGAAAAGCTACTGAATCTGGAATTTTGGCCTACTGAGACACTTACGCCATTCTGGGTGACCTAGTCCTTTTTTGCGGTGATTTCAAAAAATTGCTTTGGGGTTTGTTTCAAACAAATGGGTATCTGGATCTACAGAAATCTTTGAAAAATATGCACAGTGGGACTAGGTCACCACAACTAATAGGAATATCCCTTTTGTCTTTTCTGGAAATCTGAAGGTGGAAACAGAGGCTCTTGATCTACACTTTATGTTCCTCTAAGTGTTCGGACCAGAAACCTTGATTCTCAGCCTGCAAGTCTTCTCCAAGCTCCAATTAGAGTTTTTTGCAACCTTGAAGGCTTTGATACTTTTATGGCAACACTTCTAATCCTATTATTTGGAAAACCTACAAATGAGACTTGCAAATCACACAAAGAGAGAAAGAAATGTTGGGTGTTAGGGCATGGGGGCTTGACCAAGATAATCAAATCAAATGAAGAGACAAGATAATGAAACATGAATAAATGAAGTTAATACCTTGCCATGATGAGAGATCTTGGATTGTTGCAGCAACCCATCCCTTAAATGCTTTAGCAAAGAATGTCTTGATGACCTAGGATGCAAACCCTAGCTTGCTTGAGAAGAGGGGTGAAGAGAAGAATGAGATGGGTGAAAAATGAGACTTTTGGAGGTGCAAAATGAGGGGGAAAACCCTTATTTATACAAGTTATGCCTTAATTTTCCAAAAAATAGCACATGATAGGCCAACCCTAGGGTTTTGGGGGAAAATTCCCGCAAGAATTTTATTTTAATTTTGAATTTTAAGCTAAAAGGGACTAGGTCGCCCAAGGTGGTGACCTAGTCCACTTGGACAAATTCAAGTGGTGGTCAGGAATAAAAAGGAGTTTAATGAAGTTTAACAGACTTGCCTTCTGAAACACACTTAAGTTGGGCCTAAAAGTATATTAAGGGGTCATTATGCCATAAGAAAGGGTTGATTTAGTGATGAAAAGCCTAGGAAAGTGTGAAAATGTTTTACAACACCTTACAACACTTTGAAATAAGGCTTGGAAAGGGGTAAAAAGAGGTCTAAAATCCATTAGTAAGGGCCCAAATGAGCGAAAAGTGTCAAAGGCTACACTTTTTGGCGACACATTTAGCCCCCACTTTAGTGAGAGGATGAACTTGCTTCAAACTCACACTAAAGTAGCCCAATGGAGATGGTGAAGAATGACAAATAATGAAGAAAGCGCTCAAGCCCATAGGATTCGAGATCCTAAGTCAACTCGACATCAATGCCAAAGGTAACATTCAAAGGCAAATGATATGCAGCAAAATGAGATACGCGATCATGCGATGACAAGGACTAGGGGAGAGAAAAGAACGAAAGGTGAAAAGTTGGATCAAGCTTTGACCGTTTGTCCAACTAGTTGTGGATTGGATCTAGGCTATTTCTCCAAAAAGATGTATGTGGTTTAGTGACAGTCATGCCAATGTGTCGGCTTCCCATTGTATAATGAGAAAGTCATGCCAGTGTGTCGACTTCCCATTATAATAAACATACCAAAGTTACCTCGCTTGATAACTCTGATAAGGAACCACGAAGCTTTTGTAAATGTTTTTGAAATGTAAAGATTTTGTTGAAGGGGATTTTACTTTGTTCGTGCGAGGTCTTCTTCTTAGGGAGCATTGTGCCTAATGTCTCCAAGAGAGGACAAGTTAGGGTGTTAGATCGTTATCCATGGGATGCCTTGTTCGCATCAGGCCACTTCAGTTGATCGTACACTCTTGGAAGGCACCAAACCCATGAAACGACCAAGGAGAGGGCACATCACAAGGAAAGAAAAATCACGCCATGAAATGTTGTAAAAAGATGTAGTCTAGGTATGCCCCCGCTTTAAAGGAATTGCTACACCATCACTATGAGCAATTGCTTTAAAGTAGCCAAGGATAAGGGAAAGAAGACATGATAGCCAACTTGGAAAGCCCTATGCCAAATCATCTGTTTTGAAGTAGGCTATGTCATGAAGAGGGAGAGTATGTCACATGCGAGTTAACTTAAGACATATCATCCACATCCCAAGATTGCTCTTATAAGTTTATGAAAGGTTAAAAAATAGTCGAAAGAGACAATGACAAGTGACATACGAGGATAAGGCTATTGAACCCTTTGCCCCCACTTAGTGCAAGACAAAGGTGAGCTTGGAATGGATGATGGTATGTTGCTCCTTGCAAGGGATGTAAAACATGTTATAGTGAGTATGTTGTCACCCTAACCCAATTACACGAAAAGGAGAAGCAACTAATGTTATTTATGTGGAGGAGTAAACAGAGTTTCGACAAAGTCAGCCTTGATAGTGTAGACTTTTTCATAGATGTGAGTAAGTTCATGGTAACTTGGTTGAGTTGAAGAATTGTTCTGAGGTGGGTAAGGGATGAATCCGGATTGGTGTGGAGTATGTTGCTTGTGTGATGGTGGGTAAAGGATTAGAGGATTCTTAGGATGCACTATGAGGTATGTATGAGGTTCATTCATCGAAGGAGATATAATGGACACTTGTGTATGCATAACCTCAACAAGCTTGGTTTGATGGATGTCTAAGAAAGGGAAATCTAGTATCATCTTGGTACCATTACCCAAGGAAGATATGTGATGATTGGGTGGAAGGAGCTCAACAACGGTGTTGTCTCCTTGGACAATGGTTTGGTGGTCTTGGTTATTGATATGGAGGAGAGGAGGAGAAGGCGCTAGTTGATTACATCTAGAGTCACTTTCTCTTGTGCCATAGTATTCATCCTAGTAGGAGAGCTTGTAATAGGGTCATCATATTCCATCGTTAGAATTGGTGAATTAGTTACATTACAAATAGGGTAGATAGCAAGAGAAGGACTTGTCTAGTCAAAGAGGTCTTCCCAAATGGTAGGGGCATCGGGAAAAGGAGGAAGAAGATGTCCATGAGGCTCATTAAGGATAGATTCTAACACGAAACTATCTTCTTTACATTGAGGGTGAATAGTAGGAGAAGGATAATTGTAATGGTTATAGAGTCTTGGTAGGGTGATTAGGAAGGTTTCTATGATTTCATTTTCTTGTGCTAAAATATCTTCCCAAAGGGGATGAGGAGAAGGAAAAACAAGACCGTCATGATGCTCAACGATTGTATCTTCTTTTGCCAAGATACCTTCGTCACTAAAAGGAGAGGTATCATGCAAAGAACAAATATGGTCATCATGGTTATCTATGTTTGTGTTCGCTTCTAACACATCATCCTCATAAATAGGAGAGATAGAAGGTAGTGTAAGTTTAAGACAATTATTAATGTTTTCATTTGCTAGGCTCTCATAACTAGGGAATGTATTGAATGAATGATTAACATGTTTATGTACAAAAATTTTTAGTGCAAATTTAGAAAGAATTGAAACTAACATTATGAAATGAAATGTAAAGACTTAAAATGAAATGCAATTTTCAGATATCAAACAAGGTAATTTGTTGATTACACTATGCAATAATCTGAAAAGAACATCTTGTGACTGCGAAATTGAAAAGGTACAATGCATGAATTGAGCTAGTTTATGCTAAATCTAATGAAATGTATGTTACAAAAACACAACCAATTGATATAAATAGGTATTGGCAGCAAACAAAAGCTGGAAAACAAAGTTTTCAACTTTGTAAAAGGTTGTTTCAGGGGCCTAAAGGGACTAGGTTGCCCAGGGTGGCGACTTAGTCCTCCTAGTGATTTTTTTGAGAAATTTTAGATTTTTTCGATGGGGTTAGGTGGTTTTTGTATTGGGTGATGCAATCCTAGGATAAAAATGCAGAATTGCAGGATTGTTTAACGATTTAAGATGCAAAAAGTGCAATCTATATGCACTTTTCACTAATGCAAATGTTAAAATCCTAGAATGCCAACAATGCAATGCAAACCTAGGATGAGAAAGGAATCCAAAATAGAGAAGGGGGTGCAGACGTCAGGTTCACCAAAATGAACCACCAAAAATGTAATGCTAAAAGGGAAAGAGGATTCCCCCAAATAGGCTCCTAGGGTTTTTCACCTAGGAGCACTTGTTAGAAGGAATGGACTCTCTTTCACACTAATGATAACCTTCTCAGTGAGTTCATTCAAAGGGTAGAGTTTTGATGAAGTTGTGATGTGTGTGGAATGTGTCTAAGTGTTGGAAATGGAAAATAGAAACTAACTACTAATGTAAAACCGAGTGAATGCAACTATGCTAGAAAACACATTGTGATATGCAAATGAACTAAGAAATGTAAAAAAACTATAACATAGACTTATGAAATTAAAGGTGTGCACCTATAAACTTGTAGAGGTTGAAATGAGGACTGGAAAACTTGTTGAATCTAGAAATTTGGCTTGTTGGGACACTTACGCAATTCTGGGCGACCTAGTCCTTTTTCGAGGTGATTTCATAAACCTACTCTGGGGCTTGTTTCAGCCAAATGGGTATTCGGATCCGTATAAATCTCTGAAAAATATGCATAGTGGGACTAGGTCACCACAACTAGTGGGAATTTCCCTTTTGTCTTTTCTAGAAATTTGAAGGTGGAAATAGAGGCTCTTGATCTGCACTTTCTATTCCTCCAAGTGTTCAGACCAGAATCCTTGATTCTCAGCCTGCAAGTCTTCTCCAAGCTCTAATTAGGGTTATTGCAATGTTGAAGAATTTGATACTTTGATGGAAACACTTCTAATCCTATTCTATGGCAAACCTGCAAATGAGACTTGCAAATCACACAAAGAGAGAAAGAAATGTTGGGTGTTAGGGCATGGGGCCTTGCCTTGGTCAAGCCCCTTTTAGATAATAAAATCAAATGAGGAGACAAGATAATGAAACATGAATAAATGAAATTAATACCTTTCCATGATGAGAGATCTTAGATTTTTGTAGCAATCCAACCCTTAAATGCTTTAGCAAAGAATGTCTTGATGACCTAGGACGCAAACCCTAGCTTGCTTGAGAAGAGGGGTGAAGAGAAGAATGAGATGGGAGATAAATGAGACTTTTGGAGATGCAAAATGAGGGGGGAAAACACTTATTTATACAAGCTATGCCCTAATTTTCCAAAAAATAGCACATGATAGGCTGACCCTAGGGTTTTGGGGGCAAATTCTCGTAAGAATTTTATTTAAATTTTGAATTTTAATCTAAAATGGACTAGGTTGCCCAAGGTGGCGACCTAGTCAACTTGGACAAATTCAAGTGGTGGTAAAGAATAAAAAGGTGTTTAATGAAGTTTAACAGACTTGCCTCTCGAAACACACTTAAGTCGGGCCTAAAAGTACATTAAGGGGTCATTATGCCATAAGAAAGGGTTGATTTAGTGATGACAAGCCTAGGAAAGTGTGAAAATGTTTTACAACACCTTGCAACACTTTGAAATAAGGATTGGAAAGGGGTGAAAAGAGGTCTAAAATCCATAGGAAAGGGCCCAAATGAGCGAAAAGTGTCAAAGGCTACACTTTTTGGTGACCCATTTAGCCCCCACTTTAGTGAGAGGATGAACTTGCTTCAAACTCACACTAAAGTAGCCCAATGGAGATGGTGAAGAATGACAAATAATGAAGAAAGCACTCAAGCCCATAGGATTCGAGATCCTAAGTCAAATTGACATCAGTGCCAAAGGTAACATTCAAGGGTGAATGATATGTAGCAAAATGAGATACATGATCATGCGATGACAAGGACTAGGGGAGAGAAAAGAACGAAAGGTGAAAAGTTCGATCAAGCTTTGACCGTTTGTCTAGCTAGTTGTGGATCAGATCTAGGCTATTTGTCCAAAAATATGTATGCGGTTTAGTGAGAAATTCATGCCAGTGTGTTAGCTTCCCATTATACTAACCATACCAAAGTTACCTTGCTTGATAACTTTGATAAGGGACCACAAAGCTTTTGTAAATTTTTATGAAATGTAAAGATTTTGTTGAAGGGGATTTTGCTTTGTTCGTGCGAGGTCTTCTTCTTAGGGAGAATTGTGCCTAATGTCTCCAAGAGAGGACAAGTTAGGGTGTCAGATCGATGCCTTGTTTGCATCAGGCCACTTCAATTGATCATACACTCTTGGAAGGCAACAAACCCAATGACACCACTAAGGAGAGGATACATCATATGGAAAGAAAAATCATGCCATGGAATGTTGTAAAAAGATGTAGTCTAGGTATGCCCCCACTTTAAAGGAATTGCTACACCATCACTATGAGAAATTGCTTTAAAGTAGCCAAGGATAAGGGAAAGAAGACATAAGAGCCAACTTGGAAAGCCCTATGCCAAATCATATGTTTAGAATTAGGCTACGTCATGAAGAGGGAGAATATGTCACATGTGAGTCAACTTAAGACATGTCATCCACATCCCAAGCTTGCTCTTATAAGTTTATGAAAGGTTAACGACTAGTCACAAGAGACAACGACAAGTGACATACGAGGATAAGGCTACTGAACCCTTTTCCCACACTTAGTGTAGGACAATGGTGAGCCTAGAATGGATGATGGTATGCTGCTCCTCACAAGGGATGTAAAATATGCAATAGTGAGTATGTTTTCACCCTACAACTATTAAATGACAAGGAGCAACAACTAATGTTATTTATGTGGAGGAGTAAACAAAGTTTTAACAAAGTTGGCCTTGATAGTGTAGAATTTTTCATAGACGTGAGTAAGTTCATGGTAACTTGGTTGAGGTGAAGCATTGTTCTGAGGTGCGTAAGGGATGAATCCATATTGGTGTGGAGTATGTTGCTTGTGTGATGGTGGGTAAAGGATTAGAGGATTCTTAGGATGTCCTATAGGGCATGTATGAGGTTCAGTGATCGAAGGAGATCTAATGGACACTTGTGTATGCATAACCTCAACGGGCTTGGTTTGATGGATGTTTAAGAAAGGGAAATCTAGTATCATCTTGGTACCATTACCCAAGGAAGATATGTGACGATTGGGTGGAAGGAGCTCAACAATGGTGTTGTCTCCTTGCACAATGTTTTGGTGGTCTTGGTTATTAATATGGAGGAGAGGAGGAGAAGGCACTAGTTGATTGTCTAGAGTCACTTTTTCTTGTGCCATAGTATTCACCCTAGTAGGAGAGCTTGTAATAGGTTCATCATATTCCATGGTTAGAATTGGTGAAGTAGTTGCATCAAAAATAGGGTAGATAGCAAGAGAAGGACTCATTTGGTCAAAGAGGTCTTCCCAAATGGTAGGGGCATCAGGAAAAGGAGGAAGAAGATGTCCATGAGGCTCATTAAGGATAGCTTCTAACATGAAACTATCTTTTTCACATCGAGGGTGAATAGTAGGAGAAGGATAATTGTCATGGTTATAGAGTCTAGGTAGGGTGATGTTTAGGAAGGTTTCTATGATTTCATTTTCTTGTGCTAAAATATCTCCCCAAAGGGGATGAGGAGAAGGACAAACAAGACCATCATGATGCTCAATGATTGTACCTTCTTTTGCTAAGATACCTACGTCACTAAAAGCAGATGTATCATGAGAAGAATAAATGTGGTCATCATGGCTATCTATGTTTATGTTCGATTCTAACACATCATCCTCATAAATAGGAGAGATAGAAGGTAGTGTAAGTTTAAGACAATTATCAATGTTTTCATTTGCTAGGCTCTCATAACTAGGGAATATATTGAATGAATGATTAACATGTTTATGGACAAAAATTTTTGGTGCAAATTTAGAAAGAATTGAAACTAACATCAAGAAATGCAATGTAAAGACTTCAAATGAAATGCAATTTTCAGATATCAAACAAGGTAATTTGTTTTAGTACACTATGCAATAATCTGAAAAGAACATGTTGTGAATGCAAAATTGAAAAGGTACAATGCATGAATTGAGCTAATTTATGCTAAATCTAATGAAATGTATGTTATAGAAACACAACCAATTGATATCAATAGGTACTAGCAGCAAATAAAAGTTGGAAAATAGAGTTTTCAACTCTATAAAAGGCTATTTCAGGGGCCTAAAGGGACTAGGTCACCTAGGGTGGCGACTTAGTCCTCCTGGTGATTTTTTTGAGAAATTTCAGAATTTCTGGATGGGGTTAGGTGGTTTTTGTATTGGGTGATACAATCCTAAGATAAAAATGCAGAATTGCAGGAATGTTTAACGATTTAAGATGCAAAAAATGCAATCTATATGCACTTTTCACTAATGCAAATGTTAAAATCTTAGAATGTCAACAATGCAAAATGCAATGCAATGCAAACCTAGGATGAGAAAGGAATCCAAATAAGAGAAGGGGTTGTAGACGTCAGGTTCACCAAAATGAACCACCAAAAATGTAATGCTAAAAGGGAAAGAGGATTCCCCCAAATAGGCTCCTAGGGTTTTTCACCTAGGAGCACTTGTTAGAAGGAATGGACTCTTTTTCACACTAATGATAAAATTCTTGTTGAGTTCATTCAAAAGGTAGGGTTTGGATGAGGTTGTGTTGTGTGTGGAATGTGTCTAAGTGTTGGAAATGGAAAATAGAAACTAATTGTACTAATGTAAAACCTAGTGAATGCAACTATGCTGGAAAATACATTACGATATGCAAATGAACTAAGAAATGTAAACAAACTATAACAGAAACTTATGAAATTAAAGGTGTGCACCTGGAAACTTGTAGAGGTTGGAATGAGGACTGGAAAAGTTTATGAATCTGGAATTTTGGCCTGCTGGGACACTTACGCCATTCTGGGCGACCTAGTCCTTTTTCGGGGTGATTTTGGAAAACTGCTCTAGGGCTTGTTTCACCCAAATGGGTATCCAGATCTGCATAAATCTCTGAAAATATGCACAGTGGGACTAGGTCGCCACAACTGGTGGGAATTTCCCTTTTGTCTTTTCTAGACATCTGAAGGTGGAAACAGAGGCACTTGATCTGCACTTTTTGTTCCTCCAAGTGTTCAAACGAGAAACCTTGATTCTCAGCCTGCAAGTCTTCTCCAAGCTCCAATTAGGGTTTTTTGCAACCTTGAGACTTTGATACTTTGATGGCAACACTTCTAATCCTATTCTTTGGAAAACCTGCAAATGGGACCTCCAAATCACACAAAGAGAGAAAGAAATGTTGGGTGTTAGGGCATAGGGCCTTGCCTTGGTCAAGCCCCTTTTAGATAATCAAATCAAATGAAGAGATAAGATAATGAAACATGAATAAATGAAGTTAATACCTTGCCATGATCAGAGATCTTGGATTGTTGCAGCAATCTAGCTCTTAAATGCTTTAGCAAAGAATGTTTTGATGACCTAGGATGCAAACCCTAGCTTGCTTGAGAAGAGGGGTGAAGAGAAGAATGAGATGGGAGAAAAATGAGACTTTTGGAGGTGCAAAATGAGGGTGAAAACCCTTATTTATACAAGCTATGCCCTAATTTTTCCGAAAATAACACATGATAGGCCGACCCTAGGGTTTTGGGGGCAAATTCCTGCAAGAATTTTATTTTAATTTTGAATTTTAAGCCAAAAGGGACTAGGTTGCCCAAGGTGGAGACCTAGTCCACTTGGACAAATTTAAGTGGTGGTCGGGAATGAAAAGGTGTTAATGAAGTTTAACAAACTTTCCTCCCAAAACACAATTAAGTCGGGCCTAAAAGTACATTAAGGGGCCATTATTCCATAAGAAAGGGTTGATTTAGTGATGAAAAACCTAGGAAAGTGTGAAAATGTTTTACAACACCTTACAACACTTTGAAATAAGGCTTGGAAAGGGGTAAAAAGAGGTCTAAAATCTATAGGCAAGGGCCCAAATGAGCAAAAAGTGTCAAAGGCTACACTTTTTGGTGACACAAATAGAAAACATATTATGCCCAACAATGATCCGTTATTATATGCACAATATTTAGTTTATATTTATTTGCAAAATAAATACATAATGATAGTCAAACAAGTCAGATTGTATTCATTGTATTTCTGAAAAATCATAGACAAAATCCATGGTGCTCAGAAAAGAGCCATATGATAAAAGTAGATCCCCAACTTTCAAAATGTAGAAACCCAACTGTCGCACCAATATAAGACTCCCTAACATATATAGGAACCTACACAACAAAATAGAACTGCCACGTCAACACCATACAAACCCATATGTCTTGTCATGGAATCATAATAGATCTTATAACCAACTTTCCCACTAAAAAATGACCCCTTTAACACGTATAGGCATATGTCTATCCCATCTACCCAGGTGAACCACACACATACTAGTCACTTCACCTCCATGCCCACTTCCATCCAACACAATCAAGATTTAAGGCTACCATTCTTTCTGTAAAAACAAATGGAAATAAATACAAACATTCCACCAAACCAATCAACTCAAAATTTAATAGAAAAACATATCAAATCTGCAATTTATGTCATTCAAATTTCAAATTCAAAACAGGACATGAATTTAATACGCCATACCAAACATGAATGAAACAAATCATAATAATTCCTAATTCAAATAGGCATCAAATCCTTACAAAATTATCTTATTCTAGACTGAGTGACATAAGAAGAAGAGGAGGCACCAACACATAATTGAGACTACCAACTTCCATAGTATTCCAGGTATTCCTCTACATGTGTTATATAAAGATTATTTATACTATTTATGCCTACGAATGTGTTTCCCTTTTATAAAATGTAAGGGTAGTTCCTCATTGTTGTGCATGTACATGTGTATACTATACATGCCTATCGGATATGAGATTTGATAAACTCTTACTATTTTTTCGTCCTTATGCTTTATATTGTTCTTCATTACAACCATATGTTAACAGTTGTGTTTCCATTTTATATAATGTAAGTGTAGTTCATAGTTTGTTGTGCCTGTATAGGTGTATATTGTACATGCCTATTAGATATGAGATTTATTAATCTCTTATTATTTTTCATCCCTTTTCTTTATTTTGTTCTTCAATAGAGTCATAGGTTAACGGTTGTGTATCCCTTTTATATAGCGTAAGTGTAGTTCCCAATTTGTTGTGTGTGTATATGTGTATACTGTACATGCCTATTAGATATGATATTTGTTAAACTCTGACTTATTGTTTTTCATCCCTTTGCATATTTTTTCTTCAGTAGAGTCATAGGTTAACAATTGTGTTTCCCTTGTATACAATGTAAGTGTAGTTCCCAGTTTGTTGTGCGTGTATATGTGTATATTGTACATGCCTATCAGATATGATATTTGTTAAACTTTGACTTATTATTTTTCATCCCTTTGTACTATTTTATTCTTCAGTAGAGTCATAGATTAGCAATTGTGTTTCCCTTATATACAATGTTTATAGTTCTCAATTTTTTTTGTGTGTGTATGTGTATTTTGTACATGCCTATCAGATATGAGATTTGTTAAACTCCGACTTATTATTTTTCATCCCTTTGCCTGATTTCGTTCTTTAGTAGAGTCATAGGTTAATATTTGTGTTTCCCTTGTATACAATGTAAGTGTAGTTCCCAATTTGTTGTGCGTGTATATGTGTATACTGTACATGCCTATCAAATATGAGATTTGTTAAACTCTGACTTATTTTTTTTCATCCCTTTGCCTTATTTCATTCTTCAGTAGAGTCATAGGTAAATATTTGTGTTTCCCTTATATATAATGTAAGTGTAGTTCCTAGTTTGTTGTGCATGTATATGTGTATACTGTACATGCCTATCAGATATGAGATTCATTAAACTCTAGTTGTTTTTCATCCCCTTGCTTTTTTTTTTTCTTCAGTAGAGTCATAGGTTAACAATTGTGTTTCCCTTGTATACAATGTAAGTGTAGTTCCTAGTTTGCAGTGTGAGTATATGTGTATTTTTCATATGCCTTAGAATGTCAATGTTGATCATAATGAAGTTATTCCACCCACTATTTTGTTCTCCATTACAATCATAGGTTAACAGTCTTTCTCTGTATATATGTATTCCTATATATACATAATGGTATATATATACTATCTTGCTCTTGTTATTCATTTGAGTCATAGGTTTACAATTCCTTTGCTTTAATTTGTTCTTTGTTATAGTCTTGATCTGTATATATGTCAACTATTAATGTTCATGCTCAACAGTAACAACTGCTAGTAGACTGTTCATGTCTTAGCCTATGTTTGTTGTTGTTTAGAGTATTTTTAAATGTCAATACAACATACTAAAAAGAAAACAAATAAAAAATCCTACAAAACAACCCACAAAAATATGCAATAAAAAAAAATCTTGGTGGATATTGACTTTGAACATGTGCATCTACGATTAGAAAAAAAACTTTTTATAAACATAAATAAACTAATTAATCTTTTGTTCAAGCATCATTGTCATCTCACAACAGTAAACTATCATTGAATATGAAAATTCTTATGTATTATTGTCTGAAGAACTAAATATATGTTCTTGTTTCCTTCACTAGTATTAGCTTTGATTCTACTTATTCTATGCAAATGAATAAGGGAAATCGAATGACAATAAATACTACAAAAAAAGGAGCCATGACAAGGTTGCCTTCCCACAAAAGAGGTGTTAGATTCCCCAAGAAGCAGATCCTCCTGTTAATGCAGACATCAACCCACAACCTGTTGCGCCATAAGTGGAGGTTCCTACACCTCAAAGACTATAAAATATAACAATGCAACAATGGTTGTGGTCAAAAAATGACATGACAAGGGCACTCCAATATGTAGAGGAGAACGAAATTTCCATAAGGGGTGCATCAAAAAAATGGAAAATCCCAACAACCATGCTCTCCAAATGGTTAGTTGGCCTTATAATGACATCTACGAAAGGTCCTCCAACTGTCCTCAATGAAGAGGAAGAATTTATGATTGTTGAATGGTGCAAAGAAATGGTTGCAATAGGCAATGGCATTGAGATTTTCAATCTGAAGGTAGAGGTTGCCCATATTTGTGAAAGTAGACCTAACCCTTTCAAGAATGGGCTCTTAGGGAAGTCCTAGTGGACTGGTTTTAAGAAGTGACATCCAGAACTAACATTGTGGACAATTGAAGGGATAGAAAAAGATAGGGTAGTGAACCTTAGACCTATTGTTGTATCCGCTTTCTACAAGACATTATCCATGGCATATGATGCAAATCCATATGGTCCTCATCACATTTGGAACTGCGATGAAACATGTATCCAGGTAGGCAGAAATGGCATAATGAGGGTGTTGACTAGAAGAGATAGTAGGAGTGTGTCCTACATTATTTTAAAGAGTTGAGAATGGATAACCATTCTATGTTGCATTAATGATGTTGGGTAGAGCATTCCATGGATTTACTTATTTAAGGGGAAAAAACAATTAAAGAATTACATTGCAAGCTATGAACTAGGTGCTTTCAATGCATCCCAACCACATGCATGGATGATAAATGAACTGTTTATGAATTGGTTACACCACTTTGCATGATCATTTCTAGGTGGAATGTCATCCACCAACAGGTAGTTACTGATTTTTGATGGCCATGGAAGCCATGTCGCACTCACAACCATCCAAGAAGCAAGAATGTTGGGTATTGATTTACTAACTTTGCTAGCACACACTTCACATAAACTACAATCGTTAGATGTCGGTATGTTTTCTCCTTTCAAAACATACTTCAAATCTGAATGTACATCATGGCTGACAAGGTATCCAAACCTTGAAATCAAGAGGACATAACTTGAAGCACTAGGTAAAATATTATTGTTAAAAGATTTAACAATCTCAAATATTACATCAGGATTTAGAAGGATCAAGATATGGCCCCTTAATCTTGATGCACTCATGGATGACATGCATCCCAACAACACATTTCAAATCACCTTAGGTGAGGATGCTTCTATAGTGCAAAACATCCTTAGCCTTTTAGGAGTTGTTGTTTCAAGAGATGATGCCGCACGAAAATTGTTGTCCACTCTTCCAGATGGTTAATTATAGTCTACGACAGAATCATAGGTACACAAACATATACCACATTCACCTCATAACAGTCTTGCTAATTCAATTGCACAAGTGGTTGGTGATCAACAACCTCCTGACATGGTCGACAGTCAGATTTGATGAATTGGAGGATAGTCTTAGCCTTCCCTCGCAATGCAACCAATCATCCTAGTTGGTGGAGGGAGCCATGAATCTAAGTATTGATTTGTATGGCCAACAAGAATAGGGTACTTTTACTTTCCCATCACCACCACCCACATTTGTCCTACTTGAAAGGGTCCATTATTATGCTGATTGTGGCACTTTAGATTTTGGAGGCAATGTAGATATCACCCAAGACTCACAAGTAGTAGACAATGAGGTTGAGGAAAACATTGAGTCAAAATTGGGGTAGACACAAGAAACAAAAACAATTCCACACATTGGAAAATTCCTCAAGCTGCCTATGCACATTGCCAATCAAAAAACAACAATGGTGGTGATAATGGAATTTAGTCGAGCAGACAATGTCAACTCTTAACAACAAATGACTACATGAATATGTTATTACAATAGGAGGAAAGGAAGAAAGAGATTGAGGAGATCAAATCCCAAAAGAAACAAGAGAATGAGGAGAAAAAGGCAACACATATTGTGGCGAGGGAAATGAAGGTGTAGGCCAAAATAGATAAGGAGATACTACACAAAAAAAGAGCAATTGAAAAGTACAACAAAAGAGGGATAGAGATGCTAAAAAGGAGAAAGAGAGGATTTAGAGGGAACAAGACAAAAAGGAAAAAGAGATTGAGGTAGTGCAAAAGGCTTTAAAATGAGAAAGGCGGTTAAGCACTCCTGCTAATCCCTTGTCACAAAATAATGTAGTCTTATGGGATTTTTGAACATAAATATCCCTCACTATTCTACTGCAATGAATTATTCAATTATCTCCCAATCTGAGTTAAGGTGTATTCAATTTCCAAGTCATATAGGTAGTCTAGATGTACATCATATCCCAAATATATCTATTCTTATCAACTATTCACCACTCGCCCCATCACATGTAACCTACGCCCAATTTTCTAGTCTAACTCCAAGTCATGTAACCAACACTCCATAACGACTAGAAGGGGACAAGAACATGGATGCCATTTCTACCTCAAGTATCCAACCAACAATTATCTACCACACCAACTCCTAATTGTTTTCCACCTTGGTTTGTTTGAGGTTGGGATGGATCAATCATTGAAATTACATCAACATCTACAGAGGTAAGCCTTTTTTTATTTTGATTTGTAATGTATGTTGTGGAATACAAATTTATGTTATAAATATATGGCAATGACATGCTTTTTGTTTCCAACTATGTTCAATTGGTGACAATTATTCAATTTCACTCATCCCACTTGGATTTCATATGCCACGTGAAAAAAATGATTTGGCCAAGGTGTCAAAAATTGCTAATTTGGCCATGTGACCCATTGTGGCATGGGCCCACCCCCATATGTTGCATTTCATAACGTTTGAAGTGGATGTTGTCATCGAGTGGCAAGCAAACAATTCACCACCCTTTTAGTCTAGTTGCTCGCATTAATCGCTCTCCACCCTATGTATAGCTATGTTTAATGCGCATCCCTTCCTATTACCTCCACAACATGTCACACAAATTCCAAGAATTCCTTCATTGAATTCTCCTACTACCTCGCACAACACACTATCTTTCACCTCCTTTGTTTCTACCATCTTCTCAACTCTTCTTCAGAAACAGACCAAAAGGTGTTTGTTTATGCTATCTACAAATTAAATCCCACCACTACATGTTACACTCTAATACCAGTCTCCCTTCCAGCTTCTTTATATATATACATATACATATACATATATGTATACGTATACATATATATATATATACATATACATATACATGAAATAAATGGGTATAGGTGATCAAAATAGAGGTATGAACCACTTAGGGACCTATTTATCCTCTATTTCATTAGGAAATGAGATCCCCACCTCAAATTGACTAACAACCCTTAAGTGAATCGAATTAAGGTGAGAATCTGCTAATTTCCTTTTTTTGCAAGGACAAGGGTCCTGGTCAAACAACACTTTGAGGAGAAAGATTAAAAATAGAAAATCAAACCCAAAATGCAATCTATAACTTGGATCTTGAAGATTAAACTCAAAATAAGCAAAACAAAAAATCAGATCACAGATCAGAGAAGGGCATAATGGAGTGTACCAGTCACCAAAAGTTAGCTTCTGAAGTTGATCCGGGACTTGATTTAGGTTTTGTCTGCAACTTTTGAGAGCCTCTGCTACAGATCTAAATCTCTCAATTTGCCTAGGTTTCAAGTTTTGGAAGCCATAAATAAATTATGTAATTGAGTTTCCATGTGATGACAACTTTTGCAACTTTGAAAACTTCAATTTTACTCTTCAAGAGATCTTCAAGATTTCTTCCACCTAAATTTGCAAACACAAATCAAGAGGGAAAAATGTTTTATTTTTGGTGAATGAGGGTTTGCCTTGGTCAAACCACATTTTGGTAAACCTTGAAATGAAACAAAATAGCATGAAAGGAATGATGAATGAAAACCTCAATGTCACAACTCACCAAACCCTTGAATAAACCTTGGAATGTAAATCTGCAACTTGCATGAAATGACTTCAATGGATGTGGATATTGAACCTTGAATCTTGATTTGGAATAATGCTTCGAATTCTTGAATGGATCATGAAACCTACATCATCATATTAGCTCCAATAACATGCATGATGCAAGAAGACTTTGACATGACAATTAGATCTTGATTGTTGCAATAAATCTTCAATAAATCTGCTCTTGAATGCCTTGAATTGCTCTTGAACTTCAAATTTTCTATAGGAATGCTCACTTCAAAATCTTAGATTGCTTAGATCAAATTGCTAGGTGAAACATAATGAAATGACCTCATATTTATAGATATGTATCCTTAATTTCCCGAAATTCAAATATCACAAGTTGACATCTGAATATAGATTTGAATATGTTAAAATACCACCAAAAATATAATTTGAATTTAGGTCATAGGTCAAAGGGAGGACCCATTCGCCCATGGGCGAATGGGTCCTAGGTCACTAACCTTTGGACACTCATTGCTCAATGAGAAGTGTTATGTTAAGGTATTAATGAATGCCAGGTTTTGTCTTCGGAAAATACAATAAATTAGGCTTGGATTTGAATTAAAGGGGCCAATTAAGGCAAATTAAGCTCAATTAATTAAAGGAGCCCTAAATAAGTGTGAAAGTGTAAAGAGGTACACTTTACAACACAAAAAATAAGGCACAATTAAGTCCAAATTAATATTAATTCCAAATTAAGTGTGAAAATGTAAAGGGATACATTTTTCTACACTACAATACATATATACATATACACATACACATACATATATACAAATACATATACATATACATATGTATGTTTATGTATATGCATATGTTTATACATATCTATTTTTTTGTTGTTCTTTAATTCAATCATATAAATATTGTTGGTTTGTTCAGTCTTATAATTAGCCAATTTTTGAAGCAAAAGAATACATGTAAGAAATTGTTCATTATGTGACTTCATGGTCTTAGGAGAAAACACATATCATAGTTCAATACATTTCAAATGTGTGTGTGTGTCTCGAAATAGGTAATTTTTTGACACCTTAGCCAAATCATATTTTGACATGTGCCATATGATTAAAAAATCAAATAAAAGGATTTTTTTTATTTCCAAAATAATTTTCCTGTGTAGTAAGAATATTAAATTTATTGGAGGTCCATGTGAAACTTCCAAGATAGGTTGTGAATATATCAAACCCTCTCCCCTATGCAATGGGGACACAAGGTTTTTCAAAAACCTCTATAGAGTTAAACTATGTTGCAACAGTCATCCAATTCACTTTGAATGGTAGACTGCAACATAGAACTTACACACAAAGAGAATTTTGAAAACCATGTGTCCCAATTTTTACCACCTCATACGAGGATATAGTGTCATGTCCAAAATAATTTAACTACTGTTGGCACTGCCAATAGATGCCTATATGATGAAAAAGTTATTAAGAAGGATGTGTTATTGATAAGGCTGAATGCTTTATGGGTTGAAGTCTTAAATATCTGTCATTTTGTTTGGGAAGATGGACATAGGTGACATGGATGAATCATTTTGTTTGGGGAGATGGACATGGGTTTTATTCTTATTCTTATGCTTGGGATGATAGACACATGTGACATGGATGAATGGATTTTGGTAATTTTTGTATTCAGTAAAACATAATGCATTAGGAAGACTTGATTTTCCAAAATCCTTTCTAATGGTAACCTATGTTGTACTTATCCAAAATTCCCTTTGAATTGTGAAGTGTAACATAGCTAAACATGAAAGGTCTTTGGTAAACCAAGTCCCCTAAATATTTTTGGAACTTTTTTGAATACTAGAACAAAGGATAACTGCTAATTTTTGTTATATGGTAATACATGTTGGCATTTGCAATGAATTATTGGCAGTGTAGTGTGAATGCCTATACAATGTAAAAGTTTTTCATTATAGTGGACCATTTATTGCAAGTGAAATTTGGTATTAGAATGTAAATATATGTACACACTCACACACACACACACATATAGATATACGTATACACACATATATGTATACATAGATATTTGTGTATATATGTATACATATATACAAAGCAATACTATTAACCTATGACTGTAATGAAGGAAAAATTAAAGCAAAGGGATGAAAAATAGTATGTCAAAGTTAAAAAAATCTCATGTTTGATAGGCATGCATAATATACACATATTCACACACAACAAACTAGGAACTACACTTACATTGTATACAAGGGAAACACAACTGTTGACTGGGAATTCACACAACATGTCATGGAGGTAATGGGAAGGGACACACAATAAACATAGATGTAAGTAATCTCGTTACCTATTAGTAAGCATGCTTGCATTACAAGACCTACATCTGTAAATAAATTTCAAAGCCAACAAATAAATTGCACAAGAAAAGTCAAACTCAAAAGTTGGAAGTGTCTCATAATTTGAGAAAGCATCCCAACTATCTCCCACCATTTTTGTAGATGACACCCTCTCATATGGTGTACCATTTTTATGCTCTATGTTTTGATGAGACCATGAAGGTCTGAGGTTATTCTTATGCTCTGTATATTACAAGAGACTAGATAGGTCTGTGATATTGTCTAGCTCTATATATTACAAGAGACCATATAGGTCTTTGTTAATGTTTAACCCTATATAATAAGGAGAGACCATAAAGGTTTGTGTAGTTTTTCAAAGCTTTGTACATTACAAGAGATTGTATAGGTCTATAAGTATTATATTTGTGTTCATTAGGATGCTAAAGAGGTCTATGAATCCTTAATTATGGATTTTATTACACTCGGCCAAATAGGTCAGAGTACCTAGAGTTTGTAACTAGTTAACTCAACCTTATAGTCCTATGGACCTTCGAAGACCAACTTAAGATTTGTAGTTCCTTAAAAGTATGAAGGATTTAGTTAGTCTGCATATATTCAAAATTTAAAATGTCTTTCCATTATTGTGGTTAAGCATTATATGGTATAGTCAATTCCTTGTAGCATCGATAGTTCCTAACTTGAAAGCTATGTATTAATTATATGCGCATTATAGTTTGGCTTTCAATAGTGGTATGTTGATACAAATATGTAATATTTCCTTATTGTCATTGATAGTATTATTATTGTGATAATACTATATTTTTCTATTTGACATGAGCAATATTATTATTGTGACAATACTACGATTTCCTATCAAAAATAAATACTTTATTTGTTGTGTAATATATGTGTCTTACCAATGGCATTGGAAAAAGTTTTTGTTGAAAAAAAATTATGATTTATCATTACTTCAATAGTAGTTTTGTTATAACAAAGCAAAAAAAAATAGTAGTTTTGTTATAAAAATATTGTGGTATTATTTCTCATCAATAGAAGGCTTATTAGAAAAGATTATGTAAAACATATATGTTTGAGGTTTTGGTTTCTTTGGAAAGATCTGTATGCTTTGAAATATAGTGAAATTTTCTTATCCAAATATTAGATCGAAGGGCAAAGGTCTATCCCCATAAATATTGGTTAAAGAAGGAATATCTTGTCAAGGGTTTGCACTATTACAATTTATCCACTTGTGTTTTTGTTCAAAAGGCTAAACATGTAATTACATAGGTACATATATATGAAAGATGCAAACATATATATATGAATACAACTACATATAATGTTATTTCATATATATTTATATTAGTATGAGTGTATGAATATATATTTAAGTACACACATGTTAATGAAAATTACTAGAATAAGATAATTGCAAGTGAAAATGATAGACAGATTGATAAAAGGGATCAAAAGGTCAAGAAAACAAAATTACAGGTAAAAATAACAAAGTGCTTTAACAACTACATTTTATACAAAGTTGTAAACTAAAGTGTTGGTCAAGTTTGCAACTTGCAAACTACAAGGCTCAATTCACAACTTGTAACTCACACAAAGCCCTTGAAATGACCATACAAAATATTTGGGATGAAATTAATGTGTGAATATTCAAAGAAAAAGTCTCACCCTCTAAGACAATAATAAACACATTTCACACTAACATCTACAAACACCAAATACAAGAGCCTGAATAAATAAGAAGAGGGTTTTCTCCTCATTGGACAACAACATACACAACCTATGGTCATATATGAAAAATAGAACACTAGAAATTTATCTATGGCATTGAAAAATCCAACAATATTTATTTGACTGAATTGATGAACTAGAAAATAAATTAATCTGTGGGTTATACTAAGAAACAAATGAAAAAGAGTACACGAGAAATTTACTTATGTCACCAAACAAACCAACAATATTTATTTGATTGAATTGATGAAAGTATATTAATAGAGTAATCTTAAAAATCAGGTCAGAGACAACTGAAAATTTTCCATGACTTAATCACAACCTTTAAAATTTTCCATGTCTTTGTAAACCTATAAAATAAAAACCCTAAAGTAGAAAATCCTCTTTGATTTTTGCAGAACCGTAAATCACAACCTCAAAATTTGCCATGACTTAGTAAACCTGTAAAATCAAAACCCTAAAGTAGAAAACCCTCTTTCATTTTTGCAGAACCATATATGACAACTAAATTAGTAAACCACAACCTTTCAAACCCAGTTTCACCATAAATGCTTGAAAAAATTGTAAACCCATTTCAATAACGTAAACCCATTACATAAATGATAGTGATGATTGAACAAAAGATTTAATTTCCTCTAAACGTGTAATGTGTTTATGAATACAAATTTTATAGTGTTCATAAACATCCTTTAAGTTCTTATAGAAGCACCCTCAAAGCATCATAACCTTCTATACGAGTAGAGAACTTAAAAAAGCATACAAAACGCATATTAGACAACCACCCACAAAATTACAGGACCTCACAGTTATGTTTGACAAAGAGTAAAAAAAATCAAATAACAAATTAAAAAATGAAACAAGAGACAGGTAAGGCCTTAGTGAAGTTAGAACCTCACCTAGGTCAAAGGGGTGTCGTCGAGGGGTATTCGTTGCAATAGGTGGTCATTTATCAAAGCTACCAACTGACATCTGTGCATTTGTTAGATGAGGCAACATATCAAGAATACAATGTACTATCAAAAAACCTAGTAAGTTTAGTGTGCATGCAAACCAAAAAAAATGAATGGCCCTGTGTTTACTTGCCAAAATGGAAGCCTGCAATGGTGCTGAAGAACCAGAGTGGAAGCATCACCGAGCTTGAAGGGACACCGCTATCAAAGTGTAACATGTATTGGTGGCTGCTAGAAGGGAGACCGGTATCAAAGAGTAACATGTGATGGTGGTGGGATTGAAGTTGCAAAAAGCATAAACAAACACCTTTGGTTCATTTGTGAAGAAGAGTTGAGAAGATGGTAGAAACAAAGGGGTGAAAGTGTTGGTGTGAATAAATATCTTGTACCTAGTTAATTCACTCACTAGGTAATTAGTGGACATATTCACATGTTAAGTTTACTTAGGTCCTAAGATTCTTTCTAGAATTCAGTTCTCATTTCTAGATCTTATCTTATCCTAGGTTGTTATGACTTAGTTGTCTCATGTGATAGGATTAAGACACTTGTCATGATCTTGTCTAATCCTATCTCACACCTTGCTTATATAAGCAAGGCATCATATGTACATTGGCATTTCAATGGCTTCCATTTTGGAATTCTTGCATCCTTAATCATAGCATGATATTTCTGCCATTTCTCTCTTGTGGAAGTTATTTTGTCTTACAGGTGATCCCAGGGTGCCATGGAGCGACGAACTTTTTTAAAAATTGATTTGCTAGTGGCAGTCCTATGGGTGACCAAGGGCCACGATTTTTAGCCCCTAAGGGCCTTATATTTTGCACCCGTTTAGTGTATGCATGCCCAAATAGGGCCTTTTTTGTTTTTCTATAACTTGCAATCTAGGAGGTGAATTTTTCAAATGAGATATTGTCAGAAAGTTGGAGTTGTGAATTTTACAGTGGTGCAAGTTATTTTTCATTTTTTTGTTGTTTTTCAACATTTATTGCTAGTTGAGGTCAGATCTCCATTTATGACTCCTAAGATCATATTTTTTTGCCACAATCTCCAATTTTCACAATTCTTATGGTGTTGGAAAGGTATTGAGGAGTTCTACATTGCCATCCATGCACTTTTTCTTGTATCTATCCCAGGTTGATCGTTATTTTAGTTTTTCCCCAAAGGGTGTTCTAGAGATTACTTGGATGTTTTGACTATTGGGAGGGTGCAATTTTGATCTTTTTACTTCATTTCAGTTCTATATCATTTCTCAATCGACTGTTGCTTCATAGATTCTAGAGTTGTGTCAATTTGTGAGTTTTCTAGTGTTCCTTGGCATCGATTCTTTGTTGCTTTATCATGATTCTGACCTAAGTCCTTGAGTGACTCTAATATGGTTTCTAGCAAACAAAATTATCTTTCCTTGCTTGTCGGATTAAGGATTCCCATGTTACTCCACAAGTGTGCTTCTTTTGTAGTAGTTTATCTCATTATGGGGGGCTATATGGTCTCTCTTATCATCCTTTGTGTGGATGGAGATTGATTGGATTTGTGATGGATATCATTATTGTTTTTTATCTATATTTTGGGGAGGATTTTTGTCCCATTGGGTTTTCTCATTTTCTCCATTTGTGAGAGATTGCATTTGCATTTGTACATGGGTACCTAACATGGCCTCGTAGTCAGGACCCATCTTTGTGTCATTTGCATAATAATATTCTCCCTAAGTTTCACTTAAGGGTGGGTGTTAGTGTGAATAAATGTCTTGTAACTAGTTAATTCAATCACTAGGTAATTAGGGGACATATTCACATGTTAAGTTTACTTAGGTCCCAAGATTCTTTCTAGAAGTCTTAGTTGTCATTTCTAGATCTTATCTTATCCTAGGTTGTTATGACTTAGTTGTCTCCTGTGATAGGATTAAGTCACCTATCATGATCTTGTCTAATCCTATCTCACACCTTGCATATATAAGCAAGGAATCATATGTACATTTCCATATTCAGTGGCTTCCATTTTGGCATTCTTGCATTCTTAATAATAGCATGATATTTCTACCATTTATCTCTTGTGGAGGTTATTTTGTCTTGCAAGTGATCTTAGGGTGTTGAGGAGTTCACCATAAAATCCTATAGAAATATAGTGTGTTGTGCGAGGTAGCAGGAGCATTCAATGAAGGAATTATTGGAATTTGTGCGACATGTTGTGGAGGTAATGGGAAGGGACATGCATTAAACATAGCTATACATAAGCAATGGTGGGGACGATAAATGATTAATGTGAGCAACTAAATTGAAAGGGTGGCAAGCTATTTGTTGGCAATGTGGTGACAACATACACTTTAGATGTTGTGCCACATAGCTTGTGGGGGTGGGCCCATGCCATGATGGGTCGCATGGCTAAATAGGCAATTTTTGACACCTTGGCCAAATCAGATTTTGACACGTGGTATATGATTTAAAAATTAAATAAAAAGGATTTTTTTGTTTCTAAATTAGTTTTCCTATGTGGCACAAATATTAAATTTTATTAGAGGTCCATGTGACACTCCACGTGGACCTTGGAAGATAGGGTGCACACGTATTGGCCCCTCCCCCTAATAGAAACCAAAAAAGCCTTGGTTCTGCACATTATATTATGTTAGCCAGTCGACTCATTTTCTAGCCAATTGGTTTATTTTCATCTTAGTCATGCAATTTTCTTATCAAGTCGAGGACTTCTTTAGATCACCCTTGAAAACCTTGGCTTACTCCCATTTCCTTTTCCATAACACTAAGGAAAGAGAAAATTTTCATGAGGATATCCCAATTGACAATCAATTGAAGAGATAATGATTCCAATTGTTATTCTTACTCATTTTTAACAAGAAAAATTACCACTTATATTAGGGAAGAAAGTATTTAATCTACAAGGAAAGTTGTCATGAGAAATGCACAACCACCACAACCCATGCAAAATTGATACCAATTAAAATACAACCACCACCCTATTTTGTCTAGTGGTTTTGTCATTAACAAAATTGTTCTTTGATTCTAGGCATACATTACGATTTGTGACATTCATCAACTTGGTTATCTTTCCCTACCTTGACCAATTCTTTCTTATTAGGTGAAAACAATATCTATGTGAGAAGTACAAATATAAGTAGCCTTTAAAATCAAGAGGTTGTCTAATTTTAAATTATTTCCATATTCTCCTTCAAATTCATCCCTCTTTCATTCATTCCATCTCTCTGGGCAATTTGAATCTTCTTTTTCACTCTCCAACAATCTCTTCATAAGCTACAACACTTCGACACTCCATTGCAACAACACTCTGTCAACTCCATAAAGCAAGTGTGAATCAAGCCATTGCAGCATGGGCTTGGGGTTTTGCAACACCTCCCTTCATCGCAGTCGAGGTTGTGGTGATTGTTCAAGCCTTATTTCTCCTCCATTGGCTAGTGTGCTCTTGGTGGAGGTGGTAACGTTTCACTCCTCTCCTTTATGATTTGGTTGAGTGGCTATTTACTGTTTTGTAGTGTTATTTGTGTACTTTCTTTCTTTACTTCTTTATCATACATTTCTCCCTCGTTGCTATTTGGCTATCTGTGGAGGTGGAAACACCAAAACGAGGGTCTGACTAAAGTAGACCCCTATACAACCCCAACAAATTTCCCCTCTTTCTTGTGTGCAGGTGGATGTTCTTTAAGCTCTAGCTGGCGAACTGTCGCCTCAGTGAGATTATCTTCATCACTTTAGCTCTCATATATTTACTTTACCATATCCATTTGTACCTTTCCTACTTTGTAATTATGTTTTGTTCCTTTAAGGTCACTAGCTAGGCTGTCAACTTATTTTCTGATGATTCATACTGTATTTTTGGTCCTCTGGTCATATGGATGCCAGCACACCTAAGAGATTCTAGTGCGTCGCATTGTCATCCTAGAACCACGCTTTCATCCTCGGGTAGAGAGCTACCTGAGGTACAATGTTGAACCCGAAAACCGACTCGCCTAGCCCTAGTTTAGATCTCAGTCTAAAGAGTGATGGAAGGGCCTTATAGTCCTCATCATTCTCGTCCCCTATTTCAAAACATCCCTTTAGAGTGAGGTAAGTTAGGGCAGTCTTCCACTCTTGGATCTCCATGACCTGGGGCCTTGAACATGGTTGGTCCCCATCTCTTACATTTTTGGTGAACTTGACGTGAACCAATGTCTACCCATTTGTTGGTGTTGAACCTTTTCCCTTGTACCTTGTGGTCGTTGTGCCCCTGAGTGTTGTGAAGTTTTATGAGCATCGCAACCCAGTCCACGACCTCTAAGTATATTGTTAGGAGAAGTATATGACATCTTCCGATGGAGAAGATGAGGGTCACTTCTAGTTTCTCTACTGGTCTTTTTTCTGGACCTTCAATTGGTCTTTCTACCTAGGAGAAATTGTCGCTGAGCAAGGTAGGATTCTTTGATGAGACTAACCACATCCCCACTCCTCTTGCATCTCCTACACCATCGTCAGTAGATGAGTACAAATCTGTTCACATTCCTTTAGAATATATCGCTACCCTTAGCAGAAGGTTGGGTGACTTAGAGAATCACCTGGAAAAGGACCTTAAGCTGGCTAGAGTTGCTAAGGTTATTATAAAAATCAAGTATATGGTGGGAAGAGACCGAACATGTATAGAGCTCCTAGCTAACCTCTCTAGTCTGACCGAACCTTTGCCCCTTCAAATAATGCTAACCTTGTACAAGGGGCCACTTTTGAGGAACATGAGAGATAGTTAGGAGTGTCGATGCCTCCCACATCGGTATACATGGCAGACACGGTCCCTTCGATCAATGTCCCCTACCTCTAAGAGATATGAAACTATTAAAGTAAACATAATACCCTTAGGTTTCAGTTTCACCCCTCTTGTCACCTCTAGTGGTGGAGGTTTTGGCGGGCTGAGTGGTGGGAGCTTTGGTAGTGGCGGTGGCTTTAGCAATGTGGTGCTAGCGGAGGTCGTTCCAGTGGAGGCCATGGTGGCGGCTTCGAAAATGCAGGTAGCTCCGATGGAGGCCATGGTGGTGGCTCTAGTGGAGGCCCTGTTGGTGGTGGTGGCCCCGACAATAACCACGTTGGCAGTTCTGGAGGTGGCTCCGACGGTGGTTCTAAAGGAGGTTCCACTAGTCCTATGTCATCTAACAATCCTATTCTGAACACCCTTCTTTAGAATATGGGCAAGATTCAAAGCCAACTGGAGAGTCTCTCCCAAGCCTCTACCTAGCCTATCTTTCAACCCTTCTTCCAACATAGTCCATTGTCGGTAGCAATCTTAAGTACTCCCTTCCCACAAGGAATGGAGATTCCCAAATTCAAAAATATGGTGGCAAAGGGGACCCACAAATGCATGTGTCTTCCTTCAACACCCTATGTACATATTTCTTCCATCATGATGCATTGATGGTGAAGCTATTCCCTCGATCTCTCAAGGATACAACACTCGATTGGTACTATTCCTAACTCGATAACTCTATTTTCTTATTTGATCAACTTGTGAACCAATTCTTACAAAAATTCCAAGCTAACATCGAGTTGAAGATGACCTTTTTGGATCTCGTTCGATGCAAAGAAGGGGATAATGAAAAAATTATTGATTTCATAGCACGGTACCAAGCACTCTTTTCAAAAATCTCGTACCTGTTACCCAATTCTAATGTACAGAAGGTATTCATAGGGAACTTACAGAAGCCTTGGCAAGAGAAGTTCGCCCTCATGAAATACCGTTCTTTCACGCATCTATGTACGACATTACAAGAATATCACCAAACGATAGTCCAGTTCGGGGGATCCTCCTCACGCTCATATTCAAAAGGGAAGTCCATTGTATCAATCTCTAGAAAAGGTAAGGCTGTTGCAAATGTAGTAGCCGCTATGAATTATAACGGCCTCAGGCACAACCGAAATTTCACAAAGTTGGCAAAATCTTATTCTTCCTTCCTACAAAGGTTGTTGAAGGACAAGATCATAACTTTGGAGAACCCTAAGCCTCTCAAGGAACCTTACCCTAGTTGGTATGATGCAAATACCTTCTGCCAATACCATCGAGCTAATGAACATGATATCGAACATTGTATGCGCCTACATCATGAGATACAAGATTGCATCGAGGATGGTACTATCCGTCTTGATGGAAGCAAATAAAATGCAAAAAAATTGGTGGTGAAAGCGAATAGTGAGGGTCAGATATACACAGACCTATTTCTGTCGCATTCTTCCAACATGATTATCGATCCATCTGATTCTATCACTCAGCTCAAGGCATATGTTAACATGGTTACCATTACTCCCTCTACGCAGCTTGTGATCGGATCGCCGGACGTGGCCTTCACATCGTAGGATATGCCCTTGAACAACAAGCCCTCTCCCCTTTACATTCTCGCTCGCCTCAATGGGAACATTGTGACAAGGGTCCTAGTTGACCCTGCGAGCCGAGTGAATGTCATTACAGAGGAGACATTATGGGTTAATTCATTACATAAAGAGGAGTACGAAGAAAAAAATTCCATCATCCATACACATGATGGCCTTGCTCTTAAACCTTATGGTTCGATAACTCTGTTCATCCTAGTTGGACCTAGGATCGTCGATACAACTTTCAATGTTGTTCTAGAGTCATATTTGTTTAGAGTGAAGCTAGACACACCTTGGCTAGCTTCCATGAATGGAATCGCCTCCGTCATTCACAAATGTTTAAAGTTCTCCCATGAAGGTGTTGTGCACATAGTGCATGATACTAGATATCAACCTTTGGTGTCCCATGGGGGATATTCATTGGATCACTTTTGGCCCACCCTAGTCAGTCCACTTCCCCCAAGGGCGAACCTACTTTACAAAAGCTATGTGAAGTATAAAACCAGGGGCAAAGGAAAGTCGAATTTGACCCTTCTGATAGCACAGCAACAAGTTACCTCCTCTTCTCGAAAGGGAAAAGAGAAGTTCCTCCTTCCCGGGATGGCTTTCCTACTCCCCTTTCTAGAGAAGAGTTCTGGATGAATATGCCTGGTTTTTACCCTCCAAGTGTTATGATACCGACTTGGCAAAAACCCAAGGTTCGGATATCAGACCTCCCTACCAAAACTCCTGGACCTTGGTACTCCCTGTATGGCAGAAAGAAAGGTCCCTGTGGGGAATCTTCTATGTCTCGGCCCCTATGGCCTCCCATCGCTTCTGCTCCTAAAGCAGTAAAGGGGAAGAGGCCCGTTGCCGAGGCACTAGAGCCGATTCCCCTCGTTGTTTCTTAACCCACTCCTCCTGCTCCCATCCAGGAGTATGTCCCTCTGCTGAAAACAATTGTGGTAGACATTCTTATGGCTGAGCAAGAGCCTTTAGTCCCTTCATAGTTTCCGGCCTGTAGCTCGAAGAGTCGCAAAAACTGCCTTACGCATGAGCGAAAGCATCGGTGAAAGGATCTTGCGGTTGAGTAGGTCACCTTGCAGAGAAATGGTGAGGAGATGACTGCCCCTGTTTCAGGACCCCCTACTACATCCTCCTCTCTCCTCCCCTCTGCTTCCATTCAATCAAACTCTGTATCACTTCCGACTCCTGTTGTGAATGCACCTGACCCCAAAAAGGTACAGGTGTTCATTGCTCCTTTAGTTGAGTCACCCTTGCTGATGTCCCTTTTGGACGTCCCTCCTTTTCTGAAACCCGTAGATATGCTGAATACTTCGGTGGTATTTGCTACGGTTTTCTTCTCCTTTTCCTTCGTGCCTCTTGCCTCTTCTGTGGGGATTTTGCACCCCCTAATGGGGCAGAAGGTAGAGGTTCATCCTTCCAACAATGGAGGGTGTAAGAGGATCCCACCTTCTTCGAAGGGTGGTCCTGCGCTGACTTTTTTTGTCCTAGTAATAGAACCTGCCCCGACTTCCCTTGAGATTGTCACCGCTTCCGAATCACTCGGTGAGCCAAGTGGTGAATCTCGGGCACAACCCTCTCCATCCATTGAGGTACAACATGGCACTCCAACAAAGTGCATGTTTAACTCTCTGGATGAAATTCTGGCCTTGTTAGCGATTTTTGCAAAGTCGCTAACCCTATCTCCACGAGAGCTTAGCGGAGGAGACCTTGCGGGGGCTTCTTCCTTAGCCCTTGTTGCGGGAGGGTCGAAAGATCCTCCCCTTAATATTCTATCACTGCAGGCTCATCCTCCATCCCCTTACGATGATCTAAAGTGGGAAGTAGACGACCTCTTAGTTGATGAATGTTAGGGGGAGGCCCCTTCTTTATCTTTAGAGAGATGTGTGTGTGTGTGTGTGTTGTGATATGTTCCCCCATGATCGTTCTGTGTGTTCCTGGATGACCCTTGTCACCCTTGTTGGTGCTTAGATATAGGAGTGATTTTTTGTGTCATAAACCTTCTTCTATTTGTATCATCATTCTTTCATGTTTGTGATTGACTTTCGGAAAAATCGGGGATGATGCAAAGCACTGGGGGCATTTAGGCTCCCCTTCCATGTTGATCCAATTTTTTATTTTTACTTTTTCTTCTCGTGCATTCCTCACATGGTCTGATATAGTAGGGGGTTGATGATAGTTCATTTATATACTACTATTATACTTATATATATATATATATTTATGAGCATCTTTGACCTTGAAATATCAGATCACCCCTATGTCTCTTATTTTTTAACTTGCTTTTTTCTCTTTTGCTCTTTTCTCGTCCTTCTCTCTTCTTCACTTGAGTTGTCCCTCTCATGTGCGACAACTCCTTTCTATAACAACTCAATTTTCAAAAAATGCATTCATTGCCAGCGAATCTTTGCAAACCTTTTTGAAAATTGCATTCTTAACTTGGACCCCTAACATAATGTGTTTCCTTCATCATGGGTTTGCAAAGAAAGAACTTGAGAACTTTCCTCTGAGGTGGAAGCAACTTTTACCTTCCCCTCATGAGGGGGCACTTTCTTCCTTTCAAATTCCTTGATGAAGTGAACATCTTTTGAAAGGATTCCTTGATGATGAATTGATTTGAGAAAAAAAATCCTTCTTGCACTTTCAAAAAACGCATCCCTTGAGTGGAACCCCTATTCACGTCGGGTTATCGAGGGACCCCTTTGAAAGATTTTTAATTTTTTAACAATCTACATGACTGTCTGCTTGACTACCTATGTGGCCATTTTATTCTTGACATGCTTTATTTGTGGGTAAACATGTTGCTTTGTAGGTACGCTTATAAAGCCTCTTTCCAATTTGACTCTATGGAGTCCCCTCCTTTGGGCTTCCTCCATGTGAGATATCTTGGGGGACGCCTCCTTGTAGGTCTGCGGGTCTATAAGGCACTCTTTCCTTTGGGTTTCCTCCATGTGAGAGATCTTGGGGGATGCCTCTTTGCAGGTCTGTGGGCCTGTAAGGCGCTTTCATCTGGGTTTCCTCCATGTGAGAGATCTTGGGGGATACCTTCTTGCAGGTCTATGAGCCTGTAAGGTGCATAATTTACGGGGCTTCCTTCATGTGAGAGATCTTGGGGGTTTCCTCCTTGATGGTCTGCGGGCATGTGAGATGCTTACTTCTTTGGGTTTCCTTCATGTGAGAGATCTTGAGGGATACCTTGCAGGTCTGCAGGCCTGTAAGGAATTTTCATCCTGTGGGATTTGTCCATCATTGGTCTGAGGTCCTTTAGTGTACTTTGTGCAGCTTCATAGTTCTATGAGGCTATGAAGTCCTTTGTTCTATCTTGCACTTTCAAGCTCACCAGATTGTGGTCTGCTTCCTCGACAGTTCAGGTATACGTTTCTAACCCTACTCACTTTTTGATCTACTTTATCGAAGCACTCATTAGTATTCATGCTCGCTAAATTGGGGGAAAAATGTATAGGAACGAATTTGCACCCCTCACGCAAATTCCCCTTTTACACATCCTCACTTTAAAAAACCAATTTTGAAGGCGAAATTCCACATCAGTTGGCTGCTTGCCTTCCTTTTGGCATTTCTCCTTTATGTCGGTAGAATAATATTTGTCAAGGACGCATGCACGACGCTGCATGTCACGAAGACGTTTACGCGATGCATAGACATCCACGTGATGCGCTTACATCCTTGATGAATTCCTATGTCTGAAGTTGGCAGAGGCCTTACACTTTCGATTTGGGTCGATTTGTAACGTCCCTCTTCAACCAATCGACCCCAAAAATGGTAGATTCTTCCCTCTTCTCTTTCAAATTCATCCCTCTTTCATTCATTCCATCTCTCTGGGCAATTTGAATCTTCTTTTTCACTCTCCAATAATCTCTTCACAAGCTACAACACTTCGACACTCCATTGCAGTAACAACACTCCGTCAACTCCGTAAAGCAAGTGTGAAGCAAGCCATTGCAATGTGGGCTTGGGGTTTTGCAACACCTCCCTTCATCACAATTGCGGTTGTGGTGATTGTTCAAGCCTTCTTTCTCCTCCATTGGCTAGTGAGCTCTTGGTGGAGGTGGTAACATTTTTCTCCTCTCCTTTATGATTTGGTTGAGTAGCTATTTATTGTTTTGTAGTGTTATTTGCGTGCTTTCTTTCTTTACTTATTTATCATACATTTCTCCCTCGTTGCTATTTGGTTGTTTGTGGAGGTGGAAATACCAAAATGGGGTTCTGACTAAGGCAGACCCCTATACAGCCCCCAAAAATTCCCCCTCTTTCTTGTGTGCAGGTGGACGTGCTTTCAGAGCTAGCTGGCGAATCGGCACCTCAGTGAGATTATCTTCGTCACTTTAGCTCTCATATATTTACTTTACCATATCCGTTTGTACCTTTCCTACTTTGTAATTCTGGTTTGTTCCTTTATAGGTCACTAGCTAGGCCGTCAGCTTGTTTTTGATGGTTCATACTGTATTTTTGTCCTCTGGTCGTACGGACACCAACGCACTTGAGAGACGCTAGCGCACCGCGCTGTCGTCCCAGAACCGCACTTTCGTCCTTGGGCAGAGAGCTACCTGAGGTACAGTTTTGAACCTGAAAATTGGCTTGCCTAGCCCTAGTTTAGATCTCGGGTCTGAAGAGTGATGGAAGGGCTTTATAGTCCTCATCATTCTCATCCCCTATTTTAAAACATCCCTTTAGAGTGAGGTAAGTTAGGGCAGTCTTCCTCTCTTGGATCTCTGTGACCTGGGGCCTTGAACGTGATTGGTCCCCCTCTCTTACATATACCTTTTCGAATCATGGATTCTCCTTTCTTTCCTCAACCATGGCATTCTTGACATATGCTTTTTCTTTAACAAGTCTCTCCTATATTCTTGAAATTGAAATATAGAGCCTTATTTGTGCCTAGATGATTTCCATTACTTCTTCCTTGATACATCAATCATGTTAATATTCTATATTGATATTGGTTGTTGCCTATGATCATTATGATTCTTGAGCCTACACCATTTGTGGAACTATGGTATAGTTGTGGCCTATGGATATATTTTTTTTCTTCTTTTCTAGCTTTTCTCTCGCTATTTCATTTAAGTCACTAGTGATCTCTTGTATAATAATATCATCAATGGTGTGACATAATATTTTTCATATAGTATTTATGTATTTATAGAGGCAACTTCCAATTTTGAATGAATATATAATAGAGCATAATTGGTCCCATACATGCCATATCTTCCTTTAGAATTTAAACTATAACACTAGAATAATCCATTAAATATAATTACATATGCTTGATTTGACTCTTCAATGGCGTTGTGTCATTTTCTTATCATGTTATTTCTCTCATATTATGCTCAAATAAGCTTGCACCATGTCAAAATATGTTGTGCATTTATTTGGTTGGTATCATTGTTTCCCCATCTATGTTGGATGCCACTTTTCATTTGCATATACCATACCAACAACATATTTAAATAATTCAATTAAATAATTTGTAATAAACTTGATCCATAATAGGATCTTCTATAAATGTAGATTCATTTTCCACACATATCATAGTATTTTAGTCCAAAGTTCATGAGAGCAATCAATGCATTCTCAATGACCCACATTGTGATATCAACATAGCAACAATTAATCATGTGACATGGTGATTCTTTTCAAATCACCTTAAGACCTCTAGTGTTCTTTTTGGAGATCAAAGATAAAATATATTGTGTAGCCACCAACTTCATTAGGTATGTGAATAGTCATAACATATAATCAATCATATGTGATGAATTACTAAGAGAATTTTTTATGACTCATGAGGTATCCATATATATATATATATATATATATATTTAGTCATAACTTCATTAGAGATGGCTAAGTGTTGGAACACTAAGTTCTCATATCCCAAATAATTTATGATATTTATATAATCTTGTTTCACTTAAGAAAGAGATAAAAGGTTAAGGTATATCATATAAAATTATACATATTTACATCTTAATTATTTCACATAAATATATGTCTAAAACAATCATTGCTTTGGTATGCATTTTTTTAGTTCCAAAATTACTGGGTATAAATCACCTATGTATAATGGATGGCTATCACCCTAATACACTATTCGAGGAACAAGCTTGGAAAGAATAGCTCACCCGTTCCTTAATTTTTTTATGGATCATTGATATATGTATTAGAATGGCCATTTTTTCCTCAAAAGAAACATAAAAAACTATTCACACTTGTATTCATGAAAATCTCATATATTCTCCTTACTAATGATCTTCAAATTATCTTCAATCAAATTGACTATATTCTATAATTATGAGGAATATTATATGCTCATTAACAATTGACAAATGCATATTAAAAATAGTTTTTCTACACCAAGAATCAACTTTATTTGATTATTGTGTTACTAACTATGTTGGTGATTCCATCTATAGGAATTCTATCATAGACTATGTCTTCAAAATAAATGGTGCAAACTGCACTCTTACATGGATGGTGTAATACTTTTTAAAAAGTTATCTTCTATGGTATTCAAAGCTCAAAATACAAAAATAGCTCCTGAAGAATCAATTTAGCTTTGAAGATTTATGAAAATGCTTTAATTGGATACTTGTAAAGTACAACCTCACTATATGATAATTGGGGTTGCTTTACTCTTACCAAAGAATCTTGTTTTCAAAGAGAAAAAAGAAAATTGATGATCATGGGCACCTCACTCAAGCAAAATCATCCCATCATAAAAGTTCCCTCTAGTTCTATTCAAGTGAAAGCATGCTATGATAAAAAATGAATAGATTGGAGTTTTAGCCATGTCATATTGAACTTATGTGCGGTGCAAAATTATCCAAAATCAGATCAATGCTTGACCATAGGTGATACCATTGAGGTGGAGTGTGCATATCAATGACACTACCTAGTGGCTAAATCCTATTTGTAATTCCTTTTGCAATAAGCAAGTCCTAATAGGAAAAATATAAGACCTCTAGGCATTAATATGTCCTTTGGGCATATTAAAGTCCCAATAGGCATAAGCAAGTCCTAATAGGAAAAAAAAAAGACCTCTAGGCATTATTAAGTCCTTTAGGCATAATATAATTCCTACGAGCATATATAAAATTATTCTCTCTATAAATCTCCCACTTGTAAAAGCATTGTATTATATAAGTCCTACGAGCACTATGTAATGAACCTGGGGCAAGACTAATTTGAGGAGACATAGGCTCCAATATAATTTTTTATAAGACTTCACAACATCTTTTTTAAAACACTGGGATTATAAATTATGACAAGATGACTTTCATGTAGTCCAAAATACGTGGTTTTCATCTTGGCATATATCTATGTCCCTATTTATCAATATTAAAGAAGACCTATGTTACTGGGTTACTTCATTTTTTCCTTTATAAAAAATGACATATGATGCGCCTTATTAAAATTAAGAGGGAATGTTAGAACATAATGTTATTAGGGGTCATACTCTTATAACATTTATATATTGTTCTAATATAAGGTTATAAAACCTTATGTTATAAAACACATACCATTTAATAATTAACAATCTAATAAATATTATATTATTAATTATTTATGAATGGTTGCTTTGAATAGGTGTGACTAATACCCCTTTAGATATTTTTCCTACCCTTTCTCCTTTATTTAAGGAGGTTCTCTCCCTCCTTTGAGAAGATGTGAATTTTAGAGATTGATAGTGAACTCTATCACTATGCACATGAAATATTATTGGTCATGTGGAAGTAAGAAGTGGTTCCCTAAGTTCAAACTATGTTGGAATATAATATTTTTGTCAGTCTTCTAATAAAATGATGCTTTATGGAGTTTTTTTTACTCAAAAGGGTTTTCCCCATGCATATCTTATGTAATGTGTAAAATCCATACTTGTATGATTCTCATTTTATTTATTTTATATTATGTTTATAATTATTAGAATCCTAAGATCCTAATTTTTGACACCGCATCACCATCATAACCAAATCTAAAAAAAATATCTCTTGAACAGTCTTTTGTGAGCATTTCCACACCCCTTCTATCTTCAGCATAATAACACACACCATTTATGATATTCTCCACCCAAGGTTTGATATTGCGACCACCATTTTTGCATACACCACCATCAAACTTCCACTAGATCTACACACACTACAATAGTTTTAAAATAGAATGCAACATGAAATGAAAAATTAAGTTCATTAAAATAAGAAATCATTTTAATGACAACTATAACATTTCCTTCAAAATAACAAAAAAAAGTATAGTAATTTTAATTAAAAAAAACTAAAACCAAATGCAACATAGAACAACTACATATGAAAGTATTATGATTTTGAGATATGAAACAAATTAAAACTAAATAATTCAATGTTCATTTGAACTCATTTATTTTAAAACTAAATAATTCAATCTTCATTTGAGCTCATTTATTTTAAAACTAAATAATTCAATCTTCATTTGAACTCATTTATTTTTAAAATAGAAATTATAAAGAATAATTTTAATTAAGTCCAAATTTGACTTTAAGATAAACAAATCATAAAAAATAACAAATTGATATGAAATATTTTATTTAAAATTTTATAAATATTTATTTAGATCGACCTAACTCACATAATTAGGTGAGTTACATTTTAATTAAATTATTTGAATTAATGATTAGAAGGATCTTCCTTCTTTCTAAGATTTCTTAGGAGGCTCTTTTCTAACTTAAATTCCCCATAACAAACTAGGAGAGGAATACGAGAGATCCATATAAGGTGGAGTAGTAGGGGTAAAGATAGAAATTAGAAAGAATAATTTTAATTAAGAAGACTTCAAGTTTGACTTTAAGATAAATAAATCATAAAAATCAGTAAATTGATATGAAAGTTATTGTTTAATGTTTTTTGAATATTTATATAGACCCACTTTTCCTTTAACAAATTAGGAGACAAATATGAAAGCTCTTTGTAAGGGTTAGAGTAGTAGGATCAAAAAAAATATGAAAGTTATTGTTTAATGTTTTTTTGAATATTTATATAGACCCACCTTTCCCCTAAGAAACTGGGAAACAAATATGAAAACTCTTTGTAAGGGTTAGAGTAGTAGGATCAAAGGAAAATTGTTCCTACGAGGAGTAGAAACACACAATTTGTGTAGCAACAATATATAACATCATAGCAAAAATGTCTAATTCCTAGGAAATTTATAAGGATGTCTAAAAATTCACTAGACCCACCTCTTTGTCTGAAATAAAAACTATTTTCTAGGTGCACCTGCTTTGATTTTTGTTTTCTTTTATTTTTTCATTTCAAATTACACCTTTTTGATTCCCAAATCCTATATTTTATATTTATAGATTAAAATTATGGTATCTTATTAATGTATTTCACGTTTGTTATTTAATTCTCTTAATAAAGATTTAAAAATAAAGAAATAGTTATCCTCTAGATTCTTTAGCACATATGATATATTTTTTTTAAAATCATCCACCAAACACATAATAAAAATGAATAACCTAATCCATTTGAACAACCTTAGACATGTTACACATAATATGGATAAAGCCATAAAGGGTAACAATAGATCCCTTATAGAAGTATAAAAAATGATGACAACCTTAGAAAAATATTTCCACTATGGAAAAAAGATAGAGAACAAGCTTTGATGGCTAAGTATAAGTTACAAATTTATTATGCTTTGTCAAAATTGAAATAAATCTACATACAAGTGAACACAAACACTACTTGTAGTTAGATATTATCAATGACACAACATAATTAAGGTTTTGGTACTAAAAAAAATTGTGGATGGAAAGAAATATCAATGAGAAAAGGATAGTAAGGTTAATGATGCTCATAGCCAAGAAAGAACATAAAGGAGTATTAGGTTTCGAGGGGATTAGAGGCTCACATTGTAAGGAAGAAAATGACAAAATAATATTTTCATTGTGAAGTATGCCTTACATAATTAAATAATATTTTTCTATTGTATATGGGAGCTACAAAAGTGGGAAATATGTATGCATACACAATGAGATTCACATTACAATTCCATGAAGAATCTCAAGGAGAATGTGAACCCAAAGGAATATTTTTAATGACATAAGAAAGTAACATGGTGAGCACAAGAAGGTAACCTTCCCACCTCTGAGGGCAAGTAAGGGAATAAGAAATAGCTAAATTAAGTTGCATCTATATAATTTTTGAGGGGAAAATTCAATTTTTGAAGGTTAAATTCATTTTTATATTGGCAATTTATATGAATATGAATCTACAAATAATATTTTCATCATAGTTGAAGAGTCAAGAGGAAGTGAGAAAAGTGTTGATTCAACTAAGGGATATTGAAGAGTTGATAATTTTTTCTATCAGTATTTTCAAGAGTTGAAGAATGATAGGATGCTACAATATTTATGGACCAACATCCTCACACAAGAGTGAAATAAACACAAAGAGGAGATGTTGAGAAGGAAAAACATAAACATCATCTAGGAAAAGGATTTTATGCCATTTCTGGACCAACACCCTCACACAAGAGTGAAATAAACACACAAAGAGAAGAGATGTTGAGAAGGAAAAAATTATAGACATCATGTAAAAAATACATGTCATTCCTAACACTATTTTGAAGGGTGCCAAAGAACATGGGGAACTTCATAACCTACACAAAAATAATAAAAAATGAGTTATATAGTATAATGGAATGCCATAAGAATAACAGTAACTCAAGAAAGTGATGTGGAGAGCACATAGAGGTGGCCTTCCTACCAATGCATGAAATGAAACTATGTAGGTACATAATAAAATGACATTAGATCCATAACATGAAGTAACAAATTAATTTTTAATGTAACAATTTACAAGAAGATAATTCTAGAAATAAGCATGTCATCATTATTGAAGACTAAAGTGGAATCCAAATAAAGAATTGAGGTTGCAAGCAAGAAAAGTTGCAATTTGATTAGGTATTTTGAAGAGTTGATATAGTATTTCTATCAAGGTTCCTAAGCATTGTGAGAATGCTAGTGTGCTATAAAATTTGTGGACCACCATAGCACAAGAGTGAAAGACAAACATCAAGAAGAGATATTGGAAAGAAAGGAACCACATACATAAAGTAGGAGATAAACAACCTTCCTAACACCATTTCCAAAGGTGCTAAAGAGTGTGGGAAACTTGATAACTTGTGCACAAATAATGCAACATCCTACAAGAGAATAACTGAAGGATAGATCCACGTAAATATGTCACCATGAGAGGCATAAAGATAAGGGTGTACACATGAGAAATCAAATAGAAATTATGCTCATCAAGCTAGAGGCATTTCTTTCACTTACCATAATTTTCAAAGCCAAAGAAAAGTTAACATATTTTTTATCTTTAATTTTTTTCTTATACTACAAATAAATTCAAACTCGGCTCTAGTTAAGCCTACAATAAAACACTTGTTACTTTTACCTTTTTAGCAAGCCTTTCAAATCTAAAATTAACATACTCCATGTTGATTCTCTTGGATCAATCTAATCACTATGGAATTAGAAAACATGCAATATGATTGATTTATTCACTCACAAATATTGATCCGCTAGCAATTTAAAGGTCATTGTTTCTAGCTTCAGGTATCCTTGGAGCCTTAGTTGGACAAGAGAAAAATGTTATCTCTCAAGCATCAATTGACCAAGGAATTTCGAGCTCTATCATTTTTAAAGGAATGGGAATTTTTGGTATACTTGATAGGAGATCCCCCAAACATAAAGCCAAATGTTGAGGCACCATAAAGAGATAATGAGAATATAAAAATGTCTCTATATCTTGAATGCAAAATGATAGATTCTCTTTAGAAATACCTATTTTCATGATTTTTCCCTAGGAAAGATAAAAATATCTTTCATCTGACACCTAGATGGACCTAAAAATTCCTCTTTTTCAATGAAGGATCTAAACCATAGGTTGCTAGTGACCATAACAATAGAACCATAAGTTTTTTAATGGAAATTAGTTGGTGAAATGGACTAATAATTTGAGATTTCATCTAATTTTTGGGACACCATAAATGTTGATATCATGTAGGACTTTGAATGATATTTATAATAGTCTATAGATTGGGCTTGATAAATTATCATACAATTGGATGAGCCTATTCCTCTTTCACAATGAAGTATTTAAAACCTAGATCTAAATGACTAGTAATAAAAAATAATGTTTTTTGAATGGAATTTAGTTGGTAACATGGATCAAGAATTTGATATTCTTCTAACGTTGTTGGAACACCACATAATTTGACACCTTGTAGGACTTTGAGCCTAATAAAAAATAGCTATCAATTGTTCCTACTAAACTACTAGATGGAAAGGTAGCAAGGCTCATTAGTGAGTGTACAATGGAATGTGGATAAAGGATTTTGGGGTATAGGCATGTTCCATTCAAATATCCTTGGGTCAAGAAAACTTAAAATACAATGTAAAACATTAAAAAAATTATCAATTCCATCATATATATAATCTATATAATATAGATTACATGAGTAAATATTGTGACACACCAAGTAATCAACATGTTGGTGCAAGAAAAAATGAGTGGCTAAGTGAAATTCTTGGATTTTACATGATTTCCCTGAAGAGAAAAATTCTAATAAATTTTCCAATTGAGATTGTAAGGATCTAGTAGTACAAGTAGATAAAATAAATTATCATGAAAAATAAGAATAATAGTATCTATTGGAGGTAATTCACATATTGAAAGTAGTTTATATCAACCTCCTAGATTCTACAATATTAATCAAGGCTGAAACAAAAATAATAGCATGAGTTTTTGAATCAACATACTAGAACTACTTAATCCATGTAGAGCACACTAAATAATATCCCCCTCATCTAAATATTACATATACTTTAAAATTATTGTTATTAAAAAAGACAAAGGAGAAATAAATGTCTTCTTGGGTTAACTTGAGTCCATTTGTGAGCATTGCCAGCATTGGTAATAATTTTGAGTTAGGAGGCTCAAAGGATAGGAATTGAAATCTAATAGGTGAGGAGTAACAAAGAGAAACCTAAGAAATACATCACCACAACAATAAAGTGTGCCACACATGGTTGGTTGTATATGTCATTGGGAGACTTGCTAGCCAAGTTCTCTGAAGTATCACTTCTAGAACACTTGCCCATGTGCAAATAAGAAAATTAGTGTTAAAGGAAATGTTAGATCCACTTATTTATTGATATTTACCTAGTTGTGGTAGAGAAACAATAGGAAACAATGATTATTGGTGTTAGAGTTGTAAGAAAGGATAGAATGTTAGGGAAAAGTATTGGTGGAAGAGAGAAATAACCATCGAAGGGTACAACAATACTAGGGACTAAGTTCCAAAACAATAGTTCACCAAAACTTGACTTGTGTTATAAAACATGAAAACATATATATTTGACATGTTTCATGTAACATGTCAAGTTGCATCAAATACACAATGCCTTTATAGTTGATCTTCCACAATCTTGTATAAATCTATGGGTTCAACTATAAATACAAGTACTTGCCTCATTGCAAGGAAATTGCTGGTAGATCATAGGGGGTGAAAATACAATAGTGTGTCACACACTTTTACATTTTTGGGCCACTAAAACAAGGTTTCAAACATCTATCAACTATAATGAACAAACTGTCAAGAACTTAAGGACAATATAAACTAATGATTTTTGTCATTTTCTATGTAAATTCATTTTAATTTTTATAAATTTTATAAAAACACATTTATATCTTATTAAGTTCTTTTTTAATTGAGTGATATGGTGATATGCTTTAGATCATTTCACCCAAATATTTGAAAGAAGATAAGGTACTAAAATACTTCCTACACTAATATAAGAGAGATAAATGGAAAATATGATCTAAAATAATTTGTAAGAAGGAAATAACACAATAAAATAATTCACCATAACACAATGATCTATCTCAGGAAAAAAATTGAGAGAAAACTTAGCCTCAAAACTATGAACCAATGTAATTATTAGCAACAATTTTAGTTACAATAAAATTTAGAAAATGAGCCTTGATAGGAGACAACACCGACTCTCAAATCTAGAGTAATATCAATAACATAACAATACTTACAAAATGAACTATATAAACTCTATCTTAAGAACCCATTAAATAGATAAACCAATACATAAAACCACAAAATGGGAATTACATTTAACAATAATCTAATACCACCCCAAAGTGACACTCAAATCCTAAGAAGAATCATAATTTAAATATAACATATTTCTTACACTTGCCATAAGAATCTATTATAACATGTTATAGTTGCCCTCCCCACTTGGGTACTCTATTTTTTCTTATTCAAACCCTTCAAAAATGTTTTATAACAACCATAAAGCCATTTCATAGGTTGGTTAAGGCTCTTGGTCAACACGTGTAGCCACCTTTTATAGATCCCTTATGCATCATAGATACTCTTACATTTTTTTATGTTGGGGGCCTAACTTGTGAAGGCCATAATTTTTGATTTGGTAAGCCAAATCGAGCCCTATTTTTTTTTAATTGAAGATCTTGGAGAGGTGCGTGTCATCATAGCCTAATTTAGTTAGTTGAAGTGCATTTTATTAAATTTTATAGCAAAAAATGACCTCTATAGCCTATACATTATATTTTAGTGTTCTTAACATTAAGATGCATGGTTGATACACCTTTCCTAAAAATATTTACATGCTAAATAAGATATTATCAATGGATTTCTCCCTATTCAACAAGACTTACTCAACTGTCTAATGTGCTTTGAGGGAGAATCTTATAAAGGAGATATTTTTATCATTTTTTATCATTTGATGCTTGGTCATTTATTAAGGCCAACATTACAAGATATGCCTTCCCCACTCCCCTAATATGTGTGTTGTTGTATTAGGTATCAATACAAATATGAGATTGACTAGATACTACTAATGTATAATTATCGCCTAGATACCCAAATGATATTCAAATATGTTCTATGTCAATGTGTATAAATAGAACACCCTTAATTTCTAGATAAATTGTTTTAAAATTATTAAACCTAAAATATTAAAAACCTTAATTTTTAAACCCTAAAAACAATCAATGTTAGTAGAAGCATTAATAACATCACTAGAGGTGTGAGTGATAGCACCAACAACATCATACTGGTTAGGTAACATTTCTTCTTCTTCTTCTATCTATCTATTGTCTTATCCTCCTCCTCCTTATCATTGTTTCCTCCTTGTGTTTTTTGTTGTGTGCATATTTGCCATTCTCTCATTCCCACAACATGTACTCACTCCATATTTGACATTGGTTATTCAATTGTAATTTTTTAAATGTTTCATTTTTGTTTTTTGTTTTTTAAAGTTAGGATATAAAATTTCACCTAAAACTTCCACTTTTTAATTTAAATTTAAAACTTTTACTTTTAAAAATTTAATATGTTTTATTTTATTTTTTATTTTAAATTTGGATTTACTTTAAAAAAAATCATTTTATTAAAGTTTAAAAATATACATTATTAATTCGATTATTATCTTTTATTTATTAATATTATAATAGTGAAAATTGCTTTCTTTTTATTTTGGTTTCAATTTGATTTGTTTGTCCCTTATGCAATAACTAGTGTCTTAAAATGATGATTTTCACCTCAAATTTGAAACATAATGATCTTAGATTTTGTTTACATATGCACTCATTCCTAGGGTCCAAACTTAATCCTCAATTTATCCATATACTACCCTAGATTAGATATGTAATTGCATAAGTGATCAAGATCACTTTCACACTCATGAATATGATCTCTATGTTTGGAAAATAAACTTCAAAATTATACCTAGTTGTTTTCCCTCCGATTGACTGTTATGAGTTGACTTAAAGCATACAATATTAGATTACACTCCAGGGTGTTGTATTTAAGGATAAATTCTAATGCATTTAGAACATCTAGTGGACACATGAATTAAACACCTTCTAACACATTATATATTTGAAAAGCATCATCTAGTGAAATTAGCACTACATCAAAACACCCTAGGGCATACTACAAGATTGCTTGTTATCCTCAATCTCATTAAAAATTCATTGAATCAACAACCTTACAAGAGTTTGAAATAAAGGATTATTTATCCTTATAATGTGCAAACTCCCAAGAACATAAATTAAGTTTTCATGTGAAGATTAAACTATCTTCAAGGTGAGCCAAAATAATTTCTCAAAATTAGTAGGTGTCAAATCCATAACTAGAGATCATATTTGCATGTTTGGTTTGGATCCATACTAGTGGAATCCATTATATAGTATCAAGTATATCCCTAATAAAGAATACAAGTTTTATAGATTCTGAAGTATTTGTCTAATAGACCCTAATTTTCTACAATGGAAATGAATTATTCCATAATACTTGGCATATTCATATTCTACATTGATACTAGAGTTGAATACCTACATTTATTATTTAAAATTATAAGTATTTACATTTCATCATATGTATCATTCCCAACTCTTCTTCTTGGGATAGTTGATTCTAATGATGTTAATTTTTTAATATTAAGAGACTTATGTAGGGAAAGATGTTATTTAATTACAAATGTAAACCTTTTTATTATTATTATATAACAATAAATATAGGTATTACTTATACTACATGATATTAATTATTAATGGTGAAATTGCATATCTATACCCTTTTGCCTTATGTTTTGGGCACACTTTGATCCATGTATTTTCATTCCTAATCCTTAGATCCATTTTACATCACCTTGGATCATATTTATGTTGGTGTAGGTTTTTATTTCCTTTAGTCCTAGGTTTTTCCTACACTTTATTAAGCTTTCTTAGGATAATAAAGTGAGTTTATTACTAGGAGATAAGTGTGTGGTGTCCCCTTCCTTAAAAGGTGAAACCACTTTCCACTTTTGGTGGCATTCTCCACTTTTGGTGGTATTCTCCACTTTTTGTGGTTGATTCCTATTGGTTAGATTTTCCACCTACACCTTCTCCTAAGTTCTATATAAACTCACTACCTAACTTATATTTGCATCTTCTTGTAATCTTTCAGGAATAGATCTTTTGTATTGCTCTTTTAAGCTTGGAAGCTCTTAATGCAATATTATCACATCGACATTGCATAATCTCTCGGAGTCTTGGTTTGCATTCTTATATTTTTCTAGTTTATGTAACTTTGATTTTCTCTTAAAATTTTCCTTGGGTTATTCAATCTATTTCAGATTTCTAACATGGTATTAGAGCTTTTTTGAGAAATCTAAGTTCATAGATTCCTGATTGAGAGATTGATTTTTCTTGTAAATATTTTGTAAATTCCCGTATACTCTTCTCTTGCATTTTGAACGATTTGGAGAATCATAAAGGATTTGTAAAGATCTAATAACCTCTTCATATTGCATATGTGTTTTGTGAGACCTGGGTGATTGCAACATTCTGGTTATATTAGCAACATTTTTGACTATTTCAATGCATCTAGAAGGCTCAAGAAAGTCAAGATTGGCTTTTATTTCATCCAAATTGGAGATCATTTGACATAGTTGCAAATGAGGGATTGAAGCTTAGATCTCGCAAACAACTTTTTATTGAAGCATTTTCGGCCCAAACGAACCTTGCCATTACATTTAGAAGGCCCAAAAATCCCTATTCTCGTGTAAAATTTGTCTATTTTAGATGAATTTTAGTTTTGGCAATTTTTTTTTTGTTGGGAGGATCGTCATTGTAGGCTAAATTTAGCCATTTTAAAAAAAAATCATAACTTTTTGCCATGGTGTTCGTTTTCCTCAAACAAGATATTATTGGAAAGCTGGATGAGAACTTTCCATCCATAGAGGTATTGAAAATGCAAATTTTTCCATTTTATGCCAAATATTGCAGGTTGAAGTTGTTTGGTGTAAATTTCTTCAGAAGGCCATAACTTTCATCTGAGAGATTCGATTTTCAGAAACAAGTAGGCATTGGAAAGGTCTTCAAGAGCACTACACAACTATAAGGCTAATTTTTTCAAATTTTGTCTCAGGTTCATTTTGTATTAGAATTTTTAATTGTGGCTATTTTGAGCCTATTGAGCATTGTATCTTGGAAAAGGATTTGTAAATGCATTGAATTATAAAGTGCCAACCTTATAATATTTGGGGTGATATTTGATACTAGTGAAAAGGGTGGGGGGTGTTCTTGTGTTCACTTTCTTTTCGCATTTCCTTTTGCATTTCTTTATCATGACATCAATATTCGTTCCTACTCTAACTACATACAACTATTTTGAGTGGAAATAAAAAATAGATATTTAGTTAAGAAGAATTGGTTTGCATAGAGTAGTAATGGGACTAGAAACTAAACCAACTAAAAATGAAGATAAGCCTGAGTGGTTTAAAAAATGTGATAAAGCATATGGAGAATTGTGTGTGTCAATATCTCTTGATTTACTCTTTCACATTGAATCTTTGAATACTCCGAATAAAGTATGGAAAAAGCTAGAATCTCTTTTTGACACACAAGATTATATGAGGGGTCATATGTTGGAGAATGAACTAACTAGTTTAAATACAGATAACTTCAACACAATTTAGGATTTCTTCACCAAATTGAAATCACTAAGGCTACAATTGCAACATATGAAAGATGAACAACTAAGAAAGATGAACAACTAATTCTAAGTATTCTCTCAAAGCTAAGTTCTGAATATCCAGTGTTTGTTTCTACCTTCTATGCTACTAAGGATGCACTTGGGTCTCAATTCAAGATACCATATTTGGATGATTTTGTTACTTCTCTCACATGGGAGCAGGATAAGATAATTCAAATGGGCACTCTTAAGTCTTCTAAGTCACATGACTTGGCTCCCAATCTTGGCACAAATGAACAAAGAGGACAAAGTAGTAATAAGGATAAGAAACAAAAGAACAAAAAAGAGAAGAAAAATAAAAAACCAGCTACTCCAAAAGAAAGTATTGAGACCTCATTCAAAAGGTGACAAGCCTAAGAAAGAGAGGGTCAAATGTGCCTATTGTAAGAAACCCAGTCATGATGCATAAATTCTTGAAGAAATGAGTTGATCACTTGACACACATTCTTGAGAAGAATAATCTCAGTGTTCCTAATTCTATCAAATAGAGTTCAAAAGAGGGTTCTCACAAGGCCAAAGACAAAAACAAGGGGAAAGGAAAGGGCAATGCCCTTGTAGTAGTTGCTTCTCCATCCACATGGGTTCTTGATTCGAGTGCTTCACACCACATGGCTTCAGCTAAAGATGAACTTGAAACCATGGAGTCATGTTCTATGCCTTTAATTTTGATGGGTGATGATACTCTAATTGAGGTGTGTGGGAGAGGGTCTATTGATACGGGGGATGGCACATTCCAGGATGTTCATTGTGTGCCCTCATTATCATCTAATATCCTATCTATCTATCAAATCACTCACATAGGTATAGGAAAGAGAGTTGAGTTTACTCCTAATTCAGTGGTGATTCGTGAGATGTAGAATGATTCTATAGTTGCAGTTGGAAGAGAAGATCATTAGTCTCGACTTTGTTTGTTCTCACTTTATTCTTGATCCTCCTTCGACTGTTCTACTCACTCATTTAGATGGTGTGAGTAACTTGTGGCATCAACGGTTTTGCCACTTGAACTATCACTACTTGCAACAACTCAACAAATAGAACATGGTTACAGGATTGTGTATAGTTCGCTTTTCTAAAGGTGTTTGTCATGGTTGCATTCTTGGAAAGAATCCTAAAGAGAAGTTTGAAAAAGGAAAAGATTGAAGCACCTCACATATTTTGGAGTTGGTACATAGTGATTTGGTAGGGCCATTTCCACAACCATCTTTCAGTAGAGCTTGATATGTTTTGACATTCATTGATGATTTCTCCAAGTACACCATTGTGTACTTTTTAAAATAGAAGTCTGAAGACTTTGATTCATTCTTGGAGTACAAGGCTTTTTCAGGGAACCAAGCTGGAAAATCTATCAAAGTTTTGCATACAGATAATGGGGGGAATATGTCAACCACAGGTTTGTGCAATACCATGCTTCAGAGGGCATTGATTTACAACATACAATCCCCTATAGTCCTCAGTAGAATAGAGTTGCAGAACGAAAGAATCATTCCTTGAAAGAGATGGCTAATTGTATGATTTACTCCAAGTCTTTGGCACCACCTTTTTGGGTAGAAGCCATTAACTATGCGTGTTATATCCAGAATTGGGTTCCTCAAAAATTTGTGAAGGGGGTAACTCTTTTTCAGGCTTGGATCGGTCAAAAACTATCAGTTAAGCACTTTTGAGTTTTTGGCTCTAATGCATGGGATTGCATTCCAACAAAGAAACACAAGGCTATGGATCCATAGAGGAAGCCTTACATATTGGTTGGTTACCTAGATGATGTCAAAGGCTACAGGCTTCTTCATCCTACCGCACATGAGTTTTTTCATTGAGAGGAGTGTTCAATTTGAGGAGAGTACTTCTAGTCCTTCTCTCGAGACTTCTCCTACCACCATTAGTTTGGAGTCCTTGTATTGTGATGATAGTTCTTCAAAGGTTCATAATAATTTAGATCACGATGAGGAGCCTTCTTCCTCCACTTCAGATGATAATAGTGATCCTGATGATGTACACAGTTCATCCAGAGGATGATGATTCTCCTCTAGATTCTCCTCCTTCTCCAGTTGTAGGGCCTCTTTGGGCTCATTAGACTTTGCAGTTAGCAGGTGATTAGGTAGGGGATCTTTTAGATCACACGAGAAAAAGATCACAATTTTAGGATGCTCCACATGTCTTCCTTGCTTTAGTTTCCAATCCAAAGACTTTTCGGGAAGCTTTTGGTGTCCTCGAGTGGGATGCGACTATGTAGGAAGAGTTCAGTTCCTTGGAGAGGAACCATACTTGCGATCTTGTCCCACTTCCTAAGGGAAGAAAACTTGTTTGATGCAAGTGGGTCTATCAAACAAAATATGTAGCAGATGGGTCGGTTGACAAGCATAAGGCTCACTTGGTTGCCAAAGGATTCTCCCAAGTTCCAGGGATTGACTACTCTGAGACTTTTGCACTAGTCGCCAAAATGAATTCTATCCAACTTGTTTTTGCCATAGTTGCATCACATTGATGGGATTTTCATTAGATGAATGTGAAGAGTAATTTTCTTCATGGTGATCTTTAGGAGGAGATATGTATGGAGCAACCACATGGGTTCATTCAGGATTCTTCACTTGTCTGTCATCTTTAGAAGTCTCTCTATGGCCCCAAACAGGCCCCTTGGGCTTGGTACGCCAAGATGAACTCGTTCCTTCTGATAGTTGGGTTCACTAAATTCCATTCTAATCCTAATGTCTACATATTACAATAGGATGATAATCACACCTTCTTGGTTCTCTACGTTGATGACTTGTTGATCATCGAGAGTCACTCATCCACCATTCGGGTAATGAAAACCACCCTTCATGATTATTTTTCAATGTCAGACTTGGGCTTGTTGCACTACTTCTTGGGGATTGACATCACTCAGTCTTCTTCAAGTATCACTCTTGCACAGTCTAAGTACACACTTGACATGATCCAGAGGTTTCACATGGCTAATTGTAAGCCCGTGTCGACTCCATTCTTATTAGGGGTCAAACTTGAGGCTAAGTGTTCTTCACCCTTGGTTGATGGCACTTTGTATCTACAGATTGTTAGTAGTCTCATCTATTTGACTCATACGAGGCCCGATATTTCATATGTAGTAGGCATGGTCTCTTGATTCATGTAGGAGCCACATGAGCTAAATTGGAAAGTAGCTAAGAGGATTCTTCACTACATCAAGGGTACTCAAAATTATGGCATTCATTATGTAGTAGGCGTGGATTTTGACTTGGTGGGACACAGATTCAAATGGGCAGGTGATTCTCATAATCAAAAATCTACTTCAAGGTATTGCTTCTCCCTTGGTTCTGGTCCAGTTTGTTGGTTGATCAAGTAGTCTATTATTTCTCTTTCATCTGTAGAGGCCGAGTATCGAGGAGAGGTTAATGTTGCTACTAAGGTCATCTAGCTTCAGAACACTCTCATTGAGTTTGGCATTCCCTTCTGGAAGCCTAGAGTCATCTATTGTGAGAACCAGAGTGCGATTCAGACTTCTCGCAATTCGATCCATCATTAGAGGACCAAGCACATCAAGATCCACATGTACTACATTCGAGAGTTGATTCATTCAGATATCATTAATCTAAAGTACTGTTCGACATCATATCAGGCTGTAGACATCTTCACCAAACCCTTCACTAAGAGCAAGTTCCTTCACTTACGATCTTTGCTTGGGGTGTGGTTGATGTCATGTTTGGGGGGACTACTTAGTCCTTCTCTTCGTATCTCTCTTTTCTAGGGGGTGTTCTCTCTCTATTTATGGGGGCTTCTTTGGGAGGGAATTTGATATGTACATGGGTACCTAACATGGCCTCATTTGTCAAGACCCATCATCTTTTCCATCCTCCTAAGTTGTGCTTAAGGGGGGTGTTAGTGTAGGTTTTTATTTCCCTTAGTCCTAGGTTTTTCCTACACTTTATTAAGCTTGATTACGATAATAAAGTGAGTTTATTACTAGGAAATAAGTGTGTGGTATCCCCTTCCTTAAAGGGTGGAACCACTTTCCACTTTTGGTGGTCCATCTCCACTTTTTGTGGTTGTTTCCTATTGGTTGGATTTGCCACCTACATCCTCTCCTAAGTTCTATATAAAATCACTACCTAGCTTGTATTTGCATCTTCTTGCAATATTTTGGAATAGATCTTTTGTATTGCTCTTTTCAAATTGGAAGCTCTTAATGCAATATTGCCACATCAATATTGCATAATCTCTCAGAGTCTTGGTTTGCATTCTTATGTTTTTCCAGTTTAAATGTGTGAGATAAGGGGGATTCTCTGCTCACGAGTCTCTTCATTCTCAAGAGAATCCCAGGGATTGAATTGCCCTTAACCACCTCAATACTAACTGAATGAAGAAATTGCAAAGAAACTATGTCTAGACTAATTATCATAAAAAATTACTTTAGGATTTGAAAGAGCAAAGCTTCCAGGTTTTTACCTCCGAAGGAAGAGCTTTCGACCAAAAGAATATAGAGCAGAATCAAGATGCTAGTGCGACGCGTTGGAGTCTAAATGACACACTAGTGTCCTAAGCAACAAAGAGCTCAAAACTTGAGTAGGAAGACTGGAAATTCACTATCTAACACATATATGAGGTCTATTCAATAAAATGACAAGATGGAAAAAAAATCCGAGGGAAAACACAAGGAGGGATAAAAAAGAACTTACAAACAATCAATCATTCAAATCCTTCCTTCGAGCTCCATTTTAGAAACTTGAACACAAGATATACAAGGAAAATTTTTGGGGTTGTTTCAAGGCTTGTCACAGTCAAACCCCCATTTTGGTGTTCCCACCTCCATGGACAAACAAATTGATAGAGAGAGTAATCAAAATGAACAAAAGGAAGTGGTGAAAACAATCCCCACTTCAGGAGAAGAACCTGCACCACTAAGTAGTAAATGAACAAAGAGATCTAATCTATTCATAAATAGAAAAGAGTGAAGATCATTACCAATAGGCCTTGACCCCCTCTTGAACACAAAAATGCACTGTTGAATGATTGCCAAAGAGCTTTGGCTGTTGGAGGGACCTTAGTTTGATAGAGATTCGCTTGTAGAAGTGCTATTTCCAAGAGTAGAAGAAGTTGAGAAGTGAAGTGAAGTTGAGAAGAGAGCCTTGAATGAGAAAGAGAACCCTCGAAAAATGAGAGAAAAGGGGGTTTTGTTGCATGCAAGGGTGGAAAGATCCATTACACTCAAGAGCCTAACTGCAAAGACACATGTCAAGATCCATGATTTGAGATTCCCCATTTCAAACTTGAAAAACTGCTAGGACGTTAGTGCATCGTGTAGGCGTCTAAAATACTAGTTTTCGAGAAATAGGTCAGCCAACTATTGGCGCTTCGCCATTGGACCACATGGAGTTGGAATCAGGAATTATGATCCATGAGGCCTTTCTTATAAATGCATTTAGGTGTCATAAATGCTAGGCAAAGTGCTAAAATGTGAAATTGCCTCTAGGTGCAATTTTGTGACATTACATTTTGTCCCCTCTTTAGTGGGCTCAATTTTGGAAAAATCAACCAAACTAAAGTAGAAAAGAAAAATTGCACCCAAAATTTGAAGTTTTATGGATTTACGTATTGAAAAAGGTACTACAGAGGTCATAGAGGTCAAGCCATCCGGTATTGAAGATGCCCCCAATGATCGAACTTAGCGAAAAATACATGTGTCGTGAAAAATTGAACAAAATTTTGTTATGCAAAACTCAATTTTAGATCAGTCCCAAAAATTGGAAGAAGCTACAATGGTGAGAAGAATGATCAAGAAGAATTTCGGTGATTTAGAAGAAAAATATGCTAAAGAGGTGACTATATTCCCCCTCCTGAGTTTTCCCCCAGTTAGGTAGGGTAAAATCAGGAGAAACCAGGGAGCCACCAACTCGAGGAAAAATGGGCCGCGAGGGGCCTATATTATATACCTAGGTGGGCCCCTAGAAGGGTCATTTCACTATTCATTGCAAGGATTTTTTTGACTTTTGAGAGAGAAAATTCAACAAAATGTTGAGAAAATGAGAGTATGAGGTGCCTAGGTTGGACTAGTTGCGTGCAGACATAACCGAGGGTCTTGAGGTGGACGAGGTAAGCCTCAAAACCTTTCGATTTATACATTTTTGATGATTTTTAGCTAGTTTTAGGACTCGAGTAGTGCAGGCGTCCTAGAAGTGCACACACATCCTCCATGTGTGTTGGTGTGCAAGATTGGTGATGTCATCCCAATGCCATCAATGGTAGATTGGGACACTGGCATGACGCACAGACATTTGTGCGACACACATATGTCCCTTAGTATTTTTAACTTAATCTTTTTTGAAAGTGTTCTTATGAGGCTATATTCTGACTTAGATTTTTCCTTTCACAAGACTACCTCGAGATCAAGGAGCATCCCGGTGGGTGGGTGCTTCGCCTACTTAGAGGGAAGAGGGACCGTTTATCAGATGATGAGGTCACACACCAGCAACGCGTCGATCTCTGGCATGTTTACACTATGCTAGAGATGTACTATGATAGGATGCTGATGGCCTTGATGGAGAGGTGGGATGCCACCATATTGAGCTTCCTGTTACCGACTAGAGAGATGACTTTGACATTGGAGGATGTACACCACATCCTCGACCTTCCCATCTGTAGTCGACAGGTGGAGCTAGATAAAATTTTCTCAGCACGAGAGCAATCAGAGGGTGTCTGATACTGCTCCGGTGGGACAGACGACAGAGACGGGACTAGGCACATTTATACCTGATGGTTTGAGCAGGCCTGGACCACTACACCCCTACTATGTTGAGTCATGGTGGTCACCATGGTCACACGAGTCACCATAGATGGGTGAGGCTCTCACCTACATGGGGGCCTCATCCACACTATTCGTGAGATGGTGGAGCATAGGATGGTGTTCGCATGGGGGTGTAGTATGCTTGCACATTTGTATTAGGAGCTTAGGAGGTACATCCATTATGAGTACCGGAGCCTCACCACATGCACTTTGCTATAGGTGTGGGATTTCACATACATCACTTGCATGAGGCTAGAGGGCTATCCCTAAGTGCAATATTATATAGTTCCCATGGCTCACTAGTAAGAGCTTGTGTGATAGTGGTGCCACATAGATCTACAGTTTTGGAGGTTGCAATTTGATACATTGATTGTAGATCAGATTATATGGAGGCCCCATTGGTTGTTCCAATGGGTTGATGATGGTAGGTTCCTTCAGAACCTACAACGTGATCGTTTCATTTTGGTTTGCATAGATTTTATCATTATACCATACTATTGGAGTCGGGTCATGCAACAACATAGTTAGATTCAGACCATTCCCCTCGTCGTCTCCACACACACTTGAGCTATTCAGAGCGCTACGTGACCGAGGGACCATCTGCATACTACCATAGTCGATGTCATCCTTTTGGATAATGAGGTTGATAATGAGGATCTATTGGTGATGGGCATGATGGATAATGTTGGTGTGGTTAGGAAATTTCCAGTGTTGTGGGCGACACATTGTTCAACACCAATGTTTCTGAAAGATTCCCCCATGGGGGATCCTGGTCTACAGGGGGATGTGCCACCATATCCACCAGGCCAGAGGCAAAGGGGTTGAGGTGGGGGAGAGCAAGAGCAACAACAGTAGGAGAAGGCTCAACAAGAGCAATAGGAGCAGGTTGAGGAGGTCAGAGCGGCGTCACCAAGGCCGAGGTGGTGGCAGAGAATGTCCTCTCCTCCATTAGCCACTCCCATCTCATCGGTAGCACCAATACCACCCACCGCCCCAGTAGCAACCCTAACAACACCTAGAACAACTCCTGATGCCTACGGTGTGGGGGCCAATGCCCCTCCTCCCCTTGGCCATACTGGTAGCCAAGGGATTCAAGTATGATGGTTGATCATGCTATTTTATTTCAGTACTTTCTATCTTTTCATCTCATGTATATGTATAGTATGCCTTGGTTTTTTGTATATATAGATTTTGTGGTGCTGATATACATTCTCTTTCAATGGTTGTAGTGGATACACATGGATGGATTGGGTTTTTTGCCCAGTTCATATCAGAGGTGGTCCTTGTCTTGCCTATCCAAGGGGCAGTCCTAGACTCCTACCGACTAGTTTCAACTAGGTTCCATGCCCATCTTTTCGAGCCGGTGGCCCACCTAAGGACTACCTACAAGAAGGGGTAGGTAGAGATAGTGCAGCGGATCACAGATGCTACCACTCTCTGAGGATAGTGAGATCAACTGTTAGGGAAGCTACGAATGACTCTCGCAAAGCGAGATGTGGCCATGACGAGGGCTAATGGTGTCGAGCAGGCATGTGATGCCCTATAGAGCCAACTCAATGACCTCGCAGGGAAGCCAGTAGCGGTGATCCCGACAAGAGACCAACAACTACAGTAGTAGCTCATCTTGGCTTGCATGCAAATAGCCTCCCTCTAGGGAGAGATCAGGGGGATGCACGCAGTGATGTTTGTGTCGCAATCACACCACACCTGATCCATCTCCACTATGCAACCTCGATTTGAGCTGTAGCCACAATCAAAGAGGGCTCCGAGAGTCATATGCTCGGGGCGTAGAGAGCCTTTTTTGTACATCATTTTTGTAGTCTCAACACATATTTTGTAGATTGTTTTTAATGTATAGACATTGATACACATATACAATAGCCACTCATTTTTTGACGACGATGGCACGATACATTTATATTAAATTTTATATTTATATATATACGTGAGATACTAATTCTGACATTATTGCATTCTTTATGTGATGTGTATGTCCCTTACTTTCATGTATGTTGATGCTATGGATTTATATGTATATGGATGTATTTTTAGATTAGATGCTATCATGATTTAATAAATGTACATAGATGTATGTTAACTAAATACAACGATGATCTAATTGCCTAACTAAAATATGTAATGTAATGCTTGGATACATAGCATAGTAAAACACACGTATGTATGTATCTCTCTCTCATATACATGGTTGCATAATAATACAATTTTTTTTACAACGTGTTAATGAAGGAATGTCAACATACACAACACTATGACCCTTAAAGAGTGAACATTACACATATGACACATAAATACTACACATAGTATCGACGAAGATGCATTGCATTAATAGGTTCTTTTAGAGACATCCCATCCACAAATGATAATCCATATGCACCAGAACCATACACAGAGATGAAAATGTAAGGGCCTAACCAATTAGGACTAAATTTTCCTCTTTGATCAGGCGACGTATTTACATTTCTCCGATTCTCATAGAGAACCATGTCACCTACCTTGAAAGCTCTAGGGAGTACATTTTGATTATATTCTCTAGATAATGATCATTGATAAGCTTTAAGATGGTCGAGGGCCTACAAGTAGCGCTCATCGAGCATCTCTAGTTGATGTAAATGATTAGATTGGTAAGTCTCATCATCAATTAACCCTTTAAAGGGAACTCGTGAAGATGAAATTTCCAACTCTAGAGGCATGATAGCTTCAAAACCATACACAAAGATTTAAGGTGTTGTTCCCTTCGTCGTACGAACACTCGTGCGATTGGCCCATAAAGCATACATTAATTGAACATGCCAATCCTTACCATGTTTGTTTATTGTTTTATGAAGAATGAGCTCAAGAGTCTTATTAGATGCTTCTGCTTGGCCATTAGATTGAGGATAATATAGTGTAGAAGATCTATGTTGAATGTGGAACTTCTCCAGGAACTTCTTTCCTTCCTTGCTCTTGAATGGCATACCATTTTTAGAAACAAGTGTAGAAGGCAGCCCGAAGTGAGAAATGATATTGTTTAGAAGAAAGCTACAAATGGCTTCAACATTTGTGGATCGAAGCGAGATAGCTTCGACCCACTTCGTGAAGTAATCTATAGCAACTTGATGATAAAAGTGTGTCCTTTAGAAGAAGGAGGTGATATTTTCCCAATAATATCCAATTCCTATTTCGCGAAAGGCCAAGGAGAGGTCTAATTTTGTAACTCTTGTGCATGAGAATGGACAAGACGATTATGTTGTTGACATTGCAGGCACTTTTTAACAAAATTGAAAGAATCTTGTTCCATCATTTGCCAAAAGTACCCCATGTGGATCAATTTTTGCACTAGGGATTTACCACCGAAGTGTCCACCCCCGAAACCCGAGTGGGCTTCCCTAAGGGAAAGGGGTATTTCCTCTTTAGTGAGACATCAAAGAAGCAAGCTATTGTACAATTTTTGATAAAGAACATTCAATAGGACAACCTAATAGATTGAAAGCTTTCGTATATGAGTGCAATCATTTTTTGTCGCATCATTGATAAAGTTTCTAGTCTTCAGATAGTTGTAGATGTTAGAAAACCATTCTCTTGAGTCTATGTGAGAACACACAAGAGCATCGGATTTAGGTTGATCAAAAACAGCAGGAGACCGAAGGACCTGAACCACAAAGTGGTATTCTTTCATATCCTCGTCCAAAGGTACCAGAGAGGTGGCACTCGCCATGACATCCACATGTCAGTTTTCTCTCCTAGGGGACACTATCTATTGTGAAAGAGGAGAATCAATTAAGTAAAGATAAAGCAAGGTCTCGATACTGAGACAACTTATTTTTCTTAGCTTGAATAGGTTCCTGTAATCTAATTCACAATAAGCTCAAAGTCACCTTGTATACAAAGATGTTTTATTTTTAGCGCGATTGCGACACACAAGCCAACAAGAAGGGCTTCGTACTCAATGATGTTGTTGGTGCAAGGGAAGTCCAACCAAAAGGAGAGAGGGACCAACTTACCTTCAAGTGAGATTAAAACTATTCCTGCTCCGGAGCCAGTCTGGCATCTCGACCCATCAAAATACATGTTCCACACAAGGTCATGATTGATCACAAAACAATTCTCATCAGTGAATAAGTCCAAACTAGGGAAGGAACAAGGTGAGGGAGCGTCTGCCAGTTGATCAATAACCGCTTGACCCTTTATCAATTTATGAGTAACAAAATTTATGTCAAACTCATAAAGCAACATTAACCACTTCACTAACCTCCCAACAAGGTCGGCACTAGAGAACAAATGTTTTAGAAGATCACTTTTCACAATGACATGTGTTTCAACATGAAGAAGGTAGTGCCTTAGCTTCTTCATTGTAAAGACGAGATCAAGACATTGTTTCTCCATGGAGGAATAACGAGTTTCATAATCAACCAAGATGCGGCTAATATAGTAGACCACTCTTTCTTTCCCAACATCATCATACTGAGCGAGCAAGGCTGGCAAGGTGTACGATGATGTGGCAAGGTAAAGTAGAAAGGGTCTATCCTACATAGCTGACATTAATACAGGAGGATTGGACAAATAAGCTTTTATTAATTCGAAATATTTCTAGCACTCTTCATCATATATAAAGCAAATGTCCTTTTTTAACAAATGAGTGAAAGGAAGGGTATGATCAACCAATTGAGATATGAATTTGCAAATTACATGAATCTTCCATTGTGAACTTTGCAACTTAGTAATGTTCCTAAGTGGAGGCATGTTAAAAATTGCATCAATCTCATTTGTGTCAAATTCAATCCCACAATGAGAAATTATGAATCCCAAGCATCTATTCCGAAGACACACTTAAGAGGATTAAACTTCATCTTACAGAGTCAAAGTCTTTCAAAAATAAGATGAAGGTTCCCTATGTGATCTTGATGGGTTATGGATTTTGCCAAGATATAATCAACATAGGCTCTAGAATTTTATGAATGAAATCATGAAAGATTAAGGTCATTTCTTGTTGGTAAGTCACTCTTGCATTCTTTAACCCAAAGGGCATGACCACATAACAAAAGGTATCCCAAGGGGTAGTGAAGGCTATCTTATACTGATATTTCAGATTAATACAAATTTGATTTTAACCTGAGAATCCATCCATGAAAGGTAATAAGGCATGGCCTGCAGTCGAATCTACAATCATATCAATATTAGGTAATGAAAAATCATCCTTAAGAGAGGCCTTATTAAGATCACAAAAGTCAATGCATATACAAATACAACCATCAAGTTTACTAATGGAAATGATATTCAAAATCTAGGGTGAGTAGTCGATTGAATGGATAAAGCCTACTTTTAACAACTTCTCTATCTCAGCCTTAACCAACAATGCAACCTTGGGATTGATCTTTCAGATTTTTTGCTTGACTAGCTTGGCATCGAGACAAAAGACAATATTGTGAACCACTATAAACTCATCAATACCAGGCATGTCTTCATATGACCAAGCAAATATATCAAGATGAGAATGTAGAAGGTCAGAGTGCTCCTTAGCTTCCTCGGAAGAAAGGAATGTCCCGATCTTAATCACCTTTTCAGAAGATTTCGGATCCATAAAGACCTCAATAGTATCCCCTTTGAGGAGGGGACTATGGTCTTCAATATTTGGTATCGGAACACCATTATCAACATTAGCTAGAGGGTCCTCCTCATCAATACTCAATATAGATTCTCCAAAATCTGCCTGTTTGCTCAAGTGATACGAGAATTGCCTGTTATGGTGAAAAGGAGGCAAAGAGGAGTAGGCACCTAAGAATTCCTCCAGTGCTTCATCTGAAGATAAAACATCTAAGTGGACTTCTTTGGCCCTTGCCCCATCTTCTATCAATTTTGTATGGACCAGATTAAGAGGTTCAATCGAAATCATGTTAACACTCCACCAAGGTTTTTGCTTAGATTGTTCAATGGAGCACCCCAAACCCAGATAGCACTTGCAAGGATTAAACTGGATAGGGACCTGAATTCCTTGCTCAATACGTCCAAGGCCTTTTCACCCATATCCATATTAAGAGGCAAGTCTATATCCAAAATCATAACATGTTTGCAAAACTTCAGAAGGCGGTGGTTCCATGTAGAGAGCATCATTCCACCACTGGACATCGAATGCATCTATAAGAGCACAAAGGTCTCCCTCACTCAATTCACAAAAATTAACCTCCCTGGTAGGAGTAAGATTATTCTCGTCGATGGGGGAATGGCTGGCTTCCTGAATAGGATCACAACCTTACTTCTCAAAAAGAGTTTTATTTGCTTCCTTATTAGAGAAGCTTGAAATTATGGGAAGTTTAAGATGAGAGGGATTCACTTAATATTATCCAGTGAAGAACTTGGAGAATTCCAGAGATCCCCAATCATCACCAAGAAATGCATTTGATTCAGAAGAGGAAGTAGACGGGGAATACTTAGGACTTTTTGCTTTAGGTTGTTCTTCTTTGGTGACATTCACTTCAGTGATAGCCTCTACGAAGGTATCGCAGAGGAACATGTCACCGCATTGGAAGTTAGAGATGAAATACAATTATTAAGAGTGGAGACAACCGAAGCCCAACTAGCAACCACTAGTTCACAAAGGTGAACAAAATATGGGTTAGCTTTGACTGTGACCACTCGATTGTTCACAAAAAACTTTAGAGAACAATGTAGAGTGGAAGTTACAACACCCATAGCATGAATCCAGGGTCTCCCTAGAAGAAGATTATAAGGTAAGGGGCCAGGCATCACATAAACCAAGGTGGGAAAAGTAATGAGGCCTAATTGCAAAGGCAAGATTATCATGCCTAGATCTTTTTGGCCAACTTATCAAACTCACGAATATACAAAGAAGTAGCTAAATAAGAAGAATCAAATTTAATCTTAGGCAGTAGATCTATACCACAAACATTGAGAGTTGAACCAGTATGAACAAGGGTACATCTAATGCTGATAGTATTAACATTAACTATAATCATTAAAGGATTTGCTTGCTTCTACACATCCGGGGGTGGAAGTTCTTGCGGATAGAACATGATATTCGACGAATCCGCACAAATATGAGCCATCAACACATTAACATCCATTGGCCTAGCAGAGGTAGGCAAGAGAATCTTCTAAAAGGATTCCTGAAGCGTACCTTGATAAACCAGAGTGATCTAAAGTAAATCCCAAATTGAGATCTTAGCCAAAGTAACATGAAGTTGCTCGACAAGATAATAATCTCCAGGTGCTTTAGTCATAGGTTTAGGTGCTGAAGGAAAACTTGGTTGGGAAGGTGGTAAAGAAGTAGGAATTTGAGTAGGTTGAGGTGTAGGAATAGAAGGTTATCGATCCAAATTCTGTTTGTTTCTTCTTGTATTATATGTGTGCCCAACAACATTATAAGAAGCCAAGTCTGCAACTTTTACAAACCTTGAATATAAATCCGGTGAATCATCATGATATGAAATTCCACAAATAGAATGAATCCTCTTAGGAGAGGGGCTAGCGGAAGTCAAGTAAACAATAGGTCTCTCAGGACTTGGAGAAGCCACAGAGACCACTACAATGTTCACCGACTCTTCAGCTTGCGAAGAAGAAGATTGATCAGAAGATCTACGGGTAGAGGAAGATGCTTCTAAGAAATCATCTAGAGCATCATCCAACATATCGAAATCTCCCTTAGAGAAAGCCTTATCATAAACACTAAAACATTGCAAAAAAAGATTTGACATTTTCACCTTGGGTTCACCAAAATGTGAGATAAGGGGGATCCACCACTCACGAGTCTCTTCATTCTCAAGAGAATCCTAGGGAGAAAACTGCCCTTAACCACCTCAATACTAACTGAATGAAGAAATTGCAAAGAAACTATATCCAAACTAATTATCATAAAAGACTACTTCAAGATCTGAAAGAGCAAAGTGTCTAGGTTTTTGCCTTCGAAGGAGGAGCTCTCGACAAAAAGACTACAACGCGAAATTAGGACGCCAACACAACACATTGGAGTTTGAATAACCTGCAGGTGTCCTAAGCAACAAAAATCTCAAAACTTGACCAGGAAGACTAGAACCTCACTATCTAACACAGATCTGAGGTTTGTTCAACAAAATGACAAGATATACAACAAAAATTGAGGGAAAATACAAGGAGGGCTAAAAAGGAACTTACAAATAGCCAATTGTTTGAATCCTTTCTCTGAGCTCCATTTTAGCAACTTGCACACAAGATGAATGAGGAAAAATGTTGGGGCTATTTCGGGGCTTGCCACAATCAAACCCCCATTTTGGTGTTCCCACCTCCACAAACAACCAGATAGATAGAGAGAGTAATTGAAATGAACAAAGGGAAGTGGTGAAAACAATCCTCGCTTTAGGAGGAGAACCTGCACCACTAAGTAGTAAATGAACAAAGAGATCTAATCTATTCACAAATAGAAAAGAGTGAGAGAGTGTTATCAACAGGCCTTGGCCCCCTCTTGAACACACATATGCACCATTGAATGTTTTCCAAAGAGATTTGGTTGTTGGAGGGACCTCTGTGTGACAGAGCTTCGCTTGTAGAAGTGCTATTGCCAAGAGTAGAAGAAGTTGAGAAGTGAAGTGAAGTTGAGAAGAGAGCCTTGAATGAGAGCAAAAGGGGGTTTCGTTGCATGCAAGGGCGGAAAGAGCCGTTACACCTAAGAGCCTGACTGTAAAGACATGTGTCAAGATCCAATATTTGAGATTCCCCATTTCAAACTTGAAAAACCCCCAGGACGCTAGCGCATTGCACAAATGTCCACGTGTTGTGCAAGCGTCCAATGCTAGTTTTGGGGAAATGGGTCAGCCAACTATTGTCACTTTGCCGTTGGACCATATGGAATTAGAATCACGAAATTCCAACCCATGAGGCCTTTGTCATAAATGTGTTTAGGTGTCATAAATACTAGGCAAAGTGCTAAAATGTGGAATTTCCTCTAGGTGCAATTTTGTGACATTACAAAATGTAACTTTGATTTTCTCTTAAAAAGTTCATTGAGTTATTCAATCTATTTCAAATTTCTAACAATTTACATGTGAAAAATTGACATAGATTTGAACCCTACACTTAAAATTTATAATTCAAATTCCCACCTTTGTCCTTTTCAAAAGCCATTGTGTGCTTGATTTTTGTATTTAATTAAATTTTATCATTCATTTAAAATCATGTAGTAGATATCTAGGATAATCTAGGGCTTATGCAATAATTTTTCATAGAGCATTTAATAAGAAAATTATAGTAGAATTATTAGAGCATGTCATCTTAGGTCTATTACATGTTTGATTGACATCCTCAATCCTTTTTCTTAGAGTTATAAATTTGGTACACTAAGTTTGTGATTGAGAACATGACCCTCATAATCTGATTGATTCCCATAAGGTATATATAAACATCCCCTCCATTCCTCTTTCAACTCAACCTTCATATTCTTGGGAAGAATCTTGTGATTGATTATTTATAAGGGTTGAATGAGTTTTCATTTCATCCATTTGGATCATGCACCTTTTCCCTTCATCCTCAAAAATTACCTTGGGAATTGCTTTCTTGGAGTAAGGTTGGTTTTATTGCACTATTTTATTTAGTAGAAATAGCTATGGGGGCTCCTTGATAGCAAGGAGAAACATTATTTTTATATATGTGAAGGTATTTTTTAATCGATCTCATTGCATTTCAAGCAAAAAAATACACCTTTTTTGTTTAGACTCATTTATTGCCCCAACTCAATTTGTCCATTTTTAGCATTGTAATTAGATTAGCTATAAATTTCACCATCCAATTTATAAAAATATATTAGCTTAGAAACCTAAACTCAATCAATAGGGACATAAAAATAATAATTGTCCTTATTGGTTATAATGAACCCTTTTAGTATAGTGTTATAAAACTTGAACTTAGGTTAAACTTAGTAAACTTATTTTTTACTCGAACTTGGCTCTCAAACTTGGCCAAGACTCAACAAGTTGAAAATAACATAAATATAGAGATTTTAAGAATTTTAAACCAGTATCATGAACCCTTCAACAAATAAAATCTAAAGATATAATAAACCAATCAAATAGAAGCTAATTTTATCACATACACAAGTATAGATCAATCACACGAGTATAAAATTGAATTTTAGCTCAAGGAAACAATGTTTTTAGATATCTAAATATTGTCAAATGTATACAAAACTCATGGATTATGAAACCCATGGAATCAAAACAAATATCAAAGAAAGTATAATTTTATGGCTCAAATAAGCTTGCATCACTCATCCTAACATCCATAATTGTACAAGTCTTATGCAAGCATCTAAGATAGGTCATCGATAATGATACAACCATGATATATACCTATGTATTAGTGACACCAACATCCAAGGGGTCTAATTGTGCTTTATCCTTCTCCTTTATCATGGCTACTACCTCTACCTCTAGATCTACCTCACAGATTAAGGAGAACATGACCCTCATAAGTTGACAAATTCCCCAAAGGTGTTTTCATGTCTTATAACTTAAGGTTTATAAAATTACTTCCTCCATTATTTTTGACACAAATACAACTATTATTCCTACTAGTTTAGATACACTATTAGAAGACTTCAAGAATCTTAAGAAAAAGGTGGATGATATGCCTAATAATAAAGATTCTAAAGGTAACATAGATAGAGGGTATAGTGAGATATAAATGGTACTCCCATCCTTTGGTGATTCAAATTGCATGCTCCTACCTGCTATTTTGGCTACCCATGGTGTGTTGCTAGGCGGTGGTTCCCTCTAGCATGGGATTCTTTGGAGTTTGGTTTGGGTGTCATGTCTGTGTCCCCACCTAAGGCTTCGCCTCCCATTATTTGGGTTGCATGTGTTTGTTGCATCAACTTGCCTTCTACTACTAGGGTCATGGGTGTGGGTTGCACCCCCTCTCTTACTGTTGTTGGTGGTGGTTAGAGCTTTCCACATGTGGTTTGTAATGGATCTTTTCATCTATTGAGGGAGAAAAATCATCCCCTTCCTTGTGCCAAATCATCCCCAATGGTGGTTTGTGGCTAGGATGTGGTGGAAAATGAGGATTTCTACCAACATGGGGGTCTTGTGTGTTGATTATTCAATTTTTGGCCTTCTCTTCATGGTCTTCATAAATGGGTGTTGGATTCATGGAGGCCTATTGTGGCAGGTAATATTGAGATCTTCCCTTATGCAAAAGGTTTTTCCATCACCTATTTTTCCTCTTCTAGGGACATAAATTTAGTGTTGGGTAAGTTGTGGGCTTGGGTGGAGTACTCTCTCTCAGTTAAGCCTTGGTCACCCTCTTTTAACCCTCTTATTAAGCCACTAAATGTGCATCTAGTGTGGTTAGAATTTTGAACCTCCCTCTACAATTTTGGGAGGTTTCATGTTAATAGACAACTCTATTGGTCACTTCTTAAAGGTTGAAAATTCCACTTCCTACATGGGGCACTCTACCTTTGCTTGCATTCAGGTGGACATTGAAATCTCCACGCCTCTTCATGGGGATGTGGTTATGATGGTTGGGGATAGGTCTTGCACTTAACCTTTTTATTATGAGGGTCTCCCCTTCAAATGTCATCGATGCTTCTCCATCAATCACCTAGCTATAGATTGTCCTCTCTCATGTCATAAGAGAAATGCTACATGGTGGAACGATGCTAATGAAGATCACTTGACTATTCATGCTCTTGATTCTCCATTAGATGACTCCTTTCAAGATGATGACGATTATTTAGATTTATGTGCGACTTTGACACGTCCTTTGGACCCTATTAAGGAACGTCCTGCCTTGACCTCATGCTTGATTTTCCCTTAGCTTCATGTCAGATCCAGATTACTCATGTGGTGGATGGTTACATTTTTCCTTGTTCTATGGATCTTCTTGCACACTAACAGACTCTTCATGGGGGAATTCCCCTACTTCCACTTGTCCTAAGAATTTGGACGATAATGTCTCCTAGACTGCTATAATGAAGAAGAAATGTCTTCCTATTTTACCTCACCAAACTCATGTTATAGTGTTGGGAAATAGGCCAACTTGTTCCAGGTTTGATATTATCTAAGTGAGACCCTAGGGGTCCTAGCTCTTTCATTCATTTATTATTTATGGTAGCTTGGATGTTGTTGTTCCTCTCTCCTTTTTAGTTATGTTGGTTCTATATTGTTCCTAGCTATCTTGGGTTTGCTTTGCTTTCCTTATGGTAGCTTTTGTAAAGGCTCAAGACCCTCATTCCACACACAATCATCTGCATCGTATACAAATTTACTTTGAGCTTGTCACATATGATTATCTTCTAGTTTTGTTGCACGTCGATTTGAGTTATGTGAAAGGAGTTTCTAATGTCCATTACAACTTTTCACTACTACATGTTTGGATTTTACATGAAGATATGATCATATCCAAGTTGTTTCTAATAATATTAAAGGATTGTGATATTCAATGGTTTTATTCCTTGTCTCACTATCTATACATTATTTTGATGAGTTGGCTATTTCCTTCTTGGGATATTTTTGTATTAATATGGGCTTAAAAATAACTATGAATGATTTGACTAAGTGTGCCCAAAAGAATCATAAGCCTATCAACAATTATATCATTCATTTTCAATGATTATGTGGTAAAATAAAACATGGATTAAATGATAATGATTCTTTGAGGGGCTTTGCCTACTATTAATAATATTGTACATTTTAGAAGTTTTCCTTCTTTATGAACATGTGCACCCACCTAAAGAATATTGAGACCAAATTTCTTGTATCAAATACTTGAGTGTGGGTTATACTAGATTCTACATCCTTTTACCCTTAAAACTATAAAATTGTATTACTTTTTCAAAGGGTAATGATTCTAAGGAACAAAGGAAAATGTGCATCAAGTGACAATACTTCTGATGCGCTTTCCTTTAAATCTCACACATTTAAGAAATTTACTAAGTCACAAAATCCCATGGACACTATTACTCAAATTTTATTAATCTCTAATTTGATTACTCTTCCACCTATATGTCCATTAGATCTAGCTAGAGGGTTACCAAAGAATTTTAATGAGTGTATTTTGTAGCTTTCATAGAGTCAACAAACATCATATACAAGGTTGCATGAATTAAGACATAAAGCACAAGTTTTGATTAAAAACAATATGATTCATATGGAGTGAATTAATGATGGGGGAAATCATTCAAGCTCCACTAATCAACATTTAAATATTTATACCAATTCATTCCTTAATCATTTAAAAAAAATCAATGCATATAATGAACATGATTCTAGTGTTATGAATTACATACATGTTGAAAGGCCTAGTATAAATGATTATCATAGTGGTTACCATGCACATTCACATACATGTGTTTGTGGGTACAATACAACCTAGAGATACATCTCCATCCCATGCTACTCCATTGATTACATTTTTAAATGGGGAAATCTACTAAACAACATTAGGGTCCACTATATGTAGTAGGTCAAATACATGATAGAGTTGTATGTCTTAAATATTTTTTAGATAATGAACACTTGAAGACAAATTCTTATGCTAATTCAAGAATGTCATTGAAGATTAATGGAGTATTGATTCACACTTCCGGTTATGTCATTTTAATTTTTCAGATGGGTCCTAAGGAAGTACAAATATTGTGTCATGTTATTCCTACTTTGAATATATTTTCCATATTGCTCGGTAGACCATGGATTTAGCACTTGAAGGTTATTCCTTCAGGTGCACATCAATATGTTAAATATGTTCATGAAGGTAGCATCATAAAGATTACATGAGATCCATATGAACCTATTATTGAAATGAAATTTTACATTTGATAATTATATACACAGCCCCAAGGAACCTCCTAGTAAAAAAGATAATTTTATGAGGAATATTTAAAGAGATTAGTAGAACAAAGAAAATTAAAAAATAAGAAGGTAAATAATCATATAAAATATACTTCATCCCTTTTTCGACCTAAGAAGGATAAACATCCTATATTGCAAAAGATAGCATTTATGCTAAAGGCATTACTTCATGGATTCCAAAGCAAAATGTTGTGGTTCAATATATGCAAAATATTTCTATTGAACCACCTTCGAAGAAGCAACAGAAATGGGTAATTAAACAAGTTAGATAGATCCACCTATTGGCAATGTATTCAACAATAGTATTAATTCCTATCAAAGGAATCACATCTAATTGAACAAGAAATCCATGCGCTCAAGGAAGAAGAATATGATGCTATTTTTTGGGGGAGTTACAACTTCTTGGAGGATTATCCTCCTATATATTTTCCATGAGACATTGAGCATTTTAATGCTTAATTTGTCTATATACCAATATCATATTTTAATTTTTAATATGTTCTTACACCTTGTTCTTTTTTCTATGTCACAATTCTTGTGTTTTTCTTATTCTCATTTCACCTTCTATACCATATTTTAATGATTTATTTCCCCACTTGGATGCATCTTTCCTATATTACTTGTATTCTTATGGTGAACTCCCACATTTGCCTATTTTTCTTTGTTCATTTTTCATGCTTTCCTACATGTGTTTTTTTATTTTCATGTCCTCCTATGCTCCATGTTTTCCATCTAATTTTTCACATATATTTTTTGTTATTTTTGTTGTTCCTAGTTTCCCATGCCTTTTGCATTCCACATTATTACCTTGGTTATCACATGTTCTTGGTTATGTTACTATGCTACATGATTTATGATATTACCATGTTCCATGCTTAAGTTGTCACTTTCACGCTATGTTTATTATGCTAATATTTATCATGATTACATATTATAATCTCTAGCATGCTTACCTCTTTTGATTCCATATGTGTGGTCCTTATCATGCTGAATTCTTATGATTACCTATTATGATCTGTATTATGTCTACATCTTGTGGTTCTATACCTATTATCTTTATCATGTTTATATTTGATGAATCCATGTCTATGATCCTCATCATGCTTACACTCTATGACTAAATGTTATGATCCTTGTCATGTCTATATATTCTTTCCTATGTTATGACCTTTGTCATGCCCATATCATTTGCATCTTATTAAAATTTACATGATCCTTATCTAGCCTTTGCAACCATCATTACCTTGTAATTTTCGTATATTGGGGAAATATTTTACACATTAATTGATGCTTGTCTCCTATTTATGTGCTTGCATAACTATCATATGATAACATACTTACTTTGTATCATGTTTTATCATGCTTATTTTATCCTTATCACATGTGCCTCCATTACTATCTCTTGTTTAAATGTTACATGATTATCATATTTTTATCTTTTTCATTACTTTTTTATTAACAAATATTGATAATTTTTAGGCTAGCTTGAGCCAAAAGAGGTCACAAAGGACATTATTCCTTACATTAATGCAAGTGGTCCAAACTCATGATCTCAATGTCCTAGCAAGGGCACAAAATGTTAGAACCAAGAATGATATTCACCTTGAAATTCTTAGACTATTGTAATTTATTTATTTAATATTCACTTAATTATGTAAACATCTCCAAGGATCATGGAGAGGGATAACTTGGATAAGTTGGAGGTATTCATAATTAATTATTATTCTTTTAAGTGACTTGGAATATGTGACATAATGTGGGAGGGAACATTACAAGGTATCATTGGACACTTGGCATGAAATGGAAGGGAATCTATGACAATTATGACATATAAGAAGCATATATAACATTGTAAAAGGTGTAAGAAAATATTTATGATGACGAGTCAAAAGTTGGTTATCTTTTTTTAACTTGGAAAGTTGTTATTTTTTCCTCTAATCGGTTGTTTTTGTCCTCTAATGAAGTTTGATGACCAAGTTATTGTGAAACTTCTAAAAGATGATTGTAAATAACACACAATCATGTGGTCTCTTTTGTGTATTGACTAATTGGCTCATAGTTTGAGTCCATTGTATGGAAAACTATTTATAGTTTCCTAGATTATATTTGGTTATACATTGAAGGTATGTAATAGTAGTTTGTATGGTTGTTTTACATGTTATATTGCTAGTGGAATGAAGATGGAAGTTGTGTTGATGTACTCTATATTTGATATTAATACAAGCTTGTACTCTCTTTAGTGATAAGGTTCTTTACTTGAAAGATTTTTTCCCACCTATATTGATGTTCTTGTGGTATTGAATGTTTTATTTGTGTTATGTTATTTCTATTTATATACATGTTCTATCATGTTGATGAATTTGTAAGCACTAAAGGTCAATAGATTTTACTATAATTGTATCCAAATTATTAACATAAAAGCCCACAAGCTCAATTTCCTATAGAGAGTTTGAACCCTAGTGAGAACAACAATATCAAGTTTTAACCAACAAACTATGCCCTTAACAACAATAGATTTTTTACTGTTACATAATTTATCATGTTTATATATTTTTACTTCTTCACTTTCTTGCATCCTTTATATGCAACCAATTGGAGGGGGTCATATTTACTTTATAAGTCATGTTTTACAATGAAATACTCAATGTGTCATTCCCAACTTGAGGGAAGTACTTATCACACTATTTTCTATCTCAAATATTTCTTCCACGTAATCAAAGTCCTTTGGCATATCATCTAATTAGATTTTTTTCTACATAATTAGAGCTTTCTATCACTTTTTTGAACACATGAAATCTCTTACCCTTCTCCACTTTCTAATTTTTGAGGATAGGTTCTTTAAGCAAGTTGTAATCTATAATGGGTGACAAGCACTTCTCATTACATGCTTTTATCAATTTTGTAGGTTTGATGGAGTGATAAAGACGAGGAATTCAAGAATGATCTAATACTTTATATGGATAGGATATCCTTATATTGTCTAAAAAAATTCACTTTTCATGTTGATTCGTTGTTTAATTATACATGCATCTACATAGTAATTCACATGCACATCAAAGTGGAGGCCAAATATAATGGTGAAAATTACAACCCATACCTTTTTCCCTTATGCTTTGGGAAAGAGTATCATAAATGGAATAATTAGCTTCCAAGTGACATAACTGTGTGAAATCAGCTCATGAATCCCTTATAGAAATCCTTTTTATCATTCATCCCCAAATTTGCATTCTTGATCCTAGACACAATGTTCCTTATCCTAGATTAGATATGTGGGTGCAAACTTGATTCAAGTCACTTCCATGAACACATATATGAATTCTACATTTTAAAATTCAAAATTTGAATTCTTGCCTTGCCATCCTTTCCCCTAGCCATTATGAGCTAACTGAGTGCACACTAAGTTGATTTGTGTTCTTTGTTGTATTTAAGGACATTCACTTTCATTTGAAATCATGTAGGAATTATCCATGACAATTTAGGGCTTATTCAAGAGTTTATTTTACAACAGTTAAGAAGAGCATAATAGAAAAACTACAAAGTGTGTACAATAGAGCACATCGTCCAAGATCTATTGCATTCTTGCTTCTTGTCCTTGATTCTTTTGCTTGGTCGTAAAGATGGTCGTCAGGGGGTCTAATTGAAGAGAATATGACACTTGCAATTTGATAAATTCCACAAAGGTGTTTATAAACATCATATATCCTTACACCATGAAAATACCAGAGATTGAGGTGAGTGAATCCCAAGACTCCATATTCTATCAAATCATATTACAAATCTCATATCTAAGTCCATGTATATGTCCAAGTTTGCACATGTTGAGATCATGTTTGCAAACTCATAGGTGAACCTAAAGGAGAAGCAATCAATTTTATAGAGTTTGAGATCTTTGTCATGCCAAGCCTCAAAATTTTAGAACCGTGATATGTCAATTTCTAACATATGACAACACTTTCCATCATCAATGATTAAACTCACATTCAATTTATTTAATTTCCTAATTTAATTCAACATTAGTTCTAGTTGTATTGTGTAGGTTAATTGTTGATTGGCTAAATGCATTTATTTAATTAGCCAAGATAATTAAAAGAAAATCATGTGATTTTCTTTACCATTACTAATAAATTTAATGTTATTTATTATTAATTATTTTTACTATATATTTATTTATTGTTAGTATTTAAGTTTAAAATTACATAATTTATTTATTATTAGTAAATTTAGTGTAAAATAATATAATATTATTTATATATTATATTTGCAAATAATGGTAAGGAAGAGTATAACATGACATTTACAACTTCTTCAATTCATGTAGGGTTTTCACTTGGTGTGTCCCCCACAAAGCACTCACCTTCTCTTTTAGTTTCCACTAATGACAAGGGTTTTAATGCATCTAAAAAGGAGTAGGTTTTGGTGGGCACCATCCCTAATGTGGTTTCTTCCTTTGTTGTGGGCCCTTCTTCGGATAATTTGGTTATAATAGGTCCTACTATGGGTACCGAATTTTGTTTGGCCATTGTGGACGGGGTTAACTGTAGATGATGATCTATTTCAATCCCTACACATTATGCATAAATCGGAATCAATCCCTCTTTGTAATAGTTATGGAGCCTAAGGTCTTCAAGGAGGACCAATGCTCAAAGTTAGGGTTAGTATGTCACTTCCAAAGTCATTAGCCAAATTGACAGTTGCCTACGCGGGTTTTCAAATCTTGGAAACCATTATTGACTATTGATTTGGTGATTTACCCCTATGCACAAGTATTTTTCATTGTTGTGTGTGGTTCGAAGGAAGATCAACACATTCTTTTGGAAGTCAATCCATTATATTAAGCATCAACCTTTCTTTGTATTACGTTATGGTACCCAATTTTTTCCCTATCAACTACATATTTTTCTTAAGCCACTCTTTGGATTTGTCTGGCAAACCTTCCACTCCATTTTTGGCAACCTTGATGCAAGACATAATCGACCCTCATTCACATACTCACAACAATATGAAAATGCAACTTGGAAATGATTTGAAACAACTCATAAATCTGCAAGAAGTAACTATGGTTTCTTATTCAAAATCTCATGAAATTACATGTAAATATAGCAAATCTGAAATTAGATTGTTTGCAGCCACATGGGTTGATGGAAACCATTACAAAACTTAAATATGATTGATACAAAACAACAAAAACCAAACAAAAACTAGTCTCCTTCAAACTATCCTCTTTCAATAGCTTCTAGCTCCTTCAACCTATAAACTTCAATGGAAAAACACTGCTGCAATAAACCATGAATTAACCAATCTTCTTCTTGTTGTACAAACACCTTCAAACCTACAAAAACATGGAGTTTTGGTCTCCTTCTCCAAGAGCTATGCCTAGGACCTCCTCTCCCAAATTTTGTAATAATGGATTACAAATATGGAGCTCACTAGCTCCCTCAAACATGGGTTTTTCTATTAGCATAAATCTGCAATCATGGAGTCATACATCCTCAAAATCCTACAACATCTCCCCATCTCAACTTGCAAAAACTCCAAAGCCTCCTCCCCAAATGACAAAGCATCATAATATATAAGTTTTAGAATGAAAAAACCACTGTGGTTTTTAAGACAACATACCAAAAACCTCCTTGGAAAAGCCACACCCACCTTGAGGAGAAATCATAAAATAATTAAAATTACTAAATGCTCACATGACCCTCACATGGGTGCCTAACTCATAGCCAATCAAATTTGGTCAATTCTGGAATCTCCATAACTCCAGACGGCTCCAAATATGAACATGTACCAACATGCAAAGTTGGTGGCCAGACATGCAAAGTTGGCGGCCCAACATGCAAATGCATGAAATTTAACATGTAAGAGCATGCTTACAAAGTGGTCCCCACCAAGAAATGGGACGCCCAAAGAGAATATTCCCCCTTTCATGCCTTTGTAACATTTACTAGAGTAAATACCTATCAAAATTACAATTATAGACTCACATAGGAAATATTGCACTATTTGGAAATTTAAAATTAATAATTTCCCACACAACATTAGCCCATATAAGCCCTTATTGAAAATTAAAACAAAATAAATTATTTTTTGGGTGATGCAAGATTGCTCTTACACCTTGGATGCTCCTCCATCAAACACCCAAGGTAGGAATTTTTTGTGTGAATATAATTCACACAATGGAGTTGAGTGGTAGTACCACTCTTTCAGATTGTAAGCAATCCACCACAAACCCCATCACTGAATTTGGTACCTCCAATTGATTCTTTTTTCTCCTCTTCCAACACCTAGCTAGAACAAGCATCCTCCTCCTCTGACAACTCTACTCTTTACTCATTTTCCTTGATGTGGAATCAACTCCACCATAACCCGACCACCTCCTCCAAGTGTATCTCACATTCTCCTCCAATCTTGTGGGATTCAACCCACCATAGTCCGTCCACCTCCATCAATTTGCACCCGCACTTAACTCTACAACACCATACAAACCCTTCTTTGCATACCAATCATCTCTAAAAAACTCTAATTGAACCATCTCATCTACATTCACTAACTCATCCATCTCAACATGAAAATCATCTTTCTTAAATTCAATAAGAAAATATTTTACCTTCTCATCACCTGTTGTAATTTCAATTTTGTTATCTTTTTTCACGCTAGACATGCAACTATATCACTTCCTTGTCCTATAATCAATGCATCACACTTTACTTCCACCACCACAATTTGCATCAATAAATCATCTCTTTTTCTTCTGCCCACCAAAGGACTCTCTTCTACTGGAACTTCATTATACTCACATCCATCTTCACAAAAATATTTAGTAAAATTAAAAGTTACCTGAGTTACATCCACTGCTACAACTATTTCACTTTCCTCGTTTATTGTCATCTCCTTCAAGTCTTCACAAAGACTTTCTTTTGCTGCAATTTTTGAAATCTCATTCTCCATGTCTTCCAACAGATATTCTTCAACTTCAAATTCATCAACTTCTTCATATTCATCCTCTTCTTTTATGCCACATGTATGACACTCTATTGCATCTTCTTTCTTTTTTGCAATCAAAATATCATTAAAAAGATAATCAAAATTACATTCATCTCTTCTCTTTTCTTGTTTTCTCCTTTCAATCTCTTCTCTTAATTCATCCACTTTCTGATGCAACTCTATCATTCCAACTCAAATTTCTTGTTGTTGTTTTTCTTTGATTTTCTTGAGTTTAGGAATCCTCAGAATCTATCCAATGACAAAAGCCCTTTTCTTCTTCTTCTTCTTCTTCATCTTTAAGGCCTCACAATTCCTTAACCCAAATTTTCATAACCCTCAAGTTTTGCACATGTAAACTGCTTCACTCGACGATCTCTTTACAAATCCTCAACCCTCTTCGCCCCCACGTCTTAGTGCAAATTGCCTCAAATCGACGCTATTCCCTGCACACTCAGGAACTCCCGCTCTAATACCACTAATGTAAGAGAGAATCAACCCTCATTCACATACTCACAACAATATGAAAATGCAGCTTGGAAATTGTTTGAAACAACTCATAAATCTACAAAAAGTAACTATGGTTTCTTATTCAAAATCTCATGAAATTACATGTAAAATATAGCAAATCTGAAACAAGATTGTTTGTAGCCATATGAGTTGATGGAAACCATTACAAAACTCAAATATGACTAATACAAAACAAAAAAAACCAAACACAAACTAGTCTCCTTCAAACTATCCTCTTTCAGTAGATTTTAGCTCCTTCAACCCACAAACTTCAATGGAAAAACACTGCTACAATAAATGGTGTAAGACCACCTTGTTAGTGTTTTTTAGATCAGATCATATAACTCAAAGTACTTAAAAATATTGCAACACATGAGATAATAAACACAACAAGATACCCTGGGAAAACCCTCCACTTGAGGGAGAAAAACCCAGCAAATAATCCTCCTATATAATATAGAAACAAGAGCAGAAATCTGCTTACAACTCAGGCCCAACAATGGCCAATAATAGATACAATGAAGTCGCACCTCTCCTAGATGCAAAAGATACAAATGAATATGTTCTTCCTTGAAATCGGACTGCTGCTACAAAAGTGTGAACTCCTTCTCTAGATGCGAATATGCTTAATGAACTTGAATGATCAAATGACAAGGAATGACCTTGTATATATACAATTGAGGCACCTCCTCAATTAGGCCGGCTCCCTTGGAAGAATATATAAATATATTAAATACAATGTAGGTCGGCCCAATGTATAAACAAAACATGCGAACCACAATAGGGTCGGCCCCTTTATGTTTATCACACATTAACAATATAAATTAAATAGCTGACAGACTATCATTTAATTTATGCTTTCTCCTCGAAGTGTGTGCGTTGGAAATGCAGCCCTAAGCTGCTTATAACATCAACACTCCCTCTTAGCTAGGGATGATACTTCCAACTGCACAAGACACATCATCTCAATGTGAAAACAAATAGGATATCACCTCATCGTGATATCAACCATCATGGCTACCTCCATAGATGGTATGTACAAGTGCTCATCACTTAATGTGATATTGTCACCTCAATGTGACTTTCACCATGGCTCCTCCAGAGGGTGAAACACAAGTACAAGTAAGTCATCACGGATTCCCTCACGTGATGTTGTCATGGAGTCACACACATGACATCCACAATAGCTCTCCCAGAGGGTGGAAACAAGGGCTTTCACCCCAAATCTCAAAGAGAAATGCATTATCAAGGGCTTACACCTCAAATCTCTCTCAATAGAGAAATGCATTATCAAGGGATTTCACCTCAAACTTCTCTCAAAGAAGAATTCATTAAACAAAGGAACACTGATACTGAGACTCCCTCTCAGCTAGGACTTCATTCTCCACCATATCAAGCTTGTCTCGAAGGTACACAACCATTATCCCAAAAAATGCTTGATGAGAATGACTGCTATCTGCTCATCAGTGCTGATATTTCCTCAATACCATATCTCTGATATAGTGGTATGCTTAGTTTTGACATGAAACACATGGAAAGATAGAAAGCTTCTCAAAGCTTTGATTAACACAAAGGATGATAGTTGGCTTCAACGATTGTTCAACCACTCCTGTAAGGAGCTTTCGAAGCCACACTACTTCTCGAGCTGCCACAAAAGACTGGTTCCTGCTATAACAGGATATCATCGCAGACATCACATAAGACGACATCCAAGGCAACACAACCATCTTTTTTAGGTTCAGTAGGCTCCCTCTGAATCTTCAATCACTTGCATCAACCACTTGACCAAGATTGCCTGCAACGCTTGTTTTAGAGAAATGGTTTCCAACGCACACCTCGTAGAGATTCAGGGTTGTCCTCTTTGACTCCATCCCAGATCACTCTATTATGAATAGGTTTGCAGAGCTACCAGTCCAGGTTGACTTGAGTAATTTAGAACCCAACTGTTGAAGAGGTACTTCAATAATTTAACATCCATCCTTGCAACCCTGCAACCCTTACTTATTCTCAGTGAGTCATAGAACTCCCTCTTGATCCCGGCTTTAGAGATTGCAAATAAGACTTCTAGAGATGTACTCCCTCTAGCCACCAACTCAGTCCCTCTAGTGTTTACTCCCTCTTGATCATTTCTTTGGTTGACATGACTTCTTCACAAGATGCCTCAAGCTTTTCATCACTAAGTAATCTCTTATCATCTTCTTCCCCCTAAACCTCTCCAGGAAGCATTTTAGATAGAGATTACTAACAGTCCATAATTATCCAAAGAAATATCAAGATTAGAATCGTACAAGTTATATCATGAATGAAATTTTTCCAAAGATCTTATGCTAGTGAACACAACACAATTCAAGAGAATCTACTATCTCTCTTAATTACAAGATCCAAAGAATAAATAAATGATATAACTCAGCAACCAAAGAATACTTATCTTTTTAACTATTTTGATAGGTCCAAATGCTAGACATAGTATGATACGTTGTACTTGATCTCAGATCAGTCCGTACCCTTCACAATTTGAACACAATGACGACCTGAAAGGTACTGTCTTCGAGAGATATCTCCAGCCATCAATATAGTTCAATGACTGCAAGCTTGATCATTTCTTCATTCAGTATGACTTCGATATCCTGTGACTTAAAGATGTAGATTGCTTGATGCTCAAGCTATCTCAATGTTATAGCATGAATTAATAGCTACAAAACAATTCATGAACATTATTCAACTGCGCAATACTTATCTCATAGAATTCAAAATCTCCCGAGTAATAGATAATTAATTCATCAATCATGACATGTCTTTCTTTCAATTTTTCCGAAGAGCTAATCTCAACAAAACAAAAGACAATCTTCACAAATTAGCATGATACAACTTGCAATGAATAATTCTAAAGAATCTTATCACAGTGATCACTATTTACTGGTCACACATACTCCTAAGTAAGTAATGTCAGAATTGCACAACTTAGCAAATTGAATTTTAGCCTAGAAGGGTAATTACAATCAAAACAAAGAATACTTATCTCTTAAATATTTTGAAGGGTGGACACAGTACGATATGTTGTTCTTGCACTCAAATTAGTACACAACCTTCACAGCTTGAACATAGGCCCATGACTAGAGTAGAAATTCACTAGAATCATTTTGGGGAGAGATCTCAATCACATCCGCAAATGAAGCATGTTGATTAGGCCTGGTAGGACAATCCTTCGCATAGTGACCAAATTTTTCACAACTAAAGCATTGAACACGAGAGAGGTCCCACTTCTTTTTGAATGTAGGAGCACCATCTGACCCATTATCTCGATTCCTCTTGAAGAATCCTTTCTTCCAAACTTTTCCTTTCTTCGATGAATGAGAGGTGAGAACATGTAAATTTTCATTCTTTGAACTTTGACCAATGCCTCTAGCCGCCAACCTCGATTCCTCTTGAATGCAATCTGCCCTTAATCGATCAAACTTGGGAAGTTTCGATCTCGCACTAATTCCTTGAATGTAAGACTCCCAAGATGAAGGAAGACCATTAAGAGCCAACATGGTCAAATCCTTGTCATCAACAATATGATCAATGGTAGAGAGTTGATCTCTCAATTCGGAAATCTTCATGAAGTAGGTGATGACAAACTCTCCTTCCGCCATCTTAATGTGAAGTAGTTGTTGCTTCAAGGTTAGGGCACGATTGGTGTTGTTGATTTCGTACATCTCTTCCAATGTTTTGAACATCTCCCTTGCGGTATCCAACTTGAAGACAATCGGAACAATATGATCTTTGACGGAATCAACCAACACTTTCTTTGCCCTGGTATCTTTCTTCCTCCACTACAACTTTTCTTCTTCCTCCTCAGGTTTGGGAACTTTTGTTTTCACAAACTCAGCCAAATCATTGTCTTCCAATGTGAGCATGATCCTGAACCTCCATGATGTGTAGTTAGAAACTCCTTCGAATCTATCCTCGATTTTCAAACCATTCACCATCTTGAAATAGGAGATAGACTGAAAAAGATTAGAGTGAGTGCTGCAAAATAAATCTGATCACGATCTTTTTCAAACCTGCTCTGATACCATGTTAGTGTTTCTTAGATTAGATCATATAACTGAAAGTACTTAAAAATATTGCACACATGAGATAATAAACACAACAAGATACCCTGGGAAAACCCTCCACTTGAGGGAGAAAAACCCAGGAAATAATCCTCTTATATAATATAGAAACAAGAGCAGAAATCTACTTACAACTCAAGCCCAACAATGGCCAATAATAGATACAATGAAGTCACACCTCTCCTAAATGCAAAAGATACAAATGAATATGTTCTTCCTTGAAATCGGACTGCTGCTACAAAAGTGCGAACTCCTTCTCTAGATGCGAATATGCTTAATGAACTTGAATGATCAAATGACAAGGAATGACCTTGTATATATACAATTGAGGCACCTCCTCAATTAGGTCGGCTCCCTTGGAAGATTATATAAATATATTAAATACAATGTAGGTCGGCCCAATGTATAAATAAAATGTGCGAACCACTATAGGGTCAGCCCCTTTATGTTTATCACACATTAACAATATAAATTAAATAGCCGGAAAACTATCATTTAATTTATGCTTTCTCCTTGAAGTGTGTGCGCTGGAAGTGTAGCCCTAAGCTGCTTATAACATCAACACACCTTAGGTTCAGTAGGTTAAGTGCAAGTTGTAATTTTGGTTTTCTTATGTTGGTTTTATGTAATAAGGTCATCTAAGACCATGTTAGGTGTGTTAAGAATCTATATTAGGTCGTTAGGAGTGTTGGTGGGTCAAGTTACTTAAAGTTGTCAATTTTGCAAAATGTTGTCAATGTGGCAAATGTTGCAAAACATGGAATATGAAGACACAAGTGTAAATGAAGGAATTAAAACAGTTGTAATTTGACAATCAATTTTAAATGGTTGGTGCATGTTTAAATAGCCTTGGGGAGGTCGAAACCAAAGTGGGTGGTTAGATTTTTTAAGTGAAATCAATAAAAAAAATCCTTGTTTCTGCATTTGTGAACATTAAATTGTTGTTTTAGAGTTTGGTACGACCTTGTACGATCAGTTCATGATCTAAATCCAATTGGAGGTTGTTGTTATGTGAATCTACTTTTATTTTCTTTTGTTTCATCGATTTTCATTGAGTATTAAGAAAGTTACAAACATTTTGGTGAAAACAGTTAGAAACCCTACCCAGGGTTCCTAGTGGACTTGAAAAATGCATTTCTTGCAATTCCCACAGTAGAAATTCCTAAAAATTGGTGAAATGGCTTGTCATTGTGTATATTTTCATTCCTCAAAATTACATGTCCAGGAAAGAAGGTTTGCACGTTTTTTGGTGATGCCCGGTCAAATCTCTTCATGTTTTAGGCCTCATTGGCAGAAAGATAGTCCATTTTTGAAGAATTTCGTACAAAATAACCTACCTAGATTCTGAGATATGTTGTATAAGGTCCAAATGGGTATCTGAAAATATGTCTACATTTGTGATATCATGTCTATATGGAAAGTTATGGCCAAAAAACATCAAATTATTGCTCCCATGTTTTAAGTTTTTAAGAGCAAGTTGTCCATTTTTTATGGTTTCCATACAAAAGATTATGCCTTAGTTTGGAAGTATGTTTGTAAATGAGGAAAAGGGTATTTGAAAGTGCTTTTACATTTTGGAGATTATGCTTACTCTAAGAATTATGATTGGAAAATCAGTTTCAAAAAGCTATTAGGAGATTGAGGGCTAATAAATGAAAATCCACCATTTGATGTTTGAAACTTTGAAACTTTGATTGGTTTAGTGTTGAGGTTATCCACCCCGCTCTGCATCAAATTGGTATCAGAGCTAAAAGATCTTTGGGAAACGATCTATTGTTTTGGCTAATGTGGTTTAGTGAGATTTGATGTTTTAAGATGACTCTTAATAAGAAAGATGGGCAAGGGGCATCATCATTACTCAATAGATTGTTCAAAGTGGCAAAAAAGCTATAAAAGGAAGAAATGGAAATGATGATATACGAGGAAGAAATGAAAGCCAATAAAGAAATCAAGATGAAAAATGAAAACTTATTCCGAACTACCTGCAAGTCTAAAGGTAAATGCTATCAAGTTGTGATCTCAGATATCTGCATGGATAATATTGTTTATGAATATATGGTAAATAAATTGGGATTGAAAAGAATACCACACCCCATACCCTATTCAGTGACTTGGCTTCAAACAGGTAACCAGGTAATCGTAAGTGAACAATGCAAAGTTGAGTTTCATATAGGCAGTTATAAGGATGAAATAGTTTGTGATATTATGCACTTGGATGTATGTCACATTGTGTTCGGAAAGTTGTGGCATTATAACAAGGCAGCAAAGTATAAAAAACAAAAAACAACACATATGAGTTGAGAAATGATGGGATGAAATATGTATTAACAGCTTTGAAAGATGAGTGCACATGAATTGAAAGCTTGTTGTTAGTATGAGGCAAAGACAAAAGAGGTAATGGATGAGGTAATAAGTTTTGATAACATGTTGTTTGAAAAACTAGTTGAACAAGAAGTGGAAGAATTTTCTTTTGAATTTGCTCAAACTAATTAAAGTAATGGTGACATTGATGTTGAAGTGAGTGATGTTCAGGAAGAAGAAGAGACAACACAAAAAGTTGTAGAGGACTCAAAGATAGTCCAAGGAGAGAAGATAGCTATGGACGGTAAGGAGATGGCATGGTTCTCAAGAGAAGAACCGAGTTGAAAATGTTGATGTCAATGAGAACAAAAGAGTGGATGAACAATTCAAAAATGAAAATGAATGGTTGAGTAAGGATGAGGTGAAGCCAAATATTTCGGAGAATAATGAAGAGAAAAAAATGTCTAACAAACAACATGAGGTGGTTAAAGAAGTGAAAAAAGAAGAAGAATATGATTTCTTTAATATGTTTGTTTCTTGTGCAGGTACATAAGACAAAGTGGATGAAAGAGAACATAAAACTCCAATGGCAGTCTAAGCTAAAGCTAAAATGAGACAAGTAGAACACCATGGGTATATAGTGCCAAATTGGCCTTGGATCAAGAGGCATGTTGTTGGACCGGAAAACACAAGTGAACCATTTGAAACAAATGTTGTTGAGATACAACAAAAAATAAACAATGCGCACATGCAAAAGAATTGGAAGACAAGAAAGAAGATTCATATTTGAGATGAAACTCAAATTTTCTCTTCTGTGGGGAATATGGTGCAGGAGCACCTTAGGTTCAGTAGGTTAAATGCAAGTTGTAATTTTGGTTTTCTTATGTTGGTTTTATGTAATAAGGTCATCTAAGACCATGTTGGGTGTGTTAGAGTCCATATTAGGTCATTAGGAGTGTTGGTGGGTCAAGTTGATTAAAGTTGTCAATTTTGTAAAATGTTGTCAATGTGACAAATGTTGCAAAACATAGAATATGAAGACACAAGTGTAAATGAAGGAATTAAAACAGTTGTAGTTTGAGAATCAATTGTAAATAGTTGGTACATGTTTAAATAGCCTTGGGGAGGTCGAAACCAAGGTGGGTGGTTACATTTTTGAAGTGAAATCAATAAAAATACATCATTGTTTCTGCATTTTTTGAACATTAAATTGTTGTTTCAGAGCTTGGTACGGCCTTGTACGGTCGGTTCATGATCTAAAACCAATTGGAGATTGTTATGTGAATCTACTTTCATTTGCTTTTTGTTTCATTGATTTTCATTGAGTATTAAGAAAGTTACAAGCGTTTTGGTAAAAACAGTCAGAAACCCTGCCCAGGGTTCCTAGTGGACTTGAAAAATGCATTTCTTGCAATTCCCACGGTAGAAATTCCTAAAAATTGGTGAAATGGCTTGTCATTGTGTATATATTTATTCTTCAAAATTGCAAGTCCAAAGAAGAAGGTTTGCACGTGTTTTGGTGATGCCCTAGGTCGGATCTCTTCATGTTTTAGGCTTAATTGGCATAAGGATAGTCAATTTTTGAAAAATTATGTACAAAATAACCTACTTTGATTATGAGATATGTTGTATAAGGTCCAAATGGGTGTCTAAAAATATGTTTACATTTGTGATATTATGTTTGCACGAAAAGTTATGACCAGAAAACATCAAATTGCTGCTCTCATGTTTTGAGATTTTTAAGAGCAAGTTGTCCATTTTTTATGGTTTGCGTACAAAAGACTATGCCTTAGTTTGAAGTATGTTTGTAAATGAGGAAAAAGGGTATCTGAAAGTGCTTTTACATTTTGGAGATCATGCTTACTCTGAGAATTATGATTGGAAAACCAATTTCAAAAGGCTACTAAGAGATTGAGGGCTAATGAATGAAAATCCACCATTTGATGTTTGAAACTTCGAAAGATTGATTGGTTGAGTTAGTGTTGAGGTTATCCACCCTGCTTTGCATCAATAAACCATGGATTAACCAATCTTCTTCTTGTTGTACAAACATCTTCAAATCTGCAAAAACATGGAGTTTTGGTCTCCTTCTCCAAGAGCTATGCTTAGGGCCTCCTCTCCCAAATTTTGGAATAATGATTACAAATATGGAGCTTACTAGCTCCTTCAAACATGGGATTTTCTACCTACATAAATCTGCAATCATGGAGTCATACATCCTCAAAATCCTGTAGCATCTCCCCATCTCAACTTGCAAAAACTCCAAAGCCTCCTCCCCAAATGACAAGGCATTATAATATAGAAGTTTTAGAATGAAAAAACCATTGTGGTTTCCAAAACAACATGCCAAAAACCTCCTTGGAAAACTCATGCCCACCTTGAGGAGAAATCATAAAATAATTAAAATTACTAAATGCTCACATGACCCTCACATGAACACCTAACTCATGGCCAATCAAATTTGGTAAATTCCAAAATCTCCATAACAGTTGATGACTCCAACAGCTCCAAATATGAACATACACCAACATGCAAAGTTGGTGGCCCAACAAGCAAATCATGTAATTCAGCATGTAAGAGCATGCTTACAAAGTGGTCCCCATCAAGAAATGGGACATCCAAAGAGAATATTCCTCCTTTTATGCCTTTGTAACACTTAACGGAGTAAATACCCATCAAAATTACAATTATAGACACAAAAAATATGACAATATTTGGAAATTTAAAATAATTAATTTCCCACACATTATTAGCCCACATAAATCGTTATTGAAAATTAAAACAAAAGAAATTATTTTTTGGGTAATGCAAGATTGCTCTTACACCTTAGATGCTCCTGCATCAAACCTACAAGTCTTTCAACTATAGTAAACACCTTGGACAAACTCATCTTTATTACCCCTAAAACAAACTAGCCCTCCCTATGAAATATGTTCACCTACAAGTTGGGGATTGGATCTAGAAACAACCTCTTGACTACAAAAAGATTGCTTTTCATTGCATATCATGTTTTACCAGTGTTCCACAAGGATGTGTCCCCAGCCAAAAACCTTGTGTTTCTGCAACGGGGACATTTCAAAGACTTGAGGACTTAGGAGGGACATCCCCCTGTCATCTGCCACCAACATTGTCATCTCCAAGATGCTGCCAAGACACTAAGGATGCTTGGACGTCTGCAACGGGGACATTTCAAAGACTTGAGGACTTAGGAGGGACATCCCCCTATCATCTGCCATCAACATTGTCATCTCCAAGATGCTGCCAAGACACTAAGGATGCTTGGACGTCCAAGGGACTCCTAGGAGTCTCTTGACCATCTTGGGGATGCCCAGGCTAGGCATCTCCTACAACCAAATGACCAAAAAGAAATTTAAAAATAAAAATAAAAAAATCTTCGAACTCTATGCCCAAGATTGAACTCTAGATTAAAAGAGTAGGGAATGCAATAAATGTACTAAAATCAACAATTCAAAAAATTAAATAGTAAAAATAATTGCGTTTAGCTAGAGACAGTGACAAGTGACTAAGTATGATTCACTGTGTAGGGATGTCAATGATAAAAAAAAAAGCTTCAAAATCAGTAAATGTTTTGCATGTCAGCTTGAGTCACTTCTATGACTGTGAAATCAATCTTGTGAGTGCAGATTTCACCTTGTCTCATAGATATGATCCAAACCATGGACTAATCTCTACAAAGTTTCAGAATGTCACTTTCATCTCGCCTAGATGTCCTAAGCTTTGCTTTGCATAAAAGCTATTTTTTGGTGTTTGTTGGCTTTCACTTGATTGGATAGTGACTTCCCTTGTATCAAACCATGTAAAGATACTGATTTATTGGATACATAAATGATTGAGGACAACACTTTCAAACATAGACAATGCCTTTGATGCTTGGGGAATGCAAATTCTCTAATAAATGCTCCCTGATAATGTGTGCAAATAACAATTGATAGTTCTAAGAACTAGCATGTAACAATTAGATCCAAATAAAATGCACAAGGGTTGCCCCTTTAAACACAACACCAAGGGTCAAGCAAAACAGTTTCATGCCTTGAGTTGGCAAACAACATTCAAGAGGTAGAGTTAGCCTCAAATTTGAATTTGAATTTTAAAATTTATGGGGTCATTTATATAACTGGAAGTAATCTAGACGACTTCTACATTTGCAGATCTATCCTAGGTAAAGAAAGGGTTAAACTAAAAGTCAAGACTAGTCCATGAATATGAGTGCACATAGGAATAGATAAGGCTTAAGTTGTGTGCCCACTCTCAACTGGAAAAACACTGCTTGTATGCTTGTTATTACATAAAGGGTTAATTAAGGGAAAGTGAGTCCTAAATTAATGTTAGAAGTGTGAGGTATGCACAGTGCAAAAGTAATTTAGATCACTTTTACAAATATAGATGTAACCTGGGGAAGGAAAGGGGTAAACTTAAGGTTTGTACTGGTCCGAGTGAATAAATACAAATAGGAGGAACAAACAAAGCTCAAATTTTGTGCCCACTATCAACTAAATACGAGTTATTTGTATGCTTGTTATTGCATGAAGGGTTACTTGCAACAAAGTGAGGCTAAAACAAATGAAAAAAGTGAGATATGCATACCTCTCATTTTTTACATTTGTACATATACGATATCGCATGTTATTTGTATGCTTGTTATTGCACAAAGAGTTAACTTCGTTTTGGATTCGTTTTGTACTTCTATATATTATCCATATTAAGGGGCCTTTAAAAATAGTAGTATTCTTATATGTGTTCAGGCAACTTTGATTAAGGCCCAAACTAAGTATAAAATTGCTAATGATAATATAGATGTTGTTTAAAATTCAACTATGCGTCTTTAAACTCAAGCAATGACGAAGACAATATTTTGTGATGTTGATATGCTTAGATCATGCTGCCCAGCTTTTATCATGTAAGATAAAAGACACTGTGAATGCAAAAGAATTGTTTGCAACATTACTGCAGCTGATCATGCAACGTTAAAGTAGTTGTGAGATTCTAGGCCATGGTCACATCATCCCGGCAACAAAGAGGACCTTTTGATATTTTTGTCCCTGTGGCTCAAAATCTTCTGCTAACACATGATTCTCTTCTAAGTAGTGGGAAAAGATCCAACTCTTCTTGCCCTTACCAAAATGAGCACTTTGAAAAGAGTTTAGTTTTCTGAGAAAGTTCCATACCGTCTTTTGAGTAAATAAGAATAAATATTGATAGCATCACCTGCTCTCTGTTGTTACAATCTTAGCACCTCTCTAGGTAGCACAATGAGAATCTACCCTTGCAAGTAGGGTGAAAGTGATATAAAATAAGACAATAATATGTTTTTTCCTAAATATGTTTATATTCCTAAGTCGAGGAAGAGCTCCAGCTCTTCTTGACCCTGCTCAAATGAGCACTTTGAAAAAGGTTCTCTTTTTTTTGGATAAGTTTCTAAACCATCTTTGTGCAAATTACAACAAATACTGATAGGATCACCTGCCCCATTTTTTTGGATCTTAGCACCTATATAGGTAACCTGAGAATCTGCTCTTATAATTAGGGTGAAAATATTAAGATAAGACAGACTAATAATTGTTTCCTTGGAAATAACATTTAAGTGAGAACTTTGTAATAAAAGATGGAAACAATGACATGTCAGTTGAGTGTATACCTGGTTTTGTTGAAAAACAGTCACTAAGAAGAACAAAACTGTCGATCACTCCAACATATGTACAGATAACATAGCTTCCATTAAACTACAAGTCTACAAGTATACAATGCAATAAACTAGCACATGGCTATACATGTCCTGCTGGCAAGTTTTGGCCAATATCAATCAAATGACCACGAGTAACAGTTTGTTCTCAATGGAAGATTTTCTCTAACGTCAAATTGGTTGAAGCAAAAACGCGAAGTTTGATTGATAATGACTTTATTCCATAGTTGATAACCAATTCATGCAGCTGCAGCATTGTTCATCTCATTTATGATGCCAGAAAATGTACTATAATCAGATGTCTGTTCAAAATTTGGTACAAAATCTGTACAAAACCTTAAAACAGAAGCCAACTTCTGTAAGTCCTTGGTCAGAACAGCCGCTTCAAGAAATAAACTGGGGGAAATTGAATGTACCTGCATCATACAATGTTGACTGCTTATGAATCTGAATTATTAAATAATGAACAAACATCTCTGACAACAACATGCCGCTAAATACTAAACAGAACAACACACACTGAGTCTAATAGAGCACATCCATTCTATAATTATCCATAATAAAATAGAGAATATTATTGATAGACTGCAGAAGGATGTTTTACGGGATGCTGGTATCACACACATATATATAAAAGGTTCATAACCCTTGACATATATATATTTTTAATACGTACCATTGCATCAATAAGGCATACAACACTCAGGGGTCATGACGATAGGTTTAAAAAAATCTATGATTATTTTGTCATTAAATACAATAAAGCATCAATAAAATTTTGATCGGTAAAAGTAGCCTTGGCTTGAGCCAATATGCAAATACCAGAATGTTCTATTATAAGCAAAGCCCATACTGCATCCATATGAAGGTTATTTCATTACTCCCCCACTTTTTGCCAATGTATGTGGGTTGTATATGGAATACAAATTTTGAGGATAACATCCCAACTTTCTACGATCGTGTTAAGAGCAATGCTGTGTTAGGCTTGTCATATGACCAAGGATAATTTCACTGAGTGCTGAACAATATCGGAGAGAATTGAAATTAGGGAATAGGTTAAGTTAGAAGTTGGAGACTGATGATGGAGAAGAATAATGTGGAAGGAGATGTAGACAGGCACAAAGAGTTGCAGATGATACACCTGAACTCAATAAATTAGAAAATAGAAAGCAATGCTGCCAGAATTAGTTCAATGTGGTGGAATTTTTATCCTGCCCTTCTCCCAGCAGATATTGCCTTTATTAATGTGTGGATGAAGTATGTAAATGTTAATCAAATCTTATCAAATTGTATCCTAAAAGGAACTATGGAAATTCTAAGTCTAAAATTCTGTGCAAGTATTCTAAGTCGGATTTTTATTCTTGTATTTCAAATCTTCTGATTGCAGAACATTTATATATTTCGATGTTTGCAAATAAAGGAATGAATTACCATTTATATGAGGGAGACATCCCTCAAGGAGAGACGTGTCTCATGAGAGGACGTGTCCCTTGGGCGCGCGGGCTCCCTTAACAAACCGAAAGCATTCAGTATTTCACATAAACTAATATGCGTGATTTAAACAAGCAGCGATCATATACTATGAATTCCAATTTTATTCATTTGCAAACTTCGATCATCATCATCTGAAATTTGAATAACTTATTTGAAGATATTATATTTTAAGAACAGTTCGATTAAATATAAATGATGATGATGCATGAATGCAATCATCATTTATATCTGACCGAAGCTATCTTAAATCAACAAAGTAAAACACAAGTTCAGCTGTAAAATATTTTAACCACTGTTCTGTTTTTTGAATCTACCATTACAAGCTAGATGGAAAGGAGATAAATAAGGAAGACTTCCTTGAAAGTGAAAAAAACAAATGCTTAAATTTGATTTTTAAAATTAATGTCACATTTTTCTTACAGTTTGATTTGCAACACCAATTGGTTGTTGGCACCTCAATCAACAACTTTTCTGTGTCTAGGGTCCCTTAACTCTTGTATGTTAAGAAAAATTAATGTAATTTTATTATTACTTTTAGTTTATACTTTTTAGTTTTTAGTTTTTCTCATACAGCAAAACCTCACAAAAACATGTGATTACACGCATGTAATCTCCGCCCAAGCCTCAGACTGTGCCAAGTCAGAATGGCATGGCTGGATTTTCCAAAAAGAGGTCAAACGCAGGAATTACATGTGTTTTTAAAAAAAATCTCGAGTCTTTTGGTTATAAATGCCTTCTTTTTCATTTTTTGTTCACTTTTTCATCTTCAGAATGTAGGGAATTGTTTTTTCAGACTTTACAAGACAGATAAACAACATAACAGAGAATTTGTGATCGGCAAATTGAGCATAGCGGCCTACATTAGGCATTGCTGATTTATGTGCTCTTTTCACTTATTTTCCAGCTGCAACATGAGAGTATTTTTTGTTAACCTGTTCAACATAAACCCTAAGTTCTAAACTTCTAGCAATGCCATAGGTATAATCTCTAACCCTAACCCCAAGTTTTAGGGTTAGGATTAGGGCTTTTTGAAAATAAATGCTGTCATTTTATGCTAAACCCAACCCTAATTGTAAACTTTTTAAGTTCAGGGATAGAATTATGGTTTGTCATTTTATTTTATTTTATTTTGGTCCATGAAATGAGGACTTGGGATCCTCACCCATTATATATACACTTAAACCCTAAGTTCTAAACTTCTAGAAAAGCCATATGCATAAGCCCTAACCATTACCCAAGTTTTAGGTATAGGACTAGATTTTTTTAAACAAAAAGCTGTTTTTTTATGCTAGACCTAATCCTAATCGTAGAATATTTTTAAGTTCAGGATTAGGGTTTTTGGTTTATTTTTAATTTAATTTAATTTTGTTCCATGAGTTGAGGGACTTGGGGTGATTGCAATAGAAAGATACATTCACTTTGTTCAAACCCTATTATCAAGGTGACATACACCAAAAAGGCATCTCAACTTGAAAACTTGAGCATGCCAATTACAATTTAACCTATAATAGTCTATAAGCTATGGCAGATCAAAAAGACATACAAGCTTCACATGCTATAATCTAATAAACATTATATACCATATACTATGGGCTGTAAATGCTACTAGAATTGTCTAAGCACCAAACTTAATCAAGATTGAATAATTTTGTATTTCAGTCTTGATGAACATGGGGGAAACCATTCCATCAAATTGTTTCAGCAGATCAACCTTGTGAATGAGATATTTGATGTCATTTGCTGGCTTGACCCATTGAAGCATTCTTGATTGCGGGTGACTTTAAATGGAGAGGCCAACTGCATAACATCCAATTTAGGGAGTAGTTTTCCTCTTTGCTGCTCAAAAAAACAAACGTGCTTCTAATTCCTTGAAAGTGCACATGGAGACCAAGCCCCTAAATTCCATACTGGCAATCGGAAGAGAACCATCAGAGATAGCTGCATCCATTGCTATTCCCAAATACCCACAACGCTTCTCTCTAATCTAGTGGCATACTAAAGCTTTTAACATCTCTTTAGCTTTGTTAAAATCCAAAATATTGGAAATGAACACAAAAGAAACATTGGAGTTTCCTTGTGGTGCTTGACTACTTCCATGAAATCCACTCCCAATATCTCTTTGACGGCTGCTTCAATGCTTCCACCTTTACTAACAAAACCTTGCCCAACATTATATCAGTAATCTCTCTGAGAAACACCATCTAGTGGCCCTCCCTTGTCAAATGAATTTGGGTTCCATGTGTGATAAACCTAAAAGGGAAAAAACAGTGAAAACAAAATGTATTCATTGCATTGATATCTAACTAAGCTCTGCCTTTATGATGCATGCTCAACCATTGTTCATAAACTTGATGAGTATTCGCTACATTCCCCTTCCCCTTCCCCCTCCCCCTACCAACCCCCAAGTTTTCACAAGTTTAACTCACCAAAAAAAAATTGCAATGTTTTGATAGTACTCAATGAGTTCAACTGGTTGACTTGTGTTGTGCTTGAAAAAACATGGAAAAAAGTGGAAAAAACACTTTTAAAACTCATATTTTTGCCTTTATAAGCTCTATTTAGCCTTGTTGAACACACACAATAGCATTAGAACATTCTAGAGCAAATTGGAAGGATTTTTTAAGGAATTTGAAAAACAATTTTCTGGAATTTCAAATTTGCACCAAGTTAGTTCAGTTTTCTTTATCCTTTTTTTTCAAGCATATAAATTTATAAATCATTTATAATTTTTTTAAGTATGCACAATTTACAAATTTTATGCATTGACTTAATTCAATTTATTTAAATTTCTTTATTGATTAAAACTTAAATGATTTATAGCTACACTAATTTATTTGTTTTCTGAATATAGGGTTAAAAGAAGCTATCTTTGTCAAACTCATTAATTCAATTACCATTTTACCGTATTACATTTTAATTTTTTAAATGCATTTAAATTTTACATCATCTTTTAAAAAAATTGTGTTCAAATTGCTATATTTTTTTAAATACTTTTTTTGTTTTTATTAATGTTGCAAGTTAATATACAGTGGCATCTGGATCTGCATTAGGTTCGAACTTAGCAAGTGGAAGCCATCCCATTGGAACTAAACCCCCTAGAAACCATGACCCCACTTGGAAACATGCCAAATGGGACCAATAGCAAGGAACATAATTTGTACCTAGTGCATGAAGAAGCTTAGTGGAGACATCAATTGCCTCAAATACTATCCTGTAGGCATTCCTAATTGCAATTTTGAGTCGTGTTTAGAGGCCCAAAAGAGGTGAAATAAGAGATAATAGCACTTATTGCATTACCGAATGAAGATAAATTGGAGATGGCCAAGGCACAAGCAACCATAGATGTAGCCATTGCTCATAATTTGTTGACATAATCCAATGTAGATACAATAGGCATTGTGGGCTCTAGTCATAGTCCACACATATGTGGTGCATTATCCAACTCGAATCAAGCTCAGTCACAAGAATTTGTTGTGCCTCGAAACATACATGGAGCACAACCTTCATTGGAAGGTATAGGGTGGAATGAGGTGCACAAAGACGCAAATAAAGCATGCACAAATTTTTGGTATTACAACTACCTTCCATTCAACGTGGCAAGGAATACATATTTGGTGACAACATTAATAGATGCAAGGAAAAGGTACAAGGGGCCCTCCTCCAAAAGAGTTAAGTGGGAGGAGATGCAAAAATAACTATAGAAGATCAAAAGAAACAATGGTGAAAGTTTGGATGCAAAATTCTTTCAGATTGGTGAACGGATGGAAAGAACCACACCCTCATCAATTTTTAGTAGCTTCAAATGGTGAGTTGATTTTCTTGAAGTCAATTGATGCCTCCAACAAAATAAAGAATGCAAAAACTTTGAACTTGATGTTGGAGTAGGTTGTTTTAGAGGTGGGCATACAAAACGTTGGACAAGTTGTCATTGGCAATGCAGCAGTATACGTGGCAGATGGAAGATTGTTTCAATAGAGGCGTCCGATACTCTTTTGGACCCCTTGTGCAGCCTATTGCCTTGACCTTCTTTTGAAGGGCATAGATAAAATTGATTGGGTGAGACCGACTATAGAATATGTAAGGAATATAACAAAATATATTTATAATCACTAGCAGGTTCTTAACTTGATAAGAGATCACACTAAAGGGAAAGAGCTTGTGCAATAGGATGTCATAATATTTGCAACTAATTTTCTAACATTACGAAGTATTTCTAGTTTATTGACATCTTTGAATCAAATGTTTGTGAGTCAAGCATGGTTGGAATCAACATATTCAAAGAAGATTGATGGAGAGAAGAGTACAAAGATAGGTTTTTATAATGTATTTGCCAAGAGAGTTTTAGACATTGTCAAGGTAACTTCAAACTTCAATTTAAATTTCAAATTGAATCCTTTATTTTTAAACTTTAAAAGTATTCACTTTCATTTTAACTTTAATGTTTGTACTTTGTAGGTATTGGAGCCACTAGTGAAGGTTTTGTGCTTGGTGGATGGGAAGCAAACACAATGGGATACATTTATGAGGCCATGGATAGGACCGAAGAGGCCATCCAAAACTATTGCAAGGGGGATGCAAGTAGATTTGCCCCCATTTGGAACAATCAACTCCACCAATGCATTCATGCAACAAAGTACTACCTCAACCCCAAGTTTTTCTTCTTTGATAGATTTGCAAATGCTAATGGGTAGGTTATGGAGGGCCTCTCAACATTCATTGAGAGGATGATACATGAGGTAAGGTGAGAGACCTCATAATTTAGGAGTAGCAAAATTATAACCAAGCTAGGGGGAGGTTCTTTTCCTCACCACTAGCTACCTAGGGAAGAACACTAGGTAAGAAAAAGTGAAGTCTCATATCTTGCAAGTTAAAAATTTCAATTATTAATAAAATATTGTTTGTTTACAAATTCTTGAATATCTTATTTGCAGGTTTTTGGTGAGAAGATATGGGTGGAAATACCCCGAATCTTCAAAACTGGCCCTTCGAATTCTATCTCAACCTTGTAGTAATTCTAGTTGTGAGTGCAACTTAAGTTTGTTTGATGCCATTTACATAAAGAAGCATAATAAAGTGACCCAACAATGCCTCAATGACCTAGTTTTTATGCAATACAACCTATGAATTTGTACAAAAAAGGTGGAGGGCAAATTATAGCAGCTTAGTGATTTGGATCAGATTGATCTCTTTGATGATTGGACTGTGCAGGATGTTGTTCACAGAGGATGAGATTGTTGATTTTGAGAGGCAAGCTATAGAGGATGTGGCTACAACAAAAGCAAGAGAGATTGGATTGTCATTGGAAGGCATTGATGTAGCAGAATAGTCATTGCCATCTAATAGCACGTTGGAGCCACAAGCATAGTCTTCTAGGCCAAGCGGGGAGCCACAACTGAGTGCAAGGACTTGACCCTCTAACCCCCAATTTTTTACTCAAATGGGGAAGAGAAAATTGCAAAAGTATTGTAATTTTTAACTTGTCTAGCTATGCAATTTATGATGATGACTTTCAAAGATAATCATCATAAATTCATAATGGTTATCAGCTAGCTATTGTATCCAGTTTCACATGATACAATTTTGTATTCCATTTGTATTCAAGAATCAACTTTAACATAAAACAATTCCTGATGGTTTATAGACTCATTTGGTACATTTTGTAACTTAATTTTATAAAAAAAAAAGTGTTTTTAAAGAAATTTAAGTGCTTTTTAAAATTGTTGAGTTTTTGCCAGGTTGAAAATTTGTCTTGTCAAGTACTCATTGAGTCTAAGTTTATGAACTATGTGCTCAACAATGAATTGACACTATAGTGATATGCTTCCACATGTGTGAAAAGAGAGAGTGGAGAAAATGGCTTGGAATTAAGGATTCCATCATAATCATAAAGAAGAGGAAAGGTCATCCCACATCGACTTTAGACCTTGCTATGTATCTATAATATAGACTATGGTCAATTTCCATATTATTGATGCCTTGATTAGATAGGAATTTTTCCATCTTATTAGCTTCCCTATAGTAATGTTGTGGGGTGAATGGCTTGGGAGAATCTAGGATGAGCCAAGCTTTCTTGGAATATTAGCAATTTTCCACATTGTTGATTTGTGATTTTCGAGGGCAAGGAAGATCAACATCAAATCTCCATCAACAACAACTAAATCTATGCCACAAAAAACAAGCCATCTAGAGACCAAGAACGAATACAGAGGCCCTGGGTCCATTGTTCATCCCATTCTTGAGCTTCCTCGAAGCAACCTTGATCAACTTACCATTAGAGTCTCTTGACAATATGTCTAGCCTTAGGTGGACCTATTCCTTTGGATGTGCCGTTGAAGTTGAGTTTAAATAATCCCTTAGGAGGAGGAATCCATTTAATCTTCTCTCTCTTAATAGAGGCCTGATTGAATACATAAACCTCATTAATGGGGCTGATTTTTTATTTTTAAATATTTAGTAATAAGCATTGTTTTACTAAACATTGCATTTGCTAACTTAAACCTAAAATTAATGGTCCTAAACTATTTTTTTTGTTAAGGGTTAGGGTTAGATTTAGTGTTTTTTAACTAAATGGAAAGGCTGCTAGGGTTATTTTATTTTATTTTTCAGGTTGCTATGCATTTCTTTTTTACAATTTTTTTATCGAACCTAACCAGTATGCATGTGTTTCATTTCAGCTCATAATGTTGTGGCAAATATTTTGCATGGGCCTATTGCACACCCACTCCCAATACAAATAGGCTAAAATGCAATTTTTGTGAGAATGAATGTTGTGAGGGAATCACCTATTTCAAATGGCATCTAATATATAGTTGTCAACGCATGATGTGAATTTGTCCCAATAATGTGGTTCACCAAGCCTTATTGTCTCTTGAGGCCTTTGTAGAAAGCAAGGTAAAAAAGGAAAAAAATATCAAGGGTGCATCAACAAATCCATCTAGTGATGCTGACATTGGAGAGAGACCATTGGACAGAATTCAAAATAGGAACTTGTGGGGCATGATTTTTCTATTCTTGCACCATTTTCCACACCATCTACCACTTTCAAAAAACCTAATATTAGCAGGGGAAATGTGAATTCTTTTCTTTGCACCTTGCACCACACTTGGAGCCCAACTATCATTGGAGAGCATGGTATGGAGAAAAAATGGTCATACACAAGTGAGAGAAGCAACATTAAATAATTAAATAAACCAATTGCTTTTACCCAACTATAGCCTATGGGAATTAAATAGGCTAATAAGTCCCACTTGGAGAGATCATTAAGAAGGGGACATTACAGTCCTCCCTTCCCCAGATCGTTTGCCCTCAAGCAACTACAAATTGGAATGCTACAAAATCTGCTCTCCTTCCCATGTAGCATCCTCCATGGGCAAGTCTCTCCACTTGATCAAATATTTTTTGATCACTTTGCTCCTCAATCTCCTCTCCTTGACATTTAGAATCTCATTAGGAACCAATACCAACCGTCCCTCTTCATCCAACGGGGTAACTTCGCTGAAGAAGTAACTTGCTGTCCTAGTGCCTTCTTGAGGCACAATACATGAAAAACATTATGAATCTTACTTCCCTCTGGCAACACAAACTCGTAAGCTACTACCCCACCTCTCCTAATTATCCTATAGGAACCATAAAAGCGTGGTTTCAACTTTTTTGCACCACTTTTCTTTAGCAAAGACTATCTGTAGGGCTACAACCTCAAAAGGACCAAGTCTCCTACCTCAAAACTACACTCAACCCTGTGCCTGTCTGCATAAGTCTTCTACTAATTCTAGGCCACTTGTATATTATCCTTAGGAGCCGTAAGAATAACTTGGCTCTCTTGTATCAAATCTTTGGCTTTAGGAGCCTTGCTATCCCCAAACGCCAAATCCACAAATGAAGGAGCATCATATCCATACAATGCTTGAAATGGTGTCATGCCAATAGACATATGGTAAGTGGTATTGTAACAGTGCTCTCATAGATGTAACCACTTTATCCATGCCTTCTATTGACCTGAGACATAGTTACATAAGTACCCCTCAACCCATTTGTTCACAATCTCCATTTTCTCATCTATCTGAGGGTGGTAACTAGCGCTAGGCATCAACTTTGTACTTGCTAACCTGAACAACTCCTGCCAAAAAGCACTAAGAAAACTGCTATCTTGATCACTGACAATGTACTTAGGCAACCCATGGAGTCTAAACACCTCCTTGAAAAAAAACTTTGCCACCTACAATGCCTTGTACTTTGATGAAATTACGAAGAACTAAGCGTACTTGGTCAGCTGACCTACCACAACATAAATGCAATCCCTACCATGAACCTTACGTAGACCTGTAATAAAATCCATGGACACTCTCCCACTTTTTCTCTGGAATGGGCAATGGCTGCAGTAACCTTGCTGGATGAGTGTGCTTTGACTTGTTCTATGAACAAGTCATGCATTCCCTCACATGTCGCAACACATCGTCTTTGAAGCCCTTCCAAGAGAACCTCTCCCTAATCTGCCTATAGGTCTTGAAATACTTGAAATGCCTTGCCAACGGTGTATCATGAATAGCCCTCATAATCTTCTCCTTGAGTTTTGGTTTAGGTACTACGAATATCATGTCCTTGTAGTAGATAATGTCATCTACCACCCTGTACCTATCGTCCTGAATATGACCATCCATCAATTCACAAGCAAACTTATTCTTGGAATATTCCACCAAAAGGTGGGACTTCCAATCAGCTGAAATCTTTGTAAGGGAGCACACAGTTGGTTTCCTGGAAAGGGCATCAGCAACAATATTTTTCTTGCCCTTAACATATTCGATATCAAAATCGTAGGCCTTTATCTTGCTGACCCACTTTTGTTGCCTCTCATTCAAATCCTTTTGTTCCGGGAAATACCTCAAGTTGTTGTGGTCAATCCTAACCACAAATCTCCCACCTACCAGATACCGTTTGAACTTCGCCAAGGAATGCATAATGGCGAGCATCTCCTTGTCGTAGATGGAATAGATACTCTTTGGTTCCTTGAGCTTCTGGCTCTCAAATGCATTCGGATGTCTGTTCCGCATCAAGACAACTCCTATACCCTCACCCAAAGCATCACACTCAAGCACAAAGGGTTGAGTGAAATCGGGAAGTGCCAACACTAGACAACTATTCATAACCTCCTTGAGTTTGTTAAATGCCCTTTGAGCATCCTTTGTCCACCTAAATGCACCTTTCCTTGTGAGATCCATTAGGGGTGTGCCAAATTGTGAAAACCCCTTAATGAAGCGCCTGTAGTAACTGTACAAGCCAAAGAAACCATGCAACTCTGTAAGGGTCTTAAGCGGTGGCTAATCCAATATCCTGTGAATCTTCTCCTGATGCACCTGCACATCCTATGCACTGATTACATGGCCCAAATACAAAATCTCTATCATACCAAATTCGCATTTAGACGCCTTGGCATATAGTGATTGCTCTCTCATAATGCCCAAAACCTCGTCTAACTACCTCAAGTGATCATCACATGTCTTGCTGTAAATAAGGAGATAATCAAAGAACACTAGCAAGAACTTACGCAGCTACTTGTTGAAGATGTGGTTCATACATGACTGGAAGTAGCGAGTGCGTTAGTCAACCCGAATGGCATGACCAAGAACTCATAGTGCCCATAATGGCACCTAAAAGGTCTTATGTATATCCTGCTCTCTGACCCTGATCTGGTGATATCCTGATCGAAGATCAATCTTCAAAAAGTAGACTGTCCCATGCAATTCATCTAACAGCTCATCAATCCTGGGATAGGATATCTATTTTTAATCATTTTCTTATTCAAAGTCCGATAGTCTATGCACATTCGCATAGTTCCATCCTTCTTAACCAAGACCACTAAAGAAGCGAATGGACTGGAGCTAGGTCTAATATGGCCCATATCTAACAACTCCTTGACGACCTTCTCTATCTCATCCTTGAACTTCTTCGAATGCCTATAAGGAGTGGTTATCACCGGTTTGGCTCCCTCTTCTAGCTCAATAGTATGCTCAAAACCTCTTTTAGGAGGTCTCCCTAGAGGAATCTCTCCAAAAACCTTGTCATTTTTCCCAACAATGATTGAATGTCTACATGATATGGTTGGCTGCTATTTGGAGATTTCTTGAACATAATCAAACACTCCGCTACCCAAGCTACATCCCCATGCCTAAATATACTCTCCATCCACTCAATTGAAACTGTTATAGGAGAACCATTGGCCATACCTCTTAAAACCACCTTACCATCTGCTGCCCTGAATTTCAGCTCCATTGTTTGGAAGTTTTGTGAGTACTTCCCTAAGGAATGAAGCCACTGAATCCCCAAGATGGCATTAGAAACACCCAGGTCAACTACATAAAAATTATCTGTCACTATGTAGTTTCCCAATGTCATATCCAACCAAGGAACCTTTTGTGTGCATGTCATACTGAACCCATTAGTTACCATCACATTAAATCCCTCGAAGTTCTTAGCAGGAATACCTCTCTTAGCCACCAATGCTGAGTCTATGAAATTATGGTTGCCCCACTATCAATCAAAACTGTGACTTGCTGCCCTTGTAATACTCCCCTAACTCTAAAAGAGTTAAATCTAGGAGTATCGAATAAAGTGGCAATAGCTCCACTCTTTACCTCCTCATGTGGTTGCTCATCATCTGAACTACTATGTTTGCTGCCCTGAACCTGATCTGCTTCCTCTTCACCATCACTATCAAAAAGTACCTCAATATAATGTACCTTACCCTTACCCATGCATCTGTGTCCAAGCTCCCATGGCTCCTTACAGCTGAAACATAGCTTCTTTGTCCTCAACTCTCTTTGAGCCTCATCATCCAACTTGTCTTTCTTGTGCCACTCCTTCTGGAAGGGTGTCCTTGTTTTTTCTGAGGAATGAAAGGCTTAAATGGGAATTTACTCTTTGGGACAAAATTCTCCATGTCACGTGCCCTAATGATAGCATCCTGTAATGACTTTGGTTTGAAGGCCTTAATCCAACTGCGCAATGGCTCGAATAATCCCTCAATAAAAAGAATGATCAACATATGCTCCGACACATCCGTCACCATGACTGAGAGCCTCTAATCTTTGAAATGTAGGCATCCACTGTCCCCACCTGCTTAAGCTATGCCAGCTCCCTGAAATGTAACTCTGGGTCTTTCTTGTCAAATTTGTCAATCAACTTCTATGTGAAGTCCAAGTATGAGGTAATGTTGGCATGCCCCAAAGTGACTAGCCCATGGTACCACCACTCATGGGTCTCTCCCTCCAAATGCAGAGTATCATATTTGATGGCCTCTGTCTCCAACATAAGGTTGAGTTGGAAATATGTATCCAATTTTTGAACCCACACTCTAGCAGTGCATTTGTTTGAGCCATCAAATGAAGAAATGGATAGCTTCCCAACCTTATGCTGAAGATCTTGATTCTATGAGCCCTTGTTATGATCCCTTGGTCTATTTGTAAATGTAATCAAATCTTTCACAACTAGGAACCTAATACCTAAGAATAAACTAAGTTCAGAAATTCTGTGTAAGGCAATTCTAAGTCAAAAAATAATTTCCAAAATTCTTCACTAATTGCGATTTCCAGATTTCTTCTAAATGCGAATGTGCTGATTGTAGAACATTAATAGATTTCAATGTTTGCATATCACCAATCGAACTCCCTTTAGTATGAAGAAGACTCTCCTCTAAGAGACATGTCTCTTGAGAGGACGTGTCTCCACAAGTGGAGGCACGTCCACTCAAGGGATGTGTCTCTTATGAGCGCGCGTGTCTAAGAGGAACCGATTACCAATCGGTTAGTAATCTTAAACATATTCTTTCTTCAAATGTCGATTTAAAAGGTAAGTTCAGATTTATATTAACATCATTTAATATTTCGATTTTATACACACATTATAAATTCGAATTTACTTATTTCATAAATGTAAATATGAAGAGCAATCTGATCTAATATAAATGAAGATAATGCTTTAGGCAATCAACATTTATATCTGACCAAAGCTATCATTTATCAACACTATTCCTATACTTAATAGCATAAAAATCATGTAAGGTCATAGCTGCATGAAACTCATCACCAAGAGATTGATACCCCCTCAAATAATCAGTGAACCCTTCACCTTGTCCTTGTTGATCCTGATTTCCAGCCTGCTGTCCTCCCAAGAATTGAGGTAAAAGAGGTCTAGGAGTCACTCTACTAGCTTCCCTAGTGTGACTTTGTGTAGGAATGCGAGTGTTGCTCCCTTCACCATTGTTCCCAATGTTGCCATTATTACCATTAGTCCCTCCTAGACCATTGTCACCAACATTGTTATGGTTTGTTATAAACTGAGTAAGGAGTTGAACCAGCTATTGTTGACCCTTGCAAGGTCATTCAATATTTGCATAGTGCTGCCCTCAAGCAGTTCATGCCTGTCACCCATGTTTTCCTCTTCTTCTGACTCTAAATCAAATAGGTTATCAACTACTCTCTCCCTTCTACTCTTGTAGGTTATATATTCCCTGTCCTCCTGATTCATAAATGATCATGCAACTGAAAAAAAAAATCCAATACTGCCCTAAAATTTCTAAAACCAAAATGTGTATCGAAACTCACAAGCTGGCAGGAATTCCAGCTCTAATACCAATGTAAAAACCCCACTCGAATTTGAACAAAATTTTACGATTTTTTAGTTTGACACATTGGCATTTTGTCAAACTAATTGCATACTAATTGAACTAAGAATTTCAATGGTTTGGAGGTTTGCAATTTACATACATTGAACTCAAATAAAAGACAGTAACATATATTTCATTATTTTAATTTGAAAACTCATACATTGCATTGTTCAGTTTATGAAATCTCTCAATACATCAAAATGAGGTGTGCAACTACCACAACAATATTTCTGAACAGCAACAATAATAAAATATTCATTCAGTCATCAAAGTAACAGTCTAACTATGGGGTACTGGTTTGCTTGATTCCACAGTAAATAGCAATGCTTGATGAAGCCCTTCGATTGGTAGAAAATAGGTCAAACTAAATATGAAAGCCAACGCTTGGTTTATGTATTTGACCTCCTGCAAATGATCACGCCCAACCCAACTGTCCATGGCTCTTGGATGAACTGTGATGGAGTTTGGAGGGCCCGCGTCCTCTGTAATGTCCCCTTTTTCACGAGCATCAAAGTTGGGGGATTAGCCTATTTTCTTGACCCTCGTAGGCTAATAGTTCTGGTTAGAGGGTTTCTCAGACAGGCACTTGGTTGCAATTTGCAGTGTGGATCTCCGGAGTATGGTGGCAGGGTGAATTGTGGCCTTTGGCACGATACTTGTGCTTAAATTTATGATACTCACCTTTAATTTCACCATCCTTAGCCTAGGGACCATGTGTCTTCAAATGGAAGGGGTCACTTATATTTTTCAATTACTATTCATGCCTAAAGTGAAAAAAGAAATAATTTAAGTGAATAGTGCTCACTTTAATGAATAGTGATTTCAATGTTAAATTATAAATATCAAGAGAGAAAGTTCTACCCTTCTCATTTAGATGATCATTTTGCTTGAAGAAACTTTGGAGTGTGGCTTTGGAGGAAGGAGGCTAGGGTTTCCTGATTTCTTGCAGTGGGTGAGTCTGGTGGGGCTCGGTTCTTCGTTTGGAGCTGCTTGAGGGTGTGAAACACCACCTTAAAGTTGTTGATCAGTTTTTGGTTGCTTCATTTTGGAGACACAAGTCGTTGGTTTGCAGGGTTTTGAGCTATTTTCTAAGTAAGCTTGGCGGCCATGGTCTCCATTATTGTTTATATAGGAGTTGTTCGGTTTTGAAGCATTTTGGAACTGTTTTTTGAAAGCTACAACCAGCTGCTTTTTCTTGAGGGTTTGTAACAACAAAGGAAAATAAAACACCTCTCTATGGTGGCTGCAATCACTCCTAAAAGCCTGGTCTTAGGAAGCTTGCCATGTGAGACTTTGGTGGGAGAAGCTCATCCTTCAAAAGCAATCAACATTTTATTAGGGGCGGGTACTGTAGCAAGTCACTATTCACAGTGATGTTTGGCTGTAAGTTAAAGTTTAGTATAAGATATATCTAGTTTAAATAAGTTGTAAGTTATATGTTGTATGCAACTTATTATTGTAATGAAGAAGACATATTTGGCCACTGAATTGAGTAATGACTCAAGGTTGTTTCAATAGTTTGGTTTATTAAAGTTTCCCTTATGCATATGTTGTTTTTAGTACCATTTAGCATTATTAGCAAACAAACACAAAGCAAGACGGAAGGCATTAAACTAAAACGAAAAATCAGATCTACAAACTCGGAAAAACAAATCAGCAAAGTGTAGGTACACCACATCCTCCTACAAGCCCCCATGACCTTGGAAATACCCACGGCACTGCAGAAGAATTATACGCTGATTTTGGGGTTGGTATAATAGTTGTGCAAGAGTTGCACAGCTGCAGCCTTCAAACGCCAAAACACAATTGCATTCAAACACATACACCCTCCATCTTTCATTTAATCTTCACTATGCAAGCGCAGACCTGAAGGGGTTTAAGCACCCACACCTAGACTGAAATATGATGTATGCTGCACAGGGATAAAATAGCCATGACTTCCTAGAGATTCAATCACCCAAACTGAATATGCAAATCAATATAATACTGAGCAATATTACCTCAATACATATCGACCAGCCTGCCTAAAACCCTCAATCTTCAAAATGCAATTGATATTATCGTTACTCATCCAAATTTCCAATGAAAGACCTGAATGATCTCTCCAACCAGACCAGCTAGGGTGGATTAGTTTGACCGCCAAAACTAGTCACCCTAGGGTTTCCCTTCCCCAAATCCAAGAACTTTGAAAAGCTCCTCAAAATGTCAAAGAAACTAAGCAAAGCATAATGCAAATGTGCTCAATTTCCACTTTATATATGACTTGCACTTTTCCTGCTCATAAAATAAAATAAATTGACTTTATAAAGTTTCCTTTTAAATATTTCTCCAAAGTCACTTTATAAAAACCTTTTAATTAATTATTAACATTACCTTATAAATGTACTTTTTCCTGCCAGTTAACATTAAATAATTAAATAAACCACTTCCCTTTACCCGACTATAGCCTACAGGTATTAAATAGGCTAATAAGTCCACCTGGAGGGATCATTGAGAAGGGGGCATTACAGAAGTTTAATGATAATTAAAGGTCTAGCTTTACATTTTATGATTTGTAGTAATTTCCTCACATACATTGGTAGGTTGACAACTTATATGTTGGACATTGCTAAATCTCAAGTAGCATCGAAGATGATCAAACAATTCACACCCATTACACTCCTATTTGTGCTATTTTTTTGTCATTTTCTGTACATTCCTTGTTTACTCATCATTATTGCACCTTCAACGCTTATTTCCATATTTTTGCTCCCTACCTCAAAAATAGAATTTTACCCTAATATTTTTTTTCAAGTGCACCTCTTAACTATTACCTCGAAATTATAATTTTTCAATTGGCAAACCATTGCACCTCTTAACAATACAAGTGAGTAAAGTTCTACTTTTCGATGATGAAGATGACAAAATTGTAATGTTCTTTGACCAAAATGGCTTGTAGAACCTATTAAAATACATTATTCAACTATACAATTAAAAATTTAAACATATCTTTTGACTTCACTATACAAAGCATCAATTGAGTTTTTGTTATTGTTGTTGTCTTATCTTCCCTTCAATCATCCATGTCCCATGACTTTACAAAATTTTATTACTTCTTTATTCTTCAACTTTTTAAAAAACCACGGGGGCTAATTTGGCTACAGCCTGAAGGAAATATAGGTCACAAGCTTTTTCTTTGGGCTGCCCTTGGATCTGCCTGGGTTTGCTCGGGTCAAAACTGAGTTTGCCTAAGGTCTACCCTGAGCACCCTGGGTTCCTTGTGGGTCCTTCACAAGGAATCCGGGGTGAACCCCAAGTCATCCTGGTCCTGGACCCAAACTGGACAGATATGAGTATGGGGGGCAGTTCTGCTGAACCCTGCAAAATAGCAAAAGAATAATACTAATAGTTGCTACAACCTGTAATATATATTAGTGTTTTAATCTGTCTAACAATAATAAATTAACAATGAGATTTTTTTTGAAATATTTATGATAAATATATTTTAGATGTTTGCTTATTTTCATATAGATATTTAAATAATTTATTTTTTCTTTAGTTAATCTTTAATCCCAAATCTTACCATTGATTTTTTGAGTGGATAATTTATTTCACTACTTATCATCCTTGAACTCAAATACAACTTTGAACCAAGCAACATAGTGTCCAAACATCATACCTACCATAAAATTTTCCTATAGCAATGTGAATAGAATGGGAAAGGCAATTTGCAAAGGAACAATGCTCATATGTATACAAAGGGTTGACAATATGTGGAGAACATGTATATTGCATTTGATTGCAATAAAAGCATTCCTATTCTTTGTGTTTGTATGCCTCAATTTCTGTAGATGGGTGTGTGTACTGTTCGTCCAGATAAATATAGGTGAATCCTGTGCATGTCTGTATGCGTTTATGATTGGGATGCTCTAGAGTAGATTCAACAACCAAACTTAGAGATAACTCACTTATAGATATCTCCTCATGGTGGGAAAAGGCAGGTCTAAAATATCTGTTAGTCTCAAGTTCTCAACTAATTTGACATATCAAACTTCAAACTCAACTGAATGTTCAAGTAGCTAGTTTCATCAGATAATCTGAACACATAAACTCTGTGCACATGTATATACAGTGTATATATGTTCACAATTGGGACACTCTCGAGTAGATTTAGCCAACTACACTTAGAAATAACTCACCAATAGGTATCCCTCAAGGTAGGTGAATGCAGGGCTAAAATATCCTACAAGTCTCAAATACTTTAAACATTACAAAATTTGAATTCAGTTCAATATACAAGGAGCTCATTTACATAAATTCAGACACTCGTAGTAGTGCTATCAAATACAGGACTTGGTGAGGATATTCCATAGCTGCCTGTTGGACAAGGACAGTACGCTTTCTTGTTTCCTTTGCCTCTGGCAGTGACGTGCCATCTTCATCAACATTGACTAATATTTTGGTATGTTTTACAATATTACAAATACAAAAGCTTAACACGTTTATTAAAGATTTTTTAAAATCCATGCTTTGTACACGATGTTTTGTTACCAACATACCATAAATAGGTGATATTTCATATGCAGAAGCTTAAAATGCTTACTGAATATGACGCATTGTTACCAACATATCATAAATATTCCATAGTCTATAAAATTTATGAAATTAATATGGATTGTCTCAAAAAGGAACAGAAAGAATTTAGATTGAGTTTGAAAAAAGACACTACATTAGAAAAATCAACTTATCAAAAAATAAAAATCTTTCACCATCAAGGACCTGGGTTTTTTGTTCCAAAAATGAAATTACATTTTTAATAGCAATTTCACTCTACTAATTATAAAATACTTGATACGTATAAAACTACACAAGATAGGATCTATGAACAAATGCGATTTGTAGCAATAAAACCAACAACCATGCCTCTATAACTTGTGCAACACAGAAGAATGAAGCCTTATACCATTTTAAAAGAAAGTAATAAACTACGATAAGATTCCAAATAAAATATGTTATAAATAACAATGAAATCAATGGCAATACGACAGTGAAGGACACAAGGATGCAAAACAACAACATATTAGCCAATAAACTAGAAAAATAGTGGAAGGAGCAGTTGGTAGAACTTAAAAGAAAAAGCAAATGCCATGTGCACTCAAAAGGTATAAGGATCTCACTTTATTTCTTCGAATATATCGTAAAGCTTCCATAAAGCGGCCCTCTTGAAGTAGAAGTGCCACATATTCACTATGACAAGAAAGCTGTCTTAACATGTCTATGCCCAACTTACGAGTTGGTAAATGACAAGAACCAATTTCCAAGAGTTGCATTCCAATCTCCTTTGAGGGCTCAACAATCTACACACAACATAGAAAGTTGGTTTTATAAAGCTTATACTGCATATAAAGTAATAAAACACATGTAAAATTCAATATATATTTAGGTTCTCAAAAATCACAAGAATGAAACAAGTTACATTAATGCACAAAAATAACAAAAACCAACTGATGGTGTTGACACCTACTGATGACAAAAAAATTTCATCAGACATTATCAAATTCAAATGGCACAAAGACCCGAATCTTTTCAAATTGACACAAAACTAAAATAGTTCCAACTCAATTTTTTTAGTAATATCAATGGACTTTAAAGCTTCAAGAGTTCATAATGTTTTTGAATACAGCTTTTAGAAAACTACTATAGAATGAAAATGGTATCTCATTTTGAGTCCTTCAACATCCATTGTTAGAATAAAGTGACAAAAGATTGCATATATATAACTCCTTATATGAATAACTCAAAAATTCCATGAATTAACCAACCCTGCTCACATCCAAGTCCCACTAGTCCGAAAAAAAGTAATTAATAAAGACAATAATAGACTAGAAACAATAATGGCTCAAAATGGTAAGACTTAACTAAAAAAAACATAATTAACTAATTTTCAAATACAATTTGGGGAGTGGAAATGGTCAATCTTCAATCAAAGAAAATGTGAACACTCAGGTACAAGATAAATCAACCATCTACCAAGGCTGGGTGTTTTTTTAAATTAGAATGGAAAAAAAAAACAACAAATTCATTACAAAACACAGCTCAATGTATGTATAAAATGGATGATTGTTCTCCAAAAGTGAACTAAGCTAAGGTCCTTGTCCTTGTCGAGGTTGTTAAGAAGTTTACCCATTTTTACAGGTTCCCCAAGGCATCACTTGGAAAAGTGACTCCCATTTGCAACGACCCAAGCTTTTTGATGCAAATATGGTGATTTGTCAAACAGGAATGCTCTGCCAAACCGAGGCATAGATCCATTGAGTTCTCACATATTATTGTATGAATGACCTCTTCATTTCTAAGTGTGGCAATTCCATTTGCAATAACTCTAGCCTTTTTGATGCAAACATAGTGATTTGTCAATGACAAGTACTCTGCCAATGCTGATCTGTCAACCCTATTAAGACGTAGATCCCTTGAGTTCTCACAGATTCTTGTATCAATGGATATCCTGGTCTACAAGAACAGGTTATCAGATAAACTCAATTCCTTGGCTTCAGATCTATCATGTCCTTAGCTGATTTAGATGCCTTCTTTAGAGTGTTGAGAGAAGTAAAAGTTGACCTAGTATTCCTTCTCAAGATCTTTTTGATCCTGTTCAAGACCTCCTGAATGTAGGGAAAGGAACCTTGAGGTTATTCTCTTGATTCTGTACACATCTGTCTTAGCTCTCTCACATTCAAAATGCACTAGAAACATGTTTATTTTGAAGCCATAATATTTAAATAAAAAAGACTGAAAATAAAGAAGCTTCCAAGTATTAAGATTCACTGCCTAAAGAACATAGTAATTATAACAATAGGTTCTTCTTTAGGCCCAGTAAATTGGCACAAATAACAATACACTATCACTGATTCAATAGCATGAACACATAATTATATTTCTACGGTGAATGCAAGTACCAGAATAAAAATTGTAAACAGTTAAATACAAATGGTAGATAGACCATAAAATTGCTCTGGAAAATAACAAGCAATTGTAAGGAAATACTAAAAATGTGCATTAATGTAAATATAAGTTTAAGTCTAAATGCATATAGTAATTTTTTTGGTCACTACACATTGAGGGCAATAAATGGTTGAATTCAACAAAAGGGAAGAGATTAAGATAGGCCTAGATGATGAACATGCATTGTTTTCTTACAACAGCCAGAAAATCCCAAAGATGAGAACTATGCACACAAAAGAAAGCAAGTTTGAAAGTTCTCCACAAAATGCCTACCTGTTTAGTGAAGAAACTTCCAAACTTATACAGAAAAATAATTGTATTACCTTGCTTGAAACAAATTGTCCTAATTCGGCATAGCGCTCACCACGGGCAAGTAACTGTACCATTAGCATATGTAATCCAGGAGGAACTTTAAGCTTCTCTACAGCTACACTGCAATTTTTTGTTTTTAAATGTCAACACAATCACCGTAATCAATAAAAGACCAGCACGCAACATTTCTATCTTTGGTCCTAGACTCCTAGCATCTATGTTCATACACACATAATAGCTGTTGTGCATTTGATGCATCACTTCTAATTTTCTTTCTTAGGAAACAACACAGAAAAAAAACATATTATCAAATCTCAAAAAGATAGTAGATAGCAAACCTGCGACAATACTCCACAATAAGAGCAACCATGTACATTGGGTCCCCTGACATTTCTTCCTCAACAATAGCAAATACATTCTCGAACATTTCATCTGGTGAAATCATGGTACTTGTAGTTCGGGGTGTATCCAAATCTAGCATAACTGATTCTAGAGGCCCTCCAGCATCAATTTCACCACTTATGGATTGCACAACTGATTTTTCATGCCTTACGCTTGATTTCGCAGACTCAATGCTGGCTCTTCTTTCAGAGTTTGCAATGGTGTCATCCTTGCTACTGTCCTTGGTTATGTCAAAATGGATAAGACTTTGGGTTGCAGAGCTACCTGCAGTATCTTCTGGTTTGGCCCTCACAACACCAGTGTTTAAATTTTCCTGGGAGTCTGTATCTCCAAGAGAGCTGCTTGAAGATTCCCTCACGCCTGATGTTAAAGTAGCATGAACATGTTCTTTCTCAACATCAATATAATCTGTCTCAACCTTGGTGGCCTTTCCATTGATAGAAGAGACTTGCACATTCTCACTCAACCGAACATCTGACTTGAAAGCTTTCTCACTTTCATGTAAATGTGAATTTGAAGACTGTTGATTCACAGCTCTATTAGGTGCAGCAGTTTCAGGTGCTCCAGGCAAATAATTTGCCAGTCTCATACCATGAGAGTATGAAACTGTCAGAATCTCCATTGCACTTGCAATCAAAGAAAGTGCTCTCCGCTCCAAAATGATAGAACGCATAACTGCCAAAGACAATTGTTTTGCCTGTTGAAAAGAATATTATTCAGTCCTTTCTTCGTGGAATCATGCATAAATTTTGTCTACAAGTCCTTCCTAGTGGTATACTGTGATATTGAACATAATAAATATCATATAACTGTTCAAAATTAAAGAAATCTTCTTCTGTAAGTATTCTTGTTACCTTGTCTGCGTCCAGCCTGCGCCGTTGCAAAAATGCTAACAAAGAAGGTACTTCTGAACTACTAGCTGCAATAGCCTGAACCATATCTCTGGTTAGAGGGTTATCCATTGCTTAATCTCAATTATTTTCCTTTTACTGCCATATACTTAAGCACTAACTTCAATTATTAAACTTTATCTAAATCTCAAAAAGGAAATATCCAAATATATTTCATTACCTCTAGATCCAAATGAATCCTCCACAAAAGTCCATGAAGGTTGTCACATATCATATCAGGATTCAGGAAAACCCACCCATCTGTGTACACATTATCTTGCATGGTAGTCAATGTTTCCATTTCAGCTGATTGTGAAGAGCTGCTTGATTGCCTGTCTTTGTTTCTAGCAGAATTATTAGTCGATCCTGTTGGACCCCTGACCAAGAGAGGAAGTGGGGCAGATATTGGAGCCCTGGAATCTGTAAATATATCATATAGCAAAACAACTTTTGCATCCACCTGATGAACCAGAAGTACATTATCCACAACACTGATGGCCACCTTTGTAGAATAGATTGGCAGAGAACCCTGACAAGACATCTAGGTCTGATCAAAACCATAATACTATCAATGGTTCTTAAAAACTTAATATTTAAAACTTATCAGATATGGTGAGCTCCATGCAGTTCCATTTTAGTTTGAATGCTAATAGAACTAGCTTATGACAGACCTCTGGGTTCACATTCAGTGAGTCCAAGCAGCAGGTTAAACAACTAATATGTCGGAGTCCCTGAAACCATAAAATGAGAGACTTACAAGATCTATATGTTCCTAAGATAATTTTGTGAATGAACTAAAAATGCAACTATTACCACGAAATCACTTGGAGAAGCTTGAGCTTCTCACTTTTAAACATGAACATGCTAGAACACATTTATAGGTGAAAAAATTTTTAAAATGTCCAAAGTAAAACTACTTTCTAATAATATTCGAAGCTTACTAAAAGACATATGTGAATTGTTGAAGTTTGAGTTACAATGTATCCATAAATAAATAATGTAATCCTTGGGTAAGTTTTTGTGAAAGTTGGTCCCTCTGTAAGTTTAACAGAAGTTTGCTCCTATAAAACAACAGTACATGGAGGAATGCTGATTGTGTGCAAGGAGCTTATGGACACATACTGAAAATACGAGGTATACTGCATATGTTCAGAGAAATTCAAAGATGGATGCATTATATATTTTGAATCAATAAAAGCACACACACACATCCCTTCCCTCATCCCCATTTCCCCTGCCAAACCAAGACCCCACTAAATATACAGAAGATATTGGTATTGTTTAATTTATCCATGGTTGTTTGTTTCTATTTCCTAACAAAAAATTTATGCAAAATTACATAAAATGATAAAGGGCTTTATCATGATGAAAGATGATTCTTTCTGTTCTTAAATTCACCTGATGCACAACAGCATCACGATAAAACCGATACAAATGAAGCTGCATTCCCACCCTATCAACCTGTAGACAATAGATTCTTCCATACCTAGTTGCAACAGACAGTGGAAAGATCATTCAGAAACATATTTTATTTCAAAGTAAACAAGTGGATGCTTGCATCAAAAAGAAGAAATAACTGCAAAAAACGTGAAGAACCACATCATCAAGAAGATCCAAATATAATATAACCTCACATGGTAGCTATATGGACATCTTCCTGACATAGAATAGGCTTCTTATTCACTTCAGCTTTCATCATTGTGACATCAAACTTTGGCAATCGGATGATGCCTCCAGCAGAAAACTGAAAACCCAGAAATTATCAGATAAATCAACCACTCGTATAGGAAGCAATGCAATCAAATTCATGTAGCATTTTAAAATAACATAAAATATTTGTATGTTCTTTTACTAAATAATGACACTTAACTAGTAGAGATATCTTAAATACATCTATCTAAAAAATGCTAAGAGATATCATTCTGGAGCTATTTTATTTACTTAAGAGTTATTTGATTTTAGTTTAGAATTATTTTATTTATTACATGGACATAAATTTTTATTTTTATTTAAGAATTATTTTATTTTATTACATTGTTAACTTTATTCTAATTGAAGAGTTATTTTACTTTTGTATTTAAATTTAAATTTTACTTTTGAAAAAGCCGCCATTCATTATTTTGGTAATTTTCTTGTTTTGTTTTTACTCAAAAAGTGTAATAACTATTATGTGCTTATATATTACTTTTTAAAAGTTTGATTTTCTAGTTTTTGTTTTTGTTTGTTTTTCAGATATATGTCAGCTGTGTTTTGGTTTTTATGTACATTGTCACAACTTGAGAGTCCATGACTTGCTACCATTGTAGAACACCTCTCGTCGTAATTAGGTATATGGCATGTTTCTTGTGTCAAAAAGGATTCATCCTTGAAGATAATGAAGAAGATAGGCAATACAATCTTGATAAGTTTACACAAAAGCAAGACATCAAATATAGATAAATGCACCCTATATTGACTTTGACAGTCATAGAATGCCTCAATATTTTGTTGAGGTGAGTATGATTGACCATGAAGCCACATATATTTTCATGACTGTAATCCTCAGAATCCTGATGCCAAAGTTGAATATTTTTTAGATAGTAAGGATTTTCATAGAGTTCAATCTTCAATTTTTTTAAGTTTGTCAATGGGCCCTTGGGTTGCTAGTGAAGTTGAATGGTTTTGAATGAGTCCACCAAGGATCAAGGCTTATCGAGTGCAAGGCCATGCCAGCATAAGGGATGAGATGGGGATCGTGCCCATGGTAACTTTTGCAAAATGGATACCCCTTAGTCCTTGGCTCTCAACCAAAGAGGTTTCAGCCTAAGACTCATCCTCTTGTATCGGCTAGCAAAATGATCTTGTGGTTGATAAAAAAAATCCTCCATCAAATTTGTTTTTTAAAATTGAAGTTTTCCAATCAATATTCTCAACCATTACAATAGTTTTCAGATTTGGCAAGGTGATTAATTCATCAACTTCTGTTTCATGTTCTTTTTCAACTGAAGATTGGACAAGAGTTCGAACTTCAAAAATTGATAGATATTGTGTTGTTTGAATTCCCTTATATGAAAAAATATAGATAATATCATGTGAATGAGGTGAGGAGCTCTATAATGAATGGGTTTAAGGCAAAACAGTTGCTAAAGGTTTTGCAAATGAGCTAGCATGCTAAGTGGACTTGATCTTGGGGGAAACTCCATGGTTAAGCACACTTGAGTTGGAGTAAATGCCCCACATTCTGCCACCACCACCATTGTTGCCTATTAAGGGACGTTTCCAAGATGTCTCCCTCAAAGAGAGGACATTTTCAAGATGTCCCCCTATTCTGGGGACTGCATGGAGACACCAAGACATCTCAAGGATAATGAACTCAATTGCGTCCCTAGAGTGCATCGAAAACACCCAAGGATCCCTTGCAATCATTTAACTCAAAAAGAGCATTGTTTTCAAATTAAAAAAAAAAAAAATTTGATGTTTGAGCCAATAACGCTAACCCAAATGGTTTATGGGCTTCACCCACACCGTAAGTAGTCACAAAAAATATTCTAATGAACGAAGATTTCGTAAGAAATAACTTGGTGTTGCAGAAATGTAGTCATTAAATTGTGAAAATGGTGTATGCCATGATGGTTTGTGTGGTTTTGAAGGCCTTCATTTGGGCTTGATGGTAGGGGCCCTACCCCTCGATATTGCCCCGAACCGTGACATGAAACATGTTGGGGGCATTGCCCCTCAGCCCTCCTAGGGGCTCTACCTCTAGACACCCACCCACCACCATCCCACTATAATCCCCAAATTTAGACCCTTGGTCCCCTCGCCTTGAGACTCCATGGAATATAGGTTGGAATAGTATTAGGATGGGTGACCTCCAAGGAAGTTCCTATGCTTCACCCCCCATGAACGTTACCTAGAAGTAACGAGTGCTAAGTGGACTATTCATGTTCATAAGAGGTGGGTCCTTGTGAACACTACTCATAAAATATGGGTCAATGAACACTGACTCAAAAACTACATAATTAAATCCTAATAAAACATCACATATTTTGACACAATGCAAAAACCCTACCTACTTGAAATTGATTGAGCTAAGGAGCTCTATAATGAATGGTTTAGAATGCACAACACTTGCTAAAGGTTTTGCAAATGGAGTAGCACGTTAAGCGGGCTTGATCTTGGGGGAAACTCCATTCTTCAATGCAATGGAGTCATAGTGGTATTGGGAAGGGTGAACTCCCGAAAAAGCTCAATGCTTCAACACTGTGAACATTATCCAAATGCAATGAGTGCTAAGTGGACCATTCACGCTCACCAAAGGGGGGTTGTTGTGAACCACTACTCATGAAATACAGATCAATGAAGATTGACTCCAAAGCTGCATAGCTGAATCCTAATAAAACATCACATATAAACAACATCAATCAAACTTTCATTATAGATCAATAGCTATTATTTACAAACTTCTCTGTCCTGAGGCACTTAAACTTGATTCCAAACAGAATCGCTAAGGCTACAAAACCAAACAGCCTTTATTTTTTTTAATAATGTCCAATCAATCTTTTCCAAACTTCTCCAAATTGTTAACGCAAGATGAAATTTTTCGTTTTGATTCTCACGTTTTGTCATTATTTTGATATTTTTATTTGACTTTAGTAATCTGATTTCTTGTGTTTTAGACAACAAATATCTTGATCCTTCAATTTAGTTTTAACAATGCAATGTTTAGAGCAAAAAGTGAGCCCTATCCTTTGCAAATGCACAATTGAGAAGTAGATTTCAAACCAATTTCAAAAGGCAAGAAACTAAGTTGAACCATCAAATAAGAATAAGAAGTTGTGATCCCATATCCCTTGCAAAGGTGCGATTGAGATGTAGGTTTCAAACTAAAAGATGGGAAATTAAGTTGAACCATGAAATAAGGATAAGATGTGATCTCTAGAAGCTCCCTTTTGTAGAAAAAACTAGAACTAAGAAAAAATATGAGTTGTTAAAAGGACCTGTTGTTGATCATCAGTTCCTCATATCTATTGATATAATTATCATGTTGCATCTTATCTATGTTGTGTTTCCTACTAATATTCCTTGTCTCTAATTTAATGTATAAATATATAAAAACAAACAATATGAACATCAAATATCCCTTAATTAATTACCTTAAACAAATTAATAACAATTCTAATAATTAAGATAAAAATAATAATGAGAATAACAAAAACAATAATAATAGACAATGAATTAGCTTCATGCCATGTCAAGGGGACAAAGGTGGCCCCATTTGTTCAGGCAATGTTTTCATTTCAATCAAAGGCAGTCAATCATTCTTATGGCAATGAACAATCGTTGAGCAATGTATCAAACTTCGAGGGTTTTACTTCTTTTGATGTTGAAGAACCATCTTCCTACCTCAATGGTGATGGTTCTAGCCAAAAGGACTCTAAAGAGGAAGGGATCAAGAGTACTAGAAAGACATCTCACCAAAAATGATCAGGGTGGATGTGAATATTCTAGAGGTGTTGTTAGAAGACGTAAAGGTGGTTCAAAATGCAGATCTTTTTCTTTCTGGGGTCATTATCAACTATTGTAGGGATAAATGGCTCTCAAAAGAGGAAATTTGGATTGGGTAAAGCTAGAATGGAATATGGAGGCTTAGTTTTCTCCTACCCAAAGGGTTTTATAATGCTCTCTTCCCCTCAATAGCTCTTTAAGAGGTGGCTTTGAAAAACTCATGTTGGGTTTTTTATAACCGAGAGATTTAGGAGCAACCTTGACAAGCAGATTTTCTAGTTTGCCCTATTCCTCATTGCTTTTTTATATCTAGGTGCATCTATATGGTCTTCCATTAGAATTTTGGAGTTGTTCAAATCCTGAAAATATTGGGAATTGTCTAGGGCAGGTGGTCAAGATAGATGAAAGCTATATAGCTGAATGTCATACTATAGAAGAGAAAATCTAAACTAGGAAAGCAAGCGCAAACTCAATAGTCCACTCCTACCTCAGATTAGAGTGTAAATGAAAGGTAAACAAAACAATGCAAACTTAGAAAAAACATTATACCTTCCATGACTTCTGATGGCTCCAAAGTTGTGTGTTTGTGTTGAGTTGGTCTTTAGATCCCTAATGTGACAACATATTCTTGCAAGGTTTCTCATATGGAAATGCTTGGGGATGACATGGATTTATAGAGTTGAGGGGAGAGGAATGGACGGCTAGGATTTCATGAGAGGATTTTTCAATTTGAAATTGAGAAGGATGAGAGAATTAAATGCAAATGTTTGGTGGATGGAGGTCTAGGATTGACTTGATTAGATATGGTGAGGATTAAAAGTTAGATTGAATTTGGATTGAAGGTAGTTGGAGATGGGTGGCTAGGATTAGTCTAACTGACTTGATGGCTAGGATTGAGTATTAATTTCATTTTGGATTCATCAAGGGGAATTTAAAATTGTTATTTAAGAATTGATAGTTGGAAATAGATGTCTAGGATTAGTTTAATAGATTTGATGGCTAGGCTTAAATGTTAGTTTGACTTTGGATTGGTGATTTGGATTTATTTTAATTTTAAATTGTGGATGTGACATGATTATTCCATTAATGGGGGATTAGACTAGGATTTGTGGATTTAGGCTAATTAATCAAATAATTAGATTATTTAACCAATTAGAAGAAATACATGTAGGATGTTAGTTTAATTAAATAAATGTTATTTATATAATTAATTGGATGATGGAGGGAATGTTTGAGGATGGGCCCTAGCTAATTAAATAATTACAATTTATTTAATTAATTAATGTTGAGATGATGAGAATGTGGTTATGATGGGGGTAGTATGGTGTTAAAAGTGGTGAAAGTGGTGGTGTTAGGACATTGTTAGGTTTAGGTGTCTACACAAACAAAGACATTCTTTGAGAGGATCAAAGTCAATTGTGACTTGGACCTTCCTCTACCAAAAGAAATTCATTTGTCAATGGTTCGAAGAGCATTTCACCAAGAGGTTGATTATGAAAAATTCCCTTTTCGGTGTTACATATGCCACAAGGTAGGGCATGTAGCTAATCTATGCAAATCTCACCCTCATCACTTTTTTAGTTCTATTACAATGCAAACAAGGTCTTAGAAGGTAAAGAATACTCTAGTGCTAAGGAAAGAGTGTTTTAAAGGAAGAAATCATTTTTTTAGAGGATCTCTCTCCTCCCACTTGGCTAGCCTCCAAGGATCAATATGGCCCAGGGAATGGTGGGCAGAAATCTATGGCGATGGTGTTGATGTTATAGCAGCTTAGGGCTGCACTTCATTGCACACAGCTCAAGAAGGAAGCATAAATTAAATGAGTAGCCATTCGGCTATTTAATTTATGTCAATAATAAATATCAAACATAAAGGGCCGACCATAATGATTCGCATATATTACTTGTTGCTTGGGCCGACCTTATTTGTATTTAACATTTATTATGTTTCTCTAAGAGGGCCGACCTAAGTGAAGAGGTGCCTGATTTTGTATAAGTACAAGGTCTTTCCTTGTCATTTGTAATCAAGTTCAATTCGCATTTTCTTCAAGCAAGTTCGCACTTAAGCAGCAGATTATTATCTTGTAGCAGCAGACCTATTTCTAGGTGATTCATATTCGCACTTAGGAGAAGTGCTACTGTTCATTAAATTCGCCTATGTGCTAGGCCTGAGTTGTAAGCAGATTTCTGCTCTTGTTTCTATAATATATAAGAGGAATATTTGCTGGGTTTTTCTCCCTCAAGAGGAGGGTTTTCCCATGGTATCTTGCTGTGTTTATTATCTTGTGTGTTGCAAAATTTTAAGTACTTTCTGTTATATGATCTGATCTAAGAAACACTAACAGATGGACCCTAATGTGGAATTGGGTATGGACAATATCCCCAATCCTCCTTTTTGTGGAGTAGGTAATAAGGAAGGAAAATCTCTTTGTTTGAAAAAGAAAGATTGAATAGCTTCCCTAGTGAGGAGAATGATAAGTTGTAATTAGCAAGAGAAGCTAAATCCTTAGTGGATGCCTTGGAGGATATCTCTAGTGTCATGCAGAAATAAAGAGAAACTTCCTCAATTGAATAAGAGAAGAGGTTGTAAAACAAATGTGGATAAATAGAAGAATGTCAAGTTGGAGAGGATAAAAGTCATTCTCAAGCAACAATAGATGCTTTCATTTCTAGTTCCCAAAGGAGGACAAGAGGTCCTCCTCAAAAATGATGAAGGTCCTTTCCTAGAATGTTAGGGGTTTGAATGCCCCTAACAAAAGAAGGTTGGTCCCTAAGCTTCTTCTTGATTGGCTCCTCAATATAACTCTAATTCAAAAAAGCAAACATTTTGAGCAAATTCATCAAAGCTTTTTGCTAAAAATAGAAACGTTGGAACTACGTTGCTTCAGATTCCTCTAGGACTTCTATAAGTTTAGGTACTTTATGGAATCTTGGGTCAGTTGCATTAACCTTATTGCCAAAGGGTCTTGTTGGATGGTTTGTTAGTTTCATTGTTTTTGTAAAATATTGAAGGTTACGTTTTTACTGTTTAATCCTCAATTCAAAAGTGTAGTATGGATAGAGGTGAAAGTGTAGCTTCAATTTTTATTGGATCGTCACATTCTCCTAGGTGGAGATTTTAATGTCATCCTTTCTAGTGCTAATAAAATATTAGTTGTAGTTCTTCTCTCCTTGCTCATTTTGAAGAGGGTTTTAAGGAGTTTGTTCAAGATTGTAGTCTCTTTGATCTCATTCCAAAGGAGGATTTTTTCTCCATGAATAACCATAGGAAAGGTTTTTATTACATTGCAAAAAGATTGGACTGACTTTTGGTATCATCAATGTGGCTTCATAAACTTTGGATCTCTAAATACTCCATCCTTTCAATTGCTAGCTCAAATCATTATCATTCTAGATTGAGGTATCTCTAGATAAATCCTCGGCCTTTTGCCCATCTAGAATTGAACTTATGTGATTGAGAGATTCAAAAAAATGGCTTTCTCTTTATGGTGCTGTCATGTCCCCGGAATTGTAACACCAAATATGAAACATTGAATAACAAAGTCCAATAAATATCAAAATGCAAATATGAGTAATTACAATTGAAATATAATATTATAATTATAAATATAAAATTGATAATACAAGATGGATATTGAGTATCATTATAGTTACAATCATTGTAATCTATAAATACTAAAATTAAATAACAAATCAAATATTAAAATACAAATAACTAATAAAATAAATATCAAAGATATGAAAATAAATAATCACAATTTAAAGATTATTATAATTTTAATTATCACAAATCATATTATAATTATATTATTATAATTCAAAATAGAACAATTAATATTACTAATTGTAATCATTATGATAATAAAACTATTCACAAGAAACTACTAAATACGATTATGCCTTAATTAAATAAATAATAATAATCATAGAGCATTGGCGTCAATTCTGAATTCATAAGCAACAAACCACGATTAAGGAAGAAATACAATAGGTATAAAAGAGCATGTCCCTCAAAGAATAAACGATGCAATAAGGTTATGACTGTTGACAAATCAGATTATAAAAGAAGATAAGTCCAAAACAGATCAGCATCGACTTGGGGTAGAGAAAAGAAGATATTAGGGAGTGGTTAATAAAAGACAGATTTAAGTTATTAAGGAGAGCATTTATTAAAAGAAGTCAACGATCAATAATCAAACAATAGTGAGGTTAAATAAAAGACATGACCATTCAAATGGCCACCTCAAAGGAACAAGATAAAATATATATAGGACAAAACTCAGAACAAGACAAAGGAGGGGAGAAGGATCGACACTTAGAAAGGAAACACCATAGAACAGAGAATCGAATAAGTAAGAAAGTCTAATATCTTTGGAGGGCAGCAGCAATACATTAACAACAAAGGAAAAGACTCAAAGGCAGATCAACAATCATATTAAGGGGTAATATTATTAAATATTAATTATCCCCTATATGATTAGAAGATAATATTAGTTGTGATCATTGAAAAATGGGCATGCCTCTTGGAGGAAAGAGTATGATGAAGGGGTATGTCTCACAACCTTTTGTGGATATAAGAAGAGGGAAACCTATTCTAATCGATGAGGAAAAAGAAAGAATATATTATGTCAAGAGAGCAGCAAACTAAGGGAATTATACTCACTGAAATCTGATCACAAATAAAGAGCAGCAGGCTATGGTAAGTATTATCATAAGTTTACATTAAACAGGTTGATAACTATTTATGTAGGAAATAAGAACTATTAAATACAATTATGAGTTTTAGTTATTAAGGAGGGTCAGATATAATTTAAATAACAGTTGATGCTTTATAAACATATTTAAATATATTATGATTGACAAATACATTTAAATATATTAGGATTGATGAATATGTAACTGATGGTTGATAAATATATCTAAATAAGGATATTTGATACGTACATTAGGCATGTGAATAACGAACATTAATATGTATATATATATATTATGTTTGATTATCCAATAATGATGTTTGCAGCAATTATTGTGTCTCCACAAACAATTATGGTTTTTATCTTGAAAGATAGATCTCGACCGAAAACTCTGTCGTAATGCTTGATGAGGATAGGGAGTGTGTGGAAGGGAAAGGCGGGTAAATCCACCCAATGTTGGACAAAGCCCAAGACGGGTAACTAATCCTTGAGGGTGTCCAACTTGAGATGGTGCACACACCCTTGGCACAGTAAATCTACCATCCCACAAGGTTAGGGAGGGAAACAAGGCGAAGATCTATTCCGATCAAGAGTACTAAGTCATATCAGATTATGTTAGCTATGCACTAGTTGATAAAAATGCACTCCATTTATCTTATTCCATCAATCTTTCATTGCTCTTTATAAAACGATCTTTAAAATTCAAAATTTTAATCTGAGCATTTTTATGTCTCTAATTTGGGGACATTACAGGTGTCGTGATGGCCCTTCTTCAAGTGATTCCAAGGTGTTTTAATTGGCTCAAAAATTGAAATTTGTTAAAAATAACTTTTGGAGATTTATTTGCAGATTTAGGAGGGGCATGGAGGAACATCGACTTCTTAACATGTAGGACATCTCCAAAAGGAAGAAATTTATTGGAAACAAAAATCTCAATCTAGTTTAGTTTAAAAAAAAAGAAAAAGATAATAACACCAAATACTTCCATTTTGTCACAATGCTCAAAACATAGGTAAACCATATTTCTTCTATATCTAGAAGCCAAGGCTCTTTGTTGGATAATATTGAAGATATTTGTAAAGAGGCAATTAGCTATTTTGCATGTCTTTTTCAGGATATGAAGACAAGAAATAGGAACTTGTTAAAATCTTTTTTAGAAGATATTCCCAAGCTTGTCTCAAAGGAAGCTAATTTTGCCCTTCTTACTCCATTTTCATTGAAGGAGATTCAAGGTGCAATGCCTTCCATGAAAGGTTACAATGCCCCTAGTCCCAATGGTTTATCAATTACATTCTTTCAAGTATTCTAGCATATTATGGGACAAGATATTACATATGCTATAAATGAAACTCTCCATAAAGGTTGGGTGCTCATGGATTTTAAATGTACTTTTCTTCCTCTCATTCCCACGTCCCATCAAGCCTCTTCGTTTTTTGAGCATCACCCAATAGCTCTTAGCAATACTAAAAATTAAAAAAATCTAGGGTTATTGTAGAGTGGCTCAACAATTATGTTACCCACTCTCATCTCTCCAAATCAAGTTGGTTTTGTGGAAGGGTGGCAAACCATGGATACCATTATTATTACGGTATTACCCCATGAAGTTATTCAATTGATGCAACAATTTGAAATGCAAGGTATGCTTATAGACTTCGATATTTCCCAAAACTATGACAAGGTTGGATGGTCTTTTTTGGAGAAGCTTTTTTGTTTTTCTTGCAAATGGATTTCCTAGATTATAAATTGTCACTAATGTTTGGTTCTTAATCCTTGTTAATGGAGCACCAATAAGTATTTTTCAGTACTCTGAGTTAATCTAACAAAGAGAACCTCTATATCCCTACCTATTTACTACTTTAGTAAAAGCTTTTGGGTAGAAGCTAAAAAAAATCTTGTGCTTCTAGCTCCATTCAAGGCTTCTTTTGTGCCCCTTTGGCTACTCTGATTTTCCATCTCCAATTTGTGGATGTTGATGTTATAAGCAACTTAGGGCTGCACTTCCAACGCACACACTTCGTGGAGAAAGCATAAATTAAATGATAGCCTGCCGGCTATTTAATTTATATTGTTAATGTGTGATAAACATAAAGGGGCCGACCTTATAGTGGTTCGCATGTTTTGTTTATACATTGGGCCGACCTACATTGTATGTAATATATTTATATATTCTTCCAAGGGAGCCGACCTAATTGAGGAGGTGCCTCAATTGTATATATACAAGGTCATTCCTTGTCATTTGATCATTCAAGTTCATTAAGCATATTCGCATCTAGAGAAGGAGTTCGCACTTTTGTAGCAGCAGTCCGATTTCAAGGAAGAACATATTCATTTGTATCTTTTGCATCTAGGAGAGGTGCGACTTCATTGTATCTATTATTGGCCATTGCTGGGCCTGAGTTGTAAGCAGATTTCTGCTCTTGTTTCTATATTATATAAGAGGATTATTTGCTAGATTTTTCTCCCTCAAGTGAAGGGTTTTCCCAGGGTATCTTGTTGTGTTTATTATCTCATGTGTTGCAATATTTTTAAGTACTTTCAGTTATATGATTTGATCTAAGAAACACTAACATGGTATCAGAGCAGGTTTGAAAAAGATCGTGATCAGATTTATTTTGCAGCACTCACTCTAATCTTTTTCAGTCTATCTCCTATTTCAAGATGGTGAATGGACTGAAAATCGAGGATAGACTCGAAGGAGTTTCTAACTACACATCATGGAGGTTCAGGATCATGCTCACATTGGAAGACAATGATTTGGCTGAGTTTGTGAAAACAAAAGTTCCCGAACCAGAGGAGGAAGAAGAAAAGTTGCAGTGGAAGAAGAAAGATACTAGGGCAAAGAAAGTGTTGGTTGATTCCGTCAAAGATCATATTGTTCCAATTGTCTTCAAGTTGGATACCGCAAGGGAGATGTTCAAAACATTGGAAGAGATGTACGAAATCAACAACACCAGTCGTGCCCTAACCTTGAAGCAACAACTACTTCACATTAAGATGGCAGAAGGAGAGTTTGTCATCACCTACTTCATGAAGATTTCCGAATTGAGAGATCAACTCTCTACCATTGATCATATTGTTGATGACAAGGATTTGACCATGTTGGCTCTTAATGGTCTTCCTTCATCTTGGGAGTCTTACATTCAAGGAATTAGTGCGAGATCGAAACTTCCCAAGTTTGATCGATTAAGGGCAGATTGCATTCAAGAGGAGTCGAGATTGGCAGCTAGAGGCATTGGTCAAAGTTCAAAGAATGAAGATTTACATGTTCTCACCTCTCATTTATCGAAGAAAGGAAAAGTTTGGAAGAAAGGATTCTTCAAGAGGAATCGAGATAATGGGTCAGATGGTGCTCCTGCATTCAAAAACAAGTGGGACCTCTCTCGTGTTCAATGCTTTAGTTGTGACAAATTTGGTCACTATGTGAAGGATTGTCCTACCAGGCCTAATCAGCATGCTTCATTTGTGGATGTGATTGAGATCTCTCCCTAAAATGATTCTAGTGAATTTCTACTCTAGTCATGGGCCTATGTTCAAGCTGTGAAGGTTGTGTACTGATTTGAGTGCAAGAGCAATGTATCATACTGTGTCCACCCTTCAGAATATTTAAGAGATAAGTATTCTTTGTTTTGATTGTAATTACCCTTCTAGGCTAAAATTCAGTTTGCTAAGTTGTGCAATTCTGACATTACTTACTTAGGAGTATGTGTGACCAATAAATAGTGATCACTATGATAAGATTCTTTAGAATTATTCATCGCAAGTTGTATCATGCTAATTTGTGAAGATTGTCTTTTGTTTTGCTGAGATTAGCTCTTCGGAAAAATTGAAAGAAAGACATGTCATGATTGATGAATTAATTATCTATTACTCAGGAGATTTTGAATTCTATGAGATAAGTATTGCGCAGTTGAATAATGTTCATGAATTTTTTTGTAGCTATTAATTCAGGCTATAACATTGAGATAGCCTGAGCATCAAGCAATCTGCATCTTTAAGTCACAGGATATTGAAGTCATACCAAATGAAGAAATGATCGAGCTTGGAGTCATAGCTTGCAGTCATTGGACTATATTGATGGCTGGAGATATCTCTCGAAGACAAAGTACCTTTCAGGTCGTCATTGTGTTCAAATTGTGAAGGGTACGGACTGATCTGAGCTCAAGTACAACGTATCATACTATGTCCAACATTTGGACCTATCAAAATAGTTAAAAAGATAAGTATTCTTTGGTTGCTGATTTATATCATTTATTTATTCTTTGGATCTTGTAATTAAGAGAGATAGTAGATTCTCTTGAATTGTGTTGTGTTCACTAGCATAAGATCTTTTGAAAAATTTCATTCATGATATAACTTGTACGATTCTAATCTTGATATTTCTTTGGATAATTATGGACTGTTAGTAATCTCTATCTAAAATGCTTCCTGGACAGATTTAGGGGGAAGAAGATGATAAGAGATTACTTAGTGATGAAAAGCTTGAGGCATCTTGTGAAGAAGTCATGTCAACCAAAGAAATGATCAAGAGGGAGTAAACACTAGAGGGATTGAGTTGGTGGCTAGAGGGGGTACATCTCCAGAAGTCTTCTTTGCAATCTCTGAAGCCGGGATCAAGAGGGAGTTCTATGACTCACTGAGAATAAGTAAGGGTTGCAAGGTTGCAAGGCCGGATGATAAATTATTAAAGTACCTCTTCAACAGTTGGGTTCTGAATTGCTCAAGTCAACCTGGATTGGTAGCTCTGCAAACCTATTCAGAATAGAGTGATCTGGGATGCGGTCAAAAAGGACAACCCTAAATCTCTATAGAGGTGTGCGTTGGAAACCATTTCTCTAAAACAAGCGTTGCAAGCAATCTTGGTCAAGTGGTTGATGCAAGTGATTGAAGATTCAAAGGGAGCCTATTGAACCTAAAGAAGATGGTTGTGTTGCCTTGGATGTTGTCTTAGTTGATGTCTGCGATGATATCCTGTTACAACAGGAACCAGTCTTTTGTGGCAGCTCGAGAAGTAGTGTGGCTTCGAAAGCTCCTTACAGGATTGGTTGAACAATCGTTGAAGCCAACTGTCATCCTTTGTGTGCTTTGAGAAGCTTTCTATCTTTCCATGTGTTTCATGTCAAAACTAAGCATACCACTATATCAGAGATATGGTATTGAGGAAATATCAGCACTGATGAGCAGATAGCAGTCATTCTCATCAAGCATTGTTTGGGATATTGGTTGTGTACCTTCGAGACAAGCTTGATATGGTGGAGAATGAAGTCCTAGCTGAGAGGGAGTCTTAGTATCAGTGTTTCTTTTTTTTAATGAGTTCTTCTTTGAGAGAAGTTCGAGGTGAAATCCCTTGATAATGCATTTCTCTATCGAAAGAGATTTGAGGTGCAAGCCCTTGATAATGCATTTCTCTATTGAGAGAGATTTGAGGTGCAAGCCCTTGATAATGCATTTGTCTTTGAGATTTGAGGTGAAAGCCCTTGTTTCCACCCTCTGGGAGAGCTATGGTGGATGTCATGTGTGTGACTCCATGACAGCATCACGTGAGGGAATCCGTGATGGCTTACTTGTACTTGTGTTTCACCCTCTGGAGGAGCCATGGTGAAAGTCACATTGAGGTGACAACATCACATTAAGTGATGAGCACTTGTACATACCATCTATGGAGGCAGCCATGATGGTTGATATCACGATGAGGTGATATCCTATTTGTTTTCACATTGAGATGATGTGTCTTGTGCAGCTGGAAGTATCATCCCTAGCTGAGAGGGAGTGTTGATGTTATAAGCAACTTAGGGCTGCACTTCCGGCGCACACACTTCGTGAAGAAAGCATAAATTAAATGATAGCCTACTGGCTATTTAATTTATATTGTTAATGTGTGATAAATATAAAGGGGCCAACCCTATAGTGGTTCGCGTGTTTTGTTTATACATTGGGCCGACCTACATTGTATTTAATATATTTATATATTCTTCCAAGGGAGCTGACCTAATTGAGGAGGTGCCTCAATTGTATATATACAAGGTCATTCCTTGTCATTTAATCATTCAAGTTCATTAAGCATATTCGCATCTAGAGAAGGAGTTCGCACTTTCGTAGCAGCAGTCCGATTTCAAGGAAGAACATATTCATTTGTATCTTTTGCATCTAGGAGAGGTGCGACTTCATTGTATCTATTATTGGCCATTGTTGGGCCTGAGTTGTAAGCAGATTTCTGCTCTTGTTTCTATATTATATAAGAGGATTATTTGTTGGGTTTTTGTAAATGTAATCAAATCTTTCCTCAAATAAGATCCTAATACCTAAGAATAAAACTAAGTTTGAATTTCTGTGTAAGACGATTATAAGTCAAAATGAAATTTCCAGAAATTTTCTCTAACTGCGATTTCCAGATCTTCTTATTAAATGTGAATGTGCTGATTGCAGAACATTATCTGATTTCTATGTTTGCATATCAAAAAAGGTACCGCCATAAATATGTGAGAAGTCCGCCCCCTAAGAGTCACGCCTCATGAGAGGACGTGTCTCCACGAGTGGAGGCACGTCCACTCATGGGACGCGTCCCTTAGGATGCGGTTTGATAACAACTCTCATTACCATTTGTTATGTATATGTTCACATGCATATAACCTTCTATATGATGGCGGATGACATAAGAGAATTCCGATTTCACATGAATGCAGAATATAATATCACGGGAATGATCGAATTTATATGAATGCTCATAATTTCGATTTTAAATGTTTCCTTTAGAAATATCATAACATGTATGATAATTTCGATCACTTATGAATGACAATGATACTTGCATCACTGTCATTCATATCTGACCGAAGCTATCATCCATTAACAGTTTTTCTCCCTCAAGTGGAGGGTTTTCCCAGGGTATCTTGCTGTGTTTATTATCTCATGTGTTGCAATATTTTTAAGTACTTTCAGTTATATGATCTGATCTAAGAAACACTAACAGTGGATGACACAACTTTGATTGTTTAATTATCAGTGGTGGAGGTTAAGGCAATCAACAATATTTTGGTTAGTTATAGAGGCATAGCCAATACATCAACCACACTATAATGAAAATCTTCTTCTTTAACACTAGTATATAGATTCAAAAAAGGATTAATGATGTTTAAGGTTTTCGCTATTGATGTACTCTTAAGTAACTATTTAGGCATTCCTCTCTGCTCCTCAACTTTAGAAAGATAGTGAGTTTAGTCAAGGCGAGCTTCTTGGAGCAAGAAGTGGTTGAGCTTTGCTAGTCACTTGTTGAAGATCAAAGTTGTCCTTCCAGCGATTCCAATTTATCTCCTTTCAATGCTTGTTATTCTGAAAGGGGTTGATAACGATATCATCTCTATCTGCAAACAATTTATCTTGAAAGGTTTGAGGGAAGATAAGAAACCTCCTCTTCGACAATGCAATAAGATTTGTTGTTTAAATTTGCAAGGTAAACAAAGGTTAAAAGATCTTGTTCAAAATCTAGCACTAGGGGCAAAATTGGCCTAGAAATTTCTAACAAGCAAATCTATTCTGATGAAATTTACTTAGGCTGAAATATCTAGGAGATCAAAGTCCCATTTCCTTTTTCTCTACTAATAACCATCCTAGTGGATCAACAATCTGAAAGTTCATGGCTTTAACTAGAGATTGTATCAACCTAACTTTCATGGAATTTAGGGAATGATGAATTTGCCAACTTTTGCTTGGACTTATGGTCTAGTAATCAACCATTAGCAAGCCTAGAAGGCTTTCAAGAAATGAGATCGGTGTTATTAAGCTTTGGGGATCTAAAGTGAAAGATTATTGGGAGGAATTAAACATTGATGGAAGAGTTGTAAGGAAATGGAAAGACTTAAAGTCACTTCACTTTCTTGTTGATCAAAAGGTTCATTTGGCTACTGTTTTCAAGGAGATCCATATTCCTCTATTGAATTGCCACAATACTGGGTTGGCTTGGGACCTTGAAGGGGAATTATAAAGTGAAGTTTGGCTATAATTTGGTTAAGAATAGTCATTTTCCTCTACTATCCGATTGGCCTATTGACTTGATTTGGTGTCTGAATTCTGCCCCAAAATGTAATACTTTTGTTTGGCTAGCTTCAAGAAATAAAAGTCAGAGAATAATTTGATAAAAAAATCCTTCCATTGTCCTTCTCAATGCTCTCTGTGCCTACAAGATAATCAGATTGTTGATCATTTGCTTCTCCATTGTCCCTTTTCAATGGCTATTTGGTATAGACTGCTAACAAAGTTGAGGATTCCAGGCTTCAATTAGACATCATAATTGTACTTGACATAAGGGGAGTTATCCGGTTAGAAAGGAACTATTGGACTTTCAAATAGGTTGCTTTCTTAGAGGAAAGATGTTGGGCACAGACTAAATGTATCATTTTAGAAGTTGTGAAAAATGAAATTCAAAAGGTTTCATCTTCTTTGTCTATTTTTGAGAAAAAGATTCCACAACTCTAGAACTTCGAAGTGTCTCTTCATGTTAATGTGTTATTAGTGAAAGGAAATGTGATTAGACAAGAGAGACAAAACTCCCTAATGAAGGATTTCTAGAAATTAGACTTTGATGGTGCTTCTCACAGAAATCCAAACCCTATTGGGATAGTTTATGTGCATTGCGACTCTTCAAGATCCTTTGTTAAGGGTGGCTCTCTAGTATTAGGCAACAAAACAAATAATGAGGCAAAATGGGAAGCCATTATTGTAGGATTGTCAATGGCTTCATTGGAAGATGATCATAATATTGTAGCAATGGGGGACTCTAAATGTCATAAATGGTCTAAAGAAGGCACAATGCCCGAATTGGAAGATCAATTCCCTTCTTGAGCAGGCCATAGGAATATGTAAATGCTTTGATTGTGTTTTCTTTTCCCATGGTTCCAAAGAACAAAATAAGTTATAGTTGATCTACTAGCCAACCATGGTGTGGATCTCTTAACCTCGACATCTTTAGGAAGTGCTTAAATGATGGATTTGGATAGCCTTGAAAAAGTTTTAGATTATGATCTCACACCATGATACTCTCCTTTTAATGATGGTTGGAGGTGTTGGTGATAAACGTGCCATGTGGAGAAGAGAATGAGATTGATGTGCTCTTTATTCCTTATGCATGTGAGCTCTTATTATACCATTTGGGAGCTTTTTGTTATATAAGGGAATTCATCAATTTGTTTTGTGGTTATTGTGGACTGGTTCTCTGCTTGTGGTGCATTGTTTTATGGGTCTCCCAAGGTGGCTTTTGGTTTGCTTCAAGAGGTTTCATCATCACCCACAAGTGAGTAGGATCACCCAAGGACCCTTTGAGATGCAGTCATGTCTTTGACCATCACCTAAAGAAGATATTTTTATGTTCCTATACCAAGGACAGTCTGAGACCACATGGACACCTCAGAAACATCCCCCTACCATCCCTTGTCAAAACATTTTTTTCCAAAATGTCCCCAAAATGCAAGTACTACACAAGGACAACCTAACATCCTTGAAATGAAAACAAATTTTGCCACAATATCCGAAAAGTGCAAGTACTACGCAAGGACAGCTAGAAGTAATGCTTGGAATTTAGAAAAACAAAAACCCTAAATCTATTGAAATTTGTTTATTTTTTCCTTTTGTGAGCCCCAACACAACACTCAAGCCTATATTACTAAAAGAAGCTTCCCTCTTCCATTCCAAAAAAAATTTATATGCCAAAAAAAGTTGAAATAGAGTTGGAGGGAAAAAGAAAACATTTTGAGTAAGGTTTGAAGGTGCACCTGAAGATAATAAAACTAAGATAGCATTAGAGAACAATTAGCACTGAGATAGCAAAATTAGTAGCAAAGGTAAGGAGATTATTTCCTATGTTTTTTCTTTTCAATTTAAAAGAAGAAATTTTGTATTTTTTTTCTTTCTATTTTCAATTTGCACTTGCATTCAATTTTTGCAAAACAACATGCGCAGCAGCAGTGGTAGTAGTGAACATAAAATGGAAGAAAGAAATGTGAGTTTCAACCTTAGTTTAAGGTTCATCAAGGTGTGAGAATGTTGTGGATGAAAGAAGACAGCCACATAACCCATTTTAGTGCCCTTCCACCATCTTTATAACTTATACAAAGGGATTTTCAATCCTAAATTCTTATGACAGCCCTAAAGAAAGACAAAAAAGTTTTGGCTGGGGGGTGGAGGCAATGACGGGGGAGTAGAATCTGGTTGTGTCATATTTGCAACAAAAAGTTTAGAGGGAGCTACACCAACATATATTGTCATCTATTGGGCACTGCAGGGCAGGGGGTTAAAAGTTGTCCAAATATAAAGGAGAATGAAAAGGTAAGAGTTAAAAGATTACATATGGAGATGGAAGCAAGGTCTAAGAATGTGCAAATACCAATACAGTCTACACAATTAGCTATGTCATCCATGGTGTCTGGTAGTGGTGGTGATGTTTCCATGAGAGGAACAGAAAGAGTAGTAGTAGTGAGAGGTCAAGGATTGTGTAGGTTTTGGGTCCCATAATCGCTGCTCACACTTCTAGAGGGATCAATCCACTTCAAGGCCAAGGATACGTTATTCTTGAAGGAGTATAGACTAGCTCTTCAACAAAATGTGAGTGATGACAAGCCAATTGCTGAGAGTGGATAAACTCTCCTTCACTTTGGGCTCAGCTAAACCCAAGGAGGTGTTTCAAGAGGTAATCTTTAACAAGATTTAATCACAACTAAAGACATTACATGATAAACAAATTGTTGTAGTATCTGGATGTATGCTTTTGACCCCAAATTCTATAACTAGATCAAAGACTAACCTACTGCTATAACCTCTATTAAGCTAACATGGATAAGAAAAACATGATTCACCAAGATAAAAGCTACTAAGGCTCATTGAAGATATTTCCCTAGATATAACATTGAATCACAAAAAGCACATGAACCTACTTCCTAATCCTACACTATTGGTGAATGATTTTGTTCATTTGAAAGTGCATGGAGGGTCAAACACTTTATGACTAGTGCCTTGTAATGGGTTACATAGTCACATTAGACCATAAGAGACAACACACAAATAACAAGAGAGATATGATGTTTAACAACTACACATGTTTAATAATCCCTCTCCAAACTTCCAAAAATCCATATGCAATATTGAAAAGACAATTACAAATAACATCTACAATGTATTAAAGTGTTGCAACACCTAATTAATATTAAATTCACACTAACAAATGTGGTGAGAGAAAACCCTAAGCTAGGAAGAACCTGTCACACTACTTCGCTTGGAAGTTTTCGTGAAAACATACAACTAGCCAAAGAGACATCCAATTACAAATATTTGCTACACAATAGCTATTTCTTCATGACTTGAAGGATGAATTGCTTTAATAGTGACTAGACATGCAAGGATTGAAACCCTAGATCTTGCTTGGCATTACATTCACATGAATATGGAGAAATGACTAACCTTTGTTCTAGAAGAACTAGTATATATAGCATTATGTTTGGTCACTAAATCCTTGTGGAAACAGATTGATGATTAGATGTAATCAATGCAACGTGTGGAAGAAGTTGAAATCCGTTGAATTGGTGGCCTAAAGCTTGCATGGAGATCATTTCACATCACAAACACAGCCATCACATTAACGGTAGCATGGTCATCCTCACCTTCCATCATTTGAAAAGTGTTTGAATTCATACCCTTAAGATGGACAACTATGTTTGGGCAAGAAAATCCCCTTGGAGTAATTGCAACATCAAATCTGGTCATTAATGGCGACCTAGGTCATGCAAGGAGGTAGGTGGGAGTGAACAATGGAAAATGCAAGAGTTTCAAAGTTTTGGGGACTAGGGGGTGAAGGATACCTCATAACCTATACCACTTGTCAAGGATCAAGGATTGGGAGTATAGAATGCTTTGTGCTCAAAGCAAAGCAAACAAATAAGAGTATCCCCTCATCTCCAACTTCAAAAAAGTTATACAAGGAAACATCTAAGTATCAAGAATTGGTGTACCAAGGAAACAATACCATAAGGCTTACGGATAGATGGATGGCCAGAACTCCAACTCCAAAAGGTAACTTAGTATAAAGCTCAAGGAGCTAAGGATCAGATGAAAGGCACTCCAATGAGATAAAGTTTGAAACTCCAACAAAGGTAAAGGAAAAGAGCGTGGATTGGAGGAAATAGATGTCGAGAAGGAAAACCCAAAAATTCCGACAAGAAAAGGGGATGAAAGTGGGGGTCGAAGTAAAGGTGTGCTCGGATGGGGAAGTTCAATATCCCAAAAAGGACAATTGGAAAAGGCAGAGTTGGGAGGGAAGCATACTGGGAATGGAAACTCCAACATAGACACAACCCTTAGAAATTTGAACATTAAACATCCCACACTTAAAAAAATTTGGGACCTTTGCAACTTTTAACACATGATAGGCACATGAGGGACAAAGGAGAATAGAACTTTAGAAACTTGACAAAAGGATACCCATTGAAAACTTCTTAAATTGGTTATCTATGATAGGAAAAAATGAGGCCTAAATGCATAAAGGAGTTGGAACTCAAGCAAAATTTGGCACTATCAAATTGAGTCCTAATAGCAAGTATGTTCAATATGCAAACATGAGATATGGCAAGGTCTTCCATTGCCAATTTTTTCTATGCCCCTAATCTTATTTCATGTGGCACGTTCTCCTTACTTCAAACATATGTTCAAAGATGCAACTTCTATTGGTCCTTCATTTACACATTTGGAGACCATAACCAATGCACTACCTTCCTTGATAAAAAAATATTCTAAGGTGAACTTGGTAATAGAGGACATGAAGCAAACTTGGATTAGGACGCGTTTCCTTATTGTAATAGATGGGTGGACCAATATTAGACATCGGCCACTAATCAACATCATAGTCACATGTTGATTGTGTAGGGAAGTGCAAAGATGTAGACTTCTAGTTCCAAATTTTGATAGAGGCCATAAGGGAGGTTGGGGCCTCAAATGTTGCATAGGTTGTCACTAACTTGAAAAATGTGTGCACATTAGTTGACATGATAGTGAAGGTTGCTTATAAGATCATCTTTTGGACACTATGTTGTGTTCATATATTAAACAACACATTAAAAGACACGGGGAAGATAGATTGGATGAAGCGAGTGGTAGAAGATGCTAGAGATATTTAGGTGTTCATTTGCAATCACCACACCTCTATCATGTCTCCTTCTCTATCATAAGTTTAATGAAGACCCTTAGCCTATTTTTCTTAACTTTTCGCATAGGCCAATGGGTGGTGGAAAAAAGAAAAAATAATAAACCAATTAAATTAAGTAGTCGAAAAGTAACTTTATGTGAAAGAGAACTTATATTTAATCATTTAAAAGGTCGTTATAGGTGAATTATAAAGTGTCACTACACCCAAGGTCCTAAAAGTTAGTGAAAAATGACATTTATTTCTATAACTTTGAAGGAATAAATAAGTAAAAGGAAAATAATATTATATCATTTCCCTTGAAAAGAGTTATAAAAGGGAGGATTGTTTTCAAAAAGGGTCTTCTCGCTAATTCAAACAATTTCATTTTCCAAGAATCAACGTGAGTTCTTCTTTCTTCTCCCAAGGAAAAAAAAACTCTCTCAAATGTTGGTTTTGAGGATGAAAACCCTCCTAGTCTTTCAATGTAGTTCCACACAGCAATTACCTTTGTGCTCTATCTAATCTTGATTTCTGGGTTCCAAATTTTGGTGTGAAGTTCTTTGGGTTTATGGTAATAGTATTATTATCGTTGCATATTTATCTATATTTTGGTTAGATTAACTACTTTTGCAGGTCATACCAACTATGAAGGGAGAAAAGATTACATTTTCTTACAAATTTGAGCCCAACCATACACCTCAAGTCTACCCGTACAAGTTCCAATGACATAATAATGTTATCTACAATCTCTTGTGAAGTTTGGGTGCTATTTATGACGAAAACCATTCTTGTTTCAAATTGTTTCAGTCAAAGAAATGAATCGCTGCCATAACCTACAACATATTGTAGGCCATACCCTTCTTTCTTGATTGTACCCCTCTATTTGTTGGTCGTACAATCTCATACCCTGATCGCAGCCCCTTTAAGGCAGTTGGAGGTTGTACTATCTTTTGTAATGGGCCATTCAGTTGATGACTATTTGTAATGTCCGCATTTTAGTCATTCGCTCTTCGGTGACTGATAGCCTATTTTCGAAAGCCCGTAGGCTTGTCAGAGGTAAAATTAGGGTTTCCTATTTTATTGGGGTTTTGAGGCATTTTTGAAGGTTTGCATGTATGAGTTTCTGATGCATGTCTGGTGGAGTTTTCTAGGTTTTTGGAGAGCTTCAAAATGGTGTAACATGCATCTCCATCTGACAACATTTTCTGGAACTTGCTATTTTTAGCTTGTACGTTGGAGTTTCGAGATTTGGATTGCAGATTCTTTCTAGGTTTTCAGAAAGCTTCGCAATGATATGACATGCAAATTCATTGGGCAACTTTTCAGAATTTACTATTTTTAGTAAGTTCTATTTCTAGTAGTGCCATCTTGGGCAGTAGCATCAGCAGTCAACTCAGTTTCCATTTCAAGCAATGCAGTTTGGAGCATAATTGGCTTTCAGCATTTTGAGGCTCATTTTGGTGAAATGATTTATTTTAAGTCATTAATGTTTTAAAATTCATTTTAGGCCCCATGGCCTAGATTAATGACTTAATGTTGTTTTAAAAAGGGGCCATTAAAGGAGGACGCCTCATGAAGGAATTAAACAAAGTAAACATTTAAATGTTTAATATTTCCCTAAGGAAACTTGGATGCCAAAATGAAGAGGAGAAAAAGGTGATTAAATGTTTTAAAAATTAAATTATTGCAAAAGTAAAATCGGCGTCCCTTTTGGAGGAAGATGGGAAGCCAACAATCACCTTCAATTCTATAAAAAAAGGCCTTTGCTCTCTCATTTGCATCTTTGGAAAATTATATTGAAATGCTGCTGATTTGATTTCAGAACCCGGCTAAGGGGGAGCTTAGTTTTTCTACACCATTCTTCGGGCCTGAAACTATGGTCTCCTAGATGGTCAATTGGGAGTGTGCTTCATTCAGAAGTGCATATTGAGCTTCATCGTTGGAAGATTTTAATAATAATTTCCAGTTTTGTACTTGCTGGTTCAAGAATGGCTGAAATGAGTTTTCATTTACAGCTTTTGAAGTGATTTTAATTTGGTTGTGGGTATTTGACTAAACATTTTCTATGCTTGTGGCGACCTTTTGGGTGAGGTTTCAGATTTTATACTTGAGTCTCCAATTTTTAAGAGAGGTAGCCCTCTTCCTAGGGCCATACCATCTCCATAGCTGTATTGGGATTCAAGCTCTTTCATTTGTGGCTGCTTTGCGTTGCTTAATTCATGTTGTTTGGTCGCCTTGCCTTTAGGAAGCATTGTGTTTCAGTTTTGGAGAGTTTTGTGGGAGTTTGTGAGAGAAGTAAGCATATTAGTGGTTGTAATGCTTTCTGGTCTGTACTTTGGTTCACTGGAAATTTATATCAGACTTAGCACTTTCCAAGTTATGCTATATTTCATGGGTGTTTGTGCTTCTAGTTTCATGTGCACTCGATTTGGAGGTGATTGGAGCATTTTGGATGAAGATAGGAGCAAATTGGTGAAAGTATTCTTGCTGATCTGAACATTTAATTTGCTGGTTCAGCTAATCAGGTCTGGTTATTCCCTTTCATGCTACGTTTCTTTAGCAATTCTATTCATGCTTGTAATTGGAGATGTAATGTGAACTTTGCAGTAAGTTTGGCACAGATTCTCTTGAGAAAGCATTGTAATAAACACTTGTAATTTGCAAACAATAGGTGTTGTAAGGTTGAGAATTAGTAGTACTATTCCAGTCAATCATGTTCTGCATTTACTTTGTGATTTTAATGCACACATTGTAACCCCTAGATGGTTTACTGCTAGTGTGGAGGAAATTACTCGTATTTTCATTTATCACCCACTGTTAAGTGGAGAATTCCCACTGTTGAGTGGATGCCCGCCGCAGCAGATGAATTAGTTTTGAATTGTAATGTTTTTCCCCCCACTGATAAGTGGTAGCATGGAAATCTTTCATGGTTGGTTCACTGCCTCTTTCTGTTTTCAGCTGTATTTACTTCCAGTTATAATTCAGTTCCTCTGCCATATGTTAGCACCTCACCCACATCGGGTCTTGTGTGCACATTCTTGGCGTTGAGTGCTTTTCAGTTGATTCTCTTTTGAGGCTAAGGCTAATCAATTGGCGTAGTGCTGGTTTGTGTTGTGAAAGTTTAAAGAAAAAATTGGTTGGCACATTTCACTATTGTGATTTATTGAGCCTTACCATATGCAGGTCATACTTCTTGTTTGGGAGCTGTACATTTTCCAGTCTAGTCACTGAAATCAAAATGTTTACACAAATTTTGTTAGCTTCCTAAAGTACAAGTTGTAACAAGTTTCAAGAAGAGGTGTCTAGGTATCTAGGAGAATCGCATTCCTTCATTGATTGATTTTAGCATCAAAACTCTGTCGTACAATTTGTTTCATCAGTCTGATCAAACCATACTAATACTCCAATTTGGGCCACATAACTACCAAGATCATCCTTTCTTACTTGCAACAGAATGTGACCAATTTTCAGTTTGAGTCTTCACTTAATTCCAAAGGTACCAGTTTAATTTCATGATTTCAATACAATGCTTTACAGTTATTTGGTTTTGCAACATAATCATTGTAGTTTCAGTTTTCTCTCTTGAATCCAATATTGTAATGACTGACAGTTTACCGCCAGTAGCTGATATTTTAATTACTTAAGATCTTGGTCGATTCATCGTTGGATCCCTACTTCCATTGTAAAAGATACTGGCATTTAAATTACTTAGATCCTGGTTGATTCACTGCTAGATCCGTGCTTCCATTGCGAAAGATCCTGGTCAATTTATCCACTGAATCCATTTCATTTTATATCATTATCTGTCAATTTGATGTGTATTGAAATCAGGTGATATAGTTTGTCATTTTGGCTTTGACACATTTCTATTTGTTATCAACCAATTTGGCTTGATTGGAATTTGCATATCACTATCTACCATTTTGGCATTGATCAATTCTATGAATTTGAAATTAATGTAATTTGGTTGGCTAGCCACCAATATCTTGCTGGTTACTTTCATTTGTCCTCATTCCAATCTTCGTATGCTCTCACCTTTCCCACATCAAGAACTAGATGATCAAAAGTGCCAAGATTTGGGTGAATGTAAGAAAATTTATTGGATTTGCACTAATGTCCTACTAGGGACATTTCAACCTCACTTGCTCTCTTCAAGACTTTTTCATGAAAGGAATTTCTCAAACCTATGGAGACTAAATATGCAAGTTATTTCATTTTGTTAGAGAGGATGCTTGAGGTGCAAAAGGCTCTATAGTTGATGACAATCAATCCAAAGTTGGGTAAATGGCCTAATGCAAACACTACTAAAGGAAAAGGTGTTAAACAAAAATTAATCGACGATGATTAGTGGTCCACTATGAGGTAAAAGAATTCTAATTTGTTATTAAATTATTAATTATTAATTTAGTAATGTTTGTAGCTTGATAATCTTATTCATTTTTGTACTAGCATTTTCTCTTTTTCACTTAAATCTTATTCTTTTTTGAATTTTTCATTTGCACATATGTTTGCTCATTCATCTCACTTGTAGATGTCATTAGATATGCTAATACAAACTCTACCAATCTTGGAGTGATTTATGAGACATTTGATAGCATGTTTGGGCAAACAACACAAGCAATTTGTGATAGGAATCATAATTTAGATTATATGAGCAACATATTAAGCGTATTGTGATGTGGCGGCGGAACACTATGAACACCCCGCTTCATATGGCAACCTTTGTTTTAAATCCCAAATGGTATGCACCAAAGACTAGGAGGTTGCCTCTTTGTGATGATGAAACGGTGAAAGAAGACTTAAAGAAGACCCCTTGAAAGATGTATTAAAGCAAGAAATCAACTTTACTTCGCACATAGTGGCTTACCTTCACTAACCTTCATAGTCCAACATTCAACAAACCAGAGGCAAAGAAAGAGTTGCATTAGCCCAAACTAACCCTACTGAATGGTGCACATTGCATGGCAACGATACACCAAAGTTGAGAATGCATTCGCTTATTTTCACAAGTTGTCAATTCCTTTGTTCTAGAGAGGAATTGATCCACATACAACTTAATCCACTCTATCAAGAGGAATAGGCTTACCTCTAGATGAGTAGAGAAGTTGGTGGCCATGCATAGTGCCTTACAATTTCAGAGTCATCAAACTCCATCTTTATGTTAGGATGTTGATCCCAAAGATGCCAGCCAAATTGATGAGCAAGCACAGAAGGGATTGGATGCAATTCAATTGGATGAGACAGCCACTCATAGTGGCAATGACTCAAAGTCAAACTTCGATTTGATGTAGTGTTAGGAGATGCCAATTAGGGGCAGATACATATTCTATGTTTTGGTCATTTTGTTGATGAAACATGCAACCTTTGGGCATTTTGTTGTATTTTTTAATTTTATATTATATATATATTCACATTGACAATGAAAGCAACTAAATTTTGTTTATTTGTTTGTTGATTATCATGTGAAATCTCAATTTGACTCTAGTGTAATGTATTAAGGATCTATAATGTATATGATGAATGTATTATCAATGTTATCATATGAATATTTGAGGTTCCCCTATATTTTTAGATTTTCCATATTTTTGTAATAGCAATCCTCTAAAATGGCCTCCAAAAGATCCATCAGCAAAATATGTCCCTGCGTCCCTTGTTGTCCTCGTCTCAACGTCTTGGTGTAGTAACATAGAGATATTTAGGTGTCCTAATTTATTTATGTTAAATCTTGTAAAAGACATTTTTGAGGGAAAAACACGTTGGTTGATAATGGCCCTCTCTACTCCCAAGCAATGATTTTAGTAGATTTCTCAAACTCACAAGGATAGCATCATTTGAAGATGATGCAAGAGCATCCAAGGTGTAAGGCAATCTTACATTACCAAAAATATTGTAATTTCATTTTGTTCATTTTCAATAAGGGCTTAGAGGTTAGAAAAGAATAAATTAATTAATTTACAACTATGTAATTTCCTTTGTGCCAAATTGTAATTGTAATTTTGGTGGAAATTATGCTATGCTGTAATGTCCCCACTCTAGCCATCACCAGATTGAGCTGCAGTTAGCCTATGTCTGCATGGTCCCGGAGGCTAACATGGATTGTAAAGGGATCCTAAGATGTTTTGGCCTAGTCTTTTCCAGTTTGGGCCAAATCGGAGTTGATTTGTGGTTTCTTTGGTGTACTTACTATTTTTAGTAAGTTAGCAGGGCATGGGCGAGGTCAGATTTAGTGATTGGATTTGATGCTCCTCGATGAAAGCTTTCCGACGAGCTATCACTCGTATTATTCCGAATCCAATTACTATTTTATTTTAATGCCTGAAGTTTATTAAAGTGACATTTAAATTAAATGTTAAAATAATAAAGTGTTACTTTAATATTATTTATGTTGGGATGTGTGTTTGAGAGGGGTTGGCCAAGGGAGACATAAGGTGTTATTTTATATTATTTTATTTTAAAACACTTTATCCCACATTGTTTGTGTAAGGAGGGTCAACCCTATGAAGGGAAATAAAAGGAGAGCTTGTGGCCATTGTTCGGCATGTTGAGTATGGGAAGAAAGTTGATGTGTGAGTTGCAGATCCGCTCTTGGCATTAGAGGACATCTATCCTCTCTTGTGACATTCTAGACGTCATTCCCGTGGGGTTTGGCCTTTGGAATCCATTGTTATCAGATTCATTATCAGGCAGATTGGGCGCACTTCTAGCTATAGGCAGATTTGATGTTTTGCTCATATCTTCTTCATTCCTCATCCGACACTTATGCTACCTTGAGGAAATGATTTTATAAAGGCATTGGATTGTTTGAAAGACAAAATACTGTAGCGGCACTATTCACACAGGGACTATTCACGTGGCATTATTCATGCGGGTACTATTCACGAGACACTATTCACGCGGGTTACTATTCACGCTGCACTATTCATGTCACTGTACAGCAGGTCTATATAACATTTGCTAGAGCATTATGTCAATAATATTGGAGCAATTAGTGAGTTGATAATTTGCCATTTACTTGATTTTATTAAATTCTGAAAATAACATCTTATCAGCAATAATACAATTTCCAATCTGCATATCATTGTACTTTCTTTTTGTTCATGTTAAGTGATTTTCAATTCCATGCAAGCAAACAATATAAACGTCCCATTTCCGAAATCATAAGGGTTAAATTAGTAAACGGAGGAATAAGGAGTTGGATGCAAATTGTTTGACAAAATTCCTATCAGCAGTTGTTTAGTTGTTGGGCATTTAAGGGTGCCCATTACATACGGTAAATGTTTTTAAGGCATAAATGGGAAAATATTCTTCTTCAGCATCCCATTTCAAGGTGGGGACCACTTGGGGTGCATGTGCTTGCATGTTCAATTGCATGCCTTGCATGTATTTGCATGTTTGTGCCACAAGCTTTGCATTTTGGTGCATGTTCATATTTGGAGCCATCGGGGCCGTTGGAGATCAATGAAGATGCTACAATTGACCAAATTTGATTGGCCATAGTTAAGGTGCCCATGTGAAGGCCATGTGAACATTGAGTAATTTTATTATTTTTATGATTATTTCTCCAAATGGGGCGTGGGTTTTCAAGGAGGTGTTTTTCTTGTGGTTTTGGAAAACCATAGTGGTTTTCTCATTCTAAAACTTCTATATTATGATGCCTTGTCATTTGGGGAGATTGCTTTGGGAGTTTTTGTAGGTGAGATGGGGAGATGCTACCAAATTGAAGAGAGGATTTGAAGACTCCATTGTTGCAGATTTATATTTGCATAAAAGCCCATGTTTTAGGGAGCTAGTGAGTTCCACGTTTTGAGAGATAGTGAGCTTGTGAAGTTTGCATGAAGGGAGCTTGAGAGATTCAGAAGAAAGAAGGTTGAAAGAGACCAAGAAGACATTTTTGTTTCAGGTTTGGAGGTGTGCTACAGCTGAAAGAAGATTGATGATTTCATGTTTTGATTGCAACGGTGATTTCTAATGGAGATTGCAGGGTGAAGATGCTAGAGGCTTGTGATAGAAGTCAAATTGAAGGAGATGATTTTTGTATTGTTCTTTGATGTTTTGTATGTCATATTTCAGATTTGCAATGATTTTCATCAGCACATATGGCTACACAACCAATAGTTTCAGTTATACTATGTAATTTTTGAATTTCCAGGAGATTTTGAATGAACAAAGAAGAACACTTCTTGCAGATTTTTGTGTTGTTTCAAACCATTTCTAAGTTGAATTTTCAGATTGTTATGAATATGTAAATGAGAGTTGGTATCTTACTTCATCAATGGTATCAAAGCGGGAGTTCTTGAGTGTGCAAGTAGAAGCGCCGATGTGAAGCAGTTTGCAGCAGGACCTGTGGTGGTGTGTCATTTGCGTGTAGACAAATCATCGGACGTGAGGCAATCTATACCTGATAGGATGGGATGGGTCATGAGGACGCCTGTAAGAATTTTATTTTGGGAACAATATTTGGAAGAAGTGAAAAATTGGAAGTACCGTGAAGAATTTGAAAAGCTCCAGGCTGAAGTAAACATATTGGAAAGGACGATTAAAGAGCAAGTGAGAGCATGGGATAAAAGACATGGGAAGAACGTTCTCATGAAAAAGGACAGCAAAGAGAAGATCAAAAAGAAAGAGTGTTGCAGCCCTTTGGTAGGGGTTGAATGTAAGGACGAATATGTGGGAACTATTAGTTTTAGGATCAGAAATGAAAGCAATCAGAAAATGCAACACATAAGACAATGAACACCACAAGGTACCTTGGGAAAACCCTCCAAACTCGAGGGGAAAAAACCCAGCAAATATATCTCTTATATATTTAGGAAAAAGAGCAGAAATCTGCTTACAACTTAGGCCCAACACAAGGCCAAATTTGATACAATGAATAATAGCACCTCTCCTAGATGCGAATATACAGCATGAATATATTTCCCCTTGAAATCGGTCTACTGCTACAAAATAATGATTTGTTGCTCAAGTGCGAACTTCTTCAAGGAGTGTGAATGAATGAAATGAACTTGATGATCAAATGGGAGATCATTACCTTGTATTTATACAAAATAAGGAGACTCTTCAAGAAGGTCAGCCTCATATCAATATTAAAGAAATATTATTTCTTTAATGAAGTCGGCCCATTTAATTATTCTCAATAATTAAATATTATAAGTGAAGTGCCTCTTCACTGCAATAAATGAATAGTCGTTAGGCTATATGAATTTATTGTCTAACATTCAAGGCGGAAGTATGTAGCCCGAAGCTACAACATCAACACTCCCTCTTAGCTAGAGAGGAATACTTCCAGCTATGCAAATCATATCACCTCATCGTGATGTCAACCACCATGGCTACTCACATATGTGGAAAAGAGCATATCACCTCATCATGATATCAACCATCATGGCTACTCCCATGAATGGTATATGTGCACAAGTGCCCATCACGGAATCAATCAACGTGATGTCGTCATCTCATCATGACGTTCACCATGGCTACTCCCAGAGGGTGAAAAGCACAAGTACAGGAAAAATCATCACAGACTCTCTCTCGTGATGTTGTCATGGAGTCACACACATGACATCCACCATGGCTACTCCCAAACGGTGGAAACAAGGGTTTGCACCTCAAATCTCTCTCACAGAGAAAAATGCATTAAAGCAAATCATAGAAGATCACTAAAGTTGAGTCTCCCTCTCAACTAGGGCTTCATTCTCCACAATACCAAGCTTGTCTCGGAAGTACACAAACTCTACTCTGGAGAGAGGCTTGGTGAGAATGTATGTTGTCTGCTCATCAATGCTAATATATCTCAACTGAATTGCTTTCCTCAATACCATATCTCTGATATAGTGGTATTTGATCTCAACATGTTTTGTTTTGTCATGGAACACTGAATTGACAGAAAGCTTCACACAATTTTGATTTTCACAATGAATGACAGTCAGCTCCAATGATTGTCCAAACAATCCTGCAAGGAGCTTCTAAAGCCACACTGCTTCTCTAGCTGCCACACATGCTGCAATGTACTCGGCCTCTACGGTGCTTAGTGCCACTGAAGAATGCTTTCTGCTACACCAGGAGATCATCGCAAACCCTAAACTGAACCAACATCCAGAGGTGCTCTTTCGATCAACAACACACCCTGCCCAATCAGAATCAGTATAACCATGCAGCTTCAAGTCCACACCAAAAGAATATCTCAAGCCATACCCAACTGTGCCACGCAAGTATCTCAGGGTATGCTTTGCTGCAGCTAGATGTATTTGCCTTGGTTCACACATGAACTGACTAAGTGCACTCACTGCATAGAAAATATCTGGTCTAGTATTGACTAGATACATCAACAATCCAATCAACTGCCTGTACATAGTAGGATCCACCATATCTGAACTAGCAGCAGCCTCCTTTAACTTCTGAAAATTTGTTTCCATAGGTGTAGACATGGATTTACAATCCATCATACCAAATCTCTTCAAGATGTCTATTGTATACTTCCCTTGACTCAGAATGATCTCATTAGGCTTCTGCCATACTTCTAAACCAAGAAAGTAATGCATGTACTTAAGATCCTTCATTTCAAATTCAGAAGCTAACTCCTTGCATTTGATAATGAGGTGATCTTCTCCAGTAAGAAATAGATCATCAACATAGAGAACCAAGATCAATGCCTCACCATTAATTACCTTGAAATATAGGTTTGAATCAGCATCATTCTTGGAGAAGCCCAAGCTCGGCAAGTATCGATCAATCCTCTCATACCAAGCACGAGGAGCCTGCTTAAGGTCATACAAAGGCCTTCTTCAATTTGAAAACATGAGACTCCTTTCCATGAATCTCAAAACCATCACTTGGTTCCAAAGGCTTAACTGGATCACCATCCTCTTTTGATTCAGTAGACTCCCTCTGAATCTCCAAGTACTTGCATCAACCTTCTGACCTCCTTGTCCAAGATTGCCTCTGTTGGTTTGATAGACTCCCTCTGAAGGTTAATTCCTCCTCTTCAAAGAACTAATCATAGTAACAACCTAAATAGCTTCTTTCACTTTGAGAGATGTCTTCAGCCACCAACTCGGTCCCATGGCTGCAAGTTGTGTCTCCATTATTCAGCCTGCAGGATGCATCAAGCTCTTCTTCTCTTGAAAGTAATCTCTTATGCTTCTTGGTCCGTCCTGAAAACATTAAGGAGAGATTACTAATAGTTCATAGGACTCAACTATCCCAAGGAGAAATACCAATACTAGAAGCATACATGATTTACTATCTCAATGTTATAGCATGAATTAATAACTACATAAACATTATTCAGCCATGAAATACTTATCTCATTGAACTCAAAATTCTGTACGCAGAAAATGAGGGATCGATATCCTCAAATAACGATCACAAAATTTGCTCTCTCCACCCTTTCATTGGTGTTGATCGCTGCAACTCACCTCTTTTTGCTTGAGTAATGACATCAAGCTTTACAACATTCAACTCTTTTGTTTGTCAACATTCCAAGGAACCTCTGGAACATCAACAGATGTCTAACTGTAGCAACTTTCCATGAGAGTGACATTCCCTTTCCCCCAGCTGTGACCCACCTAGAATGGCTCGGCTTCAAGGTGGAATGACTACGCTAATTACATACATCAAGGAATATCAACACTGTTACCCTCATAAATACCGATCATTAGAAGTGGCTCCAATCTAATGTCGTAGAGGCACCAACACTCATAATAACAAGATTATTCATGTCTAGGTTTTCGTCCAGCCATGAACTTCAATTTCTGAGAGGTAACAACTATTAGTTCTTATGCCATTCCCGTTATGATATCGAGTTACTGCAAGGCCCAATGGTACTCTACAATACGGGAATTTGATTCTACAGGCATAAATTCCCAAGAGGCACAAACTCCCCTGGAATACCCGTCTCTCACCAAAACTATTAAAAAATCAATCAATTTGAAAGTTTCTGCTTCCGCCAATTATCACAATGAAGAGTTGTAAGCCCGACCAGCATAAAGAACAGGGCGTCTCTCCCTCTATTCTTAATAAATATGCAAGTGCCAATAATGTCAAACATCGGATTCCTCATGCACACCATAAGAACAACTCTCACGATGATGAGTACAACCACACCCGTTATCGACCATGCTGGCAACTCGTGAATTCCATTCTATCCGCATATCACACGACTAATAAATATTCAGGTCGACTTAGCATTAGCAACATTACCAGGAAGGAGCAGTGATTTCTGAATTGATATGTTTCTGCATAGCCTTCAGCTCTTGCCACCCATCTGATCATAGTATTCAGCATCACACGGATTGCATTGTCGATCACCCTTACAGTACTCTACGATCAGTATTCCACGCACACCCATTCCCCGCGTGTTATCTCTAACACTGGTATCCGTCGATTCTTCGTGAACTGATTAACATCTGAGCACCATCGAATATCAAGTCATGTTCATAATTTGTCGGGCTTTCTATGCGACAGCTATCATTGTGATCGATGGACTTGTAACAGATTTGCGTTCATCCGATGGTGGTATATATGAGACCAGCGTTGCCAATAATACAATCTGCAAGATGCAAATAGATGCAATGTGAAGGTTGCAATCAAAAGCACAATCCCAATACTCCGCCAGGTGATAAATAAGAACATAGAGGAGTATAGGCTTGATATCGACAATGACAGCAATCCATGTGGAAAGAGGTAGGCAATAACATCCTCCTCAATGCCAATCAATATCACTTCCTGTTTCCTTGCCAGATAAACGCCCTTATGCTGCTTAGCAAAATCTGATCAGATCTTTTTCTAGACCTGCTCTGATACCATGTTAGTTTTAGAATCAGAAATGAAAGCAATAAGAAAATGCAACACATAAGACAATGAACACCACAAGATACCTTGGGAAAACCCTCCAAACTCGAGGGGAAAAAACCCAACAAATATATCTCTTATATATTTAGGAATAAGAGCAGAAATCTGCTTACAACTCAGGCCCAACACAAGACCAAATTTGATACAATGAATAATAGCACCTCTCCTAGATGCGAATATACAGCATGAATATATTTCCCCTTGAAATCGGTCTACTGCTACAAAATAATGATCTACTGCTCAAGATGATGATTTGCTGCTCAAGTGCGAACTTCTTCAAGGAGTGCAAATGAATGAAATGAACTTGATGATCAAATGGGAGATCATTACCTTGTATTTATACAAAATAAGGAGACTCTTCAAGAAGGTCGGCCTCATATCAATATTAAAGAAATATTATTTCTTTAATGAAATTGGCCCATTTAATTATTCTCAATAATTAAATATTATAAGTGAAGCGCCTTTTCACTGCAATAAATGAATAGCCGTTAGGCTATATGAATTTATTGTCTAACATTCAAGGCGGAAGTATGTAGCCTGAAGCTACAACATCGACAGGGACAGCCCACACAAATGGAGAAGATAATGAGGTGCAAGTTTCAGAGATAGCGTGTGAATGGAGTGCATTATGTGAAGTGGATGAAGAAAGTTTGCAATCAAAAATTGTGAACATGGATGGTCCTAATTTTGATGAACAGGTTGGTGAGGAAGAGGAAGATCTCTTGTTGAAAGAAGATATGGAAAGAATCAGCAAGTTGTTGAAAGGAGAATTGATGGAAAAACATGAAGAGGAGTTTGAAAAACTTGTCGTTGAGGTGAGAAGATGGATGTTGTAGCAAATAATAAGGAAAAAGATGTTAAGATAGTGAACAAGAATGAGGTAAACTTTAATTTTGGATTCAGTTGTGATGATTCTATACCTTCTTTGGTGAAATTAGAAGAGGATGTAGAATAAGAAGAGAGAATACAAATGGAAAATTTTAATATCCATGTAGTAATTGCAGATTTGTATAACGATGTAGAAGATTTTGATTGTTGTTTGGATAATACATATTTGCATATAGAAGTTGTAGATGGTGGTGCATGAGGAACTTGGTGGAGGAGGTCGGTTTATGGTGGGTTGAAGCCCACAAGAGCAAAGAGAAGAATGTATGGTATTAGGAGGAGGAGGACAGTACATGGTGGATACAAGTCCATGAGAGGAAAGAAGAATGGATTGTAGAGTTGTAAGAGGAGTAGGTTGTTTGTTCCAGCTATGTGTTGGAAGAGGAGAAAGAAGACTCAATTGCAAGTACCAAATTCAGTGATGGAGTTTGTTGAGGATTGATTGTAATCCGAAAGGGTGGTACTACCATTCAACTCGATTTTGTGAATCCATATTCACAAAAAATTTCTTACCTTGGGTGTTTGATGCAGGAGCATCTAGGGTGTAAGGCAATCTTGCATCACCAAAAATATTGTTATTTCATTTTGTTCATTTTCAATAAGGGCTTAGAGGTTAGAAAAGAATAAATTAATTAATTTGCAACTATGTAATTTCCTTTGTGCCAAATAGTAATTGTAATTTTGGTGGAAATTATGCAACGATAAATGTTTTTAAGGCATAAATGGGAAAATATTCTTCTTCAACGTCCCATTTCAAGGTGGGAACCACTTGGGGTGCATGTGCTTGCATGTTCAATTGCATGCCTTGCATGTATTTGCATGTTTGTGCCACAAGCTTTGCATGTTGGTACATGTTCATATTTGGAGCCGTCAAGGCCACCGGAGATCAATAAAGATGCTACAATTGACCAAATTTGATTGGCCATGGTTAAGATGCCCATGTGAAGGCCATGTGAGCATTGAGTAATTTTATTATTTTTATGATTATTTCTCCAAATGGGGCGTGGGTTTTCCAAGGAGGTGTTTTTTTTGTGGTTTTCTTATTCTAAAACTTTTATATTATGATGCCTTGTCATTTGGGGAGATGGCTTTGGGAGTTTTTGCAGGTGAGATGGGGAGATGCTGCCAAATTGAAGAGAGGATTTGAAGACTCCATTGTTGCAGATTTCTATTTGCATAGAAGCCCATGTTTTAGGGAGCTAGTGAGTTCCACGTTTTGGGAGATAGTGAGCTTGTGAAGTTTGTGTGAAGGAAGCTTGAGAGATTTAGATGAAAGAAGGTTGAAAGAGACCAAGAAGACATTTTTGTTTCAGGTTTGGCAGTGTGCTACAGCTGAAAGAAGATTGATGATTTCATGGTTTGATTGCAGCGGTGATTTCTATTGGAGATAGCAGGGTGAAGATGCTAGAGGCTTGTAATAGAAGTCAAATTGAAGGAGATAATTTTTGTATTGTTCTTTGATGTATTGAATCAGTCATATTTCAGATTTGTAATGATTTTCATCAGCCCATATGGCTGCACACCCAATGTTTCAGTTATACTATGCAATTCTTGAATTTTCAGGAGATTTTGAATGAACAAAGAAGAACACTTCTTGCAGAATTTTGTGTTGTTTCAAACTATTTCTAAGTTGAATTTTCAGATTGCTGTGAGTATGTGAATGAGGGTTGGTATCTTACTTCATCAGAAGAGGTCAAGGGTTGGTTAAAGCTCCTGGGATTGCTCCCAAACAATGCAACAATTAATGAGGATGAGACTGAGGATGTGAGAACTAGTGTAGGTCAATCAAACAAGTGGCAAAGAATGAGGACTAGGTAGGGATGGATAAAAGCTGTGTCAAAGTTGTAGGATGTTATCTTGGATTTGGACTTACATTGTTTAGTCAATATTTGCATATGATCATGAAGCATCTCTTGGACTTGCATCATAAAGCTTTAATGGATGTTTTGAGTGGTTTTACCATGCCTCACCTAGAAGGCAACCAACTAAATGTGGGCTATTAAAAGGGCTGGAGGTTATTAGAGGCGTGCAATTTGAGGGCCTTGAGGAACCTAATGGTTCTTGGGGGGTCATAACAAAGGAGGTGGTGGTGGCAGTGTGCATAACTATACATATGAACGTTGGAGGGAAGCACCTAGTACCCATGGAGTAGCTTGTTCTGTGGTCTCTCACTTCCATCAATGTTATGATGGTCTTGTTTTTTGCCTATTAAGGTTTAAAGTTTTTTGATTTGGTATCTGTATCTTGCTTTCTGCCTACTACATTCCTTTTAGGGTAGCTCAAAAAAGCTTTCTATGTAATTGTTTTAGTATGATTATTTGGTTTTAGAAGCAAGATTGGGGCCCCTTAATAGACCCTCGAAAGTTAATATAAAAAAGACAATGACAAGAGTAGCTTTAATAATAATAACAATAACATAATTAATAATTACAACATTGTGAATAATAATATGAATAACATTAGTAATAACTACAAGAATAATACGAAAAATTAATCTCATTTTTATTAAAATCCCAATTAAGTGGGTTGACTATCCTCAAATTAAATATTAATTGCTGACATCTTGCAATTATGAAACAATGAAGGCAATTCAGTAAACTATAATTGATCTTGTAAATTACTTGAAGAGGGGTCTCCAAGGAGACTTGAAATGTCAAAATCAAAAACTTCAAATAAAATCTAAAATCTAAAATCTAAAATCTTTGAATACAACATAAATATTAAGACAGTTAGACCATACAAACATCTAATATTTCACTCAAAGGATGTAAAATGAATTAATTAAGCAGTCGAGTTACACGTATTTGAAAATATAAAAAGTTTTATTGTTAAGAGTTTATTCAAAGCATGTTTAAACCATAAAAATATTAAAGGTTAGCTTCAAGGAAAAAAAGGTTCTACAAATTAACAATACTTTCCACTACCTTATTCTTCCCTTTTGCTAGTATAGAGCTCCTTCATAAGGTTTTGATCCATCGAGATTAGTGTCACAAGACTTAGTCGAAGTCATGTTTGACTTGCAAGCTGAACTTAGCTTAGGCCAAAAATGGAGAAGCTTAGGCTTGAGTCACAAATGATTATGTTACAAACTTGACCAAATCAAACTAAGTCAAATACAAATTTTTGTCTTTATTTGTTTTAAAAATCCATACATGGAAAATAATAATTTCCAAGGTTGCATGGATGTGTGAATACAAGGTTATGCAAACTATAGGTATAATGCACCGAATGCAGACCCCTAAATTTGGTTGTATAGGTGAAAGAGTGAGTGTCATAGTATCTAATATATATATATATGGTGCGTGTCTTCAATATTGGGGCATCGGTCAACAGATCATGCTAGTTTTTGAAGCTCATGCACATGGTTGGGATGCTATTACATTGCCTTCATCCAAAAATCAATAAATCAATTCACAAGAACACCAAGATATGGTGGTTGCTATTGCATCACCCTAAACCAAATATTCTCAAAATAGAAATAGAAAAGAATGAATAATAAAATATGTCATTGTATGTATAAATGGGAGGCATAGCCCTCTATGTTACACCTATCCCTAACATGATGTAAATGGGAGGCACAGCCCTCTATGTTACACCTATCCGTAATATGATGTGATGGAGAATAAACACTCTATGGCCTACATCACTGACATCATTCCCAACAGTATACCACCACGTCGGTATCTTCAATAGGCCTAATAAGAATTATTTTACAACTTTAACAAGTTCCTAAAACACTCTTCAGAGAGCCCAAAGGAAACTAGCATTCGTTCACCAAAACTTATATCTAATTTCCCCCTAAAAGATAAATAATGGAAGGTATAACTTACTGGTAAAACCTTACACCAACAACCACACAACCCACTCCCCCACCAAACAAAAAAAAAAGGCATAATGAAAGATGCCACAAAAGAAAGGTAGCATTAGACTCAAAAACCTGCTTAACAATAACTTTCTCAATCCAATAGATGGTGATGAATTGAAAGGTTGAGGCCAACAATGATTCATACACATGTCAATCACCTAACATTCCCAGCCACAAGATATGCTTGGACCATCCCAACAACATGTCCTCATTTATCACAATTTATAGTACAAGATAGCTAGCATGTCCTCATTGTTCTTCATTTTAAAAAAAAAACTTAGATCTAAATAGCAAATAGTTCAACACCGTGTACCTGATACCCAGTCAATGTCTTGCACTGCATTCCTGAAGCAAGAAGTACTAGCCGACTCTCATGTGTGTACACATACCAGCTGACATTAAATCTCTTTGTCTCCACAAACTTAAGGCCATTTAGTTCAAATTGCAATGAATATAGATCAAGTCCACTGGTGCACAAATTTATACAAAATTAGAACACGAAAACACATGGTCATGAAAGGGTATATATTTCAGACTTAAATAAAATTTAGGTTGGCCTGCTAACCATAACAGAGAGATCACGGTGTCTTATAATCTGGGCACACTTCCTTATTACAAGTTGAACATTTAAATGCTTTTCATTTTCTTGTACAAATTTCACCTTTAGAAAGATGAGGAGTAACTTTTTTATTTCGCTGCTGCCGAACCCATTGAAGAAACTTTCCAAGAAATATAATGAAATGCCCTTGAAAACTAACTTCTCAAGAATTTTACAGTTTTTTCTGAATATAATGCTATCATGCATGATCCAAGTATCATGAAAACAAATAAGAGTACAAAAAAATAAGCAAGATACCGTAACTATGATTCCTTACAAGATGGGTCTAAAAAGCTGGAAAGCCAACAACTATTTACCTACTAATCATCTATAGAGACACGAGCTACTTTAATATCCTCAATTATCCTTCACTTTTGTATCATTCCAAGCAGTAAGATCTTTAGGTTATGTCATTTTTACTTTATCTGAATTATTAAGTAAATTACTCAATTTTTATAACGATGGCCTAGCATAAACACTTGGAAATTCTACTTTTTTTAAAATGAAAAAAATTTAAGGATGCTTTTTCTATTCCTGGAAAGCAATAAGATCATCCCTCAAAGCAAATTAGTAAATGGCTTCATTTAAGTAATTGCATATAAGTAGAAATGGCATGAAGGGATATTTGCATTACAGTAGACATAATATTGAGAATATCAGGAACTAGGTTCTAGCTTCAAGCAATGGAGAGATGACAGTTATAGTTCTACCCATGTTGCTCTTAAGGTATTCTTCCTTCGGCAGGAGAGAAGTACAATGCAGTTCTCCCTCCACACAGAAGCATACCCAACAGCAACCTTGATCTATGTGCAGGTGTGTTGAAGGAGCAGTGAAGAGCAGCACTGGTATTCGCATGGCACAGCAGTGATGGCAGAGTGTACCTTGGTTTCTGTGCAGCTGAGAGATCAGCATAGAGAGGTCATAGTTATTTTGGAGAATAAGGCCCAGCCATGTAGGGAATCTTCTTTGAGATAAGCGCCTGGTTACTTACTTGAGACTTGAGTGATTTGTGGCCATAACTTGGTCTCAACTACTTTGATTAGGAGTTATTAGTTGTTAGACCAGGTTGATTGATTAGTCAGACTTGTTGATCGTTCAGTCAAACTCCATATCACCCCAATGAGTTATAAGCTTAAATTGGGGCTTTACTTGGCACCTCATTTAGTTTCTCTTAGTTAGATCCATAGTGCACTTGTCTATTTAAAGGGCACATAGGCTAATTTTAATCATGACGCATATAGAGTTTTTTTCTAAAATTTCATTCACTGCACTGTATTTCTTTTCAGATTTAATGAGAAGACAGTTGCAGATTTGAGAGTACAATAATGTGTATTTGCAGTTCATATTACAGCAGCATGTGTTTGTAGATTAACATAGTCAGAGATTATTTTTTTGATTGAATATTTGTGTTTTAAGCTACCTAGTTTTAGGACTAAATTTTCTGTGTAGAATCTGTTTACCACAGTCTGAAAATGAACAATAGCTGAAGGATCTTAGTAATCAATTAGAAGGATCAAGGAACTGATAGTTACATATAAATATCTAGTTGTTTGTTGCTGTAAAATACTCAAATGTAGTTGAAACTTGTATTTCATTTACTTCACAAAAGATGCACTCTTTTGCAAATGAGCAAATCAGTCACACTATTTGTTGTCTATCCATGTACTCTAATTATAAGAGAATTAGGCTGGAATGCATCTGAATATTAATTGATGACAATTCTCCACCTTAAACCCTTGATCTACTTCTAGCAGTGTTTTTTATATTCCTCAGTATTTCCATGAGCTTTTCTTTCTACAATTTTATTTAAGAATCAAAATCAGTTTGATTAGAATAACATGATTAAGAGAGCACTAAACTGTTAATATAGAATCTGACTTCAAGAATGTGTTGATTAGAGATTCTGCAAAAAACCCAATCCATTAAAAGCACAATAATGTTGCCAATGGTACATTGAATGTGTAATGTCCCCATTTTAGCCATTCACTCTTCAGTAGCTCATCAGCCTATTCCGGAAGTCCGTAGGCTCGTTGAGGTGAAATTAAGATTTCCATTGTTTGGAGGTTTTTGGCATTTCTCATAATTTACTATTTTTAGTAAGTTTTAATTTTGGCAATGGTCATGTTGACAGCATCTCAATAAGTTTACCATTTCAGTTGGAGCAATTGAGTATGTTTGGTTTTAGCTTTTGAGGTGAAATATTGGAGAAATAAGTTAGTTCAAGTCATTAATGTTATATTTTTGAATTGACCCCTTGGTTTAGTGTTATGACTTGAAGTTTTGTTAAAAGGTGGACATAAAGGGTGGACGCCTCATGAAGGAAGTTATTAAATATTTAATAAAGTTTTATTATGCCTTGAAGTGGACACCATTCTAAAGGAGGATTTAATATTTTTGAATTTTAAAATATTTCAAAGGGAACTTTTGGCGTCCCATTCTTGGAGGAGTTTTGGGAACTTGAAAAGTCACCTCCTTTCTTATAAAAGAGAAGTTTTGCTCCAACTTTTATCATCCAATGTTTATGCTAAAGTTATGCTGTCGAAATGACATTGTAAATTCAGCTTCGAGGAATGCTCATCTCCCAGCAATTAACCAATTTCGTGTTTGAAAGATAACACCTAGTTGGCTTCATGGCTGCTTCTCATCCAGACAAGCATATTGAGCTTTAAAATGGAGAATTTTGGTGATGTTTCTCAGTTTTGGTGTTGCTGGTACCACTATAGCTGAAAGTGTTTTCTGTTAGCAGCTTTTTGAGCAAATAAAATATCATTCTGGGTATGTTTGCAAAGTGATTCTAGAATCAAGGCAACCCTTTCCACAAGAGATTGGAATTTATTTCCAAGTTATTATTTTTATCTTGCAAAATCGCACCTCCCAGCAGGTCGTACCTCTCATGAAGGGCATTGGAAATCGTGCCAAATAATTGGAGGCGATTTGAAGCCGTTTCATCATTGTATCTTGGGCACCTACCCTCCAAAGAGTCTTTGCACTTCGTTCCATCACGTTTGGAGGTATATTGATGAAGTTGTGAGCATTTATGTGGTTTTCTGTTTGCTGGTTGACATTTTCAGTTTGCTGGTTTTTGTTATCAGCCTTTAATAAGTTCAGTTTTTGGCTTCAATTTCAATATTAGAGAGGTTTAAAACTTGGAAGTTTCATCCTTCACATATTTGCATTTTATCTATCAATGTGTTGTACCCAAACCAAAATTTTTGCTTCATTAAGGCATTTTGCTTAAAATGGTCTAAACCTTGTAAAAGTGGGGTCAAAACTCAGTTTTTGGGCAAATAAAGTATGGGCTTTTAGTCAGTGTGATGCCAAGAAAATACTGGCAAAATTTGAAAATTTTGAAAATTAGGGTTTCTGAAGTCTATTTTTAGCCCGAAACCCTAAAAAATAAGAACTTGTCAGAATTGGCTGAAATTAATTTTGATTGGCTTATTTCACATCACGATCACAGTGGTGAAGTCAGTTTCAGTTAAAAGTCAGTTTAAGGCTGGTGGGTAGTTATAACTTTTTCAGGAGAAAAGTTAGGACCTCTGAGGTCATTAATGGCAGTTGGCCAGTACCAGGTGTTAATATCTAAGCCTGAAACTCAAAGAAGAACACTCTACGATGAAAGATGTTGAAAATTATGCTTTTTCACGGAGGAGATTTTCAACGAGGTAAAAGTATTGTGAAATTGGCTAAGTCTGGATTGAAAATATTCTAAGTCTGGAGGTCAAAAGCGCCACTTTCAGCTAGGGGCGCCCATCATTATGGAAGCTGTATTCAACTTTTTGTGAGATTTTCTACCAAGATGATTTCTTCAGTTTCCTGATAGCTTCGCAATGAGCTAGCCAGCCAGTCCGACGGAGGAGTAAAACGCTTGAAAACGAAAATTCAATACAGAACGAGGGAAATGCAAAGTAGATGACTTTGAAGAGAAAAAGCGCCCCTGGAGGCCAGGGGCGCCCATCTTTTGGAAGATTCAGATGAAGTCATTTGATCAAGTGACACCCAGGAAGTTTGTTTCTATTTTTGGTCCAGCTCCGCGACGCATCTGTCAGCAGGTGAATCTGAGTTGCCAAGTTGCCGCCATTAGTGGTCAAATTTGAGGTTCCAGACTTGATCATAAACTATTCAGAAAGGACAAAAGCGCCCCTGGAGGCCAGGGGCGCCCAAGGTTTTAAGACCTTTAATGAAATCTGTTTGATGATTTCAAATACTCATCTCGTTCGTGTCAGCTTCAGCTTTCCGTTCCCTGTCTCAGCCGGTTCAGAAGATGTCTTGGCAATCCGCAGTCGGAAGTTGAGTAATTTTTGCCAGTTGAAGTAATGGATGACATTGGTTGGGAAAAGCGCCCCTGGCCTCGATTTAGGAAGGTTTAATGATGTTTTTATACAAAGTGTTCATCAGGAGCCTTTGCTCAAAATTCAGTCTGCTCCGCAGTGAGCCAGTCGGCGTGTTCTGAAGTTTTGTCAAATACCAGGAAACGTCAAGTGAAATATGGTCAAGTTATCAGTGAAAATGATGAAAATGCCTGAAAATATTCTAACACTGAGGTCAAAAGCGCCCCTGGAGGCCAAGGGCGCCCATCTTTTTGAAGCCTCAGATGGTTGAATTTTGAATTGCCACCTCAAGGAATCTTCTTGTCAGATTTGGTCCTGCTCTTCATCGAGATTGTCAGCCAGTTGATCCGACGTGGCAGTCAATCAGAATCAGTGATCGAGCGTGAGCTTCATTTGAGGTTTCTGGATTCAAATTTTCAGAAAAATGTCTAAGTATGGAAGAACGCCTAAAGTCAAAGGTTGACTTTTCAAAATTCAAAAAATAGAAATATGCATGGGAGGAGTTTTCAATTTACTAAATTTGGATCTTCAGTTAAACTCTTTTTCAAGTCGACTTCTATTGAACCTATTTTTAGACATAACTGGCTAAACTTAGTTTGCATGCATTAGTTAACAGAATCTTCAAGGTGGCGCCCTAATTTGGGGTTGTTCTACATCCAGTTAACTGAGTTTGAAGCCAAATATAGGCCATGCGTGAGTTTTGAAGCACCAGTTGTACTTCAAGCGCCATTTCCAATGCTGGACATGCATTTCACACGCCTTAGAAGATATTTTTCTATATTTTTACTAATGGCGTCCATTATTCTTCATCAGAGTTGACATGAAACATCTTTTCTTGAGCATAGAATTGATCTGCAGGTGCTACAGGTGTCAGATTTCAGTGTTCTTCGTAGCTACAGATTCAGATTGTTCAAGGGAAGATTATTTCAGACTTCGTTTTCCATTTGCATGCAGGTTTTATCAATTCTACTTCAAGCATAGGCGAATTTTTACAGAAGAAGAGAGAAAACAAACAAAAAAATAAAACTTCTATTCTTTTGTCTTACTTTCTTCTATTCTTGTCTTAGGTTTTCTTCGCATGTCAAAGAAAACAACAGATTTTTCAGAAAAGCATCATCTGGGTTCGAGTATTTCAGCATCAACAACAATACCCATGTCTTAGATTATTTTGCGAAAATTGCCCCGCTGCCTCTTTTCTAGAAGCACTGTGCTTTTTTCCAGAATTCTCTTTGCATGTGGGCCTAAATCACATTTTTTCGCAAATCTGTTGATCTGGGTGGTTTCAGGATTCATTTCTGCGCAAAACCCATGTTCCAGATTTTCGCGAGAAAAATTGCCCCCAGTGCCCCTAACTGCCAGTTCAGATCTCAATTGAAAACCTTTTGCATGCGGGCCTAAATCACATTTTTCCGAATTTCTGACGTTGTGGGTCATCTTAAAATTTGATTATGCACAAAACCCACGTCTCAGAATATTTTGTGAAAATTGCTCTTCGACAGGGTATTTTTAGCCTTATTTGAAGTGATTTTTGGTTTTCCGGAGAAGTTGTCAAAACGTAGCTGTGTTCACAGTCAACAGGCGAGTTTTTTCGAATGCAGTTCACACAAATCGAATTCAAGACGATGTCAGTCTTAATTCATGATTTCATCAGAAAAGCTGACATTGATTTGTATCAAGCGCATCAAAAAGGTTGACAAGCGTAGTCACTCAAGTCCACATGGTTTTATGCCTCGTATAGCTGATTGTCTTCCAAGGCCAGTTTAGAGGGTTGATAAGCATGAAAAACGTGAGAAACATCAAGCTGCAGAAGAAATAGCAGCCATCACTTCAGTTTACAGAGCCGCCAGAGTTACCAACCAATGAAGGGCCAGTTTAAGTATGCAGAGGTTTTCGGTTTTGCTTGAGTTACTAACTAGCAGTTGATTGACAATTGAGACATGTGATGACTTCTAGATGGTGATGCAGTTACTAATCTCGTGGAGGGGATACTTGCTCGAGATCAGGGTCAGTGAACTTCAGTTCAAGGCATCCCACCTTTTCCAAGATAGACATTAGACACAGGAGTTAAACTCGAGGCTTCTTTCCGAGTTAACTTGCTGTTATACATTGCATGCATGTCTTTCTTGGAAACATCTACGTACACTTGGAGATTAGATTAGATTTTTCAGTTAACTGATGATAGCATTCCAGTTAACTTGCTTTCAATAAGGACGTGCATGCTTGCACATTGTCCATTTAGATTAGATGTTTCAGTTAACTGATGATAGTTTCCCAGTTAACTGTATAGTTTCATTCAATTAGGGTTTAAGAATAAGATCTTGCATGTCTTGCAAGACTGTAGTTGACTCAAGGTGATTTTAGGGTTGCCTACACCTTGAAGTCTATAAATAAGAGTTTTTAGCTCATTTGTAAGGAGCTTTTCCTGGTGATAGAGAATTGTTGCGTTGTCGGCAACATGCCTATTCTCAAGATTGGTTCACCTTTGTAAATTAGAACTTTTGCTTGATAGCATACATGCTGCGCCTACCTTGCCTGTAGTATTGCTATTATTGTATCTGTTCAAAGAGTAATTGTTGTTATAATAAATTGCTGCGCCTACCTTGCCTTCATGTTATTGTCATGGTGTTTATTCGACCTTAGTTAAATGGGGTTGCTGGTTTGATCGTTATTGCATGCGTGTTGCGTCTATACAATCTACTGTCCCAGTTGCTTACCTTTTGTTTTGTTTATTATAAGCCTATTCAGAAGAGCAAATAGTTGCGCCTACCTTGCCTTCATGTTGCGAAACTGTACTTAAAGCTTATCGTTTGATGTGTGTTATAGTAGACTCATTCAGCCAAGCAGATAGTTGCGCCTACCTTGCCTTCATGTTGTGAAGCTGTACCAGGTTTACCGTTCATTTGTTTGTTTTAATAAACTTCTTCCCGGATTAGCAAATAGTTGCGCCTACCTTGCCTTCATGTTGTGAGCCCGCACCTGGAGTTTATCGTAAATACATTCCTGCTCCATTTCCTCATGCTCTGTTTCTTGAGGAAATTGGATAGATATTAAAGAAGTTAGCTTAGTTGTAGTTAGATGATCTGCGAAACCAGAAAATACTTAGCTGCAACGTTCTAGGTTTTCTTAACCTTGTGCCTCTACCAGCTGAGAACAAAAAGATAGGACATTAGTTTAGTTTTCTATTTCATGCATTCCAGCACAACGAGGGAGCTTCCCCTCCTAATTTGAAGAGCACTCATTACGTAGTGTGCATAGCTGTCCGTACAAATTCACACTCCAGAGGTGTTAGTTCCTACGCCAACACAATGTAACACTTGTAAATTGCAGATTTCTCTAATTGTAAGGTTGTGAATTAGTAGTACTAATCCAACCATTGGTATTTACTGCATTTACTTGTGATTTTTAATGCAAACACTATAATCCCTGGATGGTTTACCGTCACTATTTAAAAGAACTTAATAATCTCTCTTTTGTAACCACTGAAAAGTGGTGAATTCCCACTCACAAGTGGATGCCTGCTGCAGCGGATGAATTAGATTGCTTTGTTTTCTTTCTTCCCCCCACTGAATAAGTGGAAGTGTAGAAATTGTTCATGGCTGGTTCACCGCCTCTTTACTTTCAGTTGTAACTTCTTTTCAAGTTATTGAGCATTTACCTCCACCATATGCTAGCCCCTCACCCACATCGGGTTTTAGGGCACATTCTCGGTGTTGAGTGTTTTCAGTTTACTTATTACTTTGTTGAACTAACACTAATCAGTTGGCTTAGTGCTGGTTGTGTTGTGAAAATTTCAAGAAAAAATTGTCTAGCTCATTTCAGAATGGTACTATACTATACAGGGGTGCCAATTCTACCTTCAAGTAATAATAGAAACCAAGAATTCCCTGTTTGAAGCAAATGGTGAAGTATACAAGACTTGAAACATGTAATCTAATGAACAAGAAGTTTAATTTGGCTACAGTAAATGTGATGAGCCAACAAATCCACACAACAAGAAATATATTCCTAAAAGTCGGATAGCTTTACTTAAGAGAAGCTACTTCCATAATTCAATAAAGATCTAGAGATATTGAGCAGCAAGATACATATGCTCTATGAGATCAAAAAAATAAGTTGAATAAGAAACAACAATTGAATCCACATGCCAAAATGAAGATATACGAATGGAAAATAAAAATATAATAGAAACAATTGAAAGCCAAGTAGAGATTACCACAACAATGTTGAGGGATCAACTTCACCTAGCACAAACTTCAACCATATTGAAAGAAATTGCCACCCTATTGTGACAAGAAAAACAATTGGGTCTTCCTAAGAAATCATTATCTTAAAGAGGAAATAAGTTGAGCTTATTTGATTTGTAATTACAAATAGCAGTTGGTGAGCATATGCTCCCAAAATTTGGGGTCCTATACAAACCTCTTACATCTATGAGAAGGTCCTTATTTATAATTCCAATCATGTTTCAAGGAGGAATCGGAAAATCAAGGGAAGGTGGGGACAGATTTTGCAGAGAAATAGTAAAAGAGGAAGAAGCTCATAATGGAGAGCAGTAAAGCATCAGCAGCTCCTGTTAAGGAGATGAAAGGATCATAAAACAGGCAGGAGTCAAAAATGCAAAGACAATGCTAGGTTTGGTAACAGCAACATACAAGCTCTAAGCCTTTTGTGGAGGAGGTGGTGGAAGTTCAGGCCAACAAGCTGATCCTGAGCAATGGTTGCTGCATTTATGAGCAAGTTCACCTGGATGAGGACTTGAACCAAACAGGTCAAGATTAAGTATGTGGGTTCTAAGTCTGGTTTTAAAATTACATTTTTTAGATACAAGGACATATCCAGACCACTAAGGTTTTTACAATATAATATTTGGGGCTATACTGAGCCATGAAACTCTCAACCTTCTCAGCAACAACACTCAATTTATATGATTATACTTATAATATGTTATTTATCTTATCAAAAAGAAATATTATTATAATATATGTATATTTCTTATTTATGAAATGGAAAGACTGGCCAACTATTATATACTAGTAAAAAATAAACTCAGGTCATTAAAGATTCCACTGTAGATAACCACATTATATTTTCAAGCATATAAGCTGCACTACAAGTTGATGTGGACCTTCATGCTTGTAAAAGTGAATATTACATCCAAATATAGATAATGGATCTCTTAAAATGCATTTACAAGGTGATGTGTATCTCTTCAGATTGAAAGTTTGCACGGCTAAAGCAAATATGTATCCATAATATCTAGCTCCATTCTCGTTAACAACATCAACCTTTTAAATTTCAAACTAGTAGACACAATACCATTCTTGTTAACAACATCAACCTTTTAAATCTCAATCTAGTAGACACAATACCATTCTTAAAATGATCAAGAACCATAAAATATCTCCAGATGATGAAAACTGCTCAAAAAGTGGGCTCTCTGCCTCACCCCTCATCTTCAAGTTCAACTTTACAGATAAGCCTAATCTCTATGAATGCATACCTTGTCTTTACAATTACTATATCACAGCTTGGGCAGTCTGTCCAGAAGAAGCCAAGTATACATTCAGATTCTGTCTTGCACCGGTGGCTAAATGCAGTAAATTTTTCTCGATTTATGAATTCAACTTCTTGCTGTGATCGTTGAACTCCTATAATTTTGCCATCCAAAGAATACCTAATAGATAAAATAGGTCCTTCGTTTATTGTAACAACATTAGGAAAATCCATTGACATAAATTGGTTTACTTGCCATGAGAATATCTGCAATAAGATAGTTATATTAGAATAGTTTTATGATTTAGCAAAAGAAGTTATCTGCAGTTATAAATAACAGTCAAATACAATTCAAAATGGGGATTTTACATGAGTGCATGTGATTTCTTGTTTAATCAAAATACAGACAAAAACAAATACCTGATTGGATGTTGGTGCAAGAACTAACTTATTTCCATCATCATAGTGCAGTCCCACAACTCCCGGAACACTGCATCTTAAAGGTGGGTATTGAACATAAACATGAGATAAAGCACCAGATCCAGCTAAAGCTGCCCTGGACTGAGAGCCAAATCCACCTTGTGACCGAAACATATTTTAAGCTTGCTTCTTTCAAATACCAGAAGTGGGCCGCAGAGCAAAACTGAACTCAACTTTTCTTCAGACAATAACTTCAAGATCAAACTTGTGAGCCAGTGGAATTTAATAAATATCCAGATTTCCTTTGCTAGTTGATAAGTAAATTCTTCAGAATCTAAGTATTAATAGCCCTTGCTTTTTAGCTGCAGGAAGATTAAAATCTGAAAATTCAAACTTCAACATATAAGCGAACTTTGCACCAACTTCTAAGAAGACAGACTTCAGACATACCACATTTTGCATACAGGCCTTCAGTGCCAAGAACTCCTTTAAGCACATGTCACGCTCAACTGCTGGAACTTTATTTGCTACACAATACCCATATTCCTTGACCTGCAAACATGGCTAGAACATAACATTTAAGAGGCGAGACATCTTGGGGACAATGTTGAGTTCTCTTTTCTTTAAAAAATGATGATTAAATAATGGGCTAAAGTAATGCTAGCAACTTCATTCAAGCAAAATTACAATAACATATTTTCCAACTTTCACCCTTTTTTCCTTTTCTATGGTCCTTTTTCGTTACCCTGTCAGAAGATTAATCAAGAAATGCGCAAGTCACAACTCAAACTGTTTTGTGCTTTACAATAGATTACAGAAATACAATTGATAAAATTTAATAGGAATACTATAAAACCGACATGGTCAGAATTACAAGAAACACCCAATAGCTCAAAACCCCTGCACAGAAACTTCTGCACTGAAAAAATCGCTGCATAGTTCCTTCTGTACCCAAAAATCCAATGTGCAGTATCTTATGCACACAAAAACTTGATGTGCAGTACTCTGCCACATCCTCTATGCAGTCTGACATTCTACCAAATATGTTATACATATCATAGCAGAAGAGTGGCAACTACTGCATGATTACAAATTCCATACAATCAAACCCAGGATCCATTGAAGCCCACCATGAGAAGGATGGAAAAAGCTGAAATTTGACAGAGCAGGGAAGAACAATCCAGGGGATGCTACCATTGGAGGAAACACCAGAACCCTAGATGGTATCCATGTCTTGGCTTTCCAACAATAGATAGGCAACCAGATTAAACATATGGCAGAACTATGTGCTATGTGAACAAATATAACACAGGCAATTGAAGCTGGAATTAGAAAATTAGATAAAGGAGACCTTCTGCTTATAATCAAGAAAAATCAAGACATCAGTGACAATAGGCCCCCAAGTTTAAACAGAGCAATGGACTTTGTTCTAACCAAAATTCCTGAAACACTAAACTTTTTCAGGCAACCAGAGTTCAGTATAAACTCAGGAAAGCCAAACAAATTACCAATTCCCTGGCAAACGAAGCAATTGGTAACAAAAACAGAGAAAAGGCAACTTTCCATCCAAATTCAAAGGATGATTTCATCACATTCAAAACAATGTTAAAGATAAAGAATTTTCTACCACAGCAGAGATGCTCAAATTAAAGCAAAAAAGACCAAATGCGATATACTTCCAATGAATAGGGAAGATGAAAGTTCAAATATTAGAACAAAGCCTCAAGGCATTGATATTCATTTCAAACCTACAACAAATACATCCATTAGCTAAAAATTAAGTTGTATCAAAAATCACCATAGAAGAGAAAGGATTTGAACTTGAGATCAAATGACAATTAAGGCTATTTTGTCTTATCAACCAGGAAACGCAATACAGGCAGTGAAACAATTGTTGATGTCATCCAAAAAAAGACAAAAATAGAAATAACTCAGCTTACACCGTGGACTCAAAAAAAAATGCAACACAAGAGGAAAAAAATAAGGCCAACTCAACAATCATCAACCCAGACTGCAACATCATGCAAAAGGAAAAAGTTGTCATTGGTCACATTTCAGCAATCATAAAAGACACATCCACAAACCCTCAAACCCGCGTTATAATCAATGCCAACAACTCTGCTATTGAAAAAGACACGTCCACAGGCCCTATTGGACTCGTGTATACCAAAGACCTCCAGTCTGTACTTTCCACAAATTACTCCACCTTAAAAAGAAAACAGCTGTCTCCCATAAATCAAATGCTGCATACTCATGGAATGGCGATTCAAAATGGAATTTTCATGCCTTCTTCTTCAGCTATTAAAGTTGACCACCATCTGTTCATTACTTCTTATAAATGCATCAAAAAAAGCTCAACATGATAATATCTGCTGATCATCCAGGATTGAAACATAAACAATCTACCCTAGATGTTGAGTGTAAGCATATATCATGTCTAGTAATATTGCCCAAATGAATTTCCACTATAGCATAGATCCATCATCCATGTCAGGCAGGAAGGTGATGATTTTTACATATACACAATCCAAAGATGCACTTCAGAAAGTCAAAGTAAGGCTGAACATATCCCACTCACCCATATTGGATGAATAAAATTTGGACAAACTCAAGAGAATAAAATCAACTTTAACATCTTGATTCTTTATGGCACAAGGACTTGGACAGTTTCTCAATCAATATCTTTGTCAATTCTGCAGGAATCTCAAAAGGTCATTAGAAATAGATTTGTTATAATTAAGGATTCAGATAGCCATCACAAACATGAAAAGAAGACATTCAAGAATTCTCACAAATCTATCAGATAAATATTGTAAATGGAAAATATCTTTGAAATGGTAAAAAAAGACATTCATTAAGAAAAAAAAGATTACAATATATGGAGGTAACAATACAATATATGGAGGTAACAAAATACTGTAGACATTAAATGTCTAACAGCCAACTACTGTAGCAACAGTAGAACACCGATTACTGTAGCAACAGTAACAAACTAAACTATAAGAAAAAAAGATTACAAGTGACCATTAATATAAGGAATTTAATATTCTAACACCCTCCCTTAATGGTCAATCTGTCAAAAACACCAAGTTGCCCCCTGAATTTGACAAACTTATCCGGGCTCAGAGACTTGGTGAGAATATCTGCAGTTTGATCCGCAGTTGGAACATACTGCAGCTGAACGAATCCGTCTTCTACCAGCTTGCGGATGTAGTGACAATGGAGCTCGACATGCTTGGTACGTTCATGGAAGACTGGATTTTTGGCAAGTTTGAGCACCCCTTGATTGTCAGTGTACAAGGGAGAAGGTCCTGCTTGTGACATGTGCATGTCAGAAAGCATCCTGCGGAGCCAAACTGCCTCACATACTGCTTTGACGGTTCCTCGATATTCTGCTTCAGTCGAGGAAAGAGCAACTACCTGTTGCTTCTTGCTGGTCCATGTTACAGCACCTGTACCCAAACTAAATACATATCCAGAAGTAGATTTTATGTCATCCACTGAACCTGCCCAATCTGAATCTGTATAACCAATCAGCTTTGGATCCTTGCATCTGCCATATAGAATGCCATAATCTGAAGTGCCTTTAACATATCTCAACACTCGCTTCGCTGCAAGCAAATGATCAGCTTTTGGAGCTGTCATGAAGCGAGAAATGTAGCTCACTGCAAAACTGATGTCAGGTCTAGTGGCAGTGAGGTAGATGAGACTGCCCACTAGTTGCCTGAATGTCGTTTCATCAACCAGAGGTGAATCAGAGTTGGCTGATAACTTCAGCCCCTTCTCCATAGGTGTGGAGGTAGGTTTGCAGTCTTGCATCCGAAACTTGTCAAGCAAACTCCGAGCATATTTAGACTGAGAGATAAAGATACCATCAGCGGTCTACCAAACTTCAATACCCAAACAGTAATGGAGAAGCCCCAAATCTGTCATGTCAAAAGCTTGACACAAATCCTGTTTGATTGCTGCAATCAAATGTGTTGAACTGCCAATAATGATCAAGTCATCAACATAGACAACAAGAAAGAGAATATCATCACCAAAGTATTTGACATACAAATTAGTGTCAGAAGGGCTACGCTAAAAACCATGATCAACCAAGTACTGATCAATCTTGGTGTACCATGCACAAGGAGCCTGTTTCAGTCCATAGAGTGCTTTCACGAGCCTACAAACCTGATGTTCTTTTCCGGCAACCTTGAAACCAGGAGGCTGCATCATGTAGACTTCTTCCTGCAACTCACCATTGAGAAAGGCACTCTTGACATCCATCTGATGAACTGTCCATGCGAATTGGGCTGCAATAGCGAGAAGAAGACGAATTGTGCTCATCTTTGCAGTAGGAGCAAAAGTCTCCTCGTAGTCAATGCCCTCCCGCTGTGTGAATCCCCGAGCAACTAATCTTGCCTTGTATTTATCCAAAGTGCCATCGGCATGATACTTGACCTTATAAACCCATTTGCAGCTAATAGGTTTCTTCCCAGGAGGAAGATCAAAGAGATCCCAAGTGTGATTCTTCAGAAGACTGTGGTATTCGAACTCCATAGCCTTTTCCCACTCGGGAATTCCTTTAGCCTCTGAATATGTCTGAGGCTCATAGATGTTGTGTATGTTGGCCATAAGAGCATAATTGACTGTGTGTTGCTGCTTGCTCTTGTTACGAGTTGATCTACCCTCAACGAGCTCATCATTATGAAGATCACTGATAGTCTTGAGCCACCACTTAGGCTGACAAGTAGAAGTACCAACATCTGAAGTAGGCGAAATAGCATCTTTTGGGATTGCTGGAACAACGTCATCTGGATATGAATCCTGAGGAAGATCAGGTGGTGCTATATCATGACTAGTAGACTCCTCATCTTCAGAGTCAGAATGCTCTGAAGCCCTCCCATCAGGGGAACCAAGAGGAAGACGAACACCATCATTAGGAACCTTCATAGGTTGATCCTCAGGGCCAGTAGTAGGAACAAATGGACCAGTAGTCTCATCAATCACAACATCACGATTGAACATGAGACGATCCATCTCCACATCAATCAACCTGTATGCCTTGTGATTGTCGCTGTAACCAATAAACATAAGCTTTTGGCTCTTGGAGTCCAACTTGGCATGCTTGGCGTCTGGAATCCATACATGAGCGGTAGAACCAAAGACTTTCAAATGGCTCACTTTAGGCTTACATCCTGACCAGGCTTCTTCTGGAGTCATCTTCTTAACGGCCTGTGTAGGTGACCGATTCAGGAGGTAGACGGCAGTATAAACTACTTCAGCCCAGTATTTCTTAGGTACATTTCTGTACTCCAGCATAAAACGAGCCATTTCAGTAATGGTGCGATTCCTACGTTCAACGACACCATTCTGCTGAGGGGTGTATGGTGTGGTGAGTTGTCGTTTAATGTCATGTTTAGCACAAAAAGTAGAGAAGTCAGTGGAACAAAACTCCCCCCCATTATCTGACCTTAGAGTAACAATGTGAGAACCTAATTCTTTCTCAACCAAGGCCTTATACTGCTGAAATGTACTGAACACATCTAATTTATTTTTCAAAAAATACACCCACATTTTTCGACTGAAATCATCAACAAATAGTAAAAAGTACCTGGATCCAGTAACAGACAGAGTGTTCATTGGTCCACATACATCAGCGTGAACCAATTGAAGTACCTTGGCGGCTCGCCAAGAATCACCATCTGAGAACGGTGTCGGATGCTGCTTGCCAGCTTGACAAGCTCCACAAACTCCATGATTTTGAGTTTGGATCTCAAGTAGACCAGCAACCAAACCCTCCCGAGACAGTTGAGAGAGATAGTGCACGTTCAAGTGCCCATAACGCTAATGCCAAAGTTTGCTGATGGAAGTACTTTTTGCTGCCAGAGCGTGCTCCTGAGAATTACCGGAATCAGTAAGTCTGTACAGACCATGATCCTCAAGTCCCATAGCAATTGTAGTACGAGTCGCCTTATCCACAATGCTGCAAGTGGACGAACTGAAAATGACATCCAACTGTGGAGAATGCTTCATGATCTGGCTGACAGAGAGTAGATTATGTTCCATGCTTGGAACATAGTAGACATCAAGAAAGAGTAAATTTCTTCCTCCAGAATGAATCTGAACATTGCCCTTACCGGCAACTATGTACTCTTCGCCGCCTCCAAAGATCACTGAATCAGTGAATGGTTCATATTTGGTGAACCAATCTCGACGATGAGTAAAATGCCGAGAAGCCCCGGAATCAATATACTAGGCAGAAGATTGGACTGGATCTGCAATTCGCTTGGCCATAAATGCATAAAATGCAGACTCTTTCTACTCGGTGTGCTCCGCAACATTTGCCTTTTGTTGAGACCCTCCCTGCTTCTTTTGTTCAAAAGCCATCCGAATGCGACAATCAGCCTTTATGTGACCATATTTGTGGCAATAATTGCACTAAACGTTCTTTTTCTTCTTGCTGTCCTGAGAAGAACCAGAGCTTTTCGGCTGAGAAGATTGAGCCTTCCCTTTGTTCTTAGCAAAAGATTTGGCAAAGAACGCTTGCTCTGTGGAGGTGGAACTGGTACTGCTTCCAAACTATTGTCGCCATCAATCCTGCTGCAAGAGCTTGTTGCAAAGATCGTCAAACTTGAGATCAACATTGGTGGAGGTGATATTCAACGTCTCGATGAAGTGCTCATAAGAACGCAGAAGACTCTTCAGAGTAATGACGACCATGTCTTCTTCCTCCATTTTTCGACCAATCGCCTCCAACTGATCACTAATGTCCTTGATCTTCGTGAGATGTTCCTGTAAGGACATTTTCTCATCCATCATGATGGAAAAGAGCATGTTCTTGAGAAAGAACACTTTGCTCTTGTCGGAGGTTTCATGTAGGGCCTTCAGATGATCCCAGATTTCCGAAGCAGTTTTGCCAGACAGTACTTGAGTTAGCTGCTCATCTGTGACTGAGAGTTTGATGAGCATGACGGCTTCCCGGTTGCGTTCATCCCATTTGTCCTGCTCCTTGCCGACTACAGTGGGACGAGCTGAGTTCCCCAAAACGATCTGATCGAGGCAACGATATTCGAAGATCGTAATCATGCGCTACTTCCAGGTGTTGTAATTCTTCCCATTTAACTTCTGGCTGCTTTCGAGCATTATGTTCGTCAGAGATGCCATCACGTACCCTGAGGTTGAACTGGTGAAGGCAAAATGAAAACAAAAAAACGCACAAATTCAAAGATGAAACCCTAGCACGGATTTTGAGGCACGTTGAGGACGAAATCCAAAAGATCTGAAGAATACCTAGAAGAGAATGCTGAAAACCCAAAAAAATTTCTGACGACCCAAAAAAATTCGTCAACACCCAATGGCACAAATTTCGAGGCACGGAAACCTAAGTACCCAGAAAAATTTAACGACAATCCAGTTGAGCTTACGAAAAACCCACAAGGAATATGTAGTCAGAAAAAAAAATTCGACTTGAAACAAAGGGCAAAACCCTAGACGAAAATTTTGGAAACCTTGGCCGCCATGGATGGCCAGAAAATTGCAGAAAGAACTTTCTAGAAAACACCAGAAATCAAGCAAAACACACACGCCCAGATGAGAAGAAAACATGCTCAGAAAAAAACGTGTGCTTAAAGGCAGAAGTCGCGCCCACCAAACGCATAAAAAACGCGTTTAACATAGAAGTGGCGCGGGCAAAGATGGAGGGCGCACGCGGATGCAGAAGAGATCACGCCAAATCCCGAACGCGCGGCCAGAAACATGAGAAAACGCCAACGAAAAAAAACGTGGCTTTAACCAGGAAAACCATGCGCCCATAATAGAAGAACAAATCGTGGCCTGAAAAACATGTTTCTTAGACAAAGAAAAACGCGAATCAGAAAACGCGGCCAGGGAAGGAAAAAAACGCGCGCCCAAAGGTCTATAAATTGTGCCCTAAAAGAACAAGCCCGCGATTTTGCAACACCCAGAAACCCTCGAAATTTTCAGACAAGAAGCCACGAAGATTTTTCTAAAAAAAAGAAGCTTTTCAAGAACCAAAAATATTTCTTTCGAAATTTTAGAAAAACTAATTTTTAATCTCCTGGCTCTGATACCATGAAATGGTAAAAAAAGACATTCATTAAAAAAAAAAAGATTACAATATATGGAGGTAACAAAATACTGTAGACATTAAATGTCTAACAGCCAACTACTGTAGCAACAGTAGAACACCGATTACTGTAGCAACAGTAACAAACTAAACTATAAGAAAAAAAGATTACAAGTGACCATTAATATTAGGAATTTAATATTCTAACAATCTTGATATTAGCAAATTACCACTGTAAGTAGAAGTGTCTCCCATTCCATACTGCCACTCAAAACGCCACTCAAGTAACAAAAAGAAGTTCAGTGCTAAAAAGATAGAGATGTTCAACTTGCGGCACCAAGCTGCAACGAAAATGCAGCAGCAAATATGACTACATTACATGCTATTTACTTTGGGGATCCAGCTGACAATTCAGAGACAAAGGAGAAAGAGAGCAATTATATTAATGTCCATGAATGACCAGGAATAGGTCAATGGGAATGGATCATACAACTATTACAATAGAGAAGGACAGACCCCACAAGGATCCACCCAATCTTCAATTTGGAGTACAGGTAAAACCCTATCAAAATCTGCCATTTCTGTCCTTTCTTCAGCTCGCCATCTGGTCCCTACTTTGCCTACTAGAGTCCTATGTGATGCAGACCTCTCTAAAGGATCTCATCTGCCACCTTATTCACAGTTTTTCTCTCCAGCATCAAGGCCTGTTACACTGTCCATCCCAAATCCTGACCTTTTTCCAAACAGAAACCATAACTGTAAAAATACCAATCTCTTGTCAGTTTGGAATTGAGACTAATGACACCAAAACCTTCAGTCCCAATAAATGCACTACTCCACTACCTTCTATTGGAGCATGTAGAAATACTTTACATAGCAGACACTCATCTAGACACATATCATTGTCCAACATAAAAGATACTCTCAATGGCCTGCTAAATGCAATGGACTCCAAACAAGCTGAAATTCCTGAGAAAATCTCGCATTGTTGGTATCTTTACAGGCAGCAGCAGAAAGACAAAGGAATGCCTCTGCAGACAATCTGAATACTTCAATCTTCTGATGCAAAAATATGTAAGCCTAATGAATAGGGCTGAAGCAATAGAACAGATTCTATCAACAGAAAAGGCAAGACAACAACTCGCTGATGTTATTGAGCAATACAGAAATTAGATTGCTGCCTGGTTCCCAATACATACAAGGGATCATCCCTCTACTGAGACATACTTCAAAGGTGAAGAAAAGAATGCCAATTGGTGACTACTGACTTCAGCATAGAAGAGAAGATCCTAGATGGGTTTAGGCACAGAAAGACAGAGAAGTGAGGCAATCAAATGCACAAATGTACCCTTCTAAAAAGCGCCAGCAACCATCACTTCTTATCTCCTCCTAAATGATACTCAGACCTTCCTTTTCGTTTCTGCTTAATAAGTGTCAAAAATAGCTATTAAATATTATCATGTGGTGATAAAAAAATATGTTCCTACTGTTTTGTAGCTCTTTTCAACTTGTTAATCATTTCATGATATTCCTGTTTTTATGCAACTACTGATATTTGTACTTTGCTTTATACATCACCCTATGGCTTGCCACAGCAGAACATGGGAATTTTGTAACTGCACCCTTATATAAATATAATATTATCAAAAACAATGTGGTTCACATCAACAGAAAAAGCTCAGCAAATAAGATTGTGCTCTATTCTTGGCATGTTAATACCTCTAAAAGAAATTCAAAATAAAAACATGTGTAAGCTGCAAACTTGGTATTTAACTTCCTTTATCTCTTTGATTTGTGCTCCCGTGTATATCCATCCATGCCTCCTTTTGCTCCTGCATCCATATGCATAGTATACTTATGCATTCTCATCTGCACATCTACAATTGATCCCTTCTGTTTTTTTTGTTTATCGCATACAATTGCTAAAAGCTTATTTGCACACAGCCTGTTGATGCAGCAAGTGCAACTTTCTAGGGAGTGCACTATGTGCACATTTGCACTTGTCCATATAAAAAATTCTTTGTTCACCAGCAAATCCATCTTCATGCATGAGGTTAAACACCTGTGCAATTAAATGGAAAGTTTGGAAACTCATCTCACATACAAGCTAAAGCAAAAGTATAATAAATTGATGTGAACACAGTATACACACGGTATTGTATGCAGTCACCCTTTGAGGATTAGATTTTATGTCATATTTTTAAATTTTTTTAAGGCCAATACATTGTGCTAACTGCAACAATCAAGCAATCCTCCTGTCCAAAAATCTTTGCTCAAGTAGGACACTTGCAATCAATGTCATACTGGTTTTGTAAGCATCTGTGTGCATGTCTTCCTCTTTCAATCCTTTCTTGTGCAGTTGGATGCCTGCGGTCCAGAGTCACCTGACATTTCCTTGTAATAGCAGGTTGCGTCTACATCACCCCAAGCTGTTATGTAAATCTTCTATTGCGTCCTTCTCCTAGGTGCACATGTATTCTTTCCTCTTCTCCATCCACATATATTACAATTGTGCAGTCCCCCAATGGTCATCTGGACTATCTTGACATTATGCTCAAATCGATCATTCATTATAATTAGATATAAATTTCTGAAAAATATACTCCAAAGAAAGAAACAAATTATGTGAATTCTCCTTGTTCTTTCAGTAAATGTGTCATATAAAGTATATGATAAATCTATGGGAATATTAATGCCATCATTTTCCATAGATTTGCATGCATGGAAAAACCCTCAGGAAATATAATTCATTCAAAATCCAGTTGTTTATTTTCTTTGCATCCCTTGAAAGTCTATATTCTTCACCTAGGATAACAATGCAGGGCCACCTAGGATGACAATGTGGCCCCAATTCATCTGCCATTGGTTTCAAGACAGTTTTTCTTCACATCCCTTCAATGTCTATATTCTTCACATCCTTTCCCTTCTTGGAGGTACACCTGTTGAGGCTCTCCTTTTAGCCATCTACAAATGCATATCAGAGGGCTGCTTCCACATTCCTTTCAAATCTAATGATAAACGTCTTGATACAATTTCCTTGCCATAGCTTCTATCTTTTGTTGCCTTTGCATCATCATCTGCCAAAGAGCTGGTGTAAGATTCACTATATAGCATTTACAGCCCAACGATTCCTCATTTTCTGTTATTCCTCATCTTGTGTCTTCCAGATTTTCTCCTTTATCCTTGAGGTATGTTAAAGGTTTTTGTTCTGCATTTAAACACCTCCCTCCTAGAGCCATTTCTGGAAGGACAAAGGATGGTGTTTGTAAAAACCCAAGTCTGATACAACTACAACCATTATCATTCCTCAGCCATATATGACAAAGATGACCAAACTATAAAAGCATTTACAATCCAGTGCAATTCTCTTATATGAATGACTTTGTGCTTAAGGCAAAAATTGAAGTCACCACTGCCAAGGGACAATGAAACAAACTCGCCAATAAACCACCCCCTTGTACCCCTCAAAAGTTTCTTGACTAATGCACTAAAAGTAAGCAAGTATGGCTGTTTATCATGTAGAGCAGTCATGCATTATATGTGCATGATTGACACATCACATTATCATCACAACAGGGTTTAAGAGTTGAACAAAGTAAAAAAATAATAATAGGAATAAAGCAAATCCATATTTTCACATGATAGAAAGGATACAGCAATTATGGAAGATGAAGCAGATCCACTCCATTCCAAGATACTTTTCCCAAACAAACTGATATATGAAAGTAAATACCAGCCTTGTCAATATACTAATTTCTAACAGCAGCTATACCAGACCTTAACATCCTGCAATGCCTAAAACATAAGCTCAAACAGCCCTCCATAATAATTCACACCATTCCCCAGCTAAGCCACTGGCTATAGAACCACGTTTTGCACGTAGCTTCCCAGCTCTATGTAATATCCCCAAAAGAATATTTTATGATATTTGCCCAATTTTAATCCACTTCAATAATTTCTCAAGGTTAGCTTCACTAATCAAATTAAAATATTATTGATTGCTATTCAGTTATAATACTGGAATTATGTATGCAGTAGTTATGGATAATAATTAATAAATGAACCCGCACAAGTAGCGGACTTGGCTTGGGCCGTGGGTTTGCTCCCCATAGGTTCCGGGCTCGACTCCAAGGCCCAAGCTTACTCAATGCAAGTGGTTTGTGGGTGATTGCGTGCATCCCCAAAGGATTAGTCTTGCTCAGCTCGCCCCTCCCGGACCCCAACTTGGCAAAAAGTTAAGACCAAGGCAAGGCTGGTTGGGCGCTGGGCTGGGTCATGGGGATACCTCTGGCACAACAAAAAAAAAATATATATTATGGATAATAAATTATCTACTCTAAAATTGCAGATTAAGGAAGAGCACTAAATGATATAAATCCACAGCCAGAAATAAGAGTTAATTCCACAATCTCTTGTGTTGTGAACTTTATGTACTTTCTTCCCTTTATACACCTTCAAAATATCAAGTGGCTGTTATATAAAAATGCAGCAATTAAAACTGGTACAAACATTCAGCAATGGCAACCAGCAGAAATCATGATATAATATAAACCAATTGCTTCGTGCAGAAAGTCATGGCTTAAAGACTCAAATACAAATGTTAAGCACAGGGGTCTCCATGGATGATGCATCCAATATATTGGATCACTTCTATTCTTGGAATTATTACTTTCCCAATGTGGGATGTTTATCCCCTTCAAAGATAGTGATCAGATTTGCTGATAAATAAAAAATGTTCTTAACTCAAAGTCTTTATCAATATTATATTATTAAGTAGAAAAACAGTCAATTCTACACAATGGTGATTTCTATGTGAAATCACCCCAAAAAATTGTGGGGTTTTATCCTCCAATTCCAGACCTAGAGGGTTTTCATCCTCAAGTTAATTGAACCAATGTCCCCAATGTCCAATACTCCAACAAGAAGTAGAAATCAGAAAATAGAATAGTTGATCAAATATGCTCCCTTCTCCTTGCTTGGCCTCTCTTAAATAGAATTTTCCTCCAAAAAACACAACTCTTCAGATTTTCTTCAGGACCTTTGATTGATATTTGAGAGGAATTATTTAAAATAAACATTAATTATGAGAGACTTCCTTATTTTATATTTTAACTTTACTTGAGCCTCTCATTCTTATAATTTTAACCCCATTTTCTTAGTGCAAATTTCTCAAAACCCACGGAAAAAGTATGATAGGCATTTCCTTTATTATAATTTTAATCCCATTTTGAATAAAAGGGTCATTACAGTTTGCCCTTCCCAAGATTGTTTGTCCTCAAGCAATTGCAAACTAGGATGCTCCAAACTTTCTTCTCCACTTGACTAAATCTTTCTGAAGTTATCGAGATCCCAAATCAATCTTGGAAATACTCTGAATCTCTCTAATGATGCAATGTATTCCGTTAACTACCTATCTATTGCTAAGTCTTGTTGATGTGATTTCTTAATGACTTTTCCTTTCTTGTCTTCAAACAACTTTGCTTGACTATCCATATTGCCCTGCAAAGCTTCCTAAGTCATACCCAACTCTATTTATTGCTTTTTCTCTACAACTTCTAACTTTCCTAGGCGTTGTTCTTTATGAAGAACCATTTCACCCTTCAACTTCCGTTGCACTACTCTAATATTATCACAAGTTGCAAAACTTGGAATAGGAGATGTCTCTACCTCCATTTTAAAAAGTGGGTCATCCTAGTGAACAAATCTCTCTACATCCATCTCAAAAAGTGGGTTATCCCAGTGTACAATTATCTTTGAAATTATTCCTGTTATCAAACTGGAAATCAGTTTCCTATTCAAACCATTCATACTAGACTAATTCTGAACAATTGTCTTCTAAGTCCATTATTTTTTATTCCCAGTCAGTGTTAGCATTCCCAAATTGCTTATCATTAGTTGTTGATCTAACAATTTCAGCAAACTCAAAACTAGTGGTAGTACTATTGAAATCTTTTCTTCAGCTTGTGGCTCTGATGTGTTTACCTCCTCATACTCCACCTTATTTTCTAATTCTATATCAGATTTCCTCGACTCTTTTTCTAATGTCATCACTCCTTTGCTCCAACACTTGTGGATTGGCTTCCAAGATTCCTTGCATAAGAAGCAAATATTTTCTCTTCTAAGTTTGATTTGATTGTCATCAAACTTTCTTACAATAGAAGAAATATTGTTTTGTTGATTAGAATGGGATTGGGTCCAAGGCACTAACTGCTCTAGTGCTGTAACCCTTTTGATGACTTTTTGGGGTTCTGGTTCTAAATGTTTTTTCTCTTTTGCTCCACCAATTCTTTACTGAAAATTTGGAAATACTTGTGAGGCCTAGGCTCGGGTCTTGATTCATTTCTAGCTCTCTTCATATTTATGAAATTTGTGAAATACATTGTCTTTTGGATCTTTGTAGGAAGATTATTATAATCTGCATAATTGGCATTGATATTTTCCTATATCAAATTTTGAAATTCCACCATAGAAACATCTTCTCTGCAAATGAAAATGAGATGTAGAGGTCTATTAACAAACCCAACAATTGTTCTCTACATATGCATGTCCTGATTATTGTTATTGGCTCCTAAAGTGCTTGCCTCACTATTTCACCTTCTAGAAGCATTCAAATCATTTTGCATCATGTGGAGCATCTGACCCAACATGTCTATCATTGTATCAATATTTTTTTTCTTTATCAACATCCATCTCCTATCATTAATAATTCCTAATGAGAACAATATTTAGTTTTTGTTGGCAACTCTTCTCAAACAATTCATATAACTTCCAAATTCTCCTTCAACAAAGTCTACTCGATCCTATTGGAAGCAATTTGAATATAGTTGTTTGTATGTCATAGCTTCCACTGGATTACTTTATCTTATACACAAGTTAGCAGTGATTATATAATATCATTGTTTCCTGAAAATCCCAACTCACATCCATGTTGCAATAAAGGGTTGCGATTAGCATACATGAACTACAATGCCAGTTGGAATCCTTTATACAAAATCAGCTTACAAGGAGATAGTAACCTAGATCGTAACTCACAATTCACCCTTTGCTACACCGAATGCGTCTTAACTTTAATCCCTTGTCTTATTTAAACACATCAACTCCTTATAGTGTGGCAAGTTTTAAAATTTAATCAGTCAGCAAGAATCATGATAACCAAATTGATTTCCAAGGTGTTCCTTACCCTTCCAATTCCACGTTAGCTCCACCCAAACCATAAGCACTCATAAAAAACTTATAAATAGACATCTAGCTTCTAAGTCTCATTTCAAATTACTCCTAAGTTTCAAAATTAGTAAGGACTTGGTGTTGTACAAAAAAAAGTAATAAAATTGTGAAAATAGCATTCGCCATGAAAGTTTGTGTGGTTTTGAAGGCCTTAATTTGTGCTTTGTAGTGAGGGCCCTAAGCGGCGAGGGCCCTAGACCCTACAGGGGCTTTGCCCTCAAACCCCTGCAAGGGATGCTACCCCTTGACCCTACTAGGGGCTTTGCCCCTAAACCCCCATGAGGGGTGCTACTCTTTGACCCTACTAGGGGATTTGCCCCCAAACCTCCACCCAACATTGTCAATGTTCACTGCAACCATTGCCATGTTTTTAATGTTTAGCAATTTAAACTTTACATAGTATGCCAAACTTTCATTTGTAATTCTTATACTTAATCCTTACACATCTTTTTATAACTAATTTTTCAAGTACTATAATTATTTGCGCCACCTCCCCGCTGCCTTGCCACCATTCCTTCGTCATCCCCTGATAATCCCCATACTTAGGCCTTTCATACCCCCATCCCTGGAACCCATCCCTCCGTCAAGAAACTCCATGGAACATAGGTTTTAACGGAACTCAACTTTGACTACCTGCCCCACAATAAACCCAAAAGGTGACAAGGCACAAATCATTATTTAGAAGAAGCGGCCAACTTATTCCCTTCAAAACCAAACTGTGATTCCTTCACATTAAATTTGTGACCTTATGAGTTTTAAAAGTAAATTATGAATATGGTGATTAGGACCCACAAAGGAATATGGCAGGTTGATGTCAAGTTTGGTCTCCTAGATGGTGTGTTGAAATTTTTTCAGTAATCTACCCTTCACAAGGCAGTGTCCCAGCTTTATCGATGTCAAGTTTGGTCTCCTAGATTGGGACCCACAAAGGAATATGGCAGGTTGATGTCAAGTTTGGTCTCCTAGATTGATACCCACAAAGGAATATGGCAGGTTTAAGTCAAGTTTGGTCTCCTAGATGGTGTGTTGAAAAAAATTCAGTAATCTACCCTTCACAAGGCAATGTCCCAGCTTTATCGACCCTTCCTTCAATTGCACGATGATTATTCAAAGGAAGACCAATCAACAGGCTTTGTTAGAGATTGTCTCCCAATGTTATCGCCACCTTTGTTGTCTTTTGTTATTCACCAACAAGTCTGAACCAATGGTTGTGACCACTCAAAATATTGGATTCTTCTAGCAATTCAAACCTCTTAATTATTTATCTGTGTTACCCGGGGACGCGTCCCCGAGTCTAAATGCCCCCGTCCCCATCCCCCCACCGTCCCCAAATTTGGCCTGAAAAATCAGAAACTTGGGGACTCGTCCTACCGTCCCCTGCCGTCTCCATCCCAGAAACTTGGGGTAACACTGTTATTTATTGAATAAATAAAATAACTCTGAAATTCTTCAATCTTCATACAAATTCTGAATTTTTTACTAATATCCCAAACTCTCATGTCCCGAGCATTTCCAGCTAACTTCGAAGGGGAGTATTTAAAAGTGTTTTTTAATACTTCCTTAATAATAAATAATAATAAAATTAATTAATTAACAAATTTAAATTATTAATAAATAATATTTAAATTTGGAGCCGATCTAGCCAACTCCCTTGAGTTGGTGCCACATATTGATGTTTGAATTTTGTTATCTGTGGGTCGACCTCTTGGTTGGCATAGTATATATGCTAGTTCGTTTATCTTGTTTTGCATCACGGATGAAGACAGAAGTTCACTGCCACGATAGAGATGAAAACCTCTGTGGGCTACACGATCTGGTGAGACGCTACCCTCACTAGAGCTTGTGTCTTAATCCAATTTTACACCATTCCAAATAGAGCGTCCATTGTTGCACAAGTGTATTCAGAGGCGACACTTACAGGAGGAGACCAATTGCAGCAATTAGCCGTGGCCGAGCTTAGGCTCTGGCCACACACATTCCAAACATCTCTAGCGCCAAATATTGAGTCACGCGTTGAATCGGAGAAGCACTTCAGGGCAGTGACACCAAATCCCCTTGCACGCACAGGAACATCACTATAGTGGAGATCAAATAAGCTACACCCAGATATACTATGAGCACCAGACTATATGAATCGAAGCCTCATTGTGAGTTGCTTTGGAGCAACGCAATTCTGTACTAACATCAAAATTTGAACTTATGGTGTGTACGACAGTGATTAGCATTGCTCAGGCTTAATCTGTGTAACAGATCTGTCCATATCAAATTATTGCTATTGTTCAGACTCAAACTCTATAATAGATCTGATCATATCGAATTGAGTTCTGTTATGTTTTGGATGTGTTGTTTCCATACCAGTGATTTATGTATTTTGAATAAGTGATCTCGGTGATAAGCTAAGTTATAAGTCTGAAAATGGAATTGTTTTGAGAAGTCGAAATCTTATTTTAATCTGCCTATGCATAGTGTTCATTCTATTGTATGTAAACTGTAACTAAGGCAAAAATTTAGGTTAGCATGAAAAAGAATGCATAAACAAAATCCTAGCTAAACAATGAAGTACAAAAGAGGAAATGAAAATAAAACAAAGGAAGATTTCACCAAAAACCTTCATGCCCTCCATGATTGACCTCCATTGCCCTTCTCCATTTGCTGTAATATGAAGTTTGCCCTCATATTTTGATGAGCAACTATTAGCTTATGCCAAAGCCATAAGCAAACATTGAAGGATTCTACTATTCAATACTAGCAAATAGCAAGTATGAAGCAAGCCTAAAGTCTGAAGTCAAGAGATTCAAGCATGAAGCATGAAATAATGAAGTCAAGAGATATGAAGTCAAGAAATCCAAGCATGAAGTGACAAAATGAGGTTGACATTGCCTTTTTATAGAAAAGTCAATTTTGGATGAATGGCCAAGATTGAAAATTGAGAAATGCCCTAAGATCAAAGGCTGAAATTAAATGTGGCAATTATCCATTAGGTTTAGGGCAAAATTAGGGTAAATTTTGAAAATGGACAAGAATGCATGTGACAAGAAGATATGGGCATAGAAAAAGAGGAAAGTGGAGAATCAAAATAGCAATTTAAAATTATTTGATTCAAGAGGTGATGTGGACCTTTTAAGTTTTAAATTAAAAATCAATTTAATTCAAAAGTGGTGGGGCCATGTGACAGTAAATAATGATTTTAAATTATTTAATTGGTGGGAATTTAAAAAGTGGGTAATTTTAAATAAATGATTTTATTTAAAATTGGAAAAAGCCAAGGTGGATAATGATTAAAAAAATTATAAGAATTTATTTAATTATAAGAAGACATTAAGAATTACTGACGTATTTAAATAAATAAAGTTTATTTATTTAAATAATCAGGAAGACATAGTGGACAAATAATAATTAAATAAATTTAGGAATTTATTAAATTATAGAAGGACATAAGGAATTAGCGACGTATTTAAATAAAATAAATGTAATTTATTTATTTAAATAGCCAGGAGGAATAAAAGATATGAATTAATTAAATAATTGATAATTATTTAATTAATAGTTGAATTTGGACTATAGGACATAATTAAATATTTTAATTATGTTGAGAAGAAATAAAAGAGAAATAAAGTTTGCAGGCCTAGGTCAATTTTATGTCTCTACATAAACAGCCTAGGTTGCTTACACAAACTGTAACATTCAGCACCAAAAGTGAAATGTAATTTGCATTCAATTGTTGGCTTCTCTTTCACAGGCTGGAAAGATCCAACTTTGATACCATTGTAATATCCCCAAAAGAATATTCTATGGTATTTGCCCAATTTTAATCCACTTCAATAATTTCTCCAGGTTAGCTTCACTAATCATATTAAATATTATTGATTGCTATTCAGTAATAATATTGAAAATATGTATGCAGTAATTATGGATAATAAGTTATCTAGTCTAAAGCGGCAAATTAAGGAACAGCAAAACTTGGCTACGCAAGTTAATTTGTGGTTTTCTCCTTTTCCGTTTCAACTCACAAGTACTCACAGTTTAGCAAGTACTCAGTGAGTTTTTATAACATGCATCAAACTATAAAATGTGTTCTATATCATATAGAATGTCTTTTGACTCAATCTGCAGATTCTCCCCTTTATACTTTATTCTTATGCAAATGAAGATCCCTCGACAGCCCACCAGAAACACATAGGTATCATGCCTTCCCAAACAAAAGAAAGGTCCATAAATTCTTCTCTTTTCAAATGTTGGATACAAAGACTAAAATCACCAAGCAAAATGCCACTTCTGTCTTGATCAAAAGTCATTTTTTCCATTTCCAATTACAGTCTGCAGATAGCTTCAAAACCTACATGTCGATGTCTGCAAAACTATTTTGAAATTCAATAATGCAGTTACTCATGGTTGAGAATTTGAGAATTTATCAAATCCAAAATATCAAGACAAACATCCCACAAATATGGTAAAAATGACCCCTGTAATCTTGCAGCTGGAGAACAAGCTTTCTTTATGTCAAACTATCAAATTCTATAGACATGTTCTAGATCTATGCTATCATAATGCCAATTACAGATGCCCTAAACCACAGCTGAATGCATATTCAGATGATGCTTTCCCAAACACACAAAAGATTCTTTCAAACACTAGATTCATAGCCTAGGTTAATAGAACAGTACACAACCCTAAGCATTTATCTCAATTCATAATATCAGAATATCCCATTTCAAGGTACAATCTGCAGGTACCATCAATCAGCCCCACATAGTGACTTTGAAAGTTATTTTACCATTAACCCAATCTGTAACAAGTTTCTGGGGTTCTAAGAAAAATCTAAAAGCCAATAGTTATGACTCTATGAGTCAAGCCTCATCATCTGCAACAAGAAATTGCATTTCATCCATATGAAAACCATGTCAGCTTTGTGAGGGTACTCTGCCCTTTTTCATTCAGTGGATCGTTGTTTTGTAACCCAAATTCAACATAGAATTTTTTAAATTAAAATGTCTGGCCATTATTTTCTTGAACTAATAACTAATCTAACATAAGTTGAGCTTAATACTCAATTTCTATGAACTCTTGCTAACAAATATGTTAGAAATATCAACCATTTCAGAAATACTTTTTATACATATAAAAGAAAGCCAATAATCTTGTAAGTGTGACCTTGAAATCTTATGTCACAAATTATGACTTTGCAGTAAATCAACCACACAGACCTGAGGAGAACACTGTACCAATATTCGCTTAAATGGAGATGGTAAAGGTGCAGAGCGGTCTGTCATTGGTGTTCTCTATGTATGGTCATTGCATTCACAGTATTCAAATTTCAATAGCATGACTTCACTGATCCCTGCGAAGTTTTCACAGGCATCAGTATACACTGAAGCATTTTTGGATGCTATAGCAATATGTCAGAGGATGTGGCAATTGTATTCAATGAAGCATCTGTGCAACGTGCATGCAATTCAAATAAATGTGCAAAATGCAACATACACCAAAGTAGAGGTAGAACTTATATGTCCTGCATTTCAAGAAAATTTACCCTGGTCTCAGATCTTCCTGCTAAAGAAACTAATAAAAGTAGATAAAAAAATTGTGCATAGATATAAATAGAACAGAAAGCATAAAACATTTCATGCAATTCAAATTCTTGGATACTCCAAAGAACAATACATGCATTCCTTTGGCAGCTTCACACATCTTCTATGAACAAAACAGGAAACATCAATGACATGGACTAACTGTCATTGTATAACATTTGTGCACCATCAAAACTGATAACAAAACTCAATACAATGTGTTCTGACAGCTTAGCCAAAAAGTACAGAGAGAAATGTTACAACAATTGCATAGCAGGAAATATACTCAGCTGTGCATGCAATTAAATAATAAACAAATTATTTAGCTCAATCTAGTTTGATGATTTCTTAACTTACCAAGTTCGCCTAAATATGAGTATAAGGTTATCATAAAAGGAGTGAATTACAATATACTAATTAAACTTAATTAGACTATATTATGCAGCTTAATCAAACATATTATACTTGGTGCTCAAAACTATACTAAATGCACCTGAGTACCCTTATCTTTTCCTACAGAGACAACACCAGTTGATCCAAATTTAATGAGCAGTCAAGTGGACAGCATGCTAAATTGTGGCAACTTAATAAGTTATGAAAGCAATGAACATGCAAAGAAAATAAACACAGGAACACATGACATACAATGTAAATAAAGCTTTATTCAAAAATAGAACAATTTAAGAGAAGATAGCGACTTCTGAGAAGAAATGTGAAGCTAAAACACTCGGATGACAACTCCTTTACAGCTAATTTTAGAGGAAAATGAAAAGTCTTACAATAGAAAATAAAATGATTTGCCCTTAATTTTTTAAAGCTAAGTGCAATACATTCCTTGAGAAGTTGAGAGAAGCTGTCATGACATGACACTAATTTAAACACAATTTTTCAATCTCTGAAATTTCCAATTTTTGTATATAGTTGTATTTTACAATTTGGGACCCTTCAATGCATTTTCCACAAAATCTGGGATTCAAAAATGAGGAAGATTAACTTAGAAATCCTAAACTTTTTCCAACTCATCTGACAGTTTCAAATTCTAAGCAATGGTAAAGATATTGCAACCCTAGGAAGATGACTGTCTTAAGGGGATGTGCCCCAAACTGCAACCCAACTCAGTCATCCCTCCTTAGAAGCAGTGGAACACATTCCATCTAGTTCAAATTTCAAATGAACGACAAAACCTTTTAGTGTAAGAGTGAGTATCCTCTAATTATGTGGGATAGTTAGAACTCACGTTTACCGATTGTGAAGATTTCTAAGTATGAATTTCAGCAAACTAACATGTATCTATGGTGCATCAAGGAGATTCACTGTTTATCAAAAGCCAGAATTATTGGGCCCCATTCTTGCATCGAGGTTTTAAAATTCCATAATCATCTTTGCAAAGACCCTGGCCAACATATCAGAGTTTCTTCGACAGCTTGAGACCAATACTTGTGTGTGTGTGTTGAAACTTCCATGTGAATTTCAAAAATAGTCAAAATGCTATAAATCAAAAGGTGTAAGATGATGTGGTCTATTTCTATTAGGACATCTTTAGTTCAGTCTACTCTGTCTGCAATTTCTCGCATTCTATCTACAAATCAATCAATATTTCCTCCTTAGCATCTAATAATTCACGGCAATGTGTATAGCTCAATTGCATCTTTCCTCTGCTCGACCTATCCTTCAATGAAAGGGTAATACTAATCTCTTAGCCATCAATTTTCTTACAAGAGTAACTAGCATTCATTTGGGGCCTCAAAAAGCGGATTTTGCATCTTGGTGCTAATTAAAAAATACGAACTTCTTTGCATTGACCGAAGATGGCTTCTTCAAAGGAGACACCTTTGGTATCTATAGGACTGATCACCCCAAGTGAAAGCAATGATACTAGATCTAGATTGATAGACACTCTGTTATTCGCATCAAAAGTTTGACCATAACGGAATCTCATACACTTCTAGTGTTGCCATGTCGCAAAAAAATTATCTCAAAAAGGTTTGACTGCATATGGCAGGTCAAATTGTTGTCTACTACATATACTTCGACTCTGGTTCACCCAACTGATTGTGTACAGTTAAGATGTAGTTGTTAATAAACGTGTCTCAACCTTGCTTCTAATGTTAAAATTACAAAAAAGTGTGACTTTCAAGTTATAAAATAGAAAAACTTAATTTCTAGGATATAGAGTTAGGTTTTGGCCAAAATAAATATTCTAGAGTGTTTGTTGTGTAAGTCTCTTCAAGCTCTACAATTTTTCTTTTAAAGCTCAATCGGCCTTCCAAATCAAAAGTTATGTCCTCCAAAAGTTGGATCTTCTACATAAGAAATGTAAAGACATGTTGCACACATAAAAAAGCTATAAGAGGAAGTTACAATTGTTGACCAACTTCTGATTCGTGTTTTGGCAATCATAAGGCATCTTTGATTGGAGATAATGGAACCAAAATGAAACACCCAATTTGGTGAGTGGATTATAATGAAGTTATGACACGTGGAACAAATATGCTATTTTTAACCTATGGACTCATCTTAAGGATTGAGTGTTGGATTTCTAAGCTAAGGATTTGGGTGCCACTTTTTGGGTGGTTTTAGCTCATGGTTTTTTAATTACCATTTGATGGTTTTATGTATTGTATCTCCTATCGATTAGATGCTTGAGATGGAGGTTGTGTGAGAGTTTAATAGATATTAGTAAGTCATCAAAATTCTTTCAGATCTCTGATTGGTGATAATCATGTGAAGGCTTGCTCTATGGGTGTATTGTCACTGTAGAGTTTACTGACTAAGATATTGGGCTGCTTTAGAGTGTGGAGTTTTTCTCCCAAAAGGATTTTCCCCAAATACACCTATGTTATGGTATATTGTTGGTTTCATAGCAGCAAAAATCGTTTGGGGAAAAAATCAGCAAACCAAAAGTTCAAGATTTTTTGAAAAAATCGGATTTGAAAAAAATGTAAAAAATAGTAGAAAAAGAGACAAATGCTACTCTTTTTTGAAATTTAAGGTCATTTCCACATAATAGAGATATAGAGAGCAAATAAAATAGAGATTTTAACCCATGAATTGTAGATAGCTTGCATGTTGTTTATCAAGTTTAAGTTTGTTGAGCTTAAAGGCATCTGTTTCTTGCTTAGGTTGTGAACTAAAGATCGTTTGGAGCACCTCATAAATAGAGTAGTGTATATGTGAGATATGGAATGAATTGTAATGTAAAATCTTTGCAAAAATAACAACTGAAAAAAGTGGAAAAGGCTATTGTATGAAGGAGTCATAAATGATACAAGTGACCAAAAGCTTTGAGAAGGCAATGACATGAATGAAATAAAGTAGAGGATAAAAAGTGTGATAAAATAAAGGATTGGCTAAGGGTTAAAATCTTAGGCAGATACTCTTTAAAGTTGTGCAAGCTTGAAATCAAAGACAGTGCATTACCAGTCCAAGAGAATGGTTGAAATCTTAAGTAGATACTCTTTAAAGCTGTGCAAGCTTGAAATTAGAGGCAGTGCATTACCAGTCCAGAATGGTTAAAATCTTAGGCAAATACTCTTTAAAGTTGTACAAGCTTGCAATCAGGGAATCGATTCTGAATTCAAGGTAATGCACTATCTTTAATTTCAAGCTTGAAAAATGGTTTCTTTGAATTACAGACATAATCTACATGCTTGGCATAAAAATGGGTGCGGGATTGAAATCTTTCAAGAGCTATTTTATAAGTTTTAAACATGAAGTGAAATTATTTTTAATATTCTCTATGTAAAGTAAAGTGCCTATAGGCTATGCAGATTATAAATTTAGTATTAGACATTTACATACTTTCATTTCATTGCTGCAATCATCATCAATGAGGGACCTCATCGTTTTTCATTTTGGAATAGTACAACCTTGGACATTTTGCAAGAGTTAGCTAAAAAACTAGACCAAAACATGACAACCCTGCAACCTGATAGGGGGAAGACTATAACTGATTTGACTTGACATTTAAATGATGATTAATCTATGACAAAAAGAGAGACAAAGTAGTATGATCGTTGATTTTTGTATAAGTACCACAAAAAAAAAATTTGGGTACCTTGGGACAAACTTGGGCCATATGAGGACTTCAAAATCTCCAGGAAAATTTTGATCAATGTTTTATCTGAGGGCAATAGAGTCAAACCTATCACCTAACATCTAAACATACAATGAACTTAAAATGTGTAGTATTCCACCCCTCTTGACGGAATGCTTACACACAATTTCTGGTCTGATTTTGTTTGGTTTGTATTTCTCCTTTTTTTTTTGTTTTTCGAGTTTGTTAGCCAATAATGCTAAAATGGTACTAAAAAGCATATACATATAATTGAAACTACAATAAACGAGACTAGTGAGATAGCCTTGAATAAATTGCTCAAATTAGAAGGCAAATATGATTTCTTCATTCCATGATAGAATACATACAATAGGAAACTTACATAAGATTTAAAACTAAATACATCTTATACCATACTTTAACTTACAGCCATATAGCTCTGTGAATAGTAACTTGCTACAGTACCAAACCCCAATGAAATGTTGATTCCTCTTGAAACCCGAACTTCTCCCACCCAAATCCAATATGGGAAGCTTCCTCTATCTAGGGCGCCCCTTTTAGATAAGATTGCAGCCTCTTAGAAGAGGCATTTTTTTTCTTTTGTTGATAAAACCCTGTTGAAGAGGGATGGCTGGCTGTAGCACAAAATCAGTCCCAAAAAACTCACCAAATGTGAACAGCTCTTGCACAAACCGAGATGGAGTCTTTAGCCGCCAAAACCACTCCGAAATTAGCCCAAATAACCTGCAAACAGCTCCTTATGTCACCAAATTTTGCATCCAAAAACTGACCAGCAACCTTAAGGTGGTGTTTCACACCCTCAAGCAGCCCCAAAACGAAGAACAAAGCCCCACCAGGCTCACCCAAGCGCAGAAATCAGGAAACCCTTGTTTCCCTCTCCCTCCAAGCCAAGCTCCACATGCCAAAGAAGAAAAATAACCAATCTCTTGAATGGGTCGAACTTCTCCTCGTGAGCTTTATAAATTAACATTGAAAACACTATTCATTAAAGTGAACACTATTCATTAAAGTGAAAACTATTCACTTTAAGTTATAACATTTTTACTTTATAAATGAATAGTGGCCAAATAAAATAAAGTGACCCCCTCCAAATAAAATACATGAAGTCCCTAGGCCAAATGGGTGAAATAGAAGATAATTACTTAATGAATCACCTCAAACACCAAATTCACCAAGCCACTGAGCTCTGGGGATCAACACTGCCAACCATCGACCCAAACCAACACAAATGACCCTCTATCCAAAATCATTAGCCTACGAGGGTTGGCATAATAGGCTAATCTCCTGATGAGCAGATAACTAGCTAGAAGGGGACATTACAAAATGATACAATAAAGTTATTTACAATTTGGACTGATTTGGTGTAGACTACTTATTCTTTTTGCAAGTTTCATATGTAAAATTTTGACTAACTTGGTCATCAAAGTTAGCTTCTGAAGTTTTCTTGGCATGGAGGTGGTAAATGCTATAACCATTTATAAGGTCACCTTACACAGGCACAACTAGTGAAAATGGTTGGAATTGCTTATTTTGATTAATGAAGAATCCCTTGCTTTATTTTACTGTGGTTTACTTTATTTTAGGGCTTATTGACAAGACTGCAAGTTTAAAGTTCAAAGTAGAAAGGAACCTATTTGTGCATGTATGTAGGGCAAACTGTAGAGTCGACAACGGTCACCCTTAACTTATCACGACCCTAATTTATAGCAGAAAACGCACCAATTTTAGAGTTTTTAACGTAGGAGTTGTTAGTGCGATTTATGGTGATTTTTCAAGATTTTAACGCAAAAAAAAATCGCGATTTTCAACGATTTTTTGCCAATAAACAGTCTGCAAAAAATCCCAAAAAAATCGGCAAGCCTGAGGATTTTTTCATTTATGGTTTGTTTTATATTTATATGTGTTTCTTCTTTCTATAAATGTTAAAAGATTGAAATTTGCACAACTCCCTCAAAATTTTAGTATAGGAAGCATTTCCACATACTTCGTTTCCTTTCATTTGGTATCAGAATCTGAACACCTCAAATTCTAAGTGTTGTGTAGAGGGTTTTTTATACTAATCTTTGTTTGAATCGGAGCTTGCGTGGAGAAGGTTCTGATATTATTGCAGAAAGAGATGGCAAGAACATCAAGGATAAAGATGGAGAAGTTCTTAGGCATAAACTTTGAGTTATGGAAGCTCAAGATGAAGGATGTGCTTGTAGACCGAGATCTATGGGCTATATTATCTTGATCCAATTTGCAGTTACATCACAAGAAGTGTCATACCCCCAAAGTTGTAACACTAAAATATAAAGCATTGAAATACAAATAAATAAATAAAATGAATAACAAAATAAATATTAAAAGTACAAATATAAATATTAACAATAATTATAATTATTATAATATAATAATAATTATATATACAAAACTCATATAAAAATAAACATATGTACCATATTAATAAAAAACAGTATACATATAAATAATATATATGGTAAATAATAATAAAGCAGTAAACTGCAGCACTTAAGTCTAAAAGAAAATCTATTTAACAGCAGCGATCATACATATGAAGCAATAGTGGTGATTAATGGTTCAAAGGGAAGCGATTATATAAGACTCATAAAGCAGCGATTAAATTTAAAAGGCAGCAATTAAGGAGAAGTTAAGGGCAGCAATCAAGGCTAATATGGAGTCCTGCCCTTTTAGAAGGTTGTCTTTATTTAAAGAGTTGCATCTCTTCACAAAGGAAAGAAGATATAAAGGTAAGAAATAAGAAATAAGGAAAGGGGAGAATAAGAAGAGCGGATATATAAAAAGGAAGGAGCTTTGCGCTCATATAGCAACAGAAACATTAATATGATATACTCAGATTTGGAAGAAGAGATAGGTATGAAGAAAAAGATAGCCCAAAGGAAGATGGGTGAACGTAAATGATAAATCAATAAGGGAAGTAAGTTAAATATAAGTACATATACATATATCTAAACAAATATACACATATATCTATATATATATATAGAAATGTGGATCATATACAATTATGCAATAATGATGCTTGCAGCAATTATTAATCCTTATTAGTAATTATTCAATTGAAACTAATATGTTGTTTCTCTTTAAGCCATATCTTTTGAATATTGAGAACAGATCGATTAAGGAGAAAAACACATATAGACCAGAAAATAAAAGGAATCAGCACAGATCATTACAACAGATCGCTATTACCATATATATTCGATATTCAAGTGTATTTTTTCTGCAATCATTATTTACATATGTATGCTTATTGCCTATATGATAATAAGAATATTTAATAAATGATTTCTTGTGATAGAGTAGGTGATGTGCTTGACTATTTGAAACCCATCTTGTAGGATGGGCCTAGGGTGGAGTGGTAGTTAGGTAGAGAGCCGATAGAGCCCACTTATGACCCCCACCCAACTCCACAAGATGGCAAGTGTCTTCCAGGAATCAAGGCCTTGATGGGGAAAGCAAATACAAGTCGCCAAGGGGGAGGCTTGTGGTATACACCCTCTTAGGCTTGGCATATGGCTTCAGGCGAACCCATCATGTCCCTTCTCCCAAAACCCTAATATGTATGCATATATTGTTCATATGGTGTTTGCAGGATTCAAATCTAGGATTGCTTCATTAAAGAGATATTTATTTAATAAGATGAAACCCTAACCCTAATTTGTTTCAATTTGTGATCAGTAGGCAAATTCTAGGGAAAATCGGGATAGGCGTGAAGGGCACAAAGATATACTGTGAGGGGGGGGGTGAATCAGTATATCAACAAACATTTACCCTCTCAACTTTATCAACTTTTAAACTTCAACACAATATCAACTATGTGAAATGTGCCAACCAATTTTTCTTTGAATTAACACAACACAAACCAGCACTACGCCAATTGATTAGCGTTAGCTCCAAAGGATAATCAAATGAAATGCAACTCTACGCCAAGAATGTGCACACAAGACCCAATGTGGGTGAAGTGCTAACATATGGCGGAGGAAACTAAATTATGACTGAAAGTAAATACAACTAAAATCAGAAAGAGGCGGTGAGCCAACCATGAGGGATTTCCACACTACCACTTAATTAGTGGGGGGAAAGAACATTACAATTCTAAACTAATTCATCCGTTGCGGCAGGCATCCACTCAATAGTGGGGATTCTCCACTTAACAGTGGGTGATAAATGTAAATACAAAGTAATTTCCTCCACACTGGCGGTAAACCGTCCAGGAATTATAGTGTTCGCATTAGAATTCACAAGTAAATGCAGTAATAACAATGGCTGGATTAGTACTACTAATTCACAACCTTACGATGAAATAAATCTGCAATTCACAAGTGTTACAATGATAGAATCAATGCAAATATATGAAGGATGAATCTTTCAAGCTTTAAACCTCTCAAATACTGAAATTGAAGCCAAAATCTGAACTTATTGAAGTCTGATAACAAAAACCAGCATACCGAAAATGTCTAACCAGCAAATTGTAAATCAATGAAATGCTCATAACTCTTTCAAAATACCTCCAAATGACCTAAGATGAATTGCTAAAGCATTCTAGGATGTTGGCGCCCACTTTCCAACTCACAAATTGCATCCAAAGCTCATTAAACAATTATGCACAAATCCCAAGGCAACCTCAGCATGGTATGGCCTCCAAGAGGGACAATTTTCACTTTAAAAATCAGAAACTTCAAATTAAAATCTGCAAACTCCTAGGATGGGTCGCCTCTAGCATAGAAACAATATGATCAAATACACATAACCAAAATAAATTCATATGAAGAACTGCAAGTAAAATCGACCTTCAGCCATGACTGCACCAGTTTCCAACTCACAAATTGCATCCAAAGCTCATTAAACAATTATGCACAAATCCCAAGGCAACCTCAGCATGGTACGGCCTCCAAGAGGGACGATTTTCACTTTAAAAATCAGAAACTTCAAATTAAAATCTGCAAACTCCTAGGATGGGTCGCCTCTAGCATAGAAACAATATGATCAAATACACATAACCAAAATAAATTCATATGAAGAACTGCAAGTAAAATCGACCTTCAGCCATGACTGCACCAGCAACTCAAAATCTGAAAACATCTTCAAAATTCATTATCTGTGAAGCTCAATCTGCTAGTCTGGATGAGAAGCAGTCTTAAAACCAGCTAGGTGTTATCTTTCAAACACAAAATTGGACAAATGCTAAGAGGTAAGCATTCCTCGAAGCCAAATACATGAAGTAATTCCGACAGATTAACTTTAGCATAAACCATGGATGATCAAATGCTGGAGCAAAGCCTTTCTTTTATAGAATTGGAGATGACCTTTCAAATTCCACAACTCCTTCCAAGAAAGGGACGCCCATTCACCTTTTTGAAATATTTTAAATTTTAAAAACACTTTATTCCATCATAGTTAGGCGTCCAAACTTCAAGGCTAAATAAACATTATTAAATATCAATAATTTCCTTCATGAGGCATCCACCCTTTATGTCCACCTTTTAACACAACTTCAAGTCATAACACTAGGCCAAGGGGACAATTAAAACATATAACATTAATGACTTGAAATAACTTATTTCTCCAATATTTCACCTCAAAAGTTAAAACCAAACATACTCAACTACTCCAACTGAAATAGTAAACTTACTGAGATGATGTCAATAGGACCACTGCCAAAATTAAAACTTACTAAAAATAGTAAATTCTAAGAAATGCCAAAAATCTCCAAACAATGGAAATCCTAATTTCACCTCAACGAGCCTACGGACTTCCGGAATAGGCTAATGAGCTATTGAGAGTGAATGGCTAAAATGGGGACATTACACTATGCAATAAAACACAATATGATCAAGTTGATACCAACAATTGTACTTTATGTTTTTATATGAAATTACAAAGATTGTAGGCACCAACCTACTTGAATCACCAATTTGTAGTTTAGTAGGCACCAACCTACAAGGAGCACCAACCCCTTAATTTGATTTAGTAGGCACCAACCTTCAAGGAGTACCAACCCCTAATTCAGATTTAGTAGGCACCAACCTACAAGGAGCATCAACTCCTAAAGTTCATAGGCACCAACCCACTAGAGGTACTAACCCCCACTTGCCAAGCACCAACTCAGCAAAGATAATAACTGAAAGAACAATGTTACACCTTCAATGTTGCTTCTTCAACAGATGATGGACAATCTTTTCTCTCCACGAAATTCTGCTCAAATATGTCTCTTAAATCTGCATCAAGTCTGCTATAGTTCTCCTCTTAGATCTGATATAATCACTTCATGCATCTGATCCAACACACTCTATAAATCTGCTTCAATACTCTTCACATATCTGATCTAACACTGTCTTTTGACTGCTCAAAGCCTGATTCAAAACCTACTACAAATCTCCACTTGATTCCTTCAAATCTGATCTTCAAATGATACACACTTTGCTGTAGCTCCCTTCTTCAAACTGTAGTAAACCCCTTCGCAAATCTGCTATAGATTGATCTTAAAACTGCCAAGAGTATGATCACAAACTTATAATATAAATCTGCTATAAGACTCCTTATATCCTTCTCATCAAAACTGCTCTTCTTATCAAATATACTTGATTGTCTTTGCTACACAACACGCTTCCAGCACTCTGCTGTTCTGATCTTACAGCTATCCACACCTGCTTGTGTTTGGATGATACAATCTTTATTCCACACAATGCACACTAATTCTTCTTCCTTTCTTAATCAAAAATCATATTCAATAAATTCCATTCTTCGATTCTTCTTACAATGATCTTCGAATTATATTCATTTTCACTCCACATGCTCACTTTTCACATTCATAATTCGATCTTCCCTTTTATATTTTCTTGCCTCTATGAAGTGAGGCATCTCTTTGAATTGGGATGACCTGTTGAAAGGACATCACTTTTTATTAAGTGCCTCTTATGCTAACCGATGCCATCTAAATCTCTTTAATTATCCTTTAAAAGCATTGTTACTTTGTTAATTGTTTGCTAATGATAGCAACCACCGCTTTCTAAAAACTCCACAATCTGAAAGCAATCACATTGCGGCTAAGAACTTGGACATCCACGGGAGTATGTAGTCGACTCCTAGGGTGGAACAAATATTCTTCAGAATGTATTGCGATCCCGGATTAGGCATGGCCGGTGATGACATTAACGCCTTCCTCAATAATAGTCGTCGCCTTCTCTTAAATAATCGATGCTCTCCATAATCTGCATCATTCATTCCTCATAAGATCGACGCAACTGCCTGATAGTGAAGGTGGCCCGATAAACCAATTTTGCAGATGCTTTGACAAATAAGTCTTGGACGGCTCCGTGTAATTCCCAATTCAAAGTGTCAATGGCTCATTTTATCCTCTTCTTAACGTGGCTATTTATTTCGTTCCCTTGTTCTCTTCACTTAGAATTTTAATCATAATTCTCTTTCATCGATGTTTACTTGAGTTAGCAATTTGTTGGAAAGCCCCGATGAGTAGGAATATACGATCCTTCCTGTAGCTCTTTGTCTTCACATGTCGATGGCAAATAAGATTCCTATAATCATCGGCTTCTTAGACATGTCGATTATAATCGTGTTTGCTATGCATATACTCAACAATCACCATTAATTCATTTGCCAAGCTGTTACTTCCAATATCATTGTATGTAACATTTGGCTTATCATTGTATGTAACATCTGGCTTTTCTTAAACTTATCATATTATAAGCATTATTTCTTCAGGTTGCAAATATCAGTTAAAATGGGACATTATATCTTCATTCCTCCACAAATGGATCACTTCATTGATATGAATGAAAAACTTCTTCACAATCTTGTTCATACATCAATGATACTTGCTTAGACAACAAAACCCTTCTTGACATGACTTTGACATCAATGACAACATTTCCAACAATCTCCCCCTTTGTCATTGATGGCAACCTATATCTTTTTGTCATCTCTTCTAACTCTCCCCCATTCTACTTCTCCCCCCCTTTGACATCAATGGCAAAGGGACTTCCAACAATGTCTTGCTTTTTCTGTTCCATGGAGCTACAAGATACTATGTATAGCTCCCCCTGAATGTATGCTCCCATCTACTAATACTCATCTTTCTTTAACTTCATTCCTTGACTTCTAAATTATTTTGCTTCTTCTACATAGAAACTTCTTCATTTTGACATCAATACAATTTCCAACAATTGAAGCCAAATCATCATTTTCTTTAGATACCAATCCATAGGTAGATTTTTCTCTTCAAAATTTTGAGGTACTTCACTTTTCAGTTATCTTCTCCATGGGGCTGAAAGATAGTGCCAACTTAGCTCCCCCTAAATTCGTGCTTCTTTTCAAAATAGTGTATGAAATGTATCTTGCATGATCATAGATTTATCCTCATCATCATTTTGCTTTTGTTTCCTTCTCCATACTTTTGTAAGCTTTCTCTCCTTTTCCATGGTGTTCTTCTTCATATCTTGTCTAGGTGGTTCCATAAAGCCATATCTACAAAATTGTGCTATGTGTCCAAAGTTGTTGCACTTGTAACACATAATGTCATGACCAAATGAATTATAGCTTTTCTTGATGAAGCTTGAAGTATTTCTTGCACAAAATCTGCAATTCATTGCTTTGTGGCCAAAATAGTTGCATGAAAAACAATATCCGTTGAAAGAATAAAACTGCCTAGAGTTATATTTTCTTTCATTTTCCTTGGAACTTGTGGCATTCTCATTAAGCTTTGTACATTTCTCGCTTGGCTTTTCTAATTCATTTTTCAACATGGCAACTTCTTGTTCCAACTTGTCACAATCTATCTCTTTTGCACTTAACTTGTTCTTTATTTCATTTTCAACTTGCTCAGCCTCTACAAGTTGAGTCCTTAAATCTTTAATTATTTTGTTTAATTCCTCCAAGTTTTTTGTCAATTCCTTAATTTTTATTTCATGCTTGGTGACCTTCTTCTTCAATTTCCCATTCTGTTTATATGCATAATGGAGCTCCCCTTCAAGATCTACTTCTTCTTCTTCATTGCATTCTTGATCAACTTCTTCTTCTTCACTGCATTCTTGATTAGCATCGTGTTCTTCATATTCAGCCATGAACAATATTTCTTCTTCATCATTGCTTTGACTGTCATCACTTCGTTCTTCTGAAGAGCTGCATTGTTTCTTTGAATAAAAACTCTTTTTATGTTTTTGGAATTTCTTCTTTGACATATGCTTAAAAAATTTATTTCCCTTTTTTTTTGTGTATACTTCCTTTTCATCCTCGCTTGTGTCACTTTCATTGTGAGGACATTTAGAGGCATAATGTCCAACTTCTCCACAATTAAAACATTTAAAGGGAAATTTTCCTTTGTACTTCCCACTTCCTTTCTTAAGCTCCCTCATGAAATAGGCCTCTGCTTCATCATCACTTGACTTTTTGTTTGATGTATCATGTTTGGTTTTTCCTTTCTTGGATGCCTTGAAGGAAATCTCATTTTGTGTGTCCTCCCTTCAATCCTCATTTCATAAGCAGCAAGAATCCCTTGTAGTTCATTTTTTGTCAATGTGTCTAGATTTGTCAACTCTTCCAATGCTGATACCTTGGATTCAAATCTTGTGGAAAGAGATCTTAATATTTTATCAACAATGAAAGCATCATCAACATCTTCACCAAGTCCTCTCATAATGTTCACAATTTCATCAATGTGAAGAAAATATGATGCTATGTCTTCATCTTCATTCATTTTGAGAGTCTCAAACTTCCTTCAATGAGTTTGCAGCTTTGCCTACTTTACTTTGGCATCTCTTTCATAAATGTTTTAAAGTTTGACCCATATTTCTTTTGCTGATTTGCAACGCATGACTTTTGTAAATTCAAAATCTGTTAAGCTACAAAGAAGAGCATGCTTGGCTTTGGCATTGTTTTCACTTTTTTTCTTTTTGGCTTGATCCATTAGAGGGGTTGATGGAGGTGTATATCCATCAACAACAAACTGCCACACATCAAACCCAAGGGCATTCAAATAAGCTTCCATCTTAATACTCCAAAAAGCATAATTAGTCCCATCAAAGATGGGTGCTTTGACTGTATTGTTATGATCTGCCATGTGTGCTCTTACGGATCTCCTTCAAGCGGTAAGGCTTTCAAGAAGAACCTTGCTCTGATACCAATTGAAGAGCACAACGATATACTAAGAGAGGGGGGTGAATCAGTGTATCAACAAACTTTTACCCTCTCAACTTTATCAACTTTTAAACTTCAACACAATATCAACTATGCAATAAAACACAATATGATCAAGTTGACACCAACAATTGTACTTTATGTTTTTATATGAAATTACAAAGATTGTAGGCACCAACCTACTTGAATCACCAATTTGTTGTTTAGTAGGCACCAACCTACAAGGAGCACCAACCCCTTAATCTGATTTAGTAGGCACCAACCTACAAGGAGTACCAACCCCTAATTCTGATTTAGTAGGCAGCAACCTACAAGGAGCATCAACTCCTAAAGTTCATAGGCATCAACCCACTAGAGGTACTAACCCCCACTTGCCAAGCACCAACTCAGCAAAGATAATAACTGAAAGAACAATTTTCCACCTTCAATGTTGCTTCTTCAACAGATGATGGACAATCTTTTCTCTCCACGAAATTCTGCTCAAATATGTCTCTTAAATCTACATCAAGTCTGCTATAGTTCTCCTCTTAGATCTGATATAATCACTTCATGCATCTGATCCAACACACTCTATAAATCTGCTCCAATACTCTTCACATATCTGATCTAACACTGTCTTTTGACTGCTCAAAGCCTGATTCAAAACCTACTACAAATCTCCACTTGATTCCTTCAAATCTGATCTTCAAATGATACACACTTTGCTGTAGCTCCCTTCTTCAAACTGTAGTAAACCCCTTCTCAAATCTGCTATAGATTGATCTTAAAACTGCCAAGAGTATGATCACAAACTTATAATATAAATCTGCTATAAGACTCCTTATATCCTTCTCATCAAAACTGCTCTTCTTATCAAATATACTTGATTGTTTTTGCTACACAACACGCTTCCAGCACTCTGCTGTTCTGATCTTACAACTATCCACACCTGCTTGTGTTTGGATGATATAATCTTTATTCCACACAATGCACACTAATTTTTATTTCTTTCTTAATCAAAAATCATATTCAATAAATTCCATTCTTCGATTCTTCTTACAATGATCTTCAGATTATATTCATTTTCACTCCACATGCTCACTTTTCACATTCATAATTCGATCTTCCCTTTTATATTTTCTTGCCTCTATGAAGTGAGGCATCTCTTTGAACTGGGATGACCTGTTGAAAGGACATCACTTTTTATTAAGTGCCTCTTATGCTAACCGATGCCATCTAAATCTCTTTAATTATCCTTTAAAATAATTGTTACTTTGTTAATTATTTGCTAATGATAGCAGCCACCGCTTTCTGAAAACTCCACGATCTGAAAGCAATCACGTTGCAGCTAAGAACTTGGACATCCACAGGAGCATGTAGTCGACTCCTAGAGTGGAACTAATATTCTTCAGAATGTATTGCGATCCCAGATTAGGCATGGCCGGTGATGACATTAACACCTTCCTCAATAATAGTCGTCGCCTTCTCTTAAATAATCGATGCTCTCCATAATCTGCATCATTCATTCCTCAGAAGATCGACGCAACTGCCTGATAGTGAAGGTGGCCCGATAAACCAATTTTAGCAGATGCTTTGACAAATAAGTCTTGGACAGCTCCGTGTAATTCCCAATTCAGAGTGTCAATGGCTCATTTTATCCTCTTCTTAACATGGCTATTTATTTCGTTCCCTTGTTCTCTTCACTTAGAATTTTAATCATTATTCTCTTTCATCGGTGTTTACTTGAGTCAGCGATTTGTTGGAAAGCCCCGATGAGTAGGAATATATGATCCTTCCTGTAGCTCTTTGTCTTCACATGTCGACGGCAAATAAGATTCCTATAATCATCGGCTTCTTAGACAGGTTGGTTATAATCGTGTCTGCTATGCATATACTCAACAATCGCCATTAATTCATTTGCCAAGCTGTTACTTCCAATATCATTGTATGTAACATCTGGCTTATCATTGTATGTAACATCTAGCTTTTCTTAAACTTATCATATTATAAGCATTATTTCTTCAGGTTGCAAATATCAGTTAAAATGGGACATTATATCTTCATTCCTCCACAAATGGATCACTTCATTGATATGAATGAAAAACTTCTTAACAATCTTGTCCGTACATCAATGATACTATGCTTAGACAACAAAACCCTTCTTGACATGACTTTGACATCAATGACAACATTTCCAACAAGGGGACATTAAAAGAAGACTAGGACAAGATGGATAGAAAAGCAAAGGGTCTCATTAGACTCGGTTTTGCCAATTCAATGTTGTTGAATGTGCATGAAGAGACTACCACAACGAAATTTGGAATAAGTTTGGAGATATTTATCAAACAAAACCCCTAGTGAATAAGTGTTTTTTCTTGAGAAAGAAGTTGTATACCCTCAGGATGCAGGATGGTGGCTATGGCCAAACATCTAAATGTCTTCAATATGGAAATTACCCAATTGCACTCCGTGGTAGTGAAAATAGAGAAGGATCAGTTGTATGACTTTGTTGTGTTCTTTGCCAAATTCATGGGACCACCTAGTTATGGCCATTGGAAACATACCACCAAATTCAAGATAGACAAAGTGGTTACATATTTGCTTTTTGAATGATGAGCTCAATGAGTTGTTGCTGCCCATCCCTTAAGGACTTCATTACATCAAAATATTCCTGCTTCTCTTTGTTTAACATCTTATGCTTCCTTTTTTCCCTCAGTTGATACCTTGTTTCCCTATCACTAGTTGATGTAACAAGCTTGTCGCTTGCTGACATGCAGTACAAAAGTCTGACAATTTTGGGATTTTCCTATTGAAAATTTTGTTGTATTTTGTTTATTTCTAATATATATTTTTTGTTTTCCACAAGCTGGCAAGATCACAGCTCTAATACCACTATAGTAACCCAATCTAAATAAATAGAAAGTAAACCAAAAAATACTATAATAACTAATCTAAATACACAAAAAGTAAGCACAAAAATATATTTTACTTTGTCATTTTGAAATAATTATACTCAGGAAACAATGCAACAAACTTATACTACTCACTGACACTAATTTCTCTGCATAACTCCTATTGCTGCCCTATACTACTGAAGACCTCAAAATGACCTCACTATTGCCTTGCACTGCTGAATACCCAGGAATAACCTTGAGGCCACCCTATACCACCGAATATCTCTGAAGGTTTCCCTCCTTATGAGAACCAATCTGGAAAAGCATAAAGATTTCATCTCATGCAACAAGCTTCTGTAGCAGCATCCAATTTTCGTAAACAAAATGAAGTTTTTGTGTTTGTAATAATCAATGATGCCTTTCCTCTTCCCAACACTACCTATATAATCTCAACTCAAACAATCACAAATTATGGGAATTGATCCCACATTCAACGCTAGCTAACTAACAAACACTCCCCAAGAATTTAGCAAGATAACTGACTGTTCGAATTTTCATTTAACTCAAGTTGATTCCTTGTTGAACTAAAGCTAATTCCTTGTTTAATTGAAGATAAGTAATGGAACAACTGCGTTGTCCCTTATTTAACTACTGCACATGCAAATAGAATAAACGAAATAAGCATCAAAATGAAATCAATTAATACTCAAATCCTACACATGAAAACCTCAGATCGAGCACATTGTGAAGCTTTGCTCATTTTGGAACGTGGGTGCTCAATTCGCTAGCATAACCTTAGCATTCTGGATATCAAATTAATAAAATTTAGTTGTAAAAATGAATGCTTGTGAAATGATTAGAAATGGGTTTGACTTATAAATTTGAAAGAGAATCAGACGAATGGCTAGGATTCAATCAGAATTCTCATATCTGATCCATGATTAGGGGAACTAATGAGGAAATGTGGCAAGCATGGGAGAGTTGCACATTATTTCAATTTTTAATTAAAATAATTATTATTCATCAACTCAAATTGATTGGGGTGATAACAAATTTGATTGATAAATTAATTGTCTGTACAACTACAACTAAAACTAGTTGACTAACTAAAAGACTAACTACATCTAACAGCTAATAGGATCCAATCAACCCCAATCCATGTCAACTACCAACAGCTCAGTGTTTGTGGGTCAGAAAGGGGACATTTCACCTTGTTTCTATTCCAGAACTATATGTCAAATTATGATGTTCCTATTCCATATGAAATAGAGCATAAAACATAAAATGTGACGAGTAAAGTTCCTCTATTCGCACAAGGGGGTCTCAAATGCCCATGAGGCATACTGACTAGGCTGCAACATAAAAAATTACCTTCCCTTACTTGACTGTATACCAAAACGATATTTCAAATTATGGAGTGCCTATTCCATATAAAACAGTATGTAAAACATAGAAGGTGAAGGGTTAAGTTCCTCTTATTGCACATAGGGGTCTCAGACACCCATGAGGCATGCTGGCTAGGCTGCAACATAAAAAATTACATTCCTTTACTTGATTCCACACCAGAACAATATGTCAAATTATGAAATGCCTATTTCATATGAAATAGAGGGTAAAACATAAAAGGTTAAAAACTTAAAAGCAAATTCCTCTATTTGACAAGGGGGTTTCAAACACCCATGAGGGATGCTAGTTAGGCTACAACAGAAAAAATTACCTTCCCTTACTTGATTGTTTACCAGAACAATATATCTGTTTATGAAGCGCCTGTTCCATATGAAAAAGAGGGAAATACATTCAAGGTGATGAATAAAGTTCCTCTATTCACACGAGGGAGTCTCGAATGCCCAAGAGGCATGCTGGCTAGGCTCCAACAAAAAAAATTGCCTTCCCTTTACTTGATTGTATACCGGAACAAAATGCCAAATTATGAAATGCCTATTCCATATGAAACAGGGAAAAAGACATAAAAGGTGAAGAGTAAAGTTCCTCTATTTACACAAGGGGATCTCAAATGCCTATGAGGCATGCTGGTTAGACTGCGACTTAAAAATTACCTTCCCTTACTTGATTGTATACCAGAACAATATGTTGAATTATTAAGTCCCTATTCCATATGAAACAGAGCAGAAAAGTGAAAAACAGAAAACATAACTCTGTATCAGAAGCTCTCTTGAAGCTATAGTAAAATGAGAAAAATTTGGTCCAAACGAACGTGCTCGATTAAGTTGCCGGCGTTTTTGAAATACATGCAATGAAGAAGCAAGAGTAATCAAGCAATGGGCAGGGAAAATTTTGGACACTCCAAGAAAGCAGAATGTTCCCCTTGTGGCTTACAGTGTCACAGAAATTCCGCTGAGAGGAACTATTAACTTTTCCATTGTGCCCTAGAACTACAACAGAATTCCTATAGAATCATATGATCTGGGGATATTATTTCCTTTCCAATATTTAAAAGCTGCAAGCCTGTTATTTCGATTAGGGCTAATTACATTACTGAATTCTGCATGCAGAAAACCCCTCGAAGTGGAATGGTGACTATGTCTATACGACTGACCAAACAAAAGGGAGAAACTGAAATCATAGATTTCCTGTATGAAATTAACGTGATAACAAAACTATTAGACAGTCATATACCTAGGTCAAGCATCAGGCTACCAGCCCACAAAATATTAAGCTTCACAGGAAAATTTTAAAATTTAATATAATTAAAAGTCAGCTGAGATTGAACCAAACCATAATGCGGATGCGCAAAGCCCGTCAAATCTTTAAAGACAAAATTTGCACGTTGATTTACTGGCGATCAATTGAATTTAGCAAAAGCCATTAACAAGACCTAGTAGTGCCAACTCAACCAACATTTGCATCACGAAAGTATTTAAACCAGAAAATCTGAGATGGAATGTATAACAGAAACTATGAATTTTTGCCGCTGACTGTTTGGTGCGAGATATGAAAGCTACGCACCGTTTGAGAAGCTGCCATTCTTTCCCATGTTGAGTGTCCTGTTTGGCCTTTAGTTGTAATGTCTTATTTCAAACCTTAACCATCACTATTCTCATGGTGAAATTTAGATATCCATGCGATTTCCTATTTAGTTTAGTGCCCATTTTGAGAAACAACTTGATAATTCTGATAAATGGTTTCTTTTGTTTTAAATTAGGTTCATTTTCATTTTCATTTTTTATTTGAAGTATAGTTCTTGTATATGTCATTTTTTAACAATGGTTTTGATTAGTATGTGGAGTTAGAATATTTTGGATCTCTCCTTTCGGAGACATCCGATAAAATTGGAATGATACAAGGAATGTTTTGGATCTGTTTAATGAAATCTATATGTGGTAGATTTGGATATTAGGTTGATAATTTTAATTTGGAGTTTCATCATTTTTAAAGTTTTATCAATTATAAATAATGTGAATAAGGTTCTGTTGATTGTAAGTAGATTGTGAGTAGGCTATTGTATAAGATTGTGAACTACAACATGTTGAACACAACTATATTGATTTACCCCCCCCGGAGCATAGAAGTTACCACAGAAGATTCCAGAGCTAGCAAAGTGAAGACAATAGTACAGTGGTGTTGCAGTTAGAAAGAGTCAGAAGAATGTTCCTTTGAACTCTTACCCTTTTGACATCTCTGATCACTACTATGTTTACATCACATGCAACCTTCCATAAAACAACTCTGTTGACATCAATGACAGCACATGCAACACAACAGACAACGAATAAATAAAGACAAGGTGGAAGTGGAGCTATGTAGGGATAGAAGCAAGCAAGAAGTGAGGCTCTCTCTTTCAAAAATGATGTCCTTAATTAAGAAACAAGAAAAAGGTTGGCTCTCTTTTAAATCTAGGATAACACGTTGTCCCCTTTTTTCTCATGGGACCTTCAAACAAGTACCAAATGATAGTTATTATATACTATAGACACCTAAAAATGACTAACACGTTTAGTCTATTTCATCATCATTTCTCATCAATCTATCAACTAATATTAATTAAATCATTTTTTATTATTTGATTAAGCTAACACATCACCAAGATTAATTAAATATTTTTTAATTATTTAATTAATTTATCAATTTGTATCCATTTTAATTAAAAAAAATTAATTATTCAATTTGTCTTATCCGCTTTAATTAAATAATTTTGAATTATTTAATTAATTTATAAATTCCTCTCTTTTAATTATTTAATTAATTTCTGAATTCCTCTCTTTTAATTATTTAATTAATTTCACAAATTCTTTTGTCCACATTAATTAAATAATTATTTATTAGTTAATTAATTCATGTATTAATTCTTCTTATCCACTGTAATTAAATAATTTTAATTATTTAATTAGCTAACATTTTCTCTAAAAATATTTTTTTTAAATTGTTTATGTTATATTTTTTCTTGCATCTTTTACTCATCCTTTTGGAGACAAACCACCTAAAAATATGCAAAATGAAGATAGCAATAGTAAAAATAAAAATCTAGAAAATAATAGGTAACCATGATGAAAATATAATGCATGATCGCAAAACACTCAAAATCAAATGAAAGGTGGCTCAATTCAAGCTAGAATAATGAAAGGAGGTAAGTAAAACTAGAAACTTCTTGTTTAACCTCTAGAGGAGGGAAGTGTTTAATAGATGTAGATCCAACAACTTCAACAATAATAAATGGCATGGAGCACAAAATAGAACACATAACATAAGGTATACCATAGGAAAACTTTTTTGGAAAAAAATTCAACAATAAAGGAGCAATCTATGTATTATCAATTAGAACACCCAGATTATAATACACTATGAAGTATCAACTCCTTCACCCACAACCTTCAACCTTATCTAGAGAAATTTTAACAACATAACCCCCTATAAATATAAATACATACTCAAACCTCCATCTTAAGCATCTATTATACGAATAGGTCCAAAACTAGAATCTATAAATATTTTTAATACCAAGAGTCAAAACCATGAGCTCATTTTGGGCATGCAAATGCATGGTCCAAGTTCTATAGCACAAACATGAGTTAATATTCATGGAATGTAACTATGTATATCATAAATTCCTCCACCAAAATTAGGTGTTCCATTTAGAATTATTCAACCTTCTTATAAGATGCTCCTATGTGTCAAAGTTGGTCAAATATCTTCCCTTTTCCAAGTCCACTTTGTTACCCCTTCTTACATGCTCTTGCATGTCATAAATTCTCTTATGCATGTTGCAATGTCATGTATATGCTTACACATCTTGTGTGACATAGATGTTGATACAATATACATCACATTATATTTTATAAGTGGCAAAGAGTGTCACTCTAAGTCAAAGTTATTGAATACAATATCAAAAGTTATTTCTATTGAACTTCCAATTGAGAAAACAATGAACAACAACAATGATGGTATAAGCAAAAAGTGTACAAATTCTATTCACCTAATTAAAGGTACATGTGATTAACTATTGTACTTGAAATATAAAATGGATAGCATGTAAAATAGCGATAATAAATTAGCAAACGCATAAACACAAACACATAACACCAAGTGTACATGGAGAAACTCTTTCAAAAAAACACCATCATCAAAGAGATGACTCCATATTAATCCAATAAAAGTGTTACATTAAAATATTCAACTTTCTCCCTTTAATATGACAATATTCTAGCAATATAATAGTAAACACTTGCAAAAGACACGTGAAACAACTACCTAAAATATTAAATTTATAGAGAACCAAAGAGAGAAAACCATAATTGGTTTCCCAAAATTGAACTACCAAAATTCATGGTATGGAAAAACTCAATTCCTCCATGACCACAATTATTCAATGCACCTTGAATAGTAACCAATAATGACATCTTTGATCCATGTGAAGAGTGGTCACACTTTCCCAAGTATAATGATTCATTTCTAAGCCATTATACTCCATGGATCCCAACCATCATAAAATATGATGGTCCATTATACCACATACCATCTAGGAATGAGAAAGTGGTATAAATAAAGTCAAACCACTCTATAATGACCATGAAATTAATAACCTCATCTCAATGCCATAATAACTAATATTCAATTTACAACAAGAATAATAATGAAATAGTAGTATATCTCACCAGCATGGACCCATTCTAGGATATCTAGAGATTTGATGTTAATAAATAGGATTTGTAAGGTTAATATCACCTTAATCCTAACATTGTCTCACTTAATATTATGCATTGTAATGAAATGAACATGAAATATAAAATGAATCAAGTACAAGATATAAGGTTGAAAACCTCCTACACTGAGAGAACTTATATATGCTCATAAGTGCATGTGTGAATCTACAACATTAATCAAAGTATCAACTTTCTAAATTATTACCTTACCATTATCCAATATCTTGAGAAAAAGGTGATTAAATATCAATATGCTTCATAGTAGCATGGTACATGGGATTCCTAACCAAACAAATAGCACTCTAACTAGCACATTTGATTTGGACCACCTTATAGTAAAAACCAACACCTAGACATAATCTATGTAACTAAATTGCCTCTTTATAAGCATTTGTAATAACAATATTGCTCTCCTTTGGTAGTGGACAAAGAAATCATAGGTAGCCTCTTACTCATCAAATTTCTAACACTGACAAACAAAGAAAATACAACCACTAATAGACCTTTAATTATCCAAGCCACTTGCCTAATCTACATCAACAAATTCATGCATGTTCGATAACTTGCTTGCATCATCAAAACTATTATAACAAATAAAATTGGAAGCTACTGCCATATATTTAAATACCCTATCAATACAATCCCAATGCTCTTTACAAGGGGTGGACATAAACCTACCAAGAACTCCCACCACTTAGATAATATTTGGTCTAATACAAACCACTACACACACTAAATGCCAATAGCACTAGAATAAGATGCATTATACATATCCTCAAAATTATGATTTGACTTAAGACATGCACCTAATGAAAGCTTAGTTCATATAGGTAAAGGAATACTCACTAGTTCACAATCGTGCATAGGAAACCAATGCAAAATAGTGTTAATATCATTTACTTTACCTAAGCCAAATCTTTCTATGAACACAACCTTTGTTGATTTCTATTATAAATAAATTTTACTTTCCCTAAATTACTCATGTCAAACACACCATAAAGATGATTTTTAAGCTCCCTAATCATCACCTTGCTGTTACTAATAAACATGTCATTAACATATAAGATAATAATTATAATTTAATCATTAGTAACTTTAATGTACATACAATGATTCTCCTTTCTTATAATAAAATCTAAATTCAATGTAGATGTTGAACACATCGAAATACTAAGAGGGGGAGTGAATCAGTATATGCTTCAAATTTCAATCCCAATTAATAATTGTTGATGCTAAGTTATATCAATTAAGCATTCATCTACTTAATCAAAACAAGAAAGAAGATAAGCACCCATAGAAGAACACAGTTGACACCAGATTTATGTGGAAAACCCCAAAGGAGAAAACCACAATGAGAAATGTTGGTAGGAGCTACTGTCTTAATCCAACCTCACAAGTAAATAATAGTTACAAATTTGATTTAGGGCTGCAACCCAAGGAAGCTACAACTCCCTATTTGTACAAATTTGTTTTAGGGCTACAACCCAAGGAAGCTACAACTCCCTGATAGAAAGCAACTATAATTTGACTGACTTTATGGCTTCAACCCACTGATAGTCATCAATTCTGCACATTAGGTCTAAGGTGGATCTTATCACGCTTTTCTCATGCACTTATACATCTTCACACACTTCCATAATCTTCTTATCATATTTGATCTTCTATATATATCATTTGCATGCTTTGAAAATACAAATTAAGTCAACCATAAACAAGAAATTATGAAACTTGTAGCATGTCGATCTACATATCCATTGGTTGTATTCAAAAAAAATAAAACATTATTTACATTTCTCCCATATGAGTCGGCATGACCCATACAACATCTTCAATCATTCCATAAACTTCGCTCACACTTGGACTTGTGGTGCACATCATTAGCATGCCTTAGTCAACCACAACAAAAACATATCTTCATAAAACAACTTGAAAAATTTGTGTGGTACTAGAAATAAGAAATATCTCCATGTGCTTCATACCTTAGACACTATGAGATATGTGGAGTGAAGATAAGCATCTGGAACCAACTTTATCAAACTGTTACTTTGAAAACTAAACTTGCGGAGCACCAGATCACCTGAAACTTCAATATAGCATACATTATACATCACTAAGTATGTCCTCAAAATTTACTGACCAAAACTTCACTTCTGGAGGAATGTGAAGCATTCCAACAAGCCTTTTGAACCATTATGCTCTACCTTAACATAGTCTAGTACTCTGTCACTTGTAACTTTCACTACAAAAGGAATATTGACATGAAAATTTGGATATAAAACCTTCACATATCCATGAGCTTAACTTTTGAACCTTAAGACTAAATCTTTCTCTACTGAAGGATGTGGACCAAAATATTGTGTCTCTACCTTAGAGTATATACTATGAATGCTTTAGACAAAGATTTGCAAATTGTCATTGAATGTGGCACACTAAAATGGCAAAATATCATTATAGGCAACTTGAAAACACATCAAGACATGTGTACCCACCTTTGCATCATACATAGACAACAAACTGACTACTAGCCTTCCACATTGTTGCAATGTTGACTTGAACCATTAGATATATTTGCACACTATCAATCTCCAAAGCATATACAATTATAAACATAATTTGACATCAATGATAATCAAGCTTATCAAGGTACAAAAATACCCCCCTCTGTCATTGATGGCAACATCAAAAAATGTGCACAAACACTCCCCCTTTGATGCACATTTCTCTCCCCCTTTGACATAAAGGGCAAAGGGCAACAAAACTTTCTCTATGCATACGAAACTTATAAGCTCCCCCTTATTCTATACAAATTTTACTCCCTCTGGAATGAAGTCGGATTACTTCATCATTAAAATATCCTTATATCTACTGATTGATCTACTCCGCATATATACACAATATCAAAAAGGAAAGATATCTTACGTTAAAAACCAAACACAACTCAACTAGATGGAAGGATGTTCTTGTAAATTGTATTGAGTTGGATCAAGTTGTCCCATTATTTCTTTGTTGCAGTTAGGGTCTGGACTTGACACACCAACTATACAGAAGTGTCCTTGGCTTCCTCCAAAAAAGATGGTGCATGGTATTTTTTATTACACCATTAGCTTCAGCTAGTAGTCCAGTGAGTGAAGCCAACCTTAGGCTCACTACCTCTCTTAATTGCTTCACCTGAACTTTAAAGTGCTCCCTTTGATCTTGTATTTGTATCTAGAAGTGAAAACTCTCCTCTTGTGCCCATATGAAACCATCATTGTCTTGCATAGGATCATAAGTTGCAGCCACATTAGTGGTTTGCATTTCAATGGCATTTATCTGATCCTTTATACTCTTTGTTGTAGCAGGCCACTTCAAACATAAAACATATAGTACTTTTGCTTCCTCCAAGAACTTTTGAATATCTTTGATGCATGATTGTAACTTGGCCAAAGTGTTGTCACACTTTTCAGAGGCATCTATTGGTCTCTTTTCATTGGAATTTTGTTTTATTTGCTTCTCCAGATGAGAAGAATGTTAGGATAGGTGACATTATAATTGTTATCCTAAGTTGATTTATGTGTCTTCAAATTCTTTGGAAAGTGCTCTAGGGGACATGAGGGATAAAATATTTATTATTTATTTTCCTATGAAAAATTGTAATTGCAATTAGAGAAAAGGCTACACAAGTAGCTAAAAGAGCCCAACCATCCTCTTCATAGAAGGAAATGATAGTGGTAAACATGGAATTGACTGACTAAAGTTACCAAATTTATATTGGATTTGGTTTGCTCAATCATTTGAAACTTCTTAAAAGAAGGATGCTAGAGTCGATTGACCTTGAGTTGCTAGTGGGATGGTCAAGAGGGAGGAAGATTAGTCCAGACCTCTGAGCAGCATGAGAAGGGTAATCAACATAGTTGCAGTGTCTGAAGTGATATCAAATGAGACAAGATGAGGTAAGCTTCCTTGAATATTTGAATTACTTATCATTTTTTTGAATTTATGTATTTGGGAGGTGACCTTACTAAAAGGGGGTTTTGGATCGAATAATAATGGGCGAGCTTGTCCAAAATGTTGTTGTTGTCTTCTTCAAGTTACCAGAGTATTGAAACTCTTTGTTTTTGTTGAATTCTTCAAGTTACTAACCTTTCTTGCCTATAGGCATAGGAATGTCATCAATAGGTCACTAGAACTCTTGTATTGGTTGTGATTCCATTGAAGGATATCAGCCCTAGGCGTGGTTGAGATCTTTTGACTGAGTCTAAATCTTGATGTGATTATATGGAAAGAGTAATGTATACTCTATTCTCTTAGACATTTGACTTAAATCCTAGTTTCTTTTCATACAACGTGGTTAATATCATACATAGACACTTGTGCACAAGATAACATTCCATGAGACTACATATCTTGAGGCATCTCACCAGATGATTTATGTGTCTTGAATTCGCATGCATGTCTAGCAGGAACTTGTAGACTTTTCATTTAATTGGAAGCACATACCCTTTTCCATAGCTCTCATTTTGGCACAGAGGGTGCTGGGAAAGGTTGCAAAATTTGGCTTTACACCTACTAATTGAATATGCTTGAAAGTTTCTTAAGCTATTTAAGCAAACCATTTTATGCACATCCTTAGGTGAAGTTCAAATGCCAACCATTTGAAAGATCATTTTTAGCTCAAAATTATTTGGTTGATTAATAATGTCGTATTAAATGAATACTATGACTTTATTTCTTTAAGGATCAAATCTATTTCATGATTCCATCATTTCCCCTACGACATAAGGAATGCATGATTTATAGCCATAGTCATGTGGAAGGGGTAAATTCCATCCCAACATCCAAGCAAAATAGGACCTCGAGATTTCTTAAATACTCTTTTACCCACTTTTGTTTCGTTCAACTAATTAACCTATGAACCTTAACATCAACAACTTTTGCATTTTGTTCGTGTTTTATTGTTGCCAACACTTTTGCTACAAGCTCCTACAACCAAAATTAGTCATTCAGATAGCAAGGGAGCTCACATTCAACATGAAAATGAAACACAACCAAGTTAGGCGAATGCAAATACAAAGTAGCTAATCTTATGAATATAGATATTGGTTTGGTCTTTATAACGAAATGACTAGTTTCTTCATTTTTTATTAGTCCAACAATCATCCTGCTAGAGTTATTTTGTTTAGAACAATATTTATTGAAATATTATCAATTAGACAACCATTATGATAAGTATTGTTATCAATTTTGTCATCATTAACTTTATGTTAAATGGTATGATTCAAGATTACTATTATAGTAAGAATTATTGTTATTGTAATGGCGTGAATTTGCACCCCTTGCAAATTCCATATTTACATACCTTCTACCTTAGAAAATCAAGTTCAATAATGCAATTCCACATCCTTCATTCACTTCCCATCCACTTGGCAGCTACTTTTTGTGTTATTGGAGGATATTTTGTCAAGGATGCTACCATGGCGCAGAAAGTCTATGACGTGCATTGTCGTCCTAACAAGATTCTTGCTTATGAAATTCGTAGAGGCATTACAATTCTCCATTGGCGATGAAGAGTAACATCTCTGCTCCCTTGACTGACCTTGAACGACCCTTTTGCCTCCTATTTCATCTTCAAATGACTATCTCCTTCATTCTTTCACTCTCTCGTGATCTCATTCATTATGGGAAACTATCTACACACTTCATTCATAGAATTCTCACCTCCATTGAAGCTACAAGTTGGTGTTTTTTGGACCTCACTCTCTTCATTGTTACGACAACATCGATCTTTGCAAGCTTGAGAGCTTGCTCCATCTCCCATTTGCCTTGAGTTCTCGTGGTTGAAGGTGATATATTTCCATCTTCCATTCACTTAGCATTATCATATTGTTTTTGTAGCATATTGTTGTTTAGCATAGTGCCCAATACTTTCATTCAATATATTTTTTTACCATACTTATAGTATCGTTGCTATTCTGGTTGTCTGTGAAGGTGGAAACACCAAAGCAAGAGATTGATTGTGAAAATCCTCTATACACAGCCACAACATTTTTGTGTCTTGTGTGTGTAGGTTGCTCATCATGTGAATACCTCAAGGATATCAACTCATGGGTAGGAAGGTGTGCTTTCCTCACCTCTTTTGTCAATTCATAGATTAGATCAAGTTAAAGTATTCTTCTTGCTATTTAGTTATTTAGTTGCTTTCTACTTTTTGTCATTGCATTAAACCATATTTGTTAGGTTGTTAGTAAGTTTCCTTAGCTTTTAGACTATACTTTACACTTTCTATCTGTATAGACGCCAATGCCCCATTGAGACACCAATGCATTGCACTAGCGTCTATGTCTCACGCTATAGTCCTCTGGCAGTGAGTTGCTTAAGTTATAGGCCAAATTTTGGAAACATGCTCACCTGACTTCTTGAGACTCTTTGATCGATAGAAGGAAAGAGGAAAATTAGTTGTCATTCCTTTTCACCCCTTTAAACATCAAACCTATCTTAAAAATCCCTTAGCTTGAGGTAGATCAGTGCAGCCTATTGTTCTAGACCCTCCCATGACCCGGGGGCTTGAGCAGTCGGTCCCCCTCCTCTACATTTTGGTGAACCCGACGTGAACCTTGTAGTATCTATTTCTTGGCACATTGAGGTTCTTTCTCTTGTGTCTGTGTAGGTTGTGGGCTTGTGTATTGTGATGCTTTATGAGATTCACAACCCAGTCTACAACTTTTGGATATGTCGTTAGGAGTGTGCGACACTTAGAGATGGACTTCTCAAGGGTCACTACGGATCTCGCTTCCCAAGAGATGGTATCAAGGATAGAGACAAGTTTCTTTGATGAAACCACTAGTGTACCTACTCCTCATGTTTCTCCCTCAACTCCACCTCTAGACAAGGATGATGCTATCACTATTCTCGCGAAGCACCTCCTGGCTTTAGATATGAGGTTTTTAGATCTCAGGAACCATTTAGTAAAAGATCAAAATATGGCTATGGCTACTAGAGTTGTTAATGAAATCAGATATATGCTAGACAAGGACTGGACAAGCATAGAGTTCCTCTGTGGCCTTACCAACTTAACAAAAGCATATGTCCCTTCTTACAACCCTAGGTCAAGTATTACTTGAGGTCATGTGCTCAAAACTTATGAAAGATAGATTGGTTGCCTACGGCATCGATATGCATGGCTAAAATGGGCCCTACCGTCAAGGTGATCCCACAATACTGGTTTACAATTTTTGGGAGATTTTGATTTTTGCTGAAATCACATATTTTTAGAAAATATAATTATTTAAGCCTTAAAAATTTCCATTTTAAGGATTCCAATTGAAGAGGGTTTGATCAAACCACCGTAGATCAAACCCTCTTGGATAGAACCCCGCTAGTATTAAACCATACCTATAACAAAGTCTCCTTTACACCTATCAAAATGTTGATAAAAAACCACTTTTGATTTACCTTTTGGGGGATCAAATGAATTCATTTAATTATTATATTTATTGTGAATGTAGGTTTTTCACTGAAAATCAAGCTCTTTGTTCTGCACATGTGGAAAAATAGAAGATTATCAAAAATAAAATTTGAAAAATATCGGTGCACCAGATATTGAAATCTTTGATCCAACAAAAAAAAATTGAACTTTGATACATACAAAAAAAGTTGTGTTATACGGTTCACCTATGTTTGAATTGTAATTGGTTTGACTTCGAAACTTGATTAAGGAAAAAATATTTAATAAAACACTATGAAACCAATTGGAAGCACTAGATATCATAGTTACAAATCTAAATTCGAAAAAAATAAAATTTATCCTTCATGAAAAAAAAGTTATGTGTTATACAGTGAGCGTCACTCCTTAAAAATGGTGTTTACTGAAAAAACTAGTTTTCGAAGGAGATGGAAAAGAAGTGCAATTTGATTCCAAATTTTTTGAAAAAAATATATTTAAAATCTAAAGACAAAATTTCACAAATCACTAGTTTGCATCATCTTCAAATTCCTCACGGATTAGCCGCTACAGGTGCCCGAAAGTGAAGATTTAGTTAGAAAAAATCAATTTAGTGTCCAGTCTGGCCAAAAATTGTAAACCAGCATTATGAGATCACCCATCAACATCTTCACTCCTACTTCATCTCCTACTGTCAAAGTGATAAAAATACCTCTAGGATTCAATGTCCTTCCTCCTGGGGGCAATGCTAGCTTTGGTGGTGGGATTTCCAAAAAAATGGGGGTTGGTGGTTCTGATATATCTAGTGCTCTTAGTGGCTTCGACGGTGGCTACGACAGTGACTTTGATGATGGCTCTAGTAGTTCTCTTGGTGGTGGTTCTGGTGGAGGCTCCACTGGTCCTATTTCTTCATCTAACCTTGTTTTGAATGCCCTACTAAAAAATATGGGTCAAATGCATAAGCATCTGGTGAGTATGTCCCAAGCCTTTGCCTGTTTGATTTTTCAACCTTTCTTCTTACACAGTCCTTTGTCAGTGGCGATTCTAAACACTCCCATCCCTCAAGGGATGGAAATTCCTAAATTTGAGAAATACAGTTGTAAAGGACACCCTCAAACACACGTGTCAGCCTTCAACATGATGTGTATAGAATTTTTTCACCATGATGCCTTGATGGCCAAATTATTTCCTCGATCTCTCAAGGACACATCAGTAGAGTGGTATTGTTCCTTGCCTGACAACTCCATATTCTCATTTGATCATCTTGTTAATCAATTTCTTTGTCAGTTGTAGGCTAACATCGAGCCGAAGATGACCTTTTTGGACCTCATCCAATGTAAGCAAGAAGATTACTGATTTCATTGATCGATACCAAGCACTCTTTTCACAAATTTCTTACCTACTACCCAACTTAGATGTACAAAAAGTGTTCATTGGCAACCTATAGAGACCTTGGCAAGAGAAGTTTTCCTTAATGAAGTATCCTTCTTTTGCACATTTGTGCACAACTTTGCAAGAATATCAACCGATGGTTGTTCAGTTCGAGGGGTCTTCCTCGTGCTCTCATCCAAAAGGAAGATCTATTGCATCAATTTTAGGCAAAGGAAAAGTTGTGAATGTAGTTGCCATGTCTAATGACAAACACCTCAAGCGCAACAAACAGTTCACAAATTTTTCTGAATCTTACTCTTCTATTGTGAAGAAATTGTTAAAAGACAAGGTTATAACCTTGAAAGATCCTCGACCTCTTAGAGAGCCTTACCTTGATTGGTATGATGGAAATGTGTTCTACTAATACCATCGTGTCCACGGGAATGATATTGAATGTTGTACACACCTGCGTAATGAGATACACGATCACATCGATAATGGTACCATTCGCCTTAATGGTAAAAAGCAGAATACAAACAAGTCTGTGGCTAAGGTGAATAGTGAATTACAAATTTATACGAACCTGTTTCCGTCTCACTCTACGAACTTGATCATTGATCCTTCTGGTGCTTCTCTCAAGCCCTCAAAGTATGTAAATATGGTTTCGTTTACTCACATTCCTCCCCCTCAACCTGTAACTAGTTCACCAGATGTAACTTTTACATCGCAAGATCTGCCCATGAATAAGAAAGCTTCTCCCCTATATATTCTTGCTCGCATCAATGGAAAATTGTGACAGGAGTCCTTGTGGATCCCGTGAGCCATGTGAACATTATTATGGAGGAGACTCTTTTGCTAAGCTCTTTACAAAGGGAGGAAGATGAAAAAATGAAAACCACCATACGTACCCATGATGGTCTCTCTCATGTTCCTTATGGTTCTATAACTATTTTCATCCTAGTGGGACATAGGGTTGTGAATGCTACCTTTGACGTCATTCCAGAATCAGACTTGTTCAGAGTGAAGCTAGGCATTCCTTGCTAGTTTCTATGAACGAAGTTGCTTTTGTTATTCATAAGTGTAGTGCATGTTGTGCATGACATCGAATATCAGTCGATGGTATCATGTCAGGGATATTTTCTAGATCATTTTTGGCCCACCTTGGTAGGTTTGCTCCCCCCAAGCACATACCTACTTTATCAAAATTATGTTAAGTATAAGATCAAGGGTAAGGTGCAACCAAAAATGACCTACCTTGTAGCGCAACAACAGGCTGCCTTTTCCTCCTCTCAGAAGGGGAAGGGGAAATTTTCTCATGCTCAGCTCTTCCTTTACAATCCCACCTGCTTCTGCCTCTTGTCCTGCTACAGTGCCCTCAGCTTTCGCCCCTATGCATCTCTTGGGGAGTCTGATGGTGCCTACTTGGTAGAAGGCTAAGCATCAAGTGTTCGACCTTCTTGTCTTTCCCATGGTGCCTCATCCTGTCCTATATGGTAAGGGGAAGGGTCCTCATGGAATCATCTTTGTGTCTTGATTTTTGTGGCCTCCTACTACTCCTACCCCTAGGGGAGCGAATGGGAAGAGGCCCGTCGTCGAGGCGCTTGAGTTTTCTTCTCTGTTGGTTGTTGCCTTTGTTACTGCATCTCTTCCTCTTTTTTTTGTCCAAGAGTCACTCCCTCTACCAGCAATGGTTGTGATGGACACTCTAATGATAGAATAGGATCCTCTTGCTCCTCAAGTTGTAGCCTCTAGCTGTTGGAGCCGAAGAAACCATCTTGCACATGAGCATAAGCATTGGAGGAAGGATCTTGCCATTGAGCAAGCTGCTTTTTAAGAGGAAGAGGAGTTTTCAGCTCCTATTTATGTGTCTCTTGTTGTGCCCTCCTCTTTCGCCCCTTCTGCTTCAGTTCTCGTCACCTTGATGTTGCTTCTGGCTACCCCAATGAGCGTGGATGACCCTCACCCTAAAAGGGTGCAAGTGTTCATTTCTCCCCCAATTGAGCCTCCTCCCCTGATGTCCCTACTAGACATCTCACCTTTTCCTAAGCTCGTGGATATGTTGAATATCTTGGTGGTGTTCGATGTGATTTTCTTTGCTTCTTCCTCACCTTCTGCTTCATTTGTGGGGATCTCACATCCTCTGATGAAGTGCAAGTTGGAGGATGATTTTGCTTCTAATGGGGTCCAGAAGAAGGGATCACCTTCTTCAAAAGATGGTTCTGTGTTGGCTTGTTTTTTCCTAGTGATGGAGGTTTCCCCGAAGCTCCCTAAGTTTGTCACTACCCTTAAGTCTTTCGGTGAGGTTGATAGTGGATCTTGGGCGTCTCCTTCATCACCCGCTTAGTTGACACGTGACACTCCCATCAAGTGCATGTTCAACTTAGTGGACAATGTCTCGACTGTATTGGTGATTTTTTCAAAACCAATGACGTTTACCTCACAGGAGTTGAGTGAAGAAGACCTTGAGGGGACCTCTTCCTTGGCTCTTGTTGTAGGAGAGTTAGAGGGTGCTCCCCTTACTATCCCACTCTTGAAGGTTCGTCTTCCTTCCCCTTATAATGATCTAGATTGGGAGAATGATGACCTCTTGGTTGACGAGGACTAGGAGGGCACCTCTTTTTTACCTGTAGATTAGATTTGTGTGTGTGTTGTGTTTCCCCCGTGCTTGTTTTATGTGTTTCTGGAGGACCCTTGTCATGAACCTTGTAGGTGCTTGGATACAAAAGTGTTTTGTGTCATAAAATTCTTCTATTTGTCACATCATTCTTCTCTTTGTTGTGCCTTGATTTTTGACAATTAGGGATGATGCAAAGTGTTGGGGGCATCTAGGCCTCCCTTCCATGTTGACCAATTTTATTTTTTTAATTTTTTGTTTTGTTTTCACATACCTTTCTTCACATGATCTGATATAGTAGGGGATTGATGATAGTTCATATATATTATTATATTATATTTATCTATCTATATCTATTAGTAATAACCCCAAAATACCAGATATCCCCTATCTCTTGTTTCTTCATCCTTGCTTATGTTGTATTTTTATCTTTCTCTCTTCTTTGCTTGCTTTGTGATGTTGTGGTTCCTATGTGTTTTCCCTCACGTGCACGATAACATTTCCACATTTACATCTCATCATGTATCACGAGACACAACATCACTTTCTTCTCTCTCCTTAGGATGTCACATGCCTTTTTTTTCAGCACACACCATCCTACAAGGGGGCTATCATACTGCTTCAATTTTCAAAAAGGCGTATTCGATGGACAACGAATCCCTTGATGAAAATCCCTTATTTTTCAAAAAGTTGTTTTCTTCAACAAGGAGCCCTAGCAGAATTCTTCTTTCATCATGGATTTGTAAAGAAAGAATCTAAAAACTTTCCTTTGAGAAGGGAGTGCTTTTTTCTGATGAAGAAGTTTGAAAACTTTCCCTTGCGAGGGAGTATTCTTCCTTTCAAATTCCTTGATGAAAGAGATCTTTCAGAAGGATTCCTTGATGTTAGAATCATTTGCGAAAAATTCCATCGCCTTTCAAACAAAGTGTCCCTTGAGAGGACCCCTTTTCTTTTGAAGGGTTCCCAAGGGACCCCTTTGAAAGCTTCTTCTTCAATTGTTGACTATCTACGTGACTATTTTTTTGCCTATGTGGCTTTTTGCTATCCGACATGTTTTGTCTATGGATTAACATGTTGTTTTGAAAGACCAAGCACCTATGAAGCTGCTTTTTCAATCAAGCTTGGATGATCGAGCACCTCAAGCTTGCCTTGTAGGACTGATGATCCAGTGGACATTTTTTAGTGAAAATTGAAGTGTCTTATTTTTCTCCAAAATCAGCACCATCAGAAGGAGGTCGACGTCCTGGTTCCAACGCAACTCGAACGGAGCGAAAAGGAGTTCGTTTACACGAGTTATAGCCAGTCAAACCTTTGGTCAAACTGGAATCAGAGGGCGTCCAGGAAGCAAAAAAATGGTGTCGTCAAAATTTGTCGAAGTTGGCATCATCGCGAAGAGCTCATCGCAAGCTTTCCAACGCAACTCGTTTTGTCGAAATCCGACATCGGAGGCTCAAGATACAGCTAGTCAAAGTTCGGTTGACTTGAAGGTACTGATGATGATGTCATCATAGTGACGTGTCAGTCCGTACAGTACGGAAGCCAAGTGGACGAATTCGGATGAAACACGTGGCAGATGAGTCAGATTGTATGGACCAATGGGAGTGCGACACGTGCCATCTGTACGACACATCATCGGACAAGTGGCAGTCCAGTCAGCACACGTCATCGGCTTTGTCAGCGTACGAGCTTGCCTTGTCAGCGGACACATCTGCAGATTCTGGCGAATCACGTTTCGACACGTGTCATGTCTTTGGCATTCGGGTGTTAAACAAAGTGCTAAAATAGGCGGACGGGTTTGAACCCGCGATCTCTGCCCAAACGGCCGGGCCATTAGCCGTTGCACCAAACGCAGCGGTCGATATTATATATGGAATTATTTGTTTTTGTTGTTTAAAAATTACGGGCTATGTGATAAAAGTGAGGCCGGCGGGGTTGGAACCGCCGACCCCGTGGCCACCAAAACAATTAAAAGCCGTTGTGCCACCGAATCACCCACAAACATATATGGAGGTCGGTTGGTATTGACATGTCTCTGTGCCCGAAAATATAAAAAATGGCTTGTTAAAGCCAAAACAAACTAAACCCACCTAACCAAATGCCAAAAGGGGGTTAGGGAAAAATAAACAAGCTTTGTTACGAATTGTTAGACAGTGGTTAGGCAATTAATGGATTTGTTAAGCCTAATTAGGCTAATTTTATGTATAAAAGGGGGTGTGAGGTGAGAGTTGATAGAAGTTTCTTTCAGGTGACGAAGTCTTGAAGCTGTGGAGATAATCGAAAGAGAGGTCTTGTGGAGATTCTTTGAGTCATTCTCGCACGTCAAAGCGCTGTTATGCTGCCGAAGTGCTTGGAGAATGATTGTGGTGCTTTGTAATTGATTTTGGAGTTAATCGGATCGGTCTCTCTATTGGAGTGGACCCGGAGACGTAGTCACTTTCGTGATGAACTCCGTTATCAACTGTTTGCACTTCTCTTCTTCTCTCTCTTTTTGTCTCTCATTTCCTTCCTTTCTATTATAATCACCTTGTTATTACTTTCATTTTTTTATTTCCATAAGTTAATTTTGATTTAATTAACTTGGAATAATCATTGTAAAAGCATTGTAAAAGTTAAGCATTTAAATACTGCAATCTAGTCTAGATCCTATACAGATCAACTGAGCACCTATAAGGGCTTATCAAACTTTGTGAATCCTTTCACATTTGGCCTCCCTCAGGACTGAGCACCTATGGTGCCTCCTCTCTAGGACCGAGCACCTCCAAAGCCTTTTGTTCACCTTCCATAGGTTCAAGGGCCTATGGTGCATTTCTTCAAATATCCTCAAGACCGAGTACCTGTGGGGCCATCTCCTCTTCTTATGCATTCAAGCATGTTAGATCGTGGTTTGCTTCCTCAACAGTTCAATTATACATTTCTTAGCTTTCACTCTACTTTACCATGCATTCCCTAACACTTATGCTCGCTAAAGTGGAGGAAAAATGTAATGACATGAATTTGCACCCCTTGCAAATTCCATATTTACGTACCTTCTACCTTAGAAAATCAAGTTCGATAATGCAATTCCACATCCTTCATTCACTTCCCATCCACTTGGCAACTATTTTTTGTGTCGATGGAGGATATTTTGTCAAGGATGTTAACGTAACATGCAGACGTTTGTGCGGCAAACTGTAGTCCTGATAGGATTCCTACATCTAGAATTTGTAGAGGCATTACAATTATCCATTGGAAATGAAGAGTAATGTCTCTACTCCCTTAACTGACCTTGAACAACCCTTTTGCCTCCAATCTCATCTTCAAATGACTATCTCCTTCATTCTTTCACTCTCTCTTGATCTCACTCATTTTGGGAAACTATCTACACACTTCATTCACAACATTCTCACCTCCATTGAAGCTACAAGTTGGTGTTTTGTGGAACTCACTCTCTTTGTTGTTACGGCAATGTTGATCTTTGAAAGCTTATGAGCTCGCTCCTTCTCCCATTTTCCTTGAGTGCACATGGTTGAAGGTGATATCTTTCCATCTTCCATTCACTTAGCATCATCGTATTGTTTTCATAGCATATTGTTGTTTAGCATAGTTCCTGGTACTTTCATTCAACATCTTTATTTATCATACTTCTATTTTTGTTTCTATTTTGGCTGTCTGTGGAGGCGAAAACACCAAAGCAAGGGAATGATTGTAGCAGTCCTCTATCCACAACCCCAACATTTTTTTGTCTTATGTGTGTAGGTTTCTCGTCATCCGAAGACCTTGAAGATATCAAATCATGGGTAGGAAGTTGTTCTTTCCTCACCCTATTTTGTCAATCCGTAGATTAGATCAAGTTAAATTATTCTTCTTGCTATTAAGTTATTAGTTGCTTCCTACTTTTTGTCATTGCATTGAACCGTATTTGTTAGGTTGTTTGTAAGTTTCCTTAGCTTTTAGACTGTACTTTACATTTTTTGTCCATATGTATCCAGCACCCCACTGAGACGCCAATGCGCCACACTGTTGTCCGTGTCTCACACTATAGTCCTCTGGCAGCGAGGTGCTTAAGTTACAGTTTGAAAACTGGAAACATGCTCACCTAACTTCTCGAGATTCTCGAGTTGGTAGAAGGAAAGAGGTAGATCAATTTCCCTTCCTTTTCACTCCTTTAAACATCAAACCTATCTTAAGTAATCCATTAGCTTGAGGTGGATTAGGACAACCTATTGTTCTAGACCCTCCCATGACCTAGGGTCCTGAGTAGTCGGTCCCTCCCCTCTACACTTATATATATAGATATCATTTTGATAAAATATTATTTAATCAAATACTCATATCAAAGCATCATTCTTTAATAACCATAAAGATTATACAATACATATTCTTTAGTAATATAGATATCATGTATATTTACATATCACTTGCTTTTGATTTATTCTATGTTTATGACATTTTATATAGTGAATTCTAAGTATTGACTTATTATGTTATAATCTCACATTTATTAATCTCATATCTTATAGATTTGTCTCCAATAAATTTGTGCCCTATAGTAGTTAATTAATGGAGTGAAATATCATCTACATTTAGATAGCTTTGAATTTATGTTTAGTTTACAAACAAGCCTTTGTGTAAGATGAAATAATTTTGATGATATCGTAGAACCTAGTTAATCCTCGAGTTGAATGTATAGTTTCTAGTATGCTAATTTACTCCAAGATATTTTTAATAAAAAATTGAATACATTTTATGAGAATACTGAGTTATTATAATCACAACTTTGTATTTATGTGGTAGTAAAACCCTTTTTCCATTTGTTGGCGTTTCAAATCGCACCTCTAGAATGTGTTTTGGAAACGAACAACTATGTGCAATAAACTGCTCTTCAAATTAGGAGGGGAAGATCCCTCTTTCGCCGAGTTTGGATAAAGAAAGTAAACTAAAACTAATTTTGCCTATTTTTTTGATTCAGTTGCGAGAACACAAGGTTATAGAACTCTAGATGTTGCAGCTCAGGTTTTCCCTTTAATGAAACTTAACAACTACAACTAACTTACACTATTGATGTTTCTAGCGTCTTAAGTAAACACAAAGCAAGAGAGTTAGAAATGGATGAGATTGATTTTCTGACAAAGATACTTAAACAAACTTTTCTCAACATACATTCAATGCAAGCTGAAAAAGAGATCATAAAAGCATTACACAATAAACAGAAATATGAGACTTTATATCAAGGCAACGAAGCACGCTCAAGACTTTATTTCCTCACACTTCTAGCACAACATAATAAACGAAAAATCTGAGATTTTTATATCGGGGCAACAAAGCACGCTCAAGACTTTATTTACTCAAACTTTTGGCACAAAGTTACAATTTCAGGACAGCAAGTTGTGGCAAAATACACACAACATGTGATCAAACCAGATTATCACTTGACACAAGACACATGTACTGAACAAGAAATTGCAGCTAAAAGAGGCATGCAAACTTGCCCTTAACACAAAGTGAACTGACACTAATCGATAACAAACATGAAGGCATAGACTCAACAATTCTATTATCATAAGCACAATTTTTGAAAATGAGCAAACACTACTCTTATTTATAACTAAGTAGAGGAGTAGGAAACCCTAAAATCTCCTTGCTTTTACAACTAAGACTTGCCAACATCAAAGCTTTATTTCTAAACCTAAAACAAGATAAACATCTACAACTATGAAAACCTAAGAAAGCATGAAAAAAAAGGAAATGCCAACTATTACAACTTGATATCCTTCTTCATCAAAGAATGGATAAGAATTGAGACAAGAATAGAAAGAAAGCATGAGATAAGAATGGAAAGAAAGCTTGGAGAAAGCTTCTAGAAGATTGTTTCTTTAAATCTCGATCACATCCCCCAAGAAGCGGGAAACTGCCTTTCTATCAGGAGTGTTGATACTATCTATAGCCATATTCCACTTTTCTAAGATCTTCTCCCCTTTTGCAATCAAACTTAGAGAATCTTTGACATCTTCAGCTTCTTTATGAGTTCTATTCTTAAAAAACATCGTTGCCCCAAAAAATGACTCACTAATTGATAACTTGGCGATTCTGCAACTTTATGCTTCCGAAACTTCTCTTGATTCTCCCACGGAAGAGTTTTGCACAAATTTTTGTGACACTTGTCCTTTCGCTCATACCACTCCCTTTGCACGTTCTTCAACTAAGATGATGACGTTTTATGTTCATGATGGTACTGAAAAGCACTTCCCAACATCATTCGTTTAGATAATTATGATACAACACTTGTTTGGCTCTGAATTCGATGGGAGAGTACTTCATGCTGAAAAACTCGAAGATTGACTGTAAACTTGCCTATGTTCTGACAAGTTTTGCACAACTTTCTATTTTTAGTTTGTTGATTTTCTTCGCCAAACGGATGATTTTTTTGGAAATTTTTCTAAGATATGGGTTTTGTTTAGAATTTCATTACAAGAAGACCCGGATCATCCGTTTTTGAAAATTCTAAGTGTAGACTGAAAAAGCAGCAAACCCTAATTTTCTTCGAAAAAACAGAAAAAGCTGGCATCTGGGTATTGTTCATGAGCACATTCTAGATGAACCCAGTTGATCGGATCTTGAAAACCTTGAAGTCTGATTGAAAAAGCAACCACTTTAAGTTTCATTGAAAAATCTATGATATGGGTTTTGTCCAGAAGAAGATTTGAGATAGACCCAAAAGATTGGAAATTGAAAGTTTTGAAGTTTTCTCTGACATGCAAAATAAAAAGCAGCTGCTGCAACCTTGAGAAAGTTCTTCAAAAATTGTCCAAAAGATAGAACTAGTATAAACCAGCTCGCTGAAAATTGAAAACAATAACCTTCTTCTTCAAATAATTGATGTTCTGGATGAAAAAGCATGAAGAATCAAGTTTTCTCATGTGCTAATCTGAAAATTCATAAGAACTTTTGAAAAACCAACAAGTTTAGGTTCTTGAATCATGAAAAGAAGAGTTTGAAGTTGCTACTCTATTTTTCCTTGAAGGCCACCTCCAAGAAAATATGAAAAATGAAACACAAAGGTGCCTTAAATAAGCTTTGTCTTGACTCTCTTTAACCCTAATTCTTCAAAACCCTAATTTGAGTTTGTGCAATGAACTTTGACGTTTTCTCTTCTTTCAATATTTTAAAAGTTTCAAAAATTTCACCAAGGCAAGAGAAGTTGGGTGCCCTTCTTGGCTGAAGCGCCTATTTCATCCAGACTTAGTCATTTTTTCACTGTTTTCAACTTCTCCTCAATTTTTGACCCTAGTTTGATCTTATCTCTCGACTTCCAGATTGATCTAATAGACGAACTGAATGTTTCACCACAGAGCCTGATCGAATCTAACGACATTATTTTGGAGACATCATCTGATAAAAACTTCATTTGATCCTTCAAATTATCGAGTGCCTATCTCCTCCAGGGGCGCCCACTTTCTCTAGTGTTAGCCATTTTTATGATCTTCAAACTTTGCTTGTCTTCTAACCTTCAGATGAATTCACGATTCTGGGCGTTATATTGGTCAGATTGACTGGCTGACGGATTCAATAGATAGCTAAGAAGATTCTGGAAGGGGTCTCCTGGATACCTCATCTCTGAAAACTGACATTTGATGCCTCAAAACCCTAGGCGCCCTTCTCGTTTAGGGGTGCCCATCTCCTCCAGAGGTAGTTTTTGTTCTGAGTTTTTCACTATTGCTTTTGACTTTTGTAGTTTCATTCACTTTTCCTTCTCTATTCAGCCTTCGACATCTGATGACTACCTGCTCCGACGAACGTGTTGATGATTGCATTGGACAGCTTGATCAAGTCTGACGAAGTCACATTGGAGGTGCCTCCTGCAAATTTCATCGTTTGACCTCTTAAAAACTTGGGTGCCCTTCTTCTCCAGGGGTGCCCAGATTCACCAGACTTAGAATATTTTTCATCATTTTTCGTCTTTAGAGTTTTAACACCTCTTCCCATGGCTCTTGTTTGATTTGGTTTTGCCAACGACTGAGTGATCAGATGAGCTGACGAAGACATCCACTGCAAAGCTGATGAGAAACTGAACAACATTGCCTGGGGAAGCTAACCCTGACTTCATTATCTGATCCTTCAAAAGGATGGGTGCCCTTCTTCTCTAGGGGCGCCCAAGTTGAGCAAACTTAGCCAATTTTCAAAATTTTCAAAATCTTCCCTCGTTTGACGTGCCTTCCTTGTCTCGACTGTCAGAAATAAAAAAATTTCTAAGGCATTGAAGTATGGGTGCCCAAATTGGGCAGGGGCGCCTGGATTCACCATCCTTAGTCAATTTTTTGCATTTTTCAACTTTTTTTGCTTCCTTTCTTTGTTTCTCATTCCTCGTGCATGTTCGTCGTTGACAACTTCTATTTGATGCTTGAATGTCTGATTCTAGCACCTGGCGGCTGATTGACTTCCATTGATGACCTTGGATCTCCAGAAAAAACATCTGAAAAAGCAGAATAGACCCACTAGGGTAAAACTGGTCTTTTTCGTGATTCTGACTGCACCAACTTGATGAGGAAGTATTTTGAGCCAATCAAAATCAATTTAACCCTAGAAGCCAAACTTTCTATTTTTAAATTTTTCTATTTTTAGAAAATTTTGCTAGTATTTGTTTTCTTGAGAAACCCAGAAAAAGTTTCTATTTTTAGAAAATTGCTAAAAATAAAATTTTCCTAAAATTTAGGGTTGAAACACTGAAATTTGGGTTTTGTTCATTTGGATGTTCTGAACCGACCTAGATTGTCAAATTTTGAAATTTTCAAGTTATTGACCCCCATGCAAGACATACAAACCCCAATTTTAACCTTTTTGACAAATTTTGACAAGACTTTCATTTCTTCAAAATGCCTAAGTATAGCAAATTTTTTAATTTGGGGTACAACACCATTAATCCACATTGTATAAGCATGTTCCGCATTAACATTTTTTTGACAACGGGTATATAAAATACATTCTTTAATTCTTTGAATTGGTTTGCGCATGATAGACAGATAGTTAAATATTGCATGAAAATTAAAGAGGTACTTCATAAACTCTTAGTGGTGCATTAAATTAGCATGAAGTCAAGGAACGTCAATCGAGGTGGAATTGCATGTTCATAACTAAAATGAATGACTTACATAACTATAGAATAATTGTTGAAGGGCATGAATTTAGTAGATCTTATGTGTTCATGATTTTATAAGAATGTATACTCGTAAATATATACAAACACATACGTAATTATATATATGCATATACATACTTACATGAGCTATACCTTCTTAATTTCATACTTGTTTAATCTTTTCTATTTAAAAACCCTATGATTATAAGAATTGTATTTGTTTTCGAAAAGATTGTTTTTATGAATATTCCATTTCCATCTATTGATATGCTTGTATGCTTATAGACAAATAATCATGTTATCATTATTCTTATTTGCAAATATTATGCCTCATCACTTATAAGAAATCATGGCCCATGTAACGTTGAAGATGAATTGTAATATTGTTCAATGAGATTGATATCTGCATATGATTCAATGCATGCTTGTTTTTGGGTGTTTACCTTTTTGTGTAAATCATGGTCACTAGATGTAGATATGTCTTGTTTCACAAATCCATTACTCCAATTAGTTTGCATTGTAAGTCATCCTTGTGTTGGGTTGGGTATTCTCCTTTCAGGAATAATTATGAGGGAGTGAATCACTTTGTGGTAGGGTGGAAACACACTCCAACAATATTCTCACCCTTGATATGTTCAAAGGAGATTATGTCTTGAAGGAATCCTGTTAGGAAGGTCTTTGTATTTGGTTCATTGTGTAATCTCAATCTCGACCAAGTGGTCTTTGTAAGGAATATGTTCCTATATGATTTTCCATAATACTGGCATATGCACTCAAAACCTTTTGAAATAATATAATCCCTTGTCTCTTTTCTTTGTACATTAGACATGTGTCATTTTTATATGTTTTTTGACGTGTGATGTGTAATTAGTTAATTTTAATCTATGGAGGTCATTACACTGTAAGTACTGCGTGTTATTTGGTTAATAGATCTCCTTGTTCAACTCTTGTTGATAAAACTCCTTATGAAGTGTGGATAGGTAGAAAGCCTTTTGTTTCACATTTAAGGGTCTTTGGTTGTGAGGCTTTTTTTCATGTGCCTCAGAGAAGCATTCTAAGTTGGATCCAAAAGCATAGAAATGCATCTTTGTTGGTTACAATGAGAATGTAAAAAGTTATAAGCTTTGGAATCCACTAACCTATAAGATGGTTTTCTCTAGAGATGTTATTTTTAGGGAGTTTAAAGCTTACTTAGGTGAAGAACAATCAAAGGAGAAAGATAAGACGAAAAATAGTGCACTTCAAGACAAAGATAGAAAATCAAGAAGATGCACATGTGGAAGAACAACTAGATGGATTAGAGGATGATGAAGAAGAAGAAGAGAGTTCAGATGATGTGTAGGATAAGCATGTAGAAGAAGAAGAGCAACAAGAACCCCTTACTCCTAAAAAAATAAAATAGAAAATTATGTTCTTTCTTGCATTAAGTTCAATTGGCCAAATTAAGTACATTGTTTTAAATCAAAATTGGCATTAAAAAGACATCATTTTTAGATTTTTGCATAGCATAATTAGTAAATTATCTTGTTTCAAATATGAAAATTGCATTATGATTCATACTTTTGGGTGTTCATTACATTGGCATAATGCCTTTTCTCCATTTTGGGTACACTTGTGTTTGGTGAAACTTGTACGAGCTTCACAACCTAGTGTCCTATTGCCAATACCTTAGTGAGACATAGTTTGAGACTCATGCAATCCTACACTAGTACATCCATATTGGATATTGAGTTTTCTAACTCATTCACTCATAGTGTTGACATAGTTAAACCATTATTATTATTATTATTTTTATTAGACTGCAGGAATCGGGCAGCACGACCCCCTATAAATTGCAGTGCGCTTGGTAAAATTTTTAACGTGATCGGCGGTGCTGGCCCAACACGCCCTCCGGTACCACGGGGGTGGGGGAGACTAGACCTCATGACCAACCTCTTGCAACAGGAAAGATTTAGCCAACCGAGCTAGGGCTCCAACCCACTAGTCAAACCATTATGGACCATAGCTTTGATACCACATTTCCCATGACTACTCTACCAACAACCAATGTAACTAATGTTGACAAAATAGTTGCTAATGTCCCTCAAGAGAAGCTAAAACATATGGATGAAGCCTTAGAAAACTTGAAAAACTTTGTGAGTGTTGAATAAATTGTTGGAATTGCAGTTCCTATCATAGATAACATGAGGAAAATGCTTGATAATGAACAAGGAATATAAATTGTGTGTAGCCTAGCCCATATAATTGATAATCATGTTCCTACAATGGCTAGTTATGCTCAAAATTTTGGGTACACTCAAAGTCAAGGTGGAAATCAAATTCCTCCTTCTACAACTATGGCCTTTATTCCTACATACACTCATCCAACTGTTACTAAAACAAAGCAACCCACTAGCAATGTTAATACAACTTTAGGTATTTCCATTGGGAATATTTTTAGCTTTGTGAATTCAAATCTCATATCTCCTAAACCCTCACCTCGCACAAATTTGCAATTCACTTGTTCTCCAAATGCATATACACCTCCACCTTATTCACCCCCATCTCAAAACACAGCCAATGATTCCACCCATAACCAACTTTTGCAAAATATTTCATCCCTCAAACAACAAATTTCCACATTGAATCAAAATCAAAATAGCCAACCTTCACAATATGTCAAAAGAAACCCATCATCCTTGAAGATATTGAGAGCACAAATGCCACAAAGTATAGAGATTCCTATATTTGAGAAATATGGTGGTAAAGGAGATCCTAGTAACCATGTTTCGACATACATAGCCTTATGTAGTGACTATTGGTGTGAATAAATGTCTTGTACCTAGCTAATTCACTCACTAGGTAATTAGGGGGCATATTCACATGTTAATTTTACTTATGATATAATACTCCTTCTAGAAGTTTTAGTTGTCATTTTTAGAACTTATTTTATCTAGCTAGTATTGCTTGATTCCTAGGTAGTTGGTTTGTTAGTTGTTTCATGTCATAGGATTAAGACACTTTTCATGATCTTGTATAATCCTATCTCTCTACCTTGCCTTTATAAGCAAGGCATCTCATGTATATTCAAGCATAATCAAGTAATATTCAATCTTGCATTGTTGAAGCAAACATTCTTATTATTTTCTCCCTTGTGGAAGATATTTTGGTCTAGCAATTGTTCTTGGGGGTGTTGGGGAGTCACCATTAACTCCCACAAGGTATCAAATCTCCAGTGTTGTAGATTCCTTCCCAAATCTAAGGGTTTTATGTTGGCTTGAATATTTTTTTGGGTACATTTTGGGGTTTCATTGACCTCACAATTGAATCCAAGGAGTCGAAGAAAGTCAGGTTTGCCTTTCGTTCCGTCAAATTTGGTTATGTTTTGGCTGATCTATGAATGGTTTGGAAAAGTGCGAAGAGTAGTTGATCCAGAAGGTCACTGATTTTTCGAAGCACTTTGGGCCCAAATCGACATCACCATTGCGTTCAGAAGGTTGAGCAGACAAATTTTGATAATAAATTATCCATTTCCGATAAAATTTATTTCCGAGACAATTTTTTTTGCTTGGACAGGCCGTACGGCCCCCGGATCAACATTATTTTCACAAAAAACATTTTTGCAATACTCGGGCAATATTTCTATTGTTTCAAGCATAAATTATTTGTTAGGTCTTATTAAAATTTATGTGGGTTTAATAGTGTAATGCGACATATTGTGAATATTCTTCACATAGTGGTTTGCAGATCGTACATGGGTTGCATCGTCCTTGTCAGTGACACAATTATCAGACGTCATCTTTGTGTATTTGGAGGGCTTTTATTACTAGTCACATCCTTGACTCAATTGCAGGTTGTCACATCACCCTCGTTGTCTTTTATGCTGTCACATCGGTTCCACCACCTGTCATCAACCGGTCCTATCCATCGTAGGTTTTCATATTTGTTATTGGCTTTTTTACGCAGGGTTAATATTATATACACTTTGTGTTCAAATCTTGGTCGGTATAATTTAAGGTTTGGTTGGCTTCATAAATCAAAGTTTTTATTCACATTTGTTTAGCCGACATGTTAGTTTTATTAGCCGAAGTTTTGATATGATAAAACTTTATATTAAAACTTTGCATTAAAATTTTCAAAAAGCTAACAATATAAATCCGCCAATTTTTTGCACCAAATTAGCCTCTAGGCACCGAAAATTTTGCTCCTAGATAGCCTTGGTAGTGCCGTGTATTTGCCCCCTAAGTGCCCAAACTAGTTATTTTTTCATTTTGGCATAACTTTCACATACGAAGGCGAAATTTTTGAAACGAAATATTGCCGGAAATCTATCAATCTCAAGTTTCTAGCGGTGCCATTATTTTTCAGAAATTTTGCTATTTGGTGCTAAATTTTTTTGTTTGAAGTTAGATCATTATTTTTGGCTCCTGAGCTCGTAACTTCTTGTCACAATCTCTAATTTTCGTGACTCTTGCGGCATTGGAAAGATATTGACGAGCTCTACCTAAAAAATAATGCACTTTTTCCAATTTATATCGTAGGTATTTTATGATTTCAAATTTTGCCCGGTGGGTCTACTGAAGGATACTTAGATTTTTGGCAATTGGGAAAGTGTTGTTTTGATCATTGTACTTCATTTCAACTATATTGTATATGTTGATCTCATATTGTATCATTTGAGAAGTGTATTATCATTGTAATCTTGGGTTATTCAACTCATCCTTCTATAATAGTTTTGACTAGGGATAATTATTAGTCATAGCAAAAAGTTATCATAACACATTGTAAGTGGCTAAATTTTTTGCCACATCTTTATGGATTCATTCTTGAACTAGAAATAACATAGAGGAAATCAGTTTGGGGTAATATGAATGATCATATCATAGGATTGATTGGGTCTACTTTTAGTGTAAGCATCTTCAGTGAGACCTATCATAAGGTCTTCTCTGACATGTCATACCCACACATAGTTTGGACCAAATTTTGGGAGATATTTGGCAATCCACACAAGCCTCCATTCCCAAGTGATCCTACTTCAGATTGCCTCATTCCACTTAATGATGTTGACAACATACCCTATGATGATCACACCTTAGAGGAGTTTGAATATGATGCAAAACTTGAGCATCTTGATGATCCAAAGACTTCTCCTGCAACTCCTACTTCTCCAGTTGAGATCACACATTCATCTTTTGTTGATGATTCATTGAGTACTTCTAGTGATTCATTGCAACAAGTATCTAATAGTTTTCCTGATTGGGATTCCTATTTGAAAAATATTGCTTCTTTGTTTGTGGAGTCTCACATTGCAGATTTGGAGGACCAATTTGAGGGTCTAACTCTCCTATTTTATGATAGTCATGGATCAACTATTGTCACTTCATGTTCATCTTTAGAGCTTGTTCAAGATCAATTTCCACTTGTTCTTGGTTTGCCATAGTTTTTTGTGATTGGGAATGTACCTAATTGGATTGTGGCATCATCTTCATCATCCAAGAACTTGGCAATACATGAGCAACTTTCAGATACACAATCTTCATACATATGGATTCCTCTTCCTTCAAATTCCTATCCAAAACAAGAAGCATTCCTGTATTTGTACTTGGTATATCTTATTCCCAGTGGGAGAAACATTGTTTATAGGCATTGGATTATGTTTTGTCTCCAGACATTAAACATACTTGTAGGTGATCATTCATTTTGGCGGGGGGATATCTTATCTCTTTATTTCCCTCTTATGGGGGATCATTGATTGTATATACATGATGGATGTAGTCCTTGGGGGGTATCATTGAGTCCTTTATACATCATGTTTGTTTTATTTTTCTCTTTTTGGAGAAGAGTTTTGTCCCATTGGGTTTTCTCCTTTTCTCTATTTGTGAGAGATTGATTGCATTGATTTATTGCTTTGTAAATGGGTACCTAACATGGCCTCGTAGTTGGAACCAATAGTCATAGTCTTTACATATTTTGCATAATAATCTTCTCCCTAAGTTGCACTTAAGGGGGGGTGTTGGTGTGAATAAATGTCTTGTACCTAGCTAATTTACTCACTAGGTAATTAGGGGACATATTCACATGTTAAGTTTACTGAGGATATAAGATTCCTTCTAGAAGTCTTAGTTGTCATTTCTAGAACTTATCTTATCTAGCTAGTATTGCTTGATTCCTAGGTAGTTAGTTTGTTAGTTGTCTCATGTCATAGGATTAATAAACTTTTCATGATCTTGTCTAATCCTATCTCTCTACCTTGCCTTTATAATTAAGGCATCTCATGTATATTCAAGCATATTCAACCAATATTCATTCTTGCATTGTTGAAGCAAGTATTCTTGCCATTTTCTCTATTGTGGAAGATATTTTGGTCTAGCAACTGTTCATGGGGGTGTTGGGGAGTCACCATTAACTCCCATAGTGAATTCATTTTTTAAGACAAGCTCTTGGCTAAAATTTTCCCTAGGTCTTTGAAAGATACAACCTTAGAATGGTTTTTCTCTTTATCGAATAATTCAATTAGTTCATTTAATGATCTTGTTGACGCCTTCCTCAACCATTTCCAAGTACACATTGGTCCCAAGATGACCTTAGTTGATTTAATGAAGTGTAAACAAAAGGATGATGAAAAGATCATTGATTTTATAGCATGATACCAATTTATTTACTCACAAATCAACATTAAGATTCCCAATGTCGATCTTCAAAGAATGTTCATTGAAAATTTACAGAACAAAATACAAGACAAGCTTGGGATGATGAAATTTTCCTCCTTTACACATTTATGCATGACTCTTCATGACTATCAGAATTCGGTTAACCATCATGAAATGAAAACTCCCTCTAATTGCCCTAAGAAATTCGAGTCTGTGCCCCGTAACACTTTCCAACCATTCAAGAAACAAAAAAAGAGCTTTTTTAAAAATAAACCCACCTCAAACAAGTCAACATTTTGAGTCTCAAGTGGCTGCCATAAAAACAACAAATTCATATTAATTTGGAGAGCGCAATAGATAATTTACCCCGTTACCCGATACCCTCCATTCCATCATGCTGCAACTTTTGGTTAAGAACCTAATTGCTTCACCTCCCATCAAAAACCATTGATCCTACAAATCCCTTACCTCCAAAATATAATGCTAATTCCTTTCGCCATTATCATTGAAAAAATGGACATGATACAAAACATTGTAAGAATCTTAAACAAATCATGCAAGACCTCATTGATTCTACTCACATCCAGATTGGTGGTGTTACTGATCAAGGAAATAAGTTCATTGCCCCATCCAACCAAAATTTGCAAATTTTTACTAATTCCACTCCAAATCATAACATCTCTTTTGGGAGAGCTATTGACACCAAGAATGTTGACATGACTGATGATAACATGAGTGATAATGAGGATGATTCTATAGATGCTATGGTTAACCTCATTGATGTTCAACCTTGTAAAGGCCAAAACAACTTGTCTATGAACATTGCTTTCTCACAAAATGACATAATCAAGCATGCACTCGATGGTCCTCTTTACTTTATCAAAAGAATCAATGACAAGCCTACTAATGGGATATTAATTGATCTCATGCGTGTAGAGAATGTGATCACTGATGAATTATTATTTGTGCATGAACTTTATTAAGATTCTTATGAACAATTGAAAGGATGGATTAAAACACATAATGGTTTTGCTTTCCCTACAATAGGTTCTATCACTCTTCCTTTAAATTGGACTGAAACAATTGAATGTCTCATTCTCCATCATCCTATCATCAGATCAATTCCATGTGAAGATTGGCTATCCATGGATGTCATCCCGTTGGTAGTGCATAAATTCTTAAAGTTTCCATTTGGCAATGACATATTTATTGTGCATCATATTCACTTTAATCTTGTGTCTTCTTGTGGAAATTTCTCATTGAATTTATTTTGGACCGAACCCATGGAACCTATTAAGCCTTATGAGGACTTCTTTTTCAAATCTTGCCAAAAGTTCAAGGCAAAGTGCATAGAAAAATGATCTCTTAGCAACATGCCTCAACCCATGATTGAGTCTCCTATACTTGATGAAGCCATGATTGAACCAACAACCCTTCCAAGTAACCAAGAAAAATCCTCCGCCTATTTTCTATAAGAGACCACGAGATAACTCTACCATTCTCATTGTACCTCCTAAGATCAAACAAGTTTATAAAGCCAAAAAGAAATTAGTTGACCAACCTTCCATGGTTCCTTTCGTTCCTCCCTTTTGGGAAGAAAAGAAACCAACGGTTGATAAACCCACTCCTACACCTTCACAACTTGAGAATCGTACAAGAAGAAATCAAAATGTTAAAGAGTGTAGGCATAGATGTCATGCTATTACTCATCATTTAGAAGAAAAGATCAATATTGAAAACCACTTGATCAAACACCAACTCAAGAAATACATGATGATTCTCCACCTTCGCTACAACAACAACATGAAACTTCAATGGAAATTATCATTAGGCCTCCTGTTATGATTAATTTTGATGATGACGATGAGATTGCTAAGATTGATGAGGAAGTGCATAATGAGCTGAATTTATTTTTTTCCTCTTCCATGAACTTAGATGATAACAACTGTGATGATCCTCCTAACAAAAGTGACTCACCACATGTTGAACCTGGTGATGTTCCTAGTAAGACACTTGTCATTGTCCCTTTGGCTAGTTGCCCACCTTTCGCATAGGATGAACAAGATTGGGATGTAGATGACCTACTATAGGTTGACTCACATGTGCCATATTAGTCTATTTTTGTATTCTTATAATGTTCTTTTTGATTGCATGTGCGTAATGTGATCCCCCATGTCATGCTTCTTGGTGTGTCTTTATATGTTTTTAGGCCTACTTTGCATGACCATTGTCACTCGGTTGGTACAAGGATACAAAGGAACCAAATCTGTTCTGACATTCTTCTATTTTTATCTTCATTCTTCTATCTATTGTAGCCATTTACCTTTTCACTTGTCTTGTGTTTTCCTTTTAGGGATGATACAAAGCGTTGAGACATTTAAGTCTCTTCCATGTTAGCCCAAAAGGCTTCTCCTTTTTCTCTCTCTATATGCCATTCTTCCTTTGTGCTCATTGTTCCATGAGTTATTTGGTGAATGATGATGATTATGAGCTTGATTATATCACTGTAGCAAAGACATATGTTGACCCCAGATTCGTGGATCCCTTATGTGTTATCTTAGGATTTCATATGTAGGGAAACCTCCTTTCCATAACTTATCTCTACTTGGAAACATATGTTTTACATAGGTATTTCCAAATAAATCTCTCATGTATTGGGATTTATCGCTTTGCTACTTTAAAGTAATTTCTCACAACATGGTGTTTAGTAATTTCTTTAAATTGGGCGCATACACATCCCCGGTCATTGTTTGCATATTCCTTTCAAAGTGTGGTATTCCTACTTCATGTGATGTATATTCTTAGTGGTGACATTGGGTTTGATGTCCTTCAAAAGTGTGAACTTTCTTGCCATATGACATTCCTCTTAGTGGTAATGCTATGGCTTGCATTCCCTAACGTGTGAATCTTTTATCTCTTGACTAGTCCTCTCTTGATTGCGATGTTAAGCACCATGTTCCCTAAGGTGAGACCTTTCATGAATTAAGAAAAACCACTTTTATTATCCTATCCTATTGCATTTACAACTTTATCATGGCCACCAAGCATAACACAATTTGCTTGCCAGTGGCACCTTTTTATTTTTCATGAGTGTCTAGAATAATGCAGCTTGCTAGCCTTGTAGAGCCTTTAACAATTTTTGTGGCACCTTATCAAAGTCATAAGAATGTATAACTTTTGGTATGTTGATGTATGGGAGCCTGTAGACCTGGCATGACTTTCCCATCAACCATCTTTTGTGGGTACATACCAACCTAGTGTATGTTTCTCACTTTCTTGGGGCTCACCTAGTGGACACTAGATTTTAATAGCCCTCGTGAGTATTATTTTTTGGCATACCGAACAACGGGTTTTCACTTGTGAATGCATTTTATGGACAACAACGCAAACGTGGCTAGTCCATCCTTCCTTTTATTTCTTTTTGCATAAATTTTGACATTGTATGATTATGCATCTTGTCTCGCTGCTACATTCGTGTGTTTCTTTGTTCCTTTGTTGGTTTTCCATGAGATCTTAGATCTTGGGGGCTTGATCACCCTCCTTGACCTTTTTCATCATATCTTTTCAACACTTGTACAATTAGAGCTCTCTTATTTGTCTACTTTAGTGTGAGTCTGAGCACAAGTTCATACTCTCACTATAGTGAGGGCTAAATATAATGTCAAAGAATGTACTTTAAATTTTCACATTATGTTTGCATCCCCTTAATTAATAGGATTTAATTAAGCCTTTAATTGGCCCAATTATGCATTCACAAGCCTAATTAATTTCATTTTCCGAAAGGGAAACCACATTTAATTAATGCCTACACTTAATTACACATCTTGGAAAATGTGTGTCCTAGGTTTGGGGTGTAGGATCCATTCACCCAAGGGTGAACGAGTCCTCCTTAAGTCTTGGATCCCATTTTTAATGTGTTTTAAGCAACATTTTAATGATCTAAATTCAAATTGCAAAGGCCAGCTTGTGGTGTTTAATTGCCAGGTAATTAAAGAAACATGTATAAATACAAGGTGTTTTTATCAATTCAAATATAACAAGCTAAAGGCAACTTTCACATGAGCAAAGATTATTGTCAAGAGCATTGGAGAGAAGATTTATTAGTCAATTATTGTAGCATTGAAGAACTATCATGATGTCAAGATTTATGTGTGTTCATGCATGTTTTTGAGCTAACATTGTGATGTAGGTTTCAAGTTTCAAGCAAGCATTCAAGAATCAAGATCTATCAAGCAATCAAGCCATTTCATGCAAGATCCAACCCTTGGAGTGATGTGTTAGACTTCAGTCCTCTGAGGGAAACCATTAAAGGATTTGGTAAGGTGTAACAAGCTTTGTTCATTCATCAATTCCTCCATCTTTATCATTATTTCATTATCAAGGTTTAATTACCAAACTAGGATTTGAATTTGACCAAGTCAAACCCTTATCCACACAAAACAAACATTTTTCTCCTCTTTTTCTATGTGTAGATTTTTAGGTGAAAAAGGATTGAAGTTTGATCAAAAGTGAAATTTTACAAAGTTGTCAAGACACAGAAACTCACCTACATGTTTTATTTGTGGCTTTTTGATAGTCAAACTTGGGGGAATCGAAAGCTTAGATCTAGTATCTAAGAACTGCAAAAAGAAATTTTAGACCCCTGTATAGGTACCCATTCACCCTTGGCCGAAAGTCCTTCAACAGAGCTTGAAACCCATTTTTGGAGCTAGGTACACACCATCCTAACTTTCTCATATATGTAGGTTAATGGTTGTTTCTATCAGTGTTATCATAATACTTTGTGTTTCAAGTGTTAAATCTCATAAGTTTGATTGTTAATGCACTTTTATTCTTCTCCCAAAACTATTGCTCAACCATTTCTGTCATAAGGAAGTTAAGCCAACATAGTGTCCAAACCTAGGGTTGACTCACCTTGAAGGTTGCAAGTCAATTCTAATCATTTGTGGCACTATCCCTCTTCCTAATGAACATGGAAAAGGTAGATTTGTGATTAGGTGGACACCCCATTTTTCTTTTGGCATAGGTCCCTCATCTCACATCCCATTTCTAGGTTTCCTATCCATCTCCCCCTTTTCCATCATGTCATTTTAATGAATTTGACCTTGTACATCTTAAATTCTGATTTGGAGACATTCAAAACCCTAGATCTAGGTTTGCATTAGTGTTCTTTTCATTGTATTTAGGGTTTAATTTTGCATGTTTGCATCATTTAAATTCATAAAAAATCAAAAAAATTGCATTAATTTTGCATACATCTTGCATTGTAATTGCATCAAGAGTGTCTTTTAGTCATTTAGATTCAAATTTCAGTTCAAAATTTGTCTTTTTGCTCACTTTGTTCACTATTTTCACTTACATTAAGACGCCTAAAATTGGAAAAATCTATCACAAAATTCACAGTCTACAACCTAAAATAGAGAACTCAAACATCAAACTAGAAACACAAACTTTAATTTTTCCAACCCCTGTACAAAAACCCATTCACCCTTGGGAGAACCTGTCCTTGTATAGGTAATTTTTCAAAATTTTGGGTGTCATTTTGTCTTTGTTTGCTTCATTTCATTCTATTGTCAGATATGTGTTTCAATTTCAAATAACATTTTTTTTACTTTCTTGCATTCAGTTCAATTGGTGAAATTAAGTACATTGTTTGAAATCAAAATTGGCATTAAAAAGACATCATTTTCAGATTTTTGCATAGCATAATTAGTAAATTATCTTCTTTTAAATCTGAAAATTGCATTGTGATTCATACTTTTGGGTGTTCATTACATTGGCATAATGCCTTTTCTCCATTTTGGGTGCACTTGGGTTTGGTGAAACTTGTATGAGCTTCACAACATGGTGTCCTATTGCCAATACTTTATTAAGACATAGTTTGAGACTCATGCCATCCCATGCTAGTACATCCACCGTGGATCTTGAGTTTTCTAACTCTTCCACTCATGGTGTTGACACTAGTCAATCCATTATGGATCATAGATTTGATACCACATTTCCCATGACTACTCTACCAACAACCAATTTAATTGATGTTGACATAATGGTTGCCAATATCCTTTAAGAGAATCTAAAACAAATGGATGAAGCCTTAGAAAAACTAAAAAACTTTGTGAGTATTGAATACATTGTTGGTACTGTAGTTCTTGTCATAGATAACATGAGTAAAATTCTTGATAATGAACAAGGAATATAAATTTTGCATAGCCTAGCCCATACAATTAACAATCACGTTCCTATAATGGCTAGTTGTGCTCAAACTTTGGGTACACTCAAAGTCAAGGTGGAAATTGAATTCCTCATTCTACAACTGTGGCCTCTATTCCTACATACACTCATCCAACTCTTACTACAACAAAGCAACCCACTAGAAATGTCAATACAACTTTAGGTATTTCTACTAAGAATCCTTTTAAATTTGTGAATTCAAATCTCATATCTCCTAACCCCTAATCTCTCACAAACTTGCAATTCACTTGTCCTCCAAATACATATACACCTCCACCTTATTCAACCCCATCTCAAAACACAACCAATGATTCCATCCTTAACCAAATTTTGCAAAATGTTTCATCCCTCCAACAATAAATTTTCACATTGAACCAAAATCAAAATGGTCAACCTTCATAATATGTCAAAAGAAACCCATTAGCCTTGGAGATATTGAGAGCACAAATGCCACAAGGTATAGATATTCCTAAATTTGAGAAATATGGCAGTAAAGGAGATCCTAGTAACCATGTCTTGACATACACAACCTTATGTAGTGACTTCATTTCTTAAGACACTCTTGGCTAAAATCTTCCCTAGGTCTTTAAAAGATACAACCTTGGAATGGTTTTTCTCTTTACCAAATAACTTAATTAGTTCATTTAATGAGCTTGTTGATGCCTTCCTCAACCATTTCCAAGTGCACATTGGTCCCAATATGACCTTATCTGATTTAATGAAGTGTAAAAAAAGGATGATGAAAAGATCATTGATTTTATAGCATGATACCAATTGCTTTACTCACAAATCAACATTAATATTCCTGATTCCAATCTTCAAAGAATGTTCATTGAAAATTTACAAAACAAAATCCAAGACAAGCTTGGGATGATGAAATTTTCCTCCTTTACACATTTGTGCACGACTCTTCATGACTATCAAAATTCGGTTATCCATCGTGAAACGAAAAATCCCTCTAACCACCTTGAGAAATATGAGTTCATGCCCATAACACTTTCCAACCATTCAAGAAACAAAATAAGAGCTTTTTACAGATAAAACCACCTCGAACAAGTCAACATGTTGAGTCTCAAGTGGCTTCCATGAAAACAAAAAATTCATATCAATTCAAAGAGCCCAATGGACAATTTACCCCGTTACCTAATACCCTCCATTCTATCATGTTGCAACTTTTGGTTAAGAACCTAATTACCTTACCTTCTATCAAAAACCATTGATCCTACAAAGCCCTTACCTTTGAACTATAATGCTAATGCCTTTTTCCATTATCACCGACAAAATGGACATGATACAAAATATTGTAAGCGTTTTAAACACATCGTGCAAGACCTCATTGATTCTAATCACATCCAAATTGGTGGTGTTAATGATCAAGGAAATAAGTCTATTGCCCCACCTAAACAAAACTTACAAAATTTTACTAATCCCATGCAAAATCATAACATCTCTTTTGTTAAAGCTAGTGACACCAAGAATGATGTGATGAATGTTGACATGCTTGATGATAACATGAGTGATAATGAGGATGATTTTATAGATACTATGGTTAACCTCATTGACATTCAACCTCATAAGGGCCAAACCAACTTGTCTATGAACATTTCTTTTCTCACAAAATGACATAATCAAACATGCACTTGATGGTCCTCTTTACATTGCTGGAAGAATCAATGAAAAGCCTACTAATGGGATATTAATTGATCCCATGTGTGTAGAGAATGTGATCACCGAGGAATTCTTATTTGTGCATGAACTCTATCAAGATTCTAATGAAAAATTGAAAGCATGGATCAAAACACATAATGGTTTTGCTTTCCCTACGATAGGTTCAATCACTCTTTAAAAATTGGACCAAAACAATTGAATGTCTCATTCTCCATCATCCTGTCATCGAATCAGTTCCATGTAAATCTTGGCTATCCATGGCTACACTCCATGGATGTCATCCCTTTAGTAGTGCATAAATGCTTAAAGTCTCCATTTGGCAATGGCATTTTTATTGTGCATCACAGTGGCTTTTGTTAATTTTTAGATCATAAATGAACAATACACAACAAAAACAACAGAGTAGACAACACAACAATTTATCTTGGGAAAACCCTTCACAAGGGAAAAAAACCTAGCAACAAATTATTCTCTTATAAATTAAATAATAGTGCAAAAATAACACACTGAATCAGGCCCTAGAAAGGCCAAATATCATACAATAGACCAACACTTGAAGATAGTGCAGAATTCTTAGTCACCAAGAATATAAGCTCTTCTTGAATTCAAATCTGCTCCTTGAGTGTGAATCTACTCCTTAAGTGATAGGCAATTGAATTGAGATGGAATTATTGATTGAATAAAGTGGAGAATCCATCTCTAATATATACAAGACATAGGAAAGCTCTCCTCTTGAGCCGACCTAGACAATATAATATTTGATTTATAATAGAAAGGCTGACTTGCCTTGAAGCTTCATTCTTAAGGAAAATACTTCACGCAACTACAAAAACACTAACACTCCCTCTTAGCTCGAGATGTACTTTCAAATATTTGGTCATGGGTTCTCTTAACATGATGTCCACAAGGGCTACACCCAATTGTGGAAAACACAACTCAGCCTCAGAGATGTGATCTGTATAAGGGATTTCACCTCATATTTCTCAATCTTAGAGAAATATACACTACAAGGGATTTCACCTCATATTTCTCAGTCTTAGAGAAATATACACTACAAGGGCTTTCACCTCATATTTCTCCATCTTAGAGAAATATGCGCTACAAGGGCTTTCACCTCATATTTATCCATCTCAGAGAAATATACTCTACAAGGGCTTTCACCTCCTATTTCTTCGTCTCAAAGAAATATACGCTACAAGGGATTTCACCTCATATTTCTTCGTCTCAAAGAAATATACGCCACAAGGGATTTTACCTCATATTTCTTCGTCTCGGAGAAATATGCGCTACAAGGGATTTCACCTCATATTTCTCTGTCTCAGAGAAATATACGCTACAAGGGATTTCACCTCATATTTCTTCATCTTAGAGGAATATACGCTACAAGGGCTTTCACCTCATATTTCTCTGTCTCAGAGAAATATACATCTTAATGAAGTCGTGACTCCCTCCGGAGCTGGATTGCTTTCCTCAGCACTAGAACCTTAATCCACTTCTTGGACATGATCTCAACTCGAGCCTAGAATTCTCAGAATCTAACTCCCTCTGAATGTCATTTCCTCCTCCAAGAAGTATCCTTTAGATCTCCTAAAGGTTTCCTCCTCTTCGAAGTAACTGGTCGTAATGACAATCTGTATAGGCTCTCCCAATGAATACCAATCACACAAATTGAATTTATTCTGGAGTTCTTTGGCTATGGAAAAACCTTTCCTTCAGAGAAGACAACCTTGTATCCTTTGTCCTCTAAGGCTGAAATGGAGACAAGGTTCCTTTTGATCCCAGGTATGAACAATACATCACTCAATTGAAGAGGGATACCCGAGTCTAGATGGAAGGAAATGGCCCCAACTCCCTTTACAACATAACTAGAATCATCTCCAATTATAACCTATAAATTAAACACTCTCTACTAATTTTATAAGATGCTCTCTATAGCTTGAAATGTGACGTGAAGCACCACTATCTATCAACCAAGTATCACTATCAGATTGTACATTACTTGAAAGAGCAGAGATGAATAGGAATAATTCTAAATCGACTTTAGAGTGACTTGAATCCTTCTGACATATCTCTACATCAATTTCTGCAGTAGAAACATGCTACGATAACTTTAATTTTTAATCTCGAGCAAAGTGTCCATACTTGTCACACTTGTAACATTGAATGTGAGAGAAATCCTTCTTCTTCGGTTTTGGAACACAATCTAAATTTTTGTCTCTATTCCTCTTGAAGGTGCCTCTTTTTCCTTCTCTTCCTTTGCCTCTAGTAGCATGTGCAACAAGAACTTGATTTTCTTCATTATGAGAGTTTCGCCCATTTCCTCTTGCTGCCAATCTGGTTTCTTCTTGAATACAGTCAGCTCGAAGGCGACCAAACTCGGGCAAATTGGATCTCCCACTAATGTTCTGAATAAAAGGTTCCCAAGATTAAGGAAGACCATTTAGTGCCAACATAACAAAATCTTTGTCTGCAATTATATCCCCAATAGTACTCAACTGATCTCTCAAATCTGAAATCTTCATAAAGAATGAAATGACTGAATCTTCTTTAGCCATTTTTACATGATGAAGTTGTTGTCTCAGAGCAAGGGCTTTGCTGGTATTGTTGATCTCATATAGTCATTTTAGAGTATCAAGCATTTCTTTAGCTATCTTCATCTTGGAGATGATCGGTACTAGATGATCCATCACAGAGTCTATCATGATCTTTCTAGCCTTCGTACCATTTTTCTTCCACTGGATTTTCTTTGTGTCTTTAGACAACTCAGGCATGTCATTTTCTACGAATTTTAGGAGATCATTCTCCTCTAAGGCAATGAGTACCCTAGGTTTCCAAGAGTTGAAGTTTGAAGCTCCATCAAGCCTATCTTCTACCTTGACACCGGTCACCATCTTCATGTCATTTTCTACGAATTTTAGGAGATCATTCTCCTCTAAGGCAATGAGTACCCTAGGTTTCCAAGAGTTGAAGTTTGAAGCTCCATCAAGCCTATCTTCTACCTTGACACCGGTCACCATCTTCTTTTTTTGAGTACCCTAGGTTTCTGCTGTAAATTTGCTCCTCCAAATATCTAATTTTTTAAGATATGTACAAATTCACCTTCAAAGTTTTCCCTTAGGTCTGCAATAATTCATCTTCAAGGTCTGCCCTTAGGTCTACAATAATTTGCCTCCTTAGGTCTTCAATAATTCGCCTTCAAGATCTGCCCTTAGGTGTGCAATAATTCACCTCCTTAGGTCTGCAATCATTCACCTTCAAGGTTTTCCCTTAGGTCTACAATAATTTGCCTCCTTAGGTCTGCAATAATTCGCCTTCAAGATCTACTATGAATGGGAATGATATTTAATGAAGAATGCTTAGTCAAATCTGATCAGATATTCCCTAAACTTGCTCTAATACCATGTTAATTTTCAGATAAAAAATGAACAATAAGAAACAAAAACAACAAAGTAGACAACAAAACAATTTATCCTAGGAAAACCCTTCACAAGGGAAAAAAACACAACAACAAATTATTCTCTTATAAATTAGATAATAATGTAGAAATAGCACATTGAATCAGGCCCTAGAAAGGTCGAATATCATACAATAGACCAACACTTGAAGATAGTGCAAAATTCTTAGTCACCAAGAATATAAACTCTTCTTCTTGAATTCAAATCTTTTCCTTGAGTGCGAGTCTACTCCTTAAGTGATAGGCAACTAAATTGAGATGAAATTATTGATTGAATAAAGTGGAGACTCCATCTCCAATATATACAAGACATAGGCGAGCTCTCCTTTTGAGCCGAACTAGACAATATAATATTTGATTTATAATAGAAAGGTCAGCTTGCCTTGAAGCTTCATTCTTAAGGAAAATACCTCATGTAGCTGCAAAAACACTAACAACTTTAATCTTGTGTCTTCCCGTGGGAATTTCTCATTGGATTTCTTTTGGCCCAAACCCATGGAACCTATTTAGCCTTGTGAGGACTTATTTTTCAAATCTTACCAAAATTTCAAGGTAAAGCACATAGCAAAATTTTTGTCTTAGCAACATGCCTCAACCCATGACAAATCCTTCTCCTATTTCCTATAAAAGACCAAGAGATATCTATACCATTCCCGTTGTGCCTCCTAAGATCAAACAAGTTTATAAAGCCAAAGAGAAAGTGGTTGACCAACCTTCTATGGTTCCTTATGTTCCCCCCTTTTGGAAAGAAAAGAAACCAATGGTTGATAAACCCACTTTGACACCTTCACAACTTGAAAATCGTGCAAGAAGAAATTGAAATGCTAAAGAGTGTAGGTGTAGACGTCATGCTATTGCTCGTCATTGAGAAGAAAATAACAAAACTGAAAACCAAGATAAAAAACCAACTCAAGCAATACATGAAGATTCTCCACCTTCGCCACAACAATACAAAACTTCAATGGACATTATCATTAGGTCTCCTATCATGATTAATTTGGATGATGATGATGATATTATTGATTGATGAGGAAGTGCTTAATGAGTTGAATTCATTGTTTTCATCTTCCATAAACAAATGATAACAATTGTGATGATCCTCCTAACAAGAGTGACTCACCACGTGTTGAACCTAGTGATGTTCCTAGTATGACACTTGTCTTTGTCCCTTTAGATAGTTGTCCACCTTCCACATATGATGAAAAAAGATTGGGATGCAAATGACCTACTATAGGTTGACTCGCATGTTCCATATTAGTCTTTTCTTTATCTTATTTTCATGTTTTATGTGATTGCATGTGTGTAATGTGACCCCCCATGTCATGCTTCTTGGCATGTCTTTATATGCTTGTAAGCCTAATTTGGATGACCCTTATCACTCTGTTGGTACAAGGATACAAAGGAAGTGAATCTATCGTAGCCATTTACCTTTTCACTTGTCTTATATTTTCCTTCTGGGGATGATGCAAAGCATTGAGACATTTAGGTCTATTCCATGTTGACCCAAAAGGCTTCTCCTTTGTTTTCTCTCTCCATGTCTCATTCTTCCTTTGTGCTCATTGTTCTATGAGTTACTTAGGAAATGATGACGATTCCAAGCTTGATTATATCACTATGGAAAAGACATACGTTGACCCTAGATCCGTGGATCCCTTATGTGTTATATTAGGATTGTGTAATGTGCCCATTGTTCTACCCATTTTTTTCTATGTTTTACTTACAAGTTAAAGTTTAAGCTACTAATGATATAGGCCATAATGTTTTTTTTGTTTTTACATGAATAAATAGGTGCACATTTGAAACATAGCCATTCAAAATTTTCCCATTGCATAACATAGAATCATTTCAATAACTCAAGCAATGATTTCACATTACATATTTGCATGATAATATTTCTCATTTACAATTCCTTGATATGAATAGAGTTACATGTTTACATACATAGCTTCTACGAGCTCAAATATAAAGTTACATAAACAAAGTACAACAGTCTAGATGTCCCCAATGTTGGTGTGTAATGTTCCCACCACTAGGTGAATACATTCTAGATGTCCCCAACTGGCGCTACATCCTCAAATCCTAGTTGTAAATTGTATTAGGGAGAGCATCACTCAATCACTTTTCACCCAACCATGGAATTATTGTGATCCCCCACACATCTACCAAACGTGGTAAGATGGCCCTACCTTTCGACGAAGATATTGGTTTGGTAACCCCATAATCATGACCTTCTTGAGCATAGTGTTGTGTCCTACAAATGTAGATCTACCACACCTTGGTTTCCCTACCTAGATTGTAATCATGGACTACATTGAATTGATAGTGTAAACAATGGCTACTTACACTACTTTGACGAAAGAATTCAACACCTAGTACTTCGAGTGAGAGTCATCTGTCCACCCACTCTTAAGCTCAATTTGGTATTGACCATGAACATAACACACATTTACCCTAAGGTGATAACATAATATATTATTCAATAAAGTAATTCCCTTAACCATGGATTAACCTAACCTCAAGAATACTTAAGTCTATAATAAATTTATTATCTAGGTTACACCCTTACCCATAGATTTCACTGACCCCAGGTATAACCATACTAACCATACATGTACACAATCTAGTGTCTAGCAAGGTTACCCTCTTTCCCATGGATTTCGCTAACCCTAGGAATAACTCTACTAACCTCTTAAATTGACATAATCATAAAAGTACTATGATATAGAAACATATTCCATCTCATGCATTAATTAAATAGACTTAACAAACTAATATAGTTCTAATAGCATTTAAGCCACCCATATTCAACAATATATAAATGTAATCCCAATGATAGGGTTCACTAATTTGAGACTCAATCAAGAATCACACAAGCATATCCCATTCTAGGAATTAACCAAGTTTATAATAACATGCATACCATTCATACATAGATCATTCCAAAGCTAGGAAATAACTAGATCATAAGAACAAGCATATCATGCATTCAAACAATCTTTCCAAACAAAATCATTATAACCAAATAACATTTCAAACATAACAAAAAGGAAGAATAGAAATCAACATGCTTGGATATAAGTTCCAACTTGATAATACTTCCTTCCAACCTTATCTTTCACCTTTATGAACACTACTTCTCCAAAGAACAACTAGCCTTCAAACACTAGCCTTTCACAAATTCCCTGAATAATACAATTGCAAAGCAACTCACTAACTCTCAAGATCTCCAACTCACTTGCACAAAAAATATAGTAGAATAACGATGATGAAATCAAAATCATAAGTGAAACAAATGATAGGAAGAGCACCTCTATATATACTAAAATTTGACCAACCAAAGGCTAAAAACTAGCTAGCAATTTTGCCACCTTCCTAATCACATGCCACTCAACTGAATAACTCACAAATTTGCAACACATAACAATCCATAATCTTCTAATGGTTGAGTCAACATCTTCATGAGAGACAACATGACTCTTTATTGAGTCAAGGGACAACAAAGACAAGCTACAAGTTTCCTAATCAGTTTGTAAGTCGACCACCCTTTCATATTTCTGCCAACACTTCATTGATCGAGTTTAATATTTATCCAAATGTTGAACCTGTACATGGCGTGGGTTTTAGACTTCTTATTTGCTTCACCCACTTCAAACTTGGCGCCACATTTCACAACTTAGGGCCCCAAAAGATAGTGCTGCCAAGACTTATTCTTATTTGTTAAAATCTGCATTTAATCTCATTGCAACATATAAACTATCTTCCTCCTTTCATGTGTGGTAAATAAGTCTATATTTGGCTTAGTCTTCACCTGCTTTATGCACAGTTTTAACCATAGCAATATAAATATTTATAGCGATATACCTATGCACTTTACTATATTCATTTGCATTTAAATGTGTTAACAACAATGTTAACTTATTTGCTTTCCATAATACATATGCACCAATTTATAATATGTGCTAAGATAGATACTATGCGCTATCAATATAACTTAGATATTATATATATAACATATATATACTATATATATAGATATATATTAATATATATATATATATATATCATCACATTCACTTGATTATTAAAACACATCTATATTTAATAGATATAACCATATATTAAATAATCATATATATATATATATATACGTATATACGTATATGTATATATGTTTTTATATACGTATATTAGTATATGTATATATGTTTTTATAAACGTACTACATACATACATACATATATATATATATATATATATTATTTTGATTATCAAATACAAATACATATATGCATGTACTCATCGAATGATGTGTATACATGAAGTGTGTATATATATACATGTCGCTTTTATCCAATCAATACTCCCATACATATGGGTTACCCGTTCATGAGCATGTGTAGGCACACTACCTATGTATACTTATGCACACATATACTCACATGTATGAGTTATCATGGACATGCACTATATACATATATGCATTCTATGTATATACTTCATCAACCAACATATTCTAATAAGAACATATAAGAAGAACTCTCACCCGATATAAAGACTTAATCATATAACCATAGTCAAAGTACTTATAGAACAAGATCATTGTTGTACCTAAAATTGAAATTTTTGCTTCGTTAAGGTATTTTGTAAAAGTGGTAGAAGTCTTGTAAAATTGTCAAAAAGGCCAAAAATGGAAATTTGCATGTCATGCAGGTTGGTTAGAAACTCAAAATTTTCAAAATCTGACGATTTGGGTCTCTTTAGAGCGACCTTTTCTACAAAACCTAGATCTCAGTTTTTTAGCCCTATGTTTTAGGAATTTTTTTTAAAATAGATTTTTTTTGGTTTCTTCTCAAATGGACACTGGCAAATTTTTCTAAAAACAGAAAGTTGCTAAAAAATTTTTTTTTGCTTCAAGGGCTCAAATTGATTTTGATTGGTTCAAAATACTTCATGATCAAGTTGATCCAGTCAAAATCATTAGAAGATTAGTATTCCTTTGGTGGGTCTATTTTGCTTTTTTAGAAGCTAAATCAAGAGATCCAAAGTCATCAATAGAGGATGGCCAATTGCTAGGTGTTAGATTCAAGGTCTCAAACACTGCACAGATCGAGAAATGAAAAAAGATGCTTGAGGAACGAAGAACGAAGGAGGGGAATCTAAAAAATATTAAAAGTTGCAAAAAAAAACTAAGTCTAGGAAGTTTCAGGCGCCCCTGTCCAATCAAGGTGCTTGGGATTCTTTGCCTTAGCATATTTTTCAGTCTCCAACATGAGGTGAATGTAGCAATGATGAGCACGAAGAGGTGAACATGAAGAACAAAGAGAAAGTTGAAAAATCTCAAATAAAAACTATGGAGAATAAAGGCACCCCAAGTAGCTAGGGGAACTCATCATTTAAGACACTCAGAAGCAAGAGTTAGGGTGTGTGCCTCCAAGACATCTTTCTTGGAATTATTCTAGCTTCGCAATGAATCCATCAGTTGGGATAATGGATTAATCAAACGATCAAAATCTCAGATCAAACAAAAAGGTTGCATCAAATGAGCAATATGAGAATATTGAGAAACCTAAAAAATATTCTAACTCTAGGATCCTTGGGTGCCCCAGCTAGCTAGGGGCGCCTAGGGTTTTGGGAGCCTAATCTAGATTCTAGGGTTTGCAAAAATCATCATCCTCCTCAAAATTATTCAAGCTTTCCAGTGGATATCTCAGTCAAACCATTAGATTCATTAGTTACCAGCAATTTTAGATCGAACGAAGAACAAATTGTGAGGAACAAAAAATGTCAAATTTGAAGGTTGGAGATCACAAAAAAATGGCTAACTCTGGAGGAGTTGGAAGCCCCAGCTAGCCAGGGGTACCCAATATTTTGAGCACATAAAAGTTTTATAACCTCCAAGAAATTTCTTTCATATTTGAGCAAGCTCTTCAACGAATTCATCAATGAGCTCAAAAGATTTGTCAAATGCCAAATATTGCAGATTGAACGGAGGCAAAAACATGTACAAAACAAAAAAAGATCAAAAGAAATTTGAAAATGCCAAAAAAATGGTTGTCCGGGATGCTTAGGCGCCCTAGCTAGCTAGGGGTGCCCAAGATTTTGAGCCCCAAAATCACTTTTCAGGATTCACAGCCCCCAGGAGATCTTTCTCAAAATTCATCAGGCTTTCCAACGAATCTGTCAGGTAGTTCATCAGGTTGATCAAACATCTGGAAACGAAGATCAAACTAAGGTCAAGAAAACAAGAAAAGTTGAAAATCCTAAAAAATATTCTAACTCTCAAGAGGAAAGGCACCCCAACTAGCCAAGGGCGCCCAAGGTTCAATGCCTTAGAATTCTTTTCAATTTTTATCATTCATCATTCAAAAGGTCTC